>CM065786.1:39225856-39825856 GCA_033296515.1 Macrochelys suwanniensis | reverse complement strand
ATCTGTAGTATGCAAGGTCTTGGAAAAAATTTTGAAGGAGAAAGTAGTTAAGGACCTTGAGGTCAATGGCAAGTGGGACAAATTACAACATGGTTTTACAAAAGGTAGATCGTGCCAAACCAACTTGATCTCCTTCTTTGAGAAAGTAACAGATTTTTTAGATAAAGGAAACGCAGTGGATCTAATCTACCTCGATTTCAGTAAGGCATCTGATACAGTACCACATGAGGAATTATCGGTTAAATTGGAAAAGATGGGGATCAATATGAAAATTGAGAGGTGGATAAGGAACTGGTTAAAGGGGAGACTACAGCAGGTCATACTGAAAGGTGAACTGTCAGGTTGGAGGGAGGTTACTAGTGGAGTTCCTCAAGGTTCAGTTTTGGGACCAATTTTATTTAATCTTTTTATTACTGACCTCGGCACCAAAAGTGGGAGTGTGCTAATAAAGTTTGCAGATGACACAAAGTTGGGAGGTATTGCCAATTCAGAAAAGGATCGGGATATCCTACAGGAAGATCTGGATGACCTTGTAAACTGGAGTAATAGTAATAGGATGAAATTTAATAGTGAGAAGTGTAAGGTTATGCATTTAGGGATTAATAACAAGAATTTTAGTTATAAGCTGGGGACGCATCAGTTGGAAGTAACGGAAGAGGAGAAGGACCTCGGAGTCCTGGTTGATCACAGGATGACTATGAGTCGCCAATGTGATGTGGCCGTGAAAAAAGCTAATGCGCTCTTGGGATGCATTAGGCGAGGTATTTCTAGTAGAGATAAGGAGGTGTTAGTACCGTTATACAAGGCATTGGTAAGACCTCATTTGGAATACTGTGTGCAGTTCTGGTCTCCCATGTTTAAGAAGGATGAATTCAAACTGGAACAGGTACAAAGAAGGGCCACTAGGATGATCCGAGGAATGGAAAACCTGTCGTATGAAAGGAGACTCAAGGAGCTTGGTTTGTTTACCCTAACCAAAAGAAGGCTGAGGGGAGATATGATTGCTCTCTTTAAATATATCAGAGGGATAAATACCAGGGAGGGAGAGGAATTATTTCAGCTCAGTACCAATGTGGACACAAGAACAAATGGATATAAACTGGCCATCAGGAAGTTTAGACTTGAAATTAGACGAAGGTTTCTAACCATCAGAGGAGTGAAGTTCTGGAACAGCCTTCCAAGGGAAGCAGTGGGGGCAAAAGACCTAACTGGCTTCAAGATTAAGCTAGATACGTTTATGGAGGGGATGGTTTGATGGGATAACATGATCTTAGTCAAGGGTCAATTAATTGCCATCAGTGGTAAATAGGACCAATGGTCAATGATGGGATGTTAGAAGTTACTACAGAGAACTTTTTCCTGGGTGTCTGGCTGGTGAGTCTTGCCCACATGCTCGGGGTTCAGCTGATCGCCATATTTGGGGTCGGGAAGGAATTTTCCTCCAGGGTAGATTGGCAGAGGCCCTGGAGGTTTTTTGCCTTCCTCTGCAGCATGGGGCACGGGTCACTTACCGGAGGATTCTCTGCATCTTGAAGTCTTTAAACCATGATTTGAGGACTTCAATAGCTGAGACATAGGTGAGAGAATTATTCCAGGAGTGGGTGGGTGAGATTCTGTGGCCTGCATTGTGCAGGAGGTCAGACTAGATGATCATAATGGTCCCTTCTGACCTTAAAGTCTATGAGTCTATGAGTCTATGTCATAAGCGCACTCACCAGACATCCCAACCATCCAAACTGGAATCAGTCGACCCCAGGAGACCAGCCTCAGCAGAGACCAAGGACCAGTCCTGATCTGAAGGGACCACCTCAGAAGTGGGAGAGGGTAGTTCAATCTCCCAGTCGCAGTCACTTCATCCTCTCTCCATGGAGACTGTGATATCCATCAAAATGGACAATTGTTGCCAATCAAACATTGCAGTGGGTTATGTAGGGATGAGTTCAAATCTGGGGCATACAATACATCAGTGTGCTGTGTGACAGCTACAAGTCATTTTAGGGATCCGTCAATGTTTGTATTTCATGTCTTTTTGTTATTAAGACAATATATAAAATAATTATTTGGAGTCATATTTGCAATTGTAACTTTTGTTCTGCACCCCCAAATTACATCATATTTGCACATGCAAATTGTATATTTAGTTTGGAATTTCAAACGAGGGTCAGGTAGTTAATGCACTAGAAAGGAATTCAGAAGAACTTGATTCAGGCCCAGGTTCTCAAATGCTTTTAGGCCCATAACTCCCACGGGCCTTGACTCCTTGTTTTGCCACTGGCATACTCAGTGACATTGGGCAATAGCCAATACTTAAGAGTTGTCTAATTAAAATAGGCCCAGCTGAAAATCATGTTCATACCCCCAACCCTCCCTCTCACCCCGCCTCCCGCGCAAAACACATACATTTAGCTGTAAGCCTTCAATGGGACTTCTCTCATATTTAAAGTAAAGAACTGGCTTATAAATTTTTAAAGATTAGCATCTTAGTTCAGAATATTCAAAGGACCTGGGTTTTAAATTCAGATGCAGTATACACAACGATGCACAAACATGGTTTAATAAATAATATAATAACAATAATAATGCAGCCAACTTCTATAATCTAGACACAATTGGATCCTGGTGTGGATGAGAGACCATTGGACAAATCCCAATCTATCCTTAGAAGCAAATGGATAACCTCTGTGTTTTGCTCTGGTCTTTGAGTACACACCCCCATGTATCCGTCTTGTGCCTGTCCCTCTCTAAGTGTTGAACCACGTGATTCTCCCTCTCAAACTTGGTCCCAGATTATAGCAATTTGTGCACCCACCGTGATTTCTCCCACCGTGCTTGATATCTGCAGTTCTTCCCACAGAAGCTGTGACCAGTAGTAAATTGAGTGACTAGCCCAGCCTTCACCATACAAAGTAGAATTTTCTTATGACTAGGAAAAAAGCCTAAGATAAGAAAAAATATGATCCAATTCCAGATCGATCACTACAGTAGTGTGAAGGAAAATCTGGGGGTCCCAAAACTTTGGTCAAGCTGTGTGGACCTTAAAACTTTGGATAAGCTTGTGTCCAGGCTGTGCTGAACTTTGATTCAGCTTGTGTCTGTGTATAGGAGGAAGGAGGGGGAGGCAGAAGTGGAAAAGTCCCCAAACAGAACAATTTGAAATAGCAGAAGGCTAAGAAATAGATAACCGCAGTTAGGAAAAAGGGTAGACAGTGAATAACAGGAAAAGCCTAAATATGGAAAATGCTCATTTTGCTGGCTTTGCTTTGACCTGTATTGATTTTGCAATGTATTCCAAATAAGGTAATTAATACGGAAATATGTGTAATTTGTCTGCGGTTTTAACCTTTATAAGCTGGTTAAAGTTTAAGGAGGGCAGAGCAGCTTGCCACCTTGCATGGGGCTATGCTGACTCTCCTTGCATATATGCTCGTATAAAATAAAGGAGCCTCAGGCGATTCTGATCCAAACACAATGTGGCTTATTTTCCACAGCAGTAGCTTGGTAGGATAAAAATTTGGGTTTATTACCCAGACTCAGTTTGTCTTTAGGAAACATTGCAATAGCTTTCTCTTCCAAAATGCCTTTCCACCATAGCAAGAAGAATACAGTATTTATTTATTTAAATAAAAAAGATAATACACCTAATTATATAAGGGTGTACGTTCCCTAACACATCATAAATAAGAAAATAAAATCCCATCACCATGAAAACAAACATTTAAACAGCAACTCAGTTACTTACACACCTACAGAAACTATTTTTAATTCTTCATCATTGGGGAAAGGAAAACTCTAAGTCTCCCAGAAAACGCTTTCTAAGATTTTATGACATTGACACATTGAATAGATGACAAAATAAATGGATACCCCCATTTAATCAAACATATTCCACCCTGCAAATTCCCATCTCCCAAAAGTCACTTGGAACAAAGTAACAAGTCAACCAATGAATCAATAAAATGAAACTCCATGAAAAAGAGACAATGAAGCAAACAAACAAGCCAAGCCACTCATACCCCAATCACAATTTTTATCAGAAAAAAGGAGAAGCACCACAAAGTTCATAAAGTCCATTAGTGACTTAGCTATGCCTATTGATATTCTGTGCAACATGTTCAGATAGCAAGGTGATGTTACCAGTATAAGACAGATAGATAGGTGTGTATGTACATTTATGGATAGATATTTAGATTTTGATGTTATTAACACTGGTGTAAATAGAAATTAACTCATTTTACTTCAGTGGAGTTAGTCCGGATTTTATGAATCCATAAACACATTGCACCCTATGTTCTCAAGCAGACAGTTTGTCATCGGTTGATTATATTCATAAAGAAGCTCAGAATGAAATCTGAATCAAATATCAATGATGGACATATTAATTGTTGGTGAATAACCTCCACACAATCAGTTTCTTTAATGCAGCTTTGATCTCCTTGTTCCTCATGCTGTAAATGATCGGATTCATCACTGGAGGCACCAGTGAATAGAGAACACCCATCATGAGATCCAGACCTGATGCTGAGCTGGAAGTGGGTTTCAGGTAGGCAAAGAAGCCAGTGGAAAGAAACAAAGAGACCACAGTGAGGTGAGGGAGGCAGGTGGAGAAGGCTTTACGCCGGCACTGCTCAGAGGGGATTCTCAGCACGGCTTTAAAGATCTGAACATAAGACACAATTATAAAAACAAAGCAGTTAAAACTTACAAACACACTAAAGGCAAGAAGCCCAACTTCACTGAGGTACGAGTCAGAGCAGGTGAGCTTGAGTAGCTGGGGAATTTCACAGAAGAACTGGTTGATGACATTGGAATGGCAGAAGGGTAACCTGAAGGTGTTCCCAGTGTGAAGGGCAGAGTAGACAATACCAGTAATCCAGGCACTGGCTGCCATTTGGACACAAGCTCTCCTGTTCATTACGCTCTCGTAGTGCAGAGGTTGGCAGATGGCGACATGTCGGTCGTACGCCATGATGGTGAGTAAGGCAAGATCAGCTGCAGTGAAGAGGAAAAAGAGAAAAAGTTGGGCGACACATGCAGGATAAGAAATCACCCTGGTGTTCATGAGGGAATTGGCCATGGATTTGGGGATGGTGACAGAGATGGAGCCGAGGTCTAGGATGGACAGATTCATCAGGAAGAAGTACATGGGGGTGTGAAGATGGTGGTCGAGGGCTATGGCTGAGATAATGAGGAGGTTCCCCATCAGTCCTGCCAGGTAAATCACCAGAAACACCACAACATGCAAAATCTGCAGCTCCCGAACATCAGAGAATCCCAGGAGAAGGAACTCGGTCATCTTGGTTCGGTTGGACATTTTCTTTCTCAGTTCATTGTGTGATGACTGTGGAGGGAAGGACAAAGACGGTGGGGGGATTTCAGTGACAGAGGGAATGACCCCGATTCCCCGCAGCAATATCTCATGATGTGAGTGTCAACAATGCACAGCGCTCATCACTGCTATTAACTAGGATTTGTGAGTTATCACACAATTGAAAATTGGCGCTGCTCTCTTAATGTCAATGGAGCTGCAGCAGTTTGCGCCATGAAACTAAAATTTTAAAATGCCAACACGGCCTGATATCCATTTCCGGGGAAGTATGACATAGACTCACTCAGTATCCTGCGTGAGATCTCGTCTGTAGTGATTCCACTGCAGCACCACATCGATGGCCTGCTGCCTGCTTCTGTATCGATTTGTGACACAAGATTCCATTTCCAGCTCGTAACATCACTCAGCTACCTGTCCGCTGTGTCAGTTACCTCTGTCACTTTATGTCTGTGTGGGTCAGTGGCTGTCAGGAGACTTGGAGTCTGTTCTTGGCCCTACCACTGACCTGCTGTGTGACCTTGTCCCAGTCACTTCTCCTCCCTGTGCCTCTGTTTCCCCTCCCTCCATCCCATTCTCTGCCTTGTCTGTAAGGACTGTGAGCTCTGTGGGGGATGGGCTGTGTCTTGTTATGTGTATGTTCGGTGCCCCCCATTTACAGCATTTGTGTTTAGCCAGCAGCAGTGTGAGACAGAGGATATGGCACTAGAGCAGGAGATCTAGGTTCTAATCCCATTCACCTCCTCTATGTCCTGGGGCAGGGTTAAGAGAGACAGGCTTTGGCTGGGAGCTTCAATTGACTGTTCACCATCTAAGGCACTAGTATGTGCCTTAGATGTGGATGTGGATGTGCTATTTCTTGACTTGAGTGGATGTGCTATTTCTTGACTTTAGCAAAGCTTTTGATACAGTCTCCCACAGTGTTCTTGCCAGCAAGTTAAGGAAGTATGGGCTGGATGAATGGACGGTAAGGTGGATAGAAAACTGGCTGGATGGTCGTGCTCAATGGGTAGTGATCAATGGCTCCATGTCTAGTTGGCAGCCGGTATCAAGTGGAGTGCCCCAAGGGTCGGTGCTGGGGCCGGTTTTGTTCAATATCTTCATCAACGATCTGGAGGATGGTGTGGACTGCACCCTTAGCAAGTTTGCAGATGACACTAAACTGGGAGGAGTGGTTGATACGCTGGAGGGTAGGGACAGGATACAGAGGGACATAGACAAATTAGAGGATTGGGCCAAAAGAAATCTGATGAGGTTCAACAAGGACAAGTGCAGAGTCCTGCACTTAGGACGGAAGAATCCCATGTACGGCTACAGACTAGGGACCGAATGGCTGGGCAGCAGTTCTGCAGAAAAGGACCTAGGGGTTACGGTGGACGAAAAGCTGAATATGAGTCAACAGTGTGCCCTTGTTGCCAAGAAGGCTAACGGCATTTTGGGCTGTATAAGTAGGGGCATTTCCAGCAGATCGAGGGACGTGATTATTCCCCTCTATTCGGCACTGGTGAGGCCTCATTTGGAGTACTGTGTCCAGTTTTGGGCCCCACGCTACAAGAAGGATGTGGATAAATTGGAAAGAGTCCAACGGAGGGCAACAAAAATGATTAGGGGGCTGGAGCACATGACTTATGAGGAGAGGCTGAGGGAACTGGGATTGTTTAGCCTGCAGAAGAGAAGAATGAGGGGGGATTTGATAGCTGCTTTCAACTACCTGAAAGGGGGTTCCAAAGAGGATGGATCTAGACTGTTCTCAGTGGTAGAAGATGACAGAACAAGGAGTAATGGTCTCAAGTTGCAGAGGGGGAGGTTTAGGTTGGCTATTAGGAAAAACTTTTTCACTAGTAGGTGGTGAAGCACTGGAATGGGTTACCTAGGGAGGTGGTGGAATCTCCTTCCTTAGAGGTTTTTAAGGTCAGGCTTGACAAAGCCCTGGCTGGGATGATCTAATTGGGTTTGGTCCTGCTTTGAGCAGGGGGTTGGACTAGATGACCTCCTGAGGTCCCTTCCAACCCTGAGATTCTATGATTCTATGATTCTATGATTCTATGCTTCATAAATATGCTGTGGGCTACCAACTTTGCTGCTTACTCAGTTTTGCCATTCAACAAGTGTCCCTTTGGAACAGAAATATACACCGGTGCAATAGAGTGACTGGGTTCAAATTGTACTAATATTGGACAATGTTAATATTCCCAACCCGATTGAAATCATACTTTCCAATCTGGAATATTCAGACATTTTCTCTTTAAATTATTTCAAAGGAAAACTGGGGTTGTGAAGATGGTGGTCAAGGGCTCTGGCTGAGATGATGAGAAGAGGGAAGGAGAAAGACATCGGTCGGGATTACAGAGACAGAGGAAATGGCCCTGATTTCCCTCAGTAATATCTCAGGGTGGGAGTGTGAAAGGTGCACAGCACTCGTCACTGTCATTAACTAGGAGAGGCGAGTTCACACACGAGTGTACATTGGCACGGCTCCCTTAATATCCAATGGGCTGCATCAGTTTACTCGGTCCTGGCTCAGGATGTGGCTTGATAAAATACGGTATGAAGGATGGAGCAAAGCACATCCAACCCCATTGATCTAGCCAAGATATTTCCCTTATTGGCGAAATATGCAATATTGGACGTGGAGGTAACATACTAAAAAGCTAATGCTGCCTGATTTCCAGTTTCTGAGGAAATATGACCTGGACTCAGAAAGCATCCCCAATGACAGCTCACTTGTAAGGATTCACTGCAACACCACACAGATGCCTGCTGCCTGTTTCCATTACTGATCTGTGGCACCAAATCCCAGCGGCGTTTCCATTTCTGTGTGATGAGGGGCTAATAGCATCGCTCAGCTACATCTGTGTTGTGTAATTTCCCTCTGTGACTGTATAGCTGGCCTTTGCCATTCACTGGCCTTCAGGAGACTTGGTTTCTATTCTTGGTTCTGCCACAGACCTGCTGTGTGACCTTGGACTAGTCACTTCCCCTCCCCGTACGTCTATTTTCCCTCCCTCCCTTTCTCTGTCCTGTCCAATTGAGTTATAAACTCTCTGGGACATAGGCTGTGTCTTACTATGTTCCTGTGCTCTCCACCTGTTAAGAGTTTTTCTGTTTAGGAGGCAGCAGTGTAGGACAGAGGATATGGGGCTAGAGCAGGAGATCTGGGTTCTAGCCACATTGCCAATTTCTATGTAACTGAGCAGAGACAGGCTTTGGCTGGGGGCCCCAACTCTCTGTGCCTCAGTTTAAAGGTGGCTTCAGGTAGAAAACATAGTTTGTGCATATGAACTTTGCTGCCTCCTATATTTTACCATCCTGCAAGTATCTCTTTGAAACAGCAATAAATGTGGTTGGAATAGAGGGTATTATTGGACAATATCAATGCTGACCTGCTGGCTTAGTTATAAGATTCCAATCTGGGGAATTAAAATATTTTCTATTTAGATTATTACCAATGAAAACTGGTTTTTAAATTGAAAACATTTTGATGATAGGTCTGTGCTATCTTTAAAATGAACGTATGTATTGGAAAAATCTTTTTTTCCCCAAAAACACTCAGGAATTTTTTTTTCAGTTTTCAGCATTTTTTGCCAGCAATTTTTTGATCTCGATTCACAAAACCAAAAAATGGTTTGGTTTCTACAACGTCAATGAAAATTGAAATTTTTTATGCTGGAAAAAATGAGCAGCTCTAGATGTTTGACTAAATGATAGTAAAGGTTTCAGAGAGTTCCAATTGTAACTCATAGTTCTAGTATTACATTGCTCCAGTATATTAGCAATCAAACATAGTTAACTTACAGTATTGGTGTTTGCGGTATGTTTCTCAGCCTGTGAAGCACTGAAGAGACCACTGCCAGGATACTTTAGTCCTTCTCTATCTGTGCACCTGTCAATAATGTCTCACCACTGTGTTATCCAGCTGCTGTCTCCCAGTCCCTTCGCGATATCCCCTCAGTTGCTGGGTCTCTCTGCAGCTCCTAGCAGACAGGGACCCACTCCACAGATAGGTGCTCCCCTCTTTGGGCAGGCTTGGCTGAAAGGTGAAGGACTAAATGTGATTGGGGACTGAAAGCCCCTTCGAGCTCTGAAACTTATCCTGGCTTGTGCAGGATTCAGACACAGTCATAGCCCAGGATGTACCTGGCCTGGAGCTTAATAGCTGAATCTGGTCTCCAGGGCTGTGAGCCCAGCTCTGATCTCACCACAGGAACAATCCAACTTGACAACCTATAGGGCTAGCCAACCTTGCCCTACAGAGGGGGAAGAGCACCCGGCCTGGATCTCACACGATGGCAGCATCCCTGCAAGGACCCTCGGTTAAAAACAAGGCAGGGCTGAGTCCCATGTGGCATCCCAAGGAGATTGCAGAATAGAATGTACATTGGTAGTACAGACATGTGACCTACAATAGTGCAGAGCCCCAGACGGCCTGGAATAGCCTGTTTTTTTGTTAACACGACGTCAACAGCTCTGGGGCAGTAGAGATTTTTTTTCTCCTGGATTTCATTAGCAGCTCTTGGGATGCAGCCACCAGAGGAACCCACAGCTCAGGCTGCTCTGGCTGTTTGATGTTGGTTGGTAAGAGGCACCCAGAGGCAAACACTAAAAGCTCAGTGCAATGACCTAAACTGGTGTAAATTGATACAGTTCCATTGAGTTCCGAATAGTTAGGGCTCTTTGCATCAAGTGGAGATGTTGCCCTTTGATTTCAATGGAGCTACTTTGTTTTACATTAGCTGGGGATCTGGCCCTGAGATGGCCATGAAGCTATGTCAGTTTTCACCAGTTGGGAAAGAGGCCTCATTCACTGGAGCTACTGGTGATTTACACCAGCTGGGGATCTGTTCCTTTAAACAATTTCAAATCCATTTTATTTGGTTTCTCTGAATCTAATCTGAATAAAAGACAAACGTTCCTATCCAGTCGGCACTTTCTTAGCTCTTTGGCCCATGGGATTAATTGCCAGAGTGTAACTTTTAATGGCAAAGGAGCAATTCATTCCCAGTGGGGACAGAACTTTAAAGTAATTCAGTATTGCAGAGATTTTCTGTATCTGAATTTCAATGACTATAGGGATGGATGGCCCGACTTTCTTTCTTTCTTTCTTTCTTTCTTTCTTTCTTTCTTTCTTTCTTTCTTTCTTTCTTTCTTTCTTTCTTTCTTTCTTTCTTTCTTTCTTTCTGCAATTCTTTCTTTCTGCAATTCTTTCTGCAATTCTTTCTGCAGTTCTATATATATTAGAGCAGACAAGAAATATAAAAGGCACATTAGACTGCAGGTGCAATGCTGCATGACATCTTAAAACTGTTCATTTTATTTCACACTAATTGTAGGTATGTCAGAGAGACTGAACAAATAAGAAGGATCAGATCCCCATCTAATGTAAATCAGTTGTTGCTCCATTGGAGTCAATGGGGCCAGATCCATATCTGCTGTACCCTGATCCCCCCGCCCCCCACAAACACACTTTTTGGAAATCTCTCATAATACCATTGGAGTCAATGAGGCCAGATGCCCAGATGGTGTAAATTTGCCTAGTGCTATGATGGAGCTATTCCAGTTGATGTGACCTGAGTATCTGTACCATGATGCCTAGTTTTATGTTTGTTCCTGTATTTGAGATTCTCATGGCTTAGAACCTCCATCCCATTTTAATAACCTGGAAATAGTCTAAGATTTTGAGATCATGGTTCATAGAAGGAAATCTGTGTGGTGGGCACTCAGCTGGGAAATTGGCTAATGAACATAGACACATTAGGTCTGTGGCCGCTAGATAACGTAACAGGGATGGTGAGGGATCAGAAAGCAGGGAAAGGCCTAGTCACAGGCACCCACCCAGAGAAAGCACCTACTCTGGCATGAGGCAGGAAACTCCTAGAAAGAGTGGAGAGTAGTGGTGGGACATCAGTAAAAACTGGGTTGTATCTCTCAGAATTGATCCACGTAGTTTAAGAAAAGTTCACTCCCCATCTGGAGTTAATTTGTTGACTGTATCAGGCTATCTGAAGACTCAGGCAGGTGGCACTGTGTCAGTTTCACTCAGAGCAGTCCAATCCTTTCAGAACAATTGGTTCAGGCTCTCTGCAGACTCAGGCAGATGTTGCTCTATTGGTTACACTTGGTTATCGTCTTACTCATGGGTGATGTTTTCAATCTTTCCTGGCCATGAAGAATAGAAAATTACTGTTGTTCAAAAAAATAAAAATAAAAAACTGAGACTCTGTTGTAATTCCATGACTCCTGGAGCTGGGGCCCTGGGTTAGGTCTATGGGTCTTAACCTTTAATCCAGTTACTAATGGTATCCTACTGTCACTTTTCCATATGAACAATTTCTGTAGCTTATGCATGGATATTATGTGATGTTGAATGGGCAAGGTGGGTAGTCCCCATAATTTTATCTGGGTGGAGAGGCAGAGGATCACAAATGAGAAAGGAACCTTTCACAAAACAATCTCTCTACTGTTGTACAGTCTATGTGCTCTAAAAAATAGTCTGAGAACTTCAAGTCAGAAAAGTCTGCTTAGTTGGGTCCCTTTTCAGGATTCAGACCAAAGAAAAGCAACATTTTAAAATAGGAGAAGACCTTTGACTTCCAAGTTACTAAGGCCAAGTTTTAAAGAGATTTAGGTGCCTCTAGGAAATTATTGGGGCAGTTTTGAAAATGAGTTCATCTCCTTAAAGCATTTGAAACTTAGAGTATTAAGTAACATTTTAATTCTAACAACGTTCCTTAGCCTCTTTCCCTTTAGCTGAAGATAGTTTTTAGAAGGAAAAACAAAGCAAAACAAAACAAAACTTTTCTAACAGTCACTCCTTAACTTTATCTTTGTTAACCTAAATAGATTGAGCTCCTTGAGTCTATCAATAGATGGCATTTTTCAATCCTTTAATCATTCTCATGGCTCTTCTCTGATCCCTCTCCAATTTATGCACATCTTCTTGAACTGTGAATAGGGGAAAAGTATTCCAGCAGCAGTAGCACCACTGCCAAATATAGAAGTAAAACAACTTCTCTACTCCTACTTGAGATTCCCTTATTTTCGCATACAAGGATTGCGTTCACCTCTGCTGTATTGGAAAGTCATGTTCAACTGAGTATCTCCACAACCCCCAGATCATAGGATAGAGTACCCCATCCTGTAAGTATGCTTTGTTCCTAGATGTTCCTAAAGATTTACATTTATCCATATCAAAATGAATATTGTGTGCATGTCCAGTTTTACAAGTGATCCAGATAACTCTGTATCAGTGGCCCATCCTTTTCATTATTTACCACTCTCCCAATTTTTGTGTTACCTGCAAAGTTTATGAGTCATAGAATCTCAGGGTTGGAAGGGACCTTAGGAGATCATCTAGTCCAACCTGCTGCTCAAAGCAAGACCAATCCTCAATTTTTGCCCCAGATCCCTAAATGGTCCCCTCAAGAATTGAACTCACAACCCTGGGTTTAGCAGGCCAATGCTCAAACCACTGAGCTATCCCCCCCGCAGGTCATGATTTATGTTTTCTTCCACATCACTGATAAAATGTTAAATTATGTTGGGCCAGGAACCAATCCCTGCAAAATGTCACATGGTACCACCTCAAATGCCTTCCAGATGTCTAAATATATTACATCAACATCCATCTGTTTATCAACCCAACATGTAGTCTCATCAGAAAAAGAGATCAGGTTAGTTTGACAGGATCTATAAGAATGATTAAGGGTCTAGAGAACATGACCTATGAAGGAAGGCTGAAGGAATTAGGTTTGTTATTTTGGAAAAGAGAAGACTGAGAGGGGACATGATAGCGGTCTTCAGGTA
This sequence comes from Macrochelys suwanniensis, assembly GCA_033296515.1. Classification (NCBI taxonomy): domain Eukaryota; kingdom Metazoa; phylum Chordata; order Testudines; family Chelydridae; genus Macrochelys; species Macrochelys suwanniensis. The sequence goes on along the minus strand of CM065786.1, from coordinate 39,812,730 downwards.
TCTAAAAGGGTGTCATAAGGAGGAGGGAGAAAACTTGTTCATCTTAGCCTCTAAGGACAGAACAAGAAGCAATGGGCTTAAACTGCAGCAAGGGGGAATATTATTGTCATTATTGTGGATGTTGTGATGGTGACACATGACCTCTGGGAAGTAGACAAAGCTCTCCAGTGCATTTCAGGCAAGTCACCATGAATCCATCAGATTGTATTCAGGGAGCTTTGGTGAGTCTGGGAATGTTTCCATGAGCAGCCTAGACGGGGAACGGTTCTTAGGCACGCAGAGGTAAACTTGAGGCTCAATGTTGAGCACTGCTATGCTCAGGGATCGCTTTCTGGTGGTTTTCTTTGGCCAAGACAAAGAGAGGGCTCATTTGTAAACTCTGAGGCTGGGTATGTTCCCACTTTACAAGGTGTTCAGTTGGAATTTTCAAAGGGGCCTCATTTTCAAATGTGCCCAGCTACCATTGGCTGTCAGATATCCATGAAACAGAATAACCTTTCCTCCTGTATCAACCTGAGACCAGATTCTTGTTGTCATCTTGAAGTGAGATGGTCCTTATCTCACTGAGATAGGAGCAAACCTACGTTTTGGGATCTTCGTTGTTCTGGGGGGTTGCTTGGTCCCGAAGTCTGTCCTTGGCTCATTTTAAAGAGACGGGGTTTTCAAAACTCATATCTGGGTATAGCTGCAGTTTAGAAAGCTCTTGATATCTGGAGGGGCTCAGCAAAAGTGTTTTTACCTTTCTCTAGTCTTTTGGGCTGAAATTGCAAACCCACTTAGAGGATTTTGGATGCTTAATGGGAACTGGCATCCCATTACCAAAGCAGCTTTGAAAATCTCAGCAGTAGTGATCTAAATAGCACTTGTGACCTGGGAAGTGGCCCGGCATCCTCACTCCATGCCAGCCCTTGTCAATGGTGATCTCTGTCTATTATACTCAGCAGGGTGGTGTCTAGAGCCATGGACACACCCAGGTCCCAGAAACCGAATTGTTGACAAAGGCCAGAGAGAACATCTGAGCAACTCCCCCATCTACCAAAACGTAGTGGTGCTGTAGCACTCAGTGAGCCAAATCCGGTCCTGGTATAAAAGGGTTCATCACCACCTGGAGTTAATGTTGCCAGGCCAGTTTACCTGAGATATGAATTTGTGCTGCTCTGCACAAGACCAACAACTGCACATCTGGAGTCACCTCTAAAACACAGAGGTGGTGGAATGCCACTAAATCCAGTGACAGCACTATCTGAATTATTTATTTATAGAGACATAAGAAAGCTCATACCCCAAAGTGTAGGCTTCTGCATAACATCGTGTGTTGTCTGATCTACTGATTAGGTATTGATCAGCCTAATTATTTAGCTTTCCCATTTAAAACTTGAATTAGTTAGTTTCTTGTCCCAAGATCAGGCCCAGTATGATCAGAGTTACTGTTAATTGGGAGCCCTACACCTAGGTAGACTTGTCTTCTGTTGCCTGATTATTGATTAGGTATTGATCATCCTAATTATTTTGAGTTCCCAATTAACACTCCAAAATATGGTATGTTGCTGTCCAAGATCAGGTCGAGTATTATCAGAATTACTGTTTAGTTGGGGACCCCCATTGTGCACGTCAGTAACAACAACATCCACACGCTGGGAAGACTTTTTGGGATTGCAACATTTTTATTATCTCTATGATTTGCCTTGAAAGTAAAACAATCCACGCACGTAAGGAGAAATAATACAGCCCTGTAATAATGTTTGACACCATTACCTAGGATATATTCACTGTACACTTCAAGAGCTCTTGAAGGGTTGAGACAGATCCTAGTTTGACTCTAGAATTCCAATGAGCTTTCCCATGCCAAGAATGTATAAGCCTTGCTGTTCATAATGCATATGCATGAATAACTGCTTCCTCTTTTACCATATCTTAACCGCCTCACCCTCATAGTATTGGGGTATTTTCATCCTACGGGTTAGGAGATTGTTAGGAGTGTCAGTGATGATAATGTAGTACTCAGGCCTGTATATTTGACTGAGTTTGGGTCTTGTTTGCCCATTTGATATTTTTATATCCTTACTAACATGTGTGAACGAAGAACAAAGACACTGCCCACAAACAGAAAGGGTGAAAAGAGTTAAGTGTCATTGGACAGCATTGGAGTTGAATATATGAGTGTACACTTAAAGGACAGTCCTCCCTCAACTCCTCTCCCGAGATAAGGTCAAGCAACCAGTCGGAAGGAGTAATGGGGGGATAGTGGTGGGGAAGGTATAAAAAACACTAAAATCCAAATAATCGCCTGTCCCTGACCGAAGCACAACCTCACACCTTACCCCTTCCATGGGAGACAAAGGAGGTGGTACTGAAGCCCCCAGACTCACAACCCTCCAAAACGGAACATGACCATAAATTGTAAGGGTTGTGACCAAGTGTGTGCACTGCAGGTGTAATTATGCCTGCTAAGTACGGTGAGGGGGACGCAGGGAAGGCTCTGCGGCGTGTAGCGCTATGGATATGTTTGCTTGCTTAACCTGAATAAACATCACATTGCCTGCACTTCGGACTTCTGATCTTCTGCTCTCTGTCTGTGTGACAAAGAACCAGGCAGGGCGAAGGGAAACCCCCCTAACATCTTGGTGCCATGACTCGGATGCATAATGCTGGACAGGTGAGTAGCAGCCAGGTAAGTCCCTCTCACCAATTATCCGTGCAGCTACTTGGCAGGGGTATGGCGGGCTCTCATGATGGTAGTTGCGGGTTCAGGCAAGCCAGGGTAACAGACTTTTAAAATAACTGGATATGGAAGAATCAGGGCCCATACCAGATATGGGGGGCAACCTGGGATGAGATTGACAAGGAGATTGGGGAAATGTTGGGGGAACCCAAGGGAAAGGAATACCAGTAAAAAGGAATGGTGTTAAAGGTCTGTGCGCTGGTGTGGTGTAGTTGGTAAAACTGGAAAGCTGATCTCCTCCAACGTATTGAAGCTTTGGAGGGGAAAGTGGACTAACAAAGGATTTTAATGGAAAAATCCGTACTAGTGGTGGAGGTAGTAGATCTAAAGACATGTGATGCTGCAAGGGTAGAGGAGTCCTGTGAGGCAATTCCGTGTGAGAGGGATGAACTGGTGGGGAGGGTGGCAGATTTAGAAGATGAGCTGTATCGGTGTAAGAAGGGGTGGAACTGAACCGTCTCTACGACCGATGGCAGAAAAGGAGGCATCCCCACCCCCCTGAGTATATTGTACCCATGACTGCTAGGAGATGTTATACATTGGCAATCCATAGTCAGAATCCCTGTGAGAGAGGCTACTCCACATCAGCCCCTGATGGTGTTTCGGGGGAGGAACAGGCTCTGCAAATAGTAGTCCAGGCAGAAATTCATGCCTTGTCCCTAAAGGACCGGGATGCATTGCTGAGTCGGCTGGGGAAGATGCCCCGGGATGAATGGCATCAGTTTGTGCTGTGGCTTGTGGATGTTAGAGAGATGGAGGGTTAGGGTTAGGGCTTAGATTATTGGTGAGATCAGATTGTTGATATTCTGTGCAACATGATCAGAGAGCACAGTGGCGGTATTTGTATGAATCCATGAGATAGAGGCAGAGAGAGAGAGAGATGAGTATGTAATTTATGGATAGATATTTAGATTCCAATCTTATACACACTGGTGTAATTCTTCAGCAATGTATTTGACTTCAGTGCAGTTAGTGTGATTTTATAACTTCATAAATATATTACACGCTATGTTCTCAAGAATGCAATTTTCTCATCAGCTGATTATATCTATAAACAAACTCAGAGTGATGTCACAGTGCAGGTGCAATGATGGACATTTTAATTCTTGGTGAATAACCTCCACACAATCGGTTTCTTCAGTGCAGCTTTTATCTCCCTGTTCCTCATGCTGTAGATGAACGGATTCATCACTGGAGGCACCACAGAATAGAGAATAGCCACCATGAGATCCATATTTGATATTGAGCTGGAGGTGGTTTTCAGGTACTCAAAGATACAAGTGCAAAGAAACAAAGAGACCACAGTGAGGTGAGGCAGGCAGATGGAGAAGGCTTTATGCCAGCCCCACTCAGAGGGGATTCTCAGCACGTTTTTGAAGATCTGAACATAAGACACAATTATAAAAACAAAGCAGTTTAAACTGCAAAAACACACCAAAGGCAAGAAGCCCAAGTTCACTGAGATACGAGGCAGAAGAGGTGAGCTTGAGTGGCTGCTGGGGGATTTCACAGATGAACTGGTTGATGGCATTGGACTGGCAGAAGGGTAACCTGAAGGTGGTCCTGGTGAGCAGGCCAGAGTAGACACTGCCAGTAATACAGGCACTGGCTGTCATTTGGAAACAAGGTCTACTGTTCATCACTCTCTTGTAGGGCAGTGGTTGGCAGATGGCAACGTATCAGTCGTGTGCCATGACCGTGAGTGAGGCAAGATCAGTCACAGAAAAAACTAAAAAGAGAAAGACCTGGGTGACGCATTGAGTGATTGGCTTATGCAAGACTTAGGCAGCCATGGGTCTATTGATTACACATGGCTTTTTTCTTGGGGAACATTTTCAAGCTTTCCTTCTCCACCACAAGGACTAGAAAATGGCTATAGTTTAGGAAATGGATGCTGAGATTCTCTTTTAAAACATGACTCCTGGAGCTGAGGCCCTGGAAACTGGATTATAGTCCTTAAACTTTAATCCAGCCCTAAATGCTTTCCTAATACCACGTTTCCGTATACAGAGTTGCTTATGTTGGGATATTGTGTGAACTTGAACTGGCAAGGGAAATAGTCTCTATAATCATGTCTGGGAGGAGAGGCAGTTGCTGAGATGATGAAGGAGAGGGGATATGAGCACAAGGCACTCTCTCCAATAACATTAAAATAATTGTTTAAAAAGGAACTCAGCTCGCCACACACCTACAGAAACTTTTTTTCAATTATTTGAAACCTCCAGTCTCTCCAAAAACCCCTTCAAAGAGATTATGACATTGACACCTTGAATAAATGACAAAATAATCTCATTCCCAGATTTAATCAAACATAATCCACCCTGCAAATTCCTACCGCAAAAAGTCATCTGGACCAAAAAAAAAAAAAGTCAGCCAATGAATCAATAAAATGAAAAATGAAAAAGAAAGAATCAAGCAAATAAACAAGCCAAACCTCTCAAACCCCAACCACAAATTTTACCCCAAAAAATGAGAAGAGAAAGAGTCTTCATGTTCACTAGTGGATAAGCTATGGCTGTTGATATTCTGTGCAACATGCTCAGATAGCATGGCGATGTTAGCAGTATAAAACCCAAAGAAAGATAGGTGTGTATGTACATTTATGGATAGATATTTAGATTCTGATCTTATTTACACTGTTGTAATTCGAAATTAACTCATTTAACTTCAAAGGAGTTAGTCCAGATTTTATCAATTCATAAACAGATTGCACCCTATGTTCTCAAGGAAACAATTATGTCATCAGCTGATTATATCCAAGAAGAAGCTCAGAATGAAATCTCAATCAAGTACCAATGATGGACATTTTAATTATTGGTGAATAATCCCCAGACAATCAGTTTCTTTAATGCAGCTTTGATCTCCTTGTTCCTCATGCTGTAGATGATCGGATTCATCTCTGGAGGCACCAGGGAATAGAGAACACCCATCATGAGATCCAGACCTGATGCTGAGCTGGAAGTGGGTTTCAGGTAGGCAAAGAAGCCAGTGCAAAGAAACAAAGAGACCACAGTGAGGTGAGGGAGGCAGGTGGAGAAGGCTTTACGCCTGCCCTGCTCAGAGGGGATTCTCAGCACTGCTTTAAAAATCTGAACATAAGACACAATTATAAAAACAAAGCAGTTTAAACTTATAAACACACCAAAGGCAAGAAGCCCAAGTTCACTGAGGTACGAGTTAGAGCAGGTAAGCTTGAGTAGCTGGGGGATTTCACAGAAGAACTGGTTGATGACATTGGAATGGCAGAAGGGTAACCTGAAGGTGTTCCCAGTGTGCAGGACAGAGTAGACAATACCAGTAATCCAGGCACTGGCTGCCATTTGGACACAAGCTGTCCTGTTCATTATGCTCTCGTAGTGCAGTGGTTGGCAGATGGCAACATGTCGGTCATACGCCATAATGGTGAGTAAGGCAAAATCAGTTGAAGCGAAGACTACAAATAGAAAGACTTGGGCGACACATGCAGGATAAGAAATCACCCTGGTGTTCATGAGGGAATTGGCCATGGATTTGGGGATGGTGACAGAGATGGAGCCGAGGTCTAGGATGGACAGATTCACAAGGAAGAAGTACATGGGGGTGCGAAGATGATGGTCGAGGACTACGGCTGAGATGATGAGAAAATTTCCCATCAGGCCTGCCAGGTAAATCAGCAGAAACACCACAAAGTGCAATATCTGCAGCTCCCGAACGTCAGAGAATCCCAGGAGAAGGAACTCGGTCACTGTGGTTCGGTTGGACATTTTCATTCTCAGTTCATTGTGTGATGGCTGTGGAGGGAAGGACAAAGACAGTGGGGTGATTACAGTGACAGAGGGAATGGCCCTGATTCCCTGCAGTAATATCTCATGATGTGAGTGTCAACAATGCACAGCGCTCGTCACTGCTGTGAACTAGGAGTGGTGAGTTATCACATGAAGGTAACATCAAAGGAGCTGCATCAGTTTGCACCATCTAAAGATCTAGCTCAGCATGTGACCTAATAAAATGCCGTGTGGAGGATGGAGCAAAGTACTATCCCAATGCAACAATTCTAGCCAAGCTGGGTTCCCTCTTGCTATAAACAGCAGGCTGTGAACTTGGGCTTCAAACTAAAATTCTAAAATGACAACACTGCCTGATATCCATTTCCGGGGAAATATGGCATGGACTCACTCAGTATCCTGCATGAGAGCTTTTGATTCCACTGCAGCACCACATTTTTTTTTTTAAAATAAATGGAGATATGCCAATCTCCTAGAACTGGAAGGACCTTGAAAGGTCATTGAGTCCAGTCCCCTGCTTTCACTCGCAGGACCAAGTACTGTCCCCTGACAGATTTGTACCCTAGATCCCTAAATGCTCCCCTCAAGGATTGAACTCACAACCCCGGGTTTAGCAGACCAATACTCAAACCACTGAGCTATCCCTCCCCCCATCTTGCTTCTTTAGTGATTTATGACACATGTAGCCCTAAGGATTAATCTGCTTGCTTGCATAAGATATATCTTTTCTTATAAGTTTAAGTATTTGATGTTTTGTAATAGATCTGTATTAGAATTAGTTTGACTGTAACACAAGGAGGCCTACTGATCAAAAATCTGTATGTTAATGCTATTTGCAAGATATATCTAAGGCCTTTCACCCAGTAAATTAACCTTCATCTTGTTACCCAAATAGATAGAAACACCCACGCCTCTGTCTACGACCTTTACCTAGACCAATAGACATAAAGATTGGCATAGGGGATTTTTCCAAAGCTGGACCCACAAATGTAACACGTACACTACAAATGCTTATACAGGGGTCATCCCTACGCACAGACATATCAGCCAATGAGCTAGGTGAACCCCAATATTTCTGTGGGGGAGTAATGAAATTTGGGCAGAAGAGGAAGGATTTCCAGTAACTATTTATTTATTTCATAGTTAGAAATTAGTATAAGTTAAAGTAGCTTTTTAGCTTTTGCAGTTTCCTCTGCAAGAGGTGAGAAACCGGAACCACCAGAGGTGAGGTCCTCTGTCTTGCAGCACCAAGTTATCAAAACAGGTGTGAGTATATTAACCAAAGTCTTGCAGAACACATTATTATTTCTATTTTGAATAACAGTAATACCATTTTAACTTTGTAACTTTTACTTACCATTTACTTACTATTTCACTGATTTTAATAAAAGGTCTTTAAGACTATATCTGTCTCGGTGTGAGTTTCCTGTCATACCCCGAGGGTCCTTTTATAAACTATGTGGAGCCTGATTTGGGACAAGAACTTTATTTTCTGATCAAACAGATTGGCGAGCCTAAACCCTTATAATTAATATTAACAATTAATTAATTATTATTAACATTATTAGTTAATTAATATTAATTAAATTTAAATTAAATTGACCTGATAAACCAAATCAATATTATTAACACATTCTCGATCAGGCTACACACAGGATCCCACTTCGATCTCTGTGTACCGATGGGCTAGCAGAATCGCTCAGCTACCTCTCTGCTGCATCGTTTACCTCTGTCACTTTATGTCTGTTCAGGTCAGTGGCCATCAGGAGACTTGGGTTATATTCTTGGCTCTGCCACTGACCTGCTGTGTGACCTTGAGCCAGTCACTTCCCTGCGCCTCTGTTTCCTCTCCCGCCCTTTCTCTGCCTTGACTGCTAGGATTGTGAGGTCTGTGGCGGATGGACTGTGTCTTATTATTTGTATGTTTGGTGCCCCCATTTACATCATTGGGTTTAGCCAGCAGCAGTGTGTGACAGAGGATACGGCTCTAGAGCAGAATACCTAGGTTCTAATTCCATTGACATCCTCTATGTCCTTGGCAGGGATAAGAGAGACAGGCTTTGGCTGGGGGCTTCGATTCTCTGTTCTCCATTTAAGGCATGTTTAATACCGATGCTGTTGGCTGCCAACTTTGCTGCTTAATCAGTTTTATGTATCACCAGGTATCCCTTTTAAAAAGAAATAAACACCATTGCAATAGAGTGACTGGGTTCAAATGTTTGCTATTATTGGACAGTATCAATGTTCCCACTCTCGCTTACATCAAAGTTTCCAATCTGGGGTATTCATATATTTTCTGTTTAAATTATTTCAAAGGAAAACTGGGTTTTCAACTAAAGATATTTTCTGGGGAAGCCTGTGTTGTTCTTGAAACACAGCTCAGGTATTGGAAAAGTCAAAATAATGTTTCTTTATTTAAGTGAAAATGTTTCAGTTTCCAGCAATTTACCTCAAACTGTCTGCTTGGTTCACAATGAAAAAAAACAAAACAAAAAAAGTGGTTTTCATAATATCTATGAAAAGTCAATGGTTTTCTGCTGGGGAAAAATAAAAAACAACCTCTGAGCAACTGTAAATGTTTGATTAAATTATATAAAAGGCCTTGAAGAGTTCCAATTGTAACTCCAAGTTCTGTTATGAAATTTGACCAGCATATAAATACCTAAACATCTGTGACTGAAATAAGAAACTTACCGCGCCGGTCTTTGTGGAATGTTTCCCGGCCCATGATGCATGGGACTCTTCACAGCCAGGATCCTTCAGTCATTGCCTGTCTGTATGAATAATGCCCCAATCGCTGTGTTATCCAGCAGCTGTTTCCCTCTCGCTTCACCATGTTTCCCAAGCTGCTGGGTCTTGTGCAGTTCCTAGCAGGCAGGGAACTACTCTGCAGGTGGGTGCTCCCTGCTCCCCATGTCGGGCAGGCTTGGCTGAGAGGTGAAGTACTAAATAGGATGGGGGCAGAGAGCCCCTCCCAGCATTGAAACAGATCCCGGCTTGTTCAGGCTGCTAGTTCACAACCCAGGATGTCCCTCTTCTGGGGCTAAATAGTTGGATCCAGACTGCAGGGCTATGATCTGAGCTCTGATCTCATCTCAGGGGCAAACCACCATGACAAGCTGCCCTAGCTGACTCTAATCCCCAGATAGGAACAGCACCTGCCCTGGATCTCACATGATGGCAGCATCCTGAAAGGACGCCTGGCTACACAGAAGGCAGGCCTGAGGCCCAAAGGGTGTCCAAAGGAGATTACACAACAAACTATATTTTTATAACACAGACATGTGACCTACAATAGCTCAGAGCCCCGTGTCACCAGATCCTCAGCTGGCCTGGAATAGCCTGTTCCTTCATTAACTCCACACAATTTTTTTTCCCTTCTGTGTTGCATTAGCAGCTCTTGAGATGCAGCCACCAGAGGAAGCCACAGCTCAGGCTGCCCTGGGTGTTTGATGTTGGTCACTAAGAAGCAGCCAGAGGCAAACACTAAAAACTCCCAGCTACGTCCTAAACTGGTGTAAATTGATACAATTCCATTGAGTTCCAGGTAGTTAGGGCTGTTTATGCGAAGCAGAGATCTGGCCATTTGATTCCAATGGAGCTACTTTGATTTTCATTAGCTGGGTTTTGGCCCTAAGAAGCCCATGTAGCTATGTCGGTTTTCACCAGCTGGGCAATCAGGCCTCATTAACTCCACTGAAGCTACTGCTGATTTCCACCAGCTGTGGATCTTGCTTATTGACACCGGTGGAGCTATGGCGGATACACACCTGCTGGGGATCTCACCTAGTTAAATATCTTCAAATCCATTTCCTTTGCCTGTGAATCTGAACTGAAGATGAGGCACTTGGTTTATACTGAGGTGTTGTGTGAACTTGAATGGGCAAAGGAGGTGGTCTCTATATTTGTGTCTGGGAGAAGAGGAAGTTGATGAGATCACAATGGAGAGGGGATGGGGTCCACAAGGCATCTCTCCCTTGATATAGTCAGTGATCTGAGAAAAGTTTGAGAGCTCCCAGTCGAACGGCATTCACATGGACATAGAAGTCTGCTGGTGGGAGGAAGGGAGGGACGTAGGGACATATTTCAGGGTTGGGGCCTAAGAGGGGAGGAAGAAATTGTCATCAGTGGGCTGATTATGAACTCGGGTTGAAAATTTTCTCACAATACAGTTTTGTTCATCAGAAAATGCTGATTCCTTGTAACCCAGTTCACAGCAAAGGGTTAGTTGGTTTGATGAATCTCCTAATTTGATTTCTATTAGAAGTTTCAATTTGCTAAAATGTCCAGTTTAGACATTTTTCAATTTCAAAAGGAAAATCATTTGGAAATTTCAGTTAATTCATTCTAAAGAAAAGTGGAAAAAAAATAAAGGGTCAAAATCAAAATGAAACTTTGCCCTGCAGCATGGGGCGCAGGTTGCCTGCTGGGATGACCTGGATGTGCCCCAGCTGACCTGTCTTTGCCACGGCCTAGGGCACAGGGGAGCCCTCAGTCTGCCCAGGTCTAGGCCTGTGTCTCACAACAGGGCAGTCTGCTCAGGACTGAAATGCTTTAGTTTAACTAAAGTCATTGGGCTCAACACAGGGGTACCTGGGGGGGATTCAATGGCATGTGATAGAGAGAAGTTCTGACTAGTTGCTTGTATCATCCCTTCCGGCCTAAAATTCCATGGAGCTATAACAATGATGGAAGCCACATGTTTTGTTTTGACCTAATCTGTTTTTTAAAATATATTTGTTTTGCTTTGTTTTTAGATGATCTCTTTGAAAAATAATACAATTTTGACTTTTTGTCCGGACATGGGATGGGAAAATTATTTTAAAATCTTGAAAAGCCTCACAAAATAAGAACCGCCTTCCCCAGCTAGTCCTACTCTTCATCTTCTCTCCTTTCAATGACTCACTAAAACGTTATTTTCTTAGACTCTAGGATCTGCAGGTAGATAGCCGCTTTTCACTTTAAACAGGGACTCAGTGTTAAGTCAATATACTCTCACATATACACACACAAAATAAGATTCACTCGTAAATCCCCAGTTATGTGCACTTTGAAAGACACACACACTAATGCACAATCACAAAACACACACACTCACACAACATTTTGCACTGATAAACAGAGTATTCTCTTTCAGAAGCAAACAAAAATAAACACAGAGAACAGGTCTATACTAGAAACGTTTGCCATCAGAACAGTGTTGGTTTGGAGCTTTGATATTTGGGGTGACATTTTTATACCAGGGGAAAGTAAAAATTTAAGCAATTTTATTAGTACAATTAGGAAAGACACAAATGCTCCCGGTCAAATTCAAAGACAGCAATGATATAACATTAGGCTGATATTTTCTATAGGGCTGTCAAGCAATTAAAGAAATTAATTGAGATTAATTGTGCAATTTATCACGCTGTTAAATAATAATAGAATACCATTTATTCAAATATTTGTGGATGTTTTCTACATTTTCAAATATGTTGATTTAAATTACAACACAGAATAGAAAGTGTACAATGTTCACTTTATATTTATTTTTGATTAGTGTCAAAACCAAAAGAAATAGTATATTTCAATTTACCTAATACAAGTACTATCATGCAATCTCTTTGTCATGAAAGTTGAACTTACAAATGTAGAATTATGTACAAAAAATAACTGCACTCTAAAATAAAGCAATGTAAAACCTTAGAGCCTAAAGTCCACTCAGTCCTATTTCTTGTTCAGCCAATTGCTCAGACAAACAAGTTTTTTTTACATTTGCAGGAGATAATGCTGCCCGCTTCTTGTTTACCATGTCACTTGATATTGAGAACAGGCGTTCACATGGCACTTTTGTAACTGACATTGCAAGGTATTTACAAGGACTGAGTGGCTCTAAAGTTTTACATTAATTTGTTATGGAGTGCAGTTATGTAACCAAAAGAAATCTACGGTTATAAGTTGCACTTTCACGATAAAGAGATTGCACTACAGTGCTTGAATGAGGTGAACTGAGAAATACTATTTCTTTTGTTTATCATATATATCAATATAAATTGATTGAAATATTTGTAATTGAACGTAATACAAAGCGAACACTATACACTTTGTATTCTGTGTTGTAATTGAAATCAATATATTGGAAAATCTAATAAAACATCCAAATATTTAATAAATTTCAATTGGTATTCTATTATTTATCGATGTGATTAAAACTGTGATTAATCATGATTAATTTTTTTAATCTCAATTATTATTTTTTTAGTTAATTGCATGAGTTAACTGTGATTAATCGACAGCCATAATATTTTATCATTCATTACATATCATAATACCATTTCTTTGCAGGGGGGAGGGATAGCTCAGTGGTTTGAGCATTGGCCTGCTAAACCCAGGATTGTGAGTTGAATCCTTGAAGGGGCCATTTAGGGATCTGGGGTAAAAAATCTGTAAGGGGAGAATACTTGGTCCTATCTAGTGAAGGCAAGGGACTGGACTCAATTACTTTCAAGGTCCTTCCAGTTCTATCAGATAGGCATATCTCCATATAAAAAAATTGTATGTGGAGGTGAGAGACAATCAGTCATCTATGCAATCGCTGGCCTGCCCAATGAGTCCGATGATCTAGTATAGGGCCAAATAGTTACTATAAATATTCATAGAAATGTCCATCCTTCTCTACTCATGTATAACTTCCTCACCCTAATAATATTCGGTATGCTATCAGTTCATATTTTAATGAATTTTGCATATTATTCTATAGGACAATTTATTATTATTATTATTGTCAACGTAAGGTCATTGTTAATAATCTGCCATTGTTTCTATACTAAAATATCCAAGCCTAGTATCAGTTCAATGTTCCTGAGATTACCTGGTGTCATTTTTTACAAACTCCCGCCATAAACATAATGTTCCCAGTTCTCCAAAACTCAGGGACACTGTTGGGACAGTTACTTACACTAAGGCTCAGCTCTCAAAGCCTTCTGCCAGCTGCTTCACAGGCTATAGGATTGTAGGTTCCTTTTGTTCCTGCTGAATACAAATGCTAATCTCACTTTATGGGCTACATCATGAACTGAGGATGAGTGTGGTCCTGGAGCAAAAGAGTGCACCTCAACCTTATGGAGTTAACTGTATGACTGGATCAGGCTCTCTGCAGACTCAGGCTTATGTTACTCTGTTGGTTACACTTGGTTATTGTCTTAGTTGTGGGTTATGTTTTGAGGCTTTCTAACCCATGAAGACTAGAAATTTACTTTTATTTAAAAAAATGAAAGCTGAGATTCTGTGTAATGTATCGAAAAAGGCAAAAGAAACAGAGCATGTTAATCATATATCCAATTAAAATGGCTCAAAGCTCACAGACAATGTATGTCATGAAGTTCTTGTAAAAGAGGAATGGAGTAAGAAATATTCACAGACATAACAATAAATAGTAATTACTCTCAGGAAAATCATGATCTGGACAGCAGCAGTCATAGACTGAAAAAGAGGCACAATAAATTGGCATTGATTACTCATGATCTAGCTAGCTAGCCAGCTTTCCACATGCTCTTCTTTTATCTATTGCATATGTAGTGTACACAGCCATGCACAAACGTGGTTTAATAAATAATAAAAACTACTAATAATAATAATGAAGCCAACTTCTGTGATCTAGACACAATTGGATCCTTGTGTGGATGAGAGACCACTGTCCAAATCCCAATCTTCCCTTTGAAGTGAATGCCTAATTCCCAGTTGTTACGGTTACATGATTAGCTGAACCTCTGCTCCCTGCTCTGGTGTCTGAGTTCACACCCTGAGGTCTCAGCTTTGTGCGTGTTCCTCTCTTAGGGTGGAATTGTGTGATTCATCTCCTCTCAAACTGCATCCCAGTCTATTGCAATTTGTGTACCAACTATGATTTTTCCAACCAGGTTTGGTACCTGGAATTCTTCCCACAGGAGCTGCGACCAATAGTAAGTTGAGTGACTAGCCGAACTTCTCCATACAAAGTATGATTTATTTAGGAACAAAGCATAACATAAGAGAAAATATGAGCAATGCGAGATCCATCACTGCAATAATTTGGTAGGATAAAAATTTGGTTTTATTACCCAGACTTAGTTTGTCTTTAGGAAACATTGCAAAGGTTTTCCATTCCAAATACATTTCCACCATAGCAAGAAGAATACAGTATTTATTTATTAAAATAAAAAAGATAATACACATAATTATATAATGATCTTTCTGCCCTTACACATAATAAAGAAAACAATAAAATCCCACCAGCATTAAAGTAATCATTTGAACATCAACTCAGCCATCCAGACATATACAGAAACTTTGTTTCAATTCTTTATCACTGGGGAAAGGAAAATTCAAGTCACTCAGAAACCCTCTTCAAAGATATTATGATGTTGACACCTTCAATAGATGACAAAATAAACAGACACCCCCATTTAATCAAACATATCCCACGCTGCAAATTCCTATCCCCCAAAAGTAACCTGGAACAAAGTATCAAGTCAGCCAATGGATCAATAAAATGAGACAACATGAAAAAGAAACAATCAAGGAAACAAACAAGCTAATTGGGACGAAAAGCTGGACGAAAAGTGGACGAAAAGCTGAATATGAGTCAACAGTGTGCCCTTGTTGCCAAGAAGGCTAACGGCATTTTGGGCTGTATAAGTAGGGGCATTTCCAGCAGATCGAGGGACGTGATTATTCCCCTCTATTTGGCACTGGTGAGGCCAAATTTGGAGTACTGTGTCCAGTTTTGGGCCCCACACTACAAGAAGGATGTGGATAAATTGGAAAGAGTTCAATGGAGGGCAACAAAAATGATTAGGGGGCTGGAGCATATGACTTATGAGGAGAGGCTGAGGGAACTGGGATTGTTTAGCCTGCAGAAGAGTGAGGGGGGATTTGATAGCTGCTTTCAACTACCTAAAAGGGGGTTCCAAAGAGGATGGATCTAGACTGTTCTCAGTGGTAGAAGATGACAGAACAAGGAGTAATGGTCTCAAGTTGCAGAGGGGGAGGTTTAGGTTGGATATTAGGAGAAACTTTTTCACTAGTAGGGTGGTGAAGCACTGGAATGGGTTACCTAGGGAGGTGGTGGAATCTCCTTCCTTAGAGGTTTTTAAGGTCAGGCTTGACAAAGCCCTGGCTGGGATGATCTAGTTGGGGTTGGTCCTGCTTTGAGCAGGGGGTTGGACTAGATGACCTCCTGAGGTCCCTTCCAACCCTGAGATTCTATGATTCTATGATTCTAATTGTCTTATACCCCAGCCACAATGTCTATCCCAAAAATGCAGAAAGGGAAGAAAGTTCACAAAGTCCAGTAGTGATCGAGCTATGGTTGTTCATATTCTGGGCAGCACTTGCAGATAGCATGGCGATGGTATCAGTATCAATACGCAAGACAGATAGATCGGTGTGTATGTACATTCATGGACAGATATTTAGATTCTGATCGTATTTGCACTGATGTAATTCGAAAATAACTCATTTAACTTCAGTGGAGTTAGTCCGGATTTTGTGAATTCATAAACAGATTACACCCTATGTTCTCAAGGAGACAATTTTGCCATCAGTTGATTATATCCAAGAAGAAGCTCAGAATGAAATCTCAATCAAATACCAATGATGGACATTTTAGTTCTTGGGAAATAACCTCCACAGAATCAGTTTCTTTAATGCAGCTTTGGTCTCCTTGTTCCTCATGCTGTAGATGATCGGATTCATCACTGGAGGCACCAGGGAATAGAGAACACCCACCACGAGATCCAGACCTGATGCTGAACTGGAGGTGGGTTTCAAATAGGCAAAGAATGAAGTGGAAACTAACAAAGAGACTACAGTGAGGTGAGGGAGGCAGGTGGAGAAGGCTTTATGCCGGCCCTGTTCAGAGGGGATTCTCAGCACTGCTTTGAAGATCTGAACATAAGACACAGTTATAAAAACAAAGCAGTTTAAACTTATAAACACACCAAAGGCAAAAAGCCCAACTTCACTGAGGTATGAGTCAGAGCAGGTGAGCTTGAGTAGCTGGGGAATTTCACAGAAGAACTGGTTGATGACATTGGACTGGCAGAAGGGTAACCTAAAGGTGTTCCCGGTGTGCAGTGCAGAATAGACAATACCAGTAATCCAGGCACTAGCTGCCATTTTGCCACATGCTCTCCTATTCATCACTCTCTCATAGTGCAGTGGTTGGCAGATGGCGATATATCGGTCATACGCCATGATGGTGAGTAAGGCAAAATCAGTTGAAGCGAAGACTAGAAATAGAAAGACTTGGGTGACACATGCAGGATAAGAAATCACCCTGGTGTTCATGAGGGAATTGGCCATGGATTTGGGAATGGTAACAGAGATGGAGCCCAGGTCTAGGATGGACAGATTCACCAGGAAGAAGTACATGGGGGTGTGAAGATGGTGGTCGAGGGCTACGGCTGTGATGATGAGAAGATTCCCCATCAGGCCTGCCAGGTAAATCACTAGAAACATGGCAATGTGCAAAATCTGCAGCTCCTGAACATCAGAGAATCCCTGGAGAAGGAACTCGGTCACAATGGTTTGATTGGACATTTTCTTTTTCAGTTCATTGTCTGATGGCTGTGGAGGGAAGGACAAAGACAGTGAGGTGATTACAGTGACACAGGGAGTGGCCCTGATTCCCCGCAGCAATATCTCATAATTTGAGTGTCAACAATGCACAGCGCTCGTCACTGCTGTAAACTAGGAGTGGTGAGTTATTACATGAATGTAAAGTCAATGGAGCTGCATAAGTTTGCACCATCTAAAGATCTTCCCCAGGATGTGTCTTGATAAAATGCCATGTGAAGGATGGAGCATAGTTCTATCCCAATGAAACAGTTCTAGCCAAGCTGGATCCTCTCTAGCTACAAACGGTAGCCTGAGGACGTGGGCTTGAAACTAAAATGCTAAAATGCCAACACTTCCTGATATTCACTTTCTGGGGAAATATTACTTAGACTCACTCAGTACCCTTCATAAGAGCTCTTCTGTATTTATTCCACTGCAGCACCACATCGATGGCCTCCTGCCTGCTTATGTATTGATTTGTGACACAAGATCTCACTTCCATCTGTGTGTACCGACGGGCTAGCAGAATTGTTCAGCTACCTCTCTGCTGCATCGTTTACCTCTGTCACTTTATGTCTGTGCAGGTCAGTGGCCATCAGGAGACTTGGGTTATATTCTTGGCTCTGACACTGACATGCTGTGTGACCTTGGGCCAGTCACTTCCCTCTGCCTCCATTTCCCCTCCCGCCCTTTCTCTGCCTTGTCTGCTTCAACTGTGAGGTCTGTGGCGGATGGACTGTGTCTTATTATGTGTATGTTCCGTGCTCCCATTTACATCATTGGGTTTATCCAGCAGCAGTGCGGGACAGAGGATATGGCGCTAGAGCAGAATATCTAGGTTCTAATTCCATTGACATCCTCTATGTCCTTGGCAGGGATAAGAGAGACAGGCTTTGGCTGGGGGCTTCAATTCTCTGTTCTCCATTTAAGGCACTAGTATGTTTAATACCGATGGTGTTGGCTGCCACCTTTGCTACTTACTCAATTTTATGTATCACCAGGTATGCCTTTTAAACAGAAATATACACCATTGCAATAGAGTGATTGGGTTCAAATTTTACTCCTATTGGACAGTATCAATGTTCCCACTGTTGCTTACATCTAAGTTTCCAATCTGGGGTATTCAGACATTTTCTATGTTAATTATTTCAAAGTAAAACTGGGTTTTCAACTAAAGAAATGTTCTGGGGAAGTCAAAATAATGTTTCTTTATTTAAGTGAAAATGTTTCAGTTTCCAGCAATTTACCTGAAATTGTCTGGTTGGTTCTAAATGAATAAAAAGAAAACAAAAGAAAAGTGGTTTTCATAATATCTATGAAAAGTCAACGGTTTGCTGCTGGGGAAAAAACCAACAACCTTTGAGCAGCTCTAAATGTTTGATTAAATTATATAAAAATCCTGGAATAGTTCCAATTGTAACTCCTAGTTCTGTTATGAAATTTGACCAGCATATAAATACCTACACATCTGTGATTGAAATAAGAAACTTACTGCGTCGGTCTTTGTGGAATGTTTCCCAACCTGTGATGCATGGGACTCTTCACAGCCAGGATCCTTCAGTCATTGCCCGTCTGTATAAATAATGCCCCAATTGCTGTGTTTATCCAACTACTGTTTCCCTCTCGCTTCACCATGTTTCCCAAGCTGCTGGGTCTTGTGCAGTTCCTAGCAGGCAGGGACCCACTCCACAGATGGGTGCTCCCTGCTCCCCATGTCGGGCAGGCTTGGCTGAGATGTGAAGGACTACATAGGATGGGGTCAGAGAGACCCTCCCAGCACTGAAACTGATCCCGGCTTGTTCAGGCTGCTTGTTCACACCTCTCCTTAATCTCACATGATGGCAGCACCCTGAAAGGACCCCTGGCTACACACAAGGCAGGGATGAGGCCGAAAGAGTGTCCAAAGGAGATTGCACAGCAAACTATATATTTGTAACACAGACATGTGACCTACAATAGCTCAGAGCCCAGTGCCACCAGAGCCCCAGCTGGCCTGGAATAGCCTGTTCCTTCATTAACACTATAGAATTACCTGTGACAGAGCAGAGATTTTTTTCCCCTCCTGCTTGGCATCAGCAGCTCTTGGGATGCAGCCACCAGAGGAAGCCACAGCTCAGGCTGCCCTGGGTGTTTGATGTTGGTCACTAAGAGGTACCCAGAGGCAAACAATAAAAGCTCCCAGCTACGTCCTAAACTGGTGTAAATTGATACAATTCCATTGAGTTCCAGTTAGTTAGGGCTGTTCATGCGAAGCAGAGATCTGGCAATTTGATTCCAATGGAGCTACTTTGATTTCCATTAGCTGGGTTCTGGCCCTAAGACGCCCATGCAGCTATGTCAGTTTTCACTAGCTGGGGAATCAGGCCTCATTAACTCCACTGGAGACACTGGTGATTTACACCAGCTGTGGTACTTGCTCATTGACACCAATGGAGCTATGGCAGATACACACCTGCTGGGGATCTCACCTCGTTAAACAGCTTCAAATCCATTTCCTTTGCCTGTGAATCTGAACTGAAGATGAGGCACTCGGTTTATGCTGAGCTGTTGTGTGAACTTGAATGGGCAAAGGAGGTGGTCTCTATATTTGTGTCTGGGAGGAGAGGAAGTTGATGAGATCACAATTGAGAGGGGACCGGTCCACAAGGTATCTCTCTCTCTTGATATGGTCAGTGAACTGAGAAAAGGTTCAGAAAAGGTTCAGAAAAGGTCAAACGGCATTCACATGGTCATAGAAGTGTGCCGGCAGGGCCGGCTCCAGGCACCAGCCGACCAAGCACATGCATGGGGCGACACCTGTGGGGGAGGAGGAAGCCGCCCAAGCGGGGAGCGGGGCGGCTGGCGGCTTTTTTGCCTGGGGCGACAAAAAAGCCAGAGCCGGCCCTGTCTGCGGTGTGAGGTTGGGAGGGAAGGACATATTTCAAGGTCGGGGCCTAAGAGGGGAGGAAGAAATTGTAGTCAGCGGGCTGATTATGAACTAAGGTTGGAAATTTTCTCACAAAATGGTTTTGTTCTTCAGAAGTGCTGATTCATTGAAACCCTGTTCGCAGCAAAGGGTTAGTTGGTTTTCATGAATCTCCTAATCTGATTTCTATTAGAAGGTTCAAATTTGGTAAAATGTCCAGTTTTGACATTTTTCAATTTGAAAAAAAAAAACCATTTGAAAATTTCACTTAATTAACTCAAAGAAAAGGTGACCAATAAAGGGTCAAAATCAAAATAAAACTTTGCTCTGCAGCATGGGGCGCAGGTCGCCTGCTAGGATGGCCTGGATGTGCCCCAGCTGACCTGTCTTTGCCACGGCCTAGGGCACAGGTGAGACCTCAGTCTGCCCAGGTCTTGGCCTGTGGCTCACAACAGGGCAGTCTGCTGAGGACTGAAATGCTTTAGTTTAACTGAAGTCATCGGGCTCAACACAGGGTAACCTGGGTGGGATTCAATGGCCTGTGATAAAGAGAAGTTCTGACTAGTTGATTGCATCATCCCTTCCGGCCTAAAATTCTATGAAACTACAAAAATGATGGAAGCCAAATGTTTTGTTTTGACCTAATTTGTTGTTTTTAATATATTTCTTTTGTTTTGTTTTCAGATGATCTCTCTGAAAAATAATGCAATTTTGACTTTTTGTCCTGACATGGGATGGGAAAATATTTCAAAATCTTGAAAAGCCTCACAAAATACGAACCCCCTTTCCCAGCTAGTTCTACTCTTCATCTTCTCGCCTTTCAATAACTTACTAAAACGTTATTTTCTTAGGGCTGGTCTACACTAGCCCCCAAGTTCGAAGTAAGATACGCAACTTCAGCTATGTGAATAACGTAGCTGAAGTCGAACTATCTTATTTTGAGCTTAAAAATACTTGCCCCGGTCCACATGGCGGCGCACAGGCTCCCCCGTCGACTCCGCCTGCTCCGTTCGCAGAGCAGGATTACCGGCGTCTTCGGGGGAGCACTTCCTGGTTCGATTTATCGCGTCTAGACAAGACGCGATAAATCGAACCCAGAAGATCGATCCCATGCCTCCGATGCAGCGGTTAAGTGTAGACTAGTCCTTAGACTCTAGGAGCTGCAGGTACATAGCAGATTTTCACATTAAGCAGGGATTCAGTGTTAAGTCAATGTACTCTCACATAGACACACAAACATAATAATATTCACTCATCAATACCCAGTTATGTGCACTTTGAAAAACACACACACTAATGCACAATCACAAAACACACACACTCAAGCAACATTTTGCACTGATAAACACAATATTCTCATTCCAAAGCAAACAAAAATGAACACAGAAAACAGGTCTGTACTAGAAACTTTTGTCATCAGAGCAGTGTTGGTTTGGAGCTTTGATAGTTGGGGTGATATTTTTATACCACGTTAAAGTAAAAACTTAAGCAATTTTATTAGTACAATTAGTAAAGACAGAAATGCTCCCAGTCAGATTAAAAGACAGCAGTGATATAACATTAAGCTGATATTTTGTATAGGGCTGTCCAGCAATTAAAGAAATTAATTGTGATTAGTCACGCAATTTATCGCGCTGTTAAGCAATAATAGAATACCATTTATTTAAATATTTTTGGATGTTTTCTACATTTTCAAATATATTGATTTAAATTACAACACAGAATACTAAGTGTACAATGTTCACTTTATATTTATTTTTGATTACGGTCAAAACAAAAACAAAAAAGTATTTTTCAATTCACCTAAAACAAGTACTATCGTGCAATCTCTTTGTCATGAAAGTTGAACTTACAAATGTAGACTTACGTACAAAAAATAACTGCACTCAACAATAAAACAATGTAAAACCTTAGAGCCTAAAGTCCACTCAGTCCTATTTCTTCTTCAGCCAATCACTCAAATAAGTTTTTTTTTACATTTGAAGGAGATAATGCTGCCCGCTTCTTCTTTACGATGTCACCTGCAAGTGAGAACAGATGTTCACATGGCACTTTTGTAACTGGCATTGCAAGGTATTTACAAGGACTGAGTGGCTCTAAAGTTTTACATTGTTTTGTTATGGAGTGCAGTTATGTAACAAAAATAAATCTATATCTGTAAGTTGCACTTTCATGATAAATGATTGCACTATAGTACTTGAATGAGGTGAACTGAGAAATACTATTTCTTTTGTTTATCATTTTTATAGTGCAAATACTTGTAAATGAAAGTAATATAAAGTGAACACTGTACACTATTTATTCTGTGTTGTAATTGAAATCGATATATTCAAAAATGTAGTCCAACATCCAAATATTTAATACATTTCAATTGGTATTCTATTGTTTAACAGTGTGATTAAAACTGTGATTAATCACGATGAATTATTTTAATTGCAATTATTTTTTTTGAGTTAATTGCATGAGTTAACTGCGATCAATCGACAGCCATAATTTTGTATCATCCCTTACATATAATAACAACCTTTTCTTCGTATGTAGAGGGGAGAGACAATCGGTCATCTGTGCAATCCCTGGCCTGTTCAATGAGTCCGATGATCTAGTATAGGACCTAATAGTTACTATAAATATGCACAGAAATGTTCATCCTTCTCTACTCATGTATAACTTCCTCACCCTAATAATTTTGAGTATGCTATCAGTTCATATTTTAATGAATTTTACTTAATATCCTATAGGACAATTTATTATTATTATTATTGTCAAGGAAAGTTAATTGTTAATCATCTACCATCATTTCTATCCTAAAATATCCAAACCTAGTATCAGTTCCATGTTGCTGCGATTACCTGGTGTCATTTGTTACAAACTCCCGCCATAAGCATAATGTTCCCAGTTCTCCAAAACTCAGAGACACTGTTGGAACACTTACTTACACTAAGGCTCAGGTCTTAAATCCTTCTGACATCTGCTTCACAGGCTATAGGACTGTAGGTTCCTTTTGTTCCTTCTGAATACAAATGCTAATCTCACTTTATGGGCTACATCATGAACTGAGGATGAGTGTGGTCCTGGAGCAAAAGCCTGCACCTCAACCTTATGGAGCAGGCTCTCTGAAGACTCAGGCAGCTGTCATTGTGTCAGTTTGACTCAAAGCAGTCTAATCCTCTCAGAGTGATTAGTCAGGCTCTCTGCAGACTCAGGCAGATGTTACTCTGTTGGTTACACTTGGCTATTGTCTTAGTTGTGGGTTATGTTTTGAGGCTTTCTAGCCCATGAAGACTAGAAACTTACTTTTATTTAAAGAAATGAAAGCTGAGATTCTGTGTAATGTATCGAAAAAGGCAAAAGAAACAAAGCATGTTACTTATATCTGCTGTAATACCATGACTCTATGGGACCCAGGACACTCACCTATGATGCATAACTCTTAATCCAGCCCCTAATGCTCTTGTAATGTAGGACATTTCCACTGCATGCATCTGAAGAAGTGGGTATTCACCCACGAAAGCTTATGCTCCGATACGTCTGTTAGTCTATAAGGTGCCACAGGCTACCCCTCTGGCTCTTGTAATGTTACATTTCCATATGCACAATTTTTGTAGCATGCGCTGGGATGTTATGTGACATTGAATGGTCAAGGGGATAGTCCCATAATTGTGTGTGGCTGGATAGGCTGTTGGTGAGATCACAAATGAAAGAGGAAACTTTCACAAGACAGTCTCTCTACTGATATACAATTAATGAGCTCTTAAAAAAAGTCTGAGAACTTAAAGACAGAAAGGCCTGCCGTCAATCAAATGTTAACCCGACCCTTAACCCTTGACCCTTTAAGCCCTGCCCACCTGTCACCGGAAGTCCCGCCAAAATAGGGCAGGTTCTGGGGCTCGATGAACCGCTCAAAGAGTGCCATGTGACCCTTCTAAGAACCCCTCCCACCACCCTCTGCCAGTCAGACCACAGCACCATCACCCCATAAGTCCCAGTGTCAGGCAGTAGAGGCCATCTCTTACCAAGAACATGTGTTTTAGAAATCGTGGAAATGCTGAGAAGAAACATGGACTCGTTCACCACCCCTTTGAAAACTTACAAACTTTGTTTTAGCCCCGAGGGCCTTCAACCATCCGCAGAGAAAACGCTACATCAGCAACAATTCCAAGGAGGAGGAGGGAGAGGCTGAGAGGAGCCCTTTGGCCCAGCCATTGATGGATATGCCGGAACCCAACCCCAAAACCCAGTCGCTCGTGAGGAAGACCGATGAGCATGAAAGCCTCTCGTAATCCACCCCCCTGGAGGAGGAAGGAGAATGCAGGTTGGGGCAGTCACTGGCAGAAAAGGTGAACGGAAAAGACGTCACTCAGGTAAATGAATGATTTAGAAGTAACGTTGAGGATTTCTGTGTGTGTGTGTGTATTTGTAATGGGGTTAGGATAGGTCCATCAATGGCTATTAGCCAGGATGGGCAGGCATGGTGTCCCTAGCCTGTGTTTGCCAGTGGGTGGGAATGGGCGACCGGATGGATCACTTGGTGATTACCTATTCTGTTCATTCCCTTTGGGGCACCTGGCATTGTCCAGTGTCAGAAGAGAGGCCCCTGGGCTAGATGGACCTTTGGTCTGACCCAGTATGGCCGCTCTTATGTTCTTATGTACTAATGTCTTACTGCTAATAAGAGCACTGTGCTACATTTTTTAACAGTGGTACAGTATGGTGCAGTAATTATGGTGGGTGGCTTGGAGTCAGGACTCTTTGGTTCTATTCCCAGCTCTGGTCTGAGTGTAATCTAATGATTATAGGAGGGGCTGGGCAGTATCAGCATTTTTGGGTTCAAATCCCCCCTCTCGGAGACCATGGGGTGCTATAGGTTAAAGAAGTGAGAAAGCAGCCTGGGCTCCTTTTTCTGTTTTGGGCAGATAGTGTTGGGTGATGGCTAGAACAGCTGCCTGGGATTCAGGATTCCTCCTGGGTTCTCTTCCTGATTCTACAGCTCAGTCACTGTATAGCCATAAGTGAGCTCTTTCACCTCCATAGTAGATGCTACTCCCATTTGTAGCAGCGTAAACACAAAGTCATTCCACTGCTTTCAGTGACGTTACCTCAGATTTACACTGGTGTATCTGACAGCAGATTCTAGCTCTCTGGTCTGCATTTTCTTTTCTATGAAATGAAGATAAGATTCACTTCACTTTATACTTCTTTGAGTGGAAAAGTATACAGACCCCTATAAAGCCATTGGTGCTTACTCTGCTTTCCTTCAGCTTGGTGCAAATCAGCAGCTTCCTCATTCGGTCAATGGGCCTGACGCTCCTCTCACTCCCCAGTGTTAATCCAGACTAACTGCACTGGAGTCAATAGTTCGTGAACT
The DNA here is from genome assembly GCA_033296515.1 of Macrochelys suwanniensis. Classification (NCBI taxonomy): domain Eukaryota; kingdom Metazoa; phylum Chordata; order Testudines; family Chelydridae; genus Macrochelys; species Macrochelys suwanniensis. Next base: position 39,787,396 of record CM065786.1, on the reverse strand, counting down.
CCCCTTCCCATATTACACCAGTCTGCACAAGCCAAGCACCTGACTCAAGTGAACTAAGGCGTCTTTCACAAAAGGAGATTTATTTTACTGATGTAATCCTGACCATTGCCCGTCTCCTTTCCTCCAGAGGCAGGGGATGATGTTCTGAGGAAGAAAATGTCCAACCAAACCACCTTGACCCAGTTATTTCTCCTGGGATTCTCTGAGGTTCGGGAGCTGCAGATTTTGCATTTTGTGGTGTTCCTGGTGATTTATCTGGCAGCCCTCATGGAGAATCTTCTCATCATCTCAGCCATAGCGCTCGACCACCATCTTCACACCCCCATGTACTTCTTCCTGGTGAATCTGTCCATCGTAGAGCTCGGCTCCATATCTCTCACCATCCCCAGATCCATGGCCAATTCCTTCATTAACACCAGGGTAGTTTCTTCCCAATTCTTTCTCTTCATAGTATTTATTGCAGCTGAACTTGCCTTACCGTCGCCATCTGCCAACCACTGCACTACGAGAGAATGATGAAGAGAAGAGCTTGTGTGCAAATGGCAGCCAGTGCCTGGATCGGTGGAATTCTTTACTCTGTACTGCACACTGGGAGCGCAACTGCAGTCACTTACTGTGGAGGTAACAGGGTAGATCAGTTCTGTGAAATCCCCCAACTCCTCAAGCTCACCTGCTCTGACTTGTACCTCAGTGAAATGGGGGCTCTTATCTTCAGTGTGTGCACAGTTTTAAGCTTTTATGTTTTTATAATTGTGTCGTATGTTGAGATCTTCAGCACAGTGCTGAGAATCCCCTCTGAGCAGAAACGACATAAAGCCTTCTCCACCTGCCTTCCTCACCTCACTGTAAGCGCCTTATTTTTTTGCACTGACATCTTTTCCTACCTGAAACTCACCTGCAGCTCAGCAATGGACCTTGTGGTGGCTCTTCTTTACTCTGTGGTGCCTCCAATGATGAATCCGGTCATCTACAGCATGAGGAACAAGGAGATCAAATCTTCATTAAGGAGACTGACTTGGGGGAGGTTACTCACCAAGAATTAATTGTCTCTCTTTTTCCAGTAAATACTCTTTCAGCTTGTGTCTCCCAGGCCATGTCAGTTATTTCCATGACAACACAGTTTATGCAGAATTGGGCCAGATTCTGCTCTCTGTTGCCCCCAGCTGATGTCAGTGCAGTTTGGCTGGTTTACATCAGCAGAAGATGTGAGCCAATCCTAGAGTAAAGCTGGTGAGCATTTCATGGGAGGGAAGAATCAGCCTTTCATTCTATGCCTAAGCAATGCCTATTAAACTGTGTTGCCACTTACACCTGTTCCATGGACACTCGAAAGCAAGGATGGGAGCTTCTTTCCCTTGGGTGTATAAATCAGGACCCAGAGACTTTAAGGTCAGAAGGGACCATTGTGATCATCTAGTCTAACCTCCTGCACATTGCAGGTCACAGAACCTCACCCACCCACTCCTGTGAAAAGGCCCTTAGCCTGTGACTGAGTTACTGACGTCCTCAAATCATGGTGTAAACAGTTATAATTCACCATTTACACTAGTTTAAACCTGCAAGTGACCCATGCGCCGTGCTGCAGAGGAAGGTGAAAATCCTCCAGCATCTCGGGCAATCTGACTCTAAATATGGTGATCAGTTAGACTTGAGCATGAGGGCAAGACCCACCAGGCAGATACCTGGAAAAGAATTCTTTGTAGTAACTCAGACTCTTCCCCATCTAGTGTCTCATCTCCAGTAGTTGGGGATTTTTGCTGCTGGTAACTGCTGATGGGCCACATACCATTGTGGCATCAAAGGAGTCAGACTGGCATAAAACTGGCATATGTGTGCAAATAATCAGACCTTAACATTTGGGGCTAGAGGCTTATCAAACCAGTGTAGTTCTATTCACTTTGATAGCGCTTAACACATTTACACGCTATGGGGATCTGGCTTCCTGATTTCAGTGGAGCTACATCCATTTACACCATCCAGGGACTGGGCCCATTGACACCCATGCTGTGATGCCAATTTACACAAGCTGTGGATCTAACATGTACATTTTAATACCAAGGAGCTCAATCTATTCAGCTAAGAAAGAGAACGTAAAGGGCTGACTTAAGCACAGTCTACAAGTACCTACACGGGAACAAATACTTCATAGTGGGCTCTCCGGTGTAGGAACCAAAGGTGTCACATGATCCAAAGGCTGAAAATTGAAGTTAGACAAATTCAGACTATAAATGAAGTGTAAATTCTTAACCACCGGAACCATTTACCAAGTTTTGTGGTCAAGAAGACAGACTGGATGATCACAATGATCCCTTCTAGCCTGGGAATCTATGAATACTGCTGGTTGACGACCATATTGCTGTGAGTTACGGCCTACATCACACTTTGCAGATAAACCTTTAGAGCTGCATGCGGATTATACCTGTGTAAATCTAGACTCTACGCTATTGTGGTTTTGCATGTGTAAATGACCTGAACACGATTGTGTGTTTGCATGCAGACTGGACACTACAGTGCGTTTGTGTATATGTGGACTGTTCCGTAGTGTGTGTGTGAGGGCTGTCTGCTATTGTGTGGCGCTAGATGTCAATGTGCCATAATAGAAGCTACATATGGGTTGAACACAGGGCCTGCAGATTTTCATGCAGGATCCCATACTGCCTATGCTACAATCACTAAGTGAACTAGTACAGAGGCAATAGCAGACTCCTAAGCTGCTGTACAAGCTCTGATCACTAGAGGGGGATAAGTAGCCACGCTGTGTTAGCCTGGGTTATGTGCACATTTCTGGAGTGTGAGAATCTGAGTGACTGTGTGTACCTGAGAATAAACTGCAATAACAATGACATGGGATTAGTGGGAATGTCTGTGAGGTCCTGGCCTCCAGGACGAGCGAGGTGATTTCAGTTCAGATAAAGCAGCCGCAGAGAATTACTCGTACATATGCCACCCACTGGTCTTTGTGTGTTACAAATCCCCTCTGAGCCCAATCCCCAGAGCCTGTGAGTCTGTCACATCCATGCCAGGGAGCCTGGCTCTTTAGATCAAGGTGCAACCTTATCTCTGGTGGTCCCTGGTGCAACCACAAGGTACCAGGCAAGATCATGACCATCATAAAAGTGCAACAGGGGTCCTATTTCCAGAATCATAGAATCGTAGGACTAGTCCAGTTCCCTGCACAGATGGCAGGACTAAGTATTTTCTAGACCATCCCTGACAGATGTTTGTCTAACCTGCTCTTAAAAATCTCCAAAGATGGAGATTCCATAACCTCCCTAGCCAGTTTATTCCTATGCTTAACTATCCTGAGAGTTAAGAGGTTTTCTCTAATGTTCAACCTAAACTGCGCTTTCTGCAATGTAAGCCCATTGTTTCTTGTACTCAAAGGTTATCTTATCTTATCTTATCTTATCTTAATCAAAGGTTAAGGAGAATTTTCTCCCTCCTCCTTGTAACAAACTTTTATGTACTTGGAAACTGCTATCACGTCCCTGTGACACTCTGTGCTCCAAAGCACTACCCTAGCACCCCCATATGTTCCATGGTGATATGACCATGTACAAATTATGCCTTGTGAGGTATCATTTCAAAAATCTCAATATAAAAAACCATTAATATCCTGTTGCATTGTTGCATTGTATGTGCTATCATTGTATGGGAAGTTAATATATTTGCTATGTGTGTGTTACTGAAATAACCAGTCTTTCAGGTACAACAATGGAGAAGCCAACCAGCACTGATGGCCCATTAAGGGGAATCCACACTACCAAGAACTATCACAGGACCTGTATACAATGAAGGCTTCTCAGAGGGAGCATGTAGAGAATGGAGACTCCTTTACTTACATCATAGCAAAGGATCTTTCCAGCAAACTGGAGGAAGCTGTAAAGGGGGGAAGTGACATCATCACTTGGTCTCACTGCCCCCACAACTCAACACCTGTAAAAGCATCTTGTGGACAAAGGCTTTGAATGGGGGAGGTGGTCCCACGCTGAAAAGAGGAATACCAGCCTGTGTCTGAGGGAACTATACTGTCAGGGTGAGACATTATTTGAGTCAAATCCTGTCTAGTTTATAGAACTCAGATTGTAATTTTGCTTTTATTTATTGGGTAACCAACTTTGATCTGTACTTTTATTACTTATAATCACTTAAAATCTATTTTTCTGTAGTTAATAACTCTGTTTTATGTTTTACCTAAAATAGTGTGTTTTGCTTGAAGTGCTTGGGGAATCTGCTCAGTATACAGAATCTGGTGCACGTCGACTTTCCTTTGTATGAGTGGCAAATTGGGTAATAAACTTTTACCAGTGAGGTTTCTGACCAGATGTGACGGGGTGTACCTACCCTGAACCAGCACCTAAAGGGTTAACTGTGCTTTGCAGGCTGAGGAAACCCTGGCTCTCTGACTCTGATTTGCATGTTCAGCCTGGAGGCAGAGTATAAAAGGAAGCAGTCCAACTCAGTGTGGGCAGGCTGCTGCAGGGGGAGGATGCAGACTGCAGGCTCTCTACAGGATGCTTCTCCAGGCCCCAAATACAGATCCACAGCGCACAGAGCTCCAGAAGGACCCCAGACTTCCTAAGGAGCCTGGAGAAGAGTCTGCGCCTGCAGGAGCTACGCCACTTGAGGACCCTAGAGACCCAGGGGAGCCATAGAGCATCGCTGAGGGAGAAAGGGTAGGAAGCAGCCCAGGGGACTTAGACTGTTCTCTGGTGAATGAACTGGGGAACCAGTCAGCATTTTTCAGGAGGATACTCGCTGACTCAGTGGTGAGTACACCCACTACCACTGGGGCCCCGGGCTGGGACTTGGAGAAGAAGGGAGGGCCTGAGTCACCTTACCCTGGGCACCACACACCCCTGAGTGGTGCCTCACTTCCCCAACAGACCAATAGGCCACATAATTCCACAGAGTGGGGCAAATTTATTGACTCTGGATATTAGGTCATGTTGCCCTGATTGGAAGGGCCGTTTTTTTTGACTCTGGCCATCTGCCTGCCTGATCTGGCTTCCCAGGAGGTGTACTGCCTGCAATTGTAACTTTTGTTCTGCACCCCCAAATTACATCATATTTGCACATGCAAATTGTATATTTAGTTTGGAATTTCAAAGGAGGGTCAGGTAGTTAATGCACTAGAAAGGAATTCAAAAGAACTTGATTCAGGCCCAGGTTCTCAAAGGCTTTTAGGCCCATACCTCCCATGGGCCTTGACTTCTTGTTTTGCCACTGGCATACTCAGTGACATTGGGCAATAGCCAATACTTAAGAGTTGTCTAATTAAAATAGGCCCAGCTGAAAATCATGTTCATACCACCAACCCTTCCTCTCAACCAACCCCCCACCTCCCCTCCCCCTGCAAAACACATACATTTAGCTGTAAGCCTTCAATGGGACTTCTCTCATATTTAAAGTTAAGCACTGGCTTATAAATTTTTAAAGATTAGCATCATAGTTCAGAATAGTCAAAGGACGTGAATTTTAAATTCAGATGTAGTATACACAACCATGCAAAAACATGGTTTAAAAATAATAATAATAACCATAATAAAGCAGCCAACTTCAATGATCTAGACACAATTGGATCCTTGTGTGGATGAGAGACCATTGGAGAAATCCCAATCTACTCTTAGAAGCAAATGGATAACCTCTCTGTTTTGCTCTGGTCTTTGAGTACACCCCCCTGTGTCTCCGTCTTGCGCCTGTCCCTCTCTTAGTGTTGAACCACGTGATTCTCCCTCTCAAACTTGGTCCCAGGTTATAGCAATTTGTGCACCCACCGTGATTTCTCCCACCGTGCTTGATATATGCAGTTCTTCCCACAGAAGCTGTGACCAGTAGTAAGTTGAGTGACTAGCCCTGCAAATTCCTATCTCCAAAATGTCACTTGGAACAAAGTAACAAGTCAACCCATGAATGAATAAAAGAAAACAAAATGAAAAGGAGATAATGAAGCAAACAAACAAGCCAAACCTCTCATACCCCAATCACAATTTTTATCAAAAAAAGGAGAAGCACCAGAAAGTTCATAAAGTCCACTAGTGACTTAGCTATGCCTATTGATATTCTGTGCAACATGTTCAGATAGCAAAGTGATGTTAGCAGTATAAGACAGATAGATAGGGGTGTATGTACATTTATAGATAGTGTGATACAGCATGGCCAGAGGGCAGCAGGAGAGTGATCTAGGATGAGGAGAAGCCTTATTCCCTGTAGATTAATTAAAAGCACCTGAAACCAATTAGAGCACCTGAAACCAATTAGAGCACCTGAAACCAGTCACCTGATAAAATCCCCCTGCTTCAATCAGCCAGAGAAGGAGCTGGAGCAGAGTGAGGAGGAGCTGGAGCAGAGGGGTGGTGGTGGAACAAAGAGCAGTTCGAAGGAAAGCGGAGGAGAGTTTTGAGAAGTGCTGCAGCGGGCTAAGAAGACCAAGAACCTAGGTAAAGGGACACCTGGCTTGTGCAGAGGGAAGGCAGGAAGCCCCACAAGCTGAAGGTCAGGAGAGGGAAGTAGCCCAGGGGAAAGAATCACTGGTACAAGTGGTTCACCTACTATCATAGGGCCCCTGGGCTGGGACCCAGAGTAGAGGGCGGGCCTGGGTCCCTCCCTCTCCTCTCCCCTTCCCTGGGATACTAGTAGGATAGCTGTTACCCCAGTTCAGGGGCAAGAAATGGCACCCTGAAACCCCCCCACAAGAAGAGAAAGTGCGGGACCCATCATAGTAGTGCCGGCAATTTGCCACAATAGATATTTAGATTTTGATTTTATTTACACTGGTGTAAATAGAAATTAACTGATTTTGCTTCACTGTAGTTAGTTCAAATTTTATGAATTCATAAACAGATTGCACCCTATGGTCTCAAGGACACAATTTTGTCATCAGTTGATTATATTTATAAAGAAGCTCAGAATGAAATCTCAATGATCAACATTTTAATTCTTGATGAATAACCTGCACATAATCAATTTCTTTAATGCAGCTTTGGTCTCCTTGTTCCTCATGCTGTAGATGATCGGATTCATAACTGGAGGCACCAGGGAATAGAGAACACCCATCATGAGATCCAGACCTGATGCTGAGCTGGAAGTGGGTTTCAGGTAGGCAAAGAAGCCAGTGGAAAGAAACAAAGAGACCACAGTGAGGTGAGGGAGGCAGGTGGAGAAGGCTTTACGTCGGCCCTGCTCAGAGGGGATTCTCAGCACTGCTTTGAAGATCTGAACATAAGACACAATTATAAAAACAAAGCAGTTAAAACATAAAAACACACTAAAGGCAAGAAGCCCAACTTCACTGAGGAACGAGTCAGAGCAGGTGAGCTTGAGTAGCTGGGGGATTTCACAGAAGAACTGGTTGATGACATTGGACTGGCAGAAAGGTAACCTGAAGGTGTTCCCAGTGTGCAGTGCAGAGTAGACAATACCAGAAATCCAGGCACTGGCTGCCATTTGGACACATGCTCTCCTGTTCATCACTCTCTCATAGTCCAATGGTTTGCAGATGGCGACATGTCGGTCATACGCCATGATGGTGAGTAAGGCAAAATCCACTGCAGTGAAGAGGAAAAAGAGAGTTGGGCAACACATGCAGGATAAGAAATCACCCTGGTATTCATGAGGGAATTGGCCATGGATTTGGGGATGGTGACAGAGATGGAGCCGAGGTCTAGGATGGACAGATTCATCAGGAAGAAGTACATGGGGATGTGAAGATGGTGGTCGAGGGCTACGGCTGAGATGATGAGAAGATTCCCCATCAGGCCTGCCAGATAAATCATCAGGAACACCACAAAGTGCAAAATCTGCAGCTCCCGAATGTCAGAGAATCCCAGGAGAAGGAAGTCGGTCACTGTGGTTTGGTTGGACATTTTCTTTCTCAGTTCATTGTGTGATGGCTGTGGAGGGAAGGACAAAGACAGTGGGGGGATTACACTGACAGCAGGATTGGCCCTGATTCCCCGCAGCAATATCTTATGATGTGAGTTATTAACTAGAAGTGGTGAGTTATCACACAATTGAAAATTGGCGCTGCTCTCTTAAAGTCAATGGAGCTGCATCAGTTTTCGCCATGAAACTAAAATTCTAAAATGCCAACACTGCCTGATATCCATTTCCGGGGAAGTATGACATAGACTCACTCAGTATCCTGCATCAGAGCTCGTCTGTAGTGATTCCACTGCAGCACCACAGCGATGGCCTCCTGCCTGCTTCTGTATTGATTTATGACACAAGATCCCATTTCCATCTCTGTGTACCGATGGGCTAGCAGAATCGCTCAGCTACCTCTCTGCTGCATCGTTTACCTCTGTCACTGTATGTCTGTGCGGGTCAGTGGCCGTCAGGAGACTTGGGGAATATTCTTGGCTCTGACACTGACCTGCTGTGTGACCTTGGGCCAGTCACTTCCCCTCCCTGTGAATCTGTTTTCCCTCCCTCCATCTCATTCTCTGCCTTGTCTGCTAGGTCTGTGAGCTCTGTGGGGGATGGGCTGTGTCTTGTTATCTGTATGTTCGGTGCCCCCATTTTCAGCATTTGTGTTTAGCCAGCAGCAGTGTGAGACAGAGGATACGGCACTAGAGCAGGAGATCTAGGTTCTAATCCCATTCACCTCCTCTATGTCCTGGGGCAGGGTTAAGAGAGACAGGCTTTGGCTGGGAGCTACAATTGACTGTTCCCCATCTAAGACACTAGTATGCTTAATAAATATTGTGGATACCAACTTCGCTGCTTACTCAGTTTTGCCTTTGAACAACTGTCCCTTTTGGAACAGAAATATACACCGGTGCAATAGAGTGACTGGGTTCAAATTGTACTAATATTGAACAATGTTAATATTCCCAACCTGGTTGAAATCAAACTTTCCAAACTGGAATAATCAGACATTTTCTGTTTAAATTATTTCAAAGGAAAACTGGGAGTGTGAAGATGGTGCTCAAGGGCTATGGCTGAGATGATGAGAAGAGGGAAGGAGAAAGACAACAGTCAGGATTACAGAGATAGAGGAAATGGCCCTGAATTCCCTCAGTAATATCTCAGGGTAGGAGTGTGAAGGAGAGGCGAATTAACACACAAGTGTACATTCGCACAGCTCCCTTAATATCCATGGAGCTGCATCACTTTACACGGTCCTGGCTCAGGATGTGGCTTGATAAAATACAGTATGAAGGATGGAGCAAAGCACATCCAACCCCAATGATCTAGCCAAGATATTTCCCTTATTGGGGAAAGATGCAAACTTGGACGTGGGGGTAACATACTAAAAAGCTAATGCTGCCTGATTTCCAGTTTCTGAGGAAATATGACCTGGACTCAGAAAGCATCCCCAATGATAGCTCACTTGTAAGTATTCAGTGCAATACCACACAGATGGCCTGCTGCCTGTTTCCATAACTGATCTGTGGCACCAAATCCCAGCTGCATTTCCATCGCTGTGTGATGAGGGGCTAATAGCATCGCTCAGCTACATCTGTGTTGTGTAATTTCCCTCTGTGACTGTATAGCTGGCCTTTGCCATCAGGAGACTTGGTTTCTATTCTTGATTCTGCCACAGACCTGCTGTGTGACCTTGGACCAGTCACTTCCCTTCCCCGTACCTCTATTTCCCCTCCCTACCTTTCTCTGTCTTGTCCACTTCAGTTGTAAACTTTCTGGCACATAGGCTGTGTCTTACAATGTTTGTGTGCTCTCCACCTATTAAGAGTATTTCTATTTAACAGGCACCAGTGTGGGACAGAGGATATGGTGCTATAGCAGGAGATCTGGGGTCTAGCCACATTGTCCTCTTCTATGTAATTGATCAGAGACAGGGTTTAGCTGGGGGCGTCAACTCTCTGTGCCTCAGTTTAAAGGTGGCTGTATGTAGAAAACATGGTCTGTGGGTATCAATTCTGCTGCCTTCTCAGTGGTACCGTCCTGCAAGAATCTCTTTGAAACAGCAATAAATGTGGTTGGAATAGAGGGTATTATTGGACAATATCAATGCTGACCTGCTGGCTTAATTATAAATTTCCAATCTGGGGAATTCAAATATTTTCTGTTTAAATTATTTCCAATGAAAACTGGTTTTTAAATTGAAAACATTTTGATGATAGGTCTGTGCTATCCTTAAAAGGAATGTAAGTATTGGAAAAATCTTTTTTTTTCAAAAACACTCAGTGAAATTTTTTCAGTTTTCAGCATTTTTTGCCAATAATTTTTTGATCTCGATTCACAAAACCAAAAAATGGTTTGGTTTCTACAACGTGAATGAAAATTGAAATTTTTTATGCTGGAAAAAATGAGCAGCTCTAGATATTTAATTAAATGACAGTAAAGGTTTCGGAGAGTTCCAGTTGTAACTCATAGTTCTAGTATTACATTGCTCCAGTATATTAGCAACCAAACACATTTAACTTACAGTGTTGATCTTTGTGGAATGTTTCCCAGCCTGTGAAGCACTGGAGAGTCCACTGCCAGGATTCTTTTGTCCTTCTCTATCTGTGCACCTCTCAATAACGCCTCACCGCTGTTATCCAGCTGCTGTCTCCCAGTCCCTTTGCGATATCCCCTCAGTTGCTGGGTCTCTTTGCAGTTCCTAGCAGACAGGGACACTCTCCACAGATGGGTGCTCCCCTCTTTGGGCCGGCTGGGCTGAAAGGTGAAGGACTAAATGTGATTGGGGACTGAAAGCCTCTCTCAGCTCTGAAACTGATCCTGACTTGTGCAGGATTCAGACACATTCATAGCCCAGGATGTCCCTTGCCTGGAGCTAAATAGCTGAATCTGGTCTCCAGGGCTGTGAGCCCAGCTCTGACCTCACCTCAGGAAAAATCCACCTTGACAACCATCCCTAGCCGACCCCAACCCCACAGAGCGGGAAGAGCACCCAGCCTGGATCTCACACGGTGGCAGCATCCCTGCAAGGAACCTCGGTTAAAAACAAGGCAGGGCTGAGTCCCATGTGGCATCCCAAGGAGATTGCAGAATAGATAATACATTGGTAGTACAGACACATGACCTACAATAGCTCAGAGCCCAGGGGCACCAGAGCCCCAGATGGGCTGGAATAGCCTGTTCATTCATTAACACCACATGAACAGCTCTGGGGGAGTAGAGATTTTTTTTTCTTCTGCATTTCGTCAGCAGCTCTTGGGATGCAGCCACCAGAGGAAGCCACAGCTCAGGCTGCTCTGGCTGTTTGATGTTGGTCACTAAGAGGTACCCAGAGGCAAACACTAAAAGCTCAGTGCAATGTCCTAACCTGGTGTAAATTGATACACTTCCATCAAAGTTCCGAATAGTTAGGGCTCTTTGCACTAAGTGGAGATGTGGCCCTTTGATTTCAATGGAGCTACTTTGTTTTACATTAACTGAAATCTGGCTCTGGGATGGCCATGAAGCTCTGTCAGTTTTCACCAGTTGGGAATCAGGCCTCATTCACTGGAGCTACTGGTGATTTACATCAGCTGGGGATCTGTTCCCTTAAACAATTTCAAATCCATTTTATTTGGTTTCTCTGAATCTGAACTGAATAAAAGACAAACGTTCCTATCCAGTCGGCACTTTCTTAGGTGTTTGCCCCATGGGATTAATTGCCAGAGTGTAACTTTTAATGGTTAAGGAGCAATTCATTCCCAGTGGGGACAGAACTTTAAAGGAATTCAGTGTTGCAGAGATTTTCTATATGTGAATTTCAACTACTATAGGGATGGATGGACTTTCTTTCTTTCTTTCTTTCTGCAATTCTTTCTTTCTTTCTGCAATTCTTTCTTTCTTTCAGCAATTCTTCTGCAATTCTATATATATTAGAGCAAACAAGAAAAATAAAAGGCACATTAGACTGCAGGTGCAATGCTGCATGCCGTCTTAAAACTGTTCATTTTATTTCACACTAATTGTAGGAATGTCAGAGAGACTGAACAAATAAGAAGGATCAGATCCCCATCTGATGTAAATCAGTTGTTGCTCCATTGGAGTCAATGGGGCCAGATCCATATCTGCTGTATCCTGATCCCCCCTCCCCACACACACACACTTTTTGGAAATCTCTCATAGTACCGTTGGAGTCAATGAGGCCAGATGCGCAGATGGTGTAAATTTGCCTAGTGCTATGGAGCTATTCTAGTTGATGTAACCTGAGTATCTGTACCATGATGCCTAGTTTTATGTTTGTTCCTGTATTTGGGATTCTCATGGCTTAGAACCTCCATCCCATTTTAATAACCTGGAAATAGTCTAAGATCTTGAGATCATGGTTCATAGAAGAAAATCTGTGTGGTGGGCACTCAGGTGGGAAATTGGCTGATGAACATAGACACATTAGGTCTGTGGCCGCTAGATAACGTAACAGGGATGGTGAGGGATCAGAAAGCAGGGAAAGGCCTAGTCACAGGCACCCACACAGAGAAAGCACCTACTCTGGCATGAGGCAGGAAACTTCTAGAAAGAGTGGAGAGTAGTGGTGGGACATCAGTTAAAACTGGGTTGTATCTCTCAGAATTGATCCACGTAGTTTAAGTAAAGTTCACTCCCCATCTGGAGTTAATTTGTTGACTGTATCAGGCTATCTGAAGACTCAGGCAGGTGGCACTGTGTCAGTGTCATTCTAATCCTTTCATAGCAATTGCTTCAGGCTCTCTGCAGACTCAGGCAGATGTTACTCTATTGGTTACACTTGTATATTGTCTTAGTCATGGGTGATGTTTTCAATCTTTCCAGGCCATAAAGAATAGAAAATTACTTTTGTTTATAAAAAAAAATTAACAAATGAGAATCTGTTGTAATTCTGTGACTCCTGGAGCTGGGGCCCTGGGTTAGGTCTACAGGGCTTAACCCTTAATCCAGTTACTAATGGTATCCTACTGTCACATTTCCATATGAACAATTTCTGTAGCTTATGCATGGATATTATGTGATGTTGAATGGGCTAGGTGGGTAGTCCCCATAATTTTGTCTGGGTGGAGAGGCAGAGGATCACAAATGAGAGAGGAACCTTCCATAATACAATCTGTCTACTGTTGTACAGTCCATGTGCTCTAAAAAATAGTCTGAGAACTTCAAGTCAGAAAAGTCTGCTTAGTTGGGTCCCTTTTCAGGATTCAGACCAAAGAAAAGCAACATTTTAAAATAGGAGAAGACCTTCGACTTCCAAGTTACTAAGGCCAAGATTTAAAGACATTTAGGTGCCTCTAGGAAATTATTGGGGCAGTTTTGAAAATGAGTTCATCTCCTTAAAGCATTTGAAACTTAGAGTATTAAGTAACATTTTTATTCTAACAACATTCCTTAGCCTCTTTCCCTTTAGCTGAAGATAGTTTTTAGAAGGAAAAACAAAGCAAAGCAAAACAAAACTTTTCTAACAGTCACTCCTTAACTTTACCTTTGTTAACCTAAATAGATTGAGATCCTTGAGTCTATCAATATATGGCATTTTCCAATCCTTTAATCATTCTCATGGCTCTTCTCTGATCCCTCTCCAATTTATGCATGTCTTCTTGAACTGTGAATAGGGGAAAAGTATTCCAGCAGCAGTAGCACCACTGCCAAATATAGAAGTAAAACAACTTCTCGACTCCTACTTGAGATTCCCTTATTTTCGCATACAAGGATTGCGTTCACCTCTGCTGTATTGGAAAGTCATGTTCAACTGAGTATCTCCACAACCCCCAGATCATAGGATAGAGTACCCCATACTGTAAGTATGCTTTATTCCTAGAAGTTCCTAAAGATTTACATTTATCCATATCAAAATGAATATTGTGTGCATGTCCAGTTTTACAAGTGATCCAGATAACTCTGTATCAGTGTCCCATCCTCTTCATTATTTACCACTCCCCCAATTTTTGTGTTACCTGCAAAGTTTATGAGTCATGATTTATGTTTTCTTCCACATCACTGGGAAAATGTTAAATTGTGTTGAGCTAGGAACCACTCCCTGCAAAATGTCACATGGTACCACCTCAAATGCCTTCCAGACGTCTAAATATATTACATCAACATCCATCTCTTTATCAACCCAACATATAATCTCATCAGAAAAATAGATCAGGTTAGTTTGACAGGATCTATTTTCCATAAACCCATGTTCATTTGCATTAATTATATTAATAACATTAAGTTCTTTATTAACTGAGTCCCATATCAGCCATGCTTGGCGGGGATCAATGTCAGGCTGAGAAGCCAATAATTACTTGGGTTACCCCATTTACCCCTTTTAAATGCTGGAACAATATTAGATTATTTCCAGTCTTCGGAACTTCCCCTGTGTTCCAAGACTCACTACAAAGAAACATTAATAAAACAGTTAACTCTGCAGATGACTCTTTTAAAACTCTTGGAAACAAGTTGTCTGGACATCCAGATTTAAATAATGTCTGACTGAGGATTCCTGTCTTTATTCTCCTGTACCTTTCCACAGTAACAGACCACAAGGGGGAATATTATTGTTAGTATTGTGGATGTTGTGATGGGGACACTTGTCCTCTGGGAACTAGTCAAAGCTTTCCCGTGCATTTCAGGTAAGTCACCATGAATCCATCAGATTGTATTCAGGGAGCTTTGGTGAGTCTGGGAATGTTTCAATGAGTAGCCTAGAGGGGGAATGGTTCTTAGGCATGCAGATGTGAACGTGAGGCTCAACTTGAGCACTGCTATGCTCAGGGATGGCATTTCTGGCGGTTTTCTTTGGCCAAGACAAACAGAGGACTCATTTGTAAACTCTGAGGCTGGGTATGTTCCTGGTTTACAAGGTGTTCAGTTGGAATTTTCAAAGGGGCCTCATTTTCAAATGTGCCCAGCTACCATTGGCTGTCAGATATCCATGAAACAGAATAACCTTTCCTCCTGTATCAACCTGAGACCAGATTCTTGTTGTCATCTTGAAGTGAGATGGTCCTTATCTCACTGAGATAGGAGCAAACCTTCGTTTTGGGATCTTCATTGTTCTGGGGGGTTGCTTGGTCCTTGGCTCATTTTAAAGAGACGGGGTTTTCAAAACTCATATCTGGGTATAGCTGCAGTTTTGAAAGCTCTTGATATCTGGAGGGGCTCAGCAAAAGTGTTTTTACCTTTCTCTAGTCTTTTGGGCTGAAATTGCAAACCCACTTAGAGGATTTTGGATGCTTAATGGGAACTGGCATCCCATTACCAAAGCAGCTTTGAAAATCTCAGCAGTAGTGATCTAAATAGCACTTGTGACCTGGGAAGTGGCCCGGCATCCTCACTCCATGCCAGCCCTTGTCAATGGTGATCTCTGTCTATTATACTCAGCAGGGTGGTGTCTAGAGCCACGGACACACCCAGGTCCCAGAAACCGAATTGTTGACAAAGGCCAGAGAGAACATCTGAGCAACTCCCCCATCTACCAAAACGTAGTGGTGCTGTAGCACTCAGTGAGCCAAATCCGGTCCTGGTATAAAAGGGTTCATCACCACCTGGAGTTAATGTTGCCAGGCCAGTTTACCTGAGATATGAATTTGTGCTGCTCTGCACAAGACCAACAACTGCACATCTGGAGTCACCTCTAAAACACAGAGGTGGTGGAATGCCACTAAATCCAGTGACAGCACTATCTGAATTATTTATTTATAGAGACATAAGAAAGCTCATACCCCAAAGTGTAGGCTTCTGCATAACATCGTGTGTTGTCTGATCTACTGATTAGGTATTGATCAGCCTAATTATTTAGCTTTCCCATTTAAAACTTGAATTAGTTAGTTTCTTGTCCCAAGATCAGGCCCAGTATGATCAGAGTTACTGTTAATTGGGAGCCCTACACCTAGGTAGACTTGTCTTCTGTTGCCTGATTATTGATTAGGTATTGATCATCCTAATTATTTTGAGTTCCCAATTAACACTCCAAAATATGGTATGTTGCTGTCCAAGATCAGGTCGAGTATTATCAGAATTACTGTTTAGTTGGGGACCCCCATTGTGCACGTCAGTAACAACAACATCCACACGCTGGGAAGACTTTTTGGGATTGCAACATTTTTATGATCTCTATGATTTGCCTTGAAAGTAAAACAATCCACGCACGTAAGGAGAAATAATACAGCCCTGTAATAATGTCTGACACCATTACCTAGGATATATTCACTGTACACTTCAAGAGCTCTTGAAGGGTTGAGACAGATCCTAGTTTGACTCTAGAATTCCAATGAGCTTTCCCATGCCAAGAATGTATAAGCCTTGCTGTTCATAATGCATATGCATGAATAACTGCTTCCTCTTTTACCATATCTTAACCGCCTCACCCTCATAGTATTGGGGTATTTTCATCCTACGGGTTAGGAGATTGTTAGGAGTGTCAGTGATGATAATGTAGTACTCAGGCCTGTATATTTGACTGAGTTTGGGTCTTGTTTGCCCATTTGATATTTTTATATCCTTACTAACATGTGTGAACGAAGAACAAAGACACTGCCCACAAACAGAAAGGGTGAAAAGAGTTAAGTGTCGTTGGACAGCATTGGAGTTGAATATATGAGTGTACACTTAAAGGACAGTCCTCCCTCAACTCCTCTCCCGAGATAAGGTCAAGCAACCAGTCGGAAGGAGTAATGGGGGGATAGTGGTGGGGAAGGTATAAAAAACACTAAAATCCAAATAATCGCCTGTCCCTGACCGAAGCACAACCTCACACCTTACCCCTTCCATGGGAGACAAAGGAGGTGGTACTGAAGCCCCCAGACTCACAACCCTCCAAAACGGAACATGACCATAAATTGTAAGGGTTGTGACCAGATGTGTGCACTGCAGGTGTAATTATGCCTGCTAAGTACGGTGAGGGGGACGCAGGGAAGGCTCTGCGGCGTGTAGCGCTATGGATATGTTTGCTTGCTTAACCTGAATAAACATCACATTGCCTGCACTTCGGACTTCTGATCTTCTGCTCTCTGTCTGTGTGACAAAGAACCAGGCAGGGCGAAGGGAACCCCCCCTAACATCTTGGTGCCATGACTCGGATGCATAATGCTGGACAGGTGAGTAGCAGCCAGGTAAGTCCCTCTCACCAATTATCCGTGCAGCTACTTGGCAGGGGTATGGCGGGCTCTCATGATGGTAGTTGCGGGTTCAGGCAAGCCAGGGTAACAGACTTTTAAAATAACTGGATATGGAAGAATCAGGGCCCATACCAGATTTGGGGGTCAACCTAGGATGAGATTGACAAGGAGATTGGGGAAATGTTGGGGGACCCCAAGGGAAAGGAATACCAGTAAAAAGGAATGGTGTTAAAGGTCTGTGCGCTGGTGTGGTGTAGCTGGTAAAACTGGAAAGCTGATCTCCTCCAACGTATTGAAGCTTTGGAGGGGATAGTGGACCAACAAAGGATTTTAATGGAAAAATCCGTACTAGTGGTGGAGGTCGTAGATTTAAAGACACGTGATGCTGCAAGGGCAGAGGAGTCCTGTGAGGCAATTCCGTGTGAGAGGGATGAACTGGTGGGGAGGGTGGCAGATTTAGAAGATGACCTTTATCGGTGTAAGAAGGGGTGGAACTGAACCGTCTCCACGACCGATGGCAGAAAAGGAGGCATCCCCACCCCCCAGAGTATATTGTACCCATGACTGCTAGTGGATGTTATAAATTGGCGCTCCATAGTCAGAATCCCTGTGAGAGAGGCTACTCCACATCAGCCCCTGATGGTGTTTCGGGGGCGGAACAGGCTCTGCAAATAGTAGTCCAGGCAGAGATTCATGCCTTGTCCCTAAAGGACCGGGATGCATTGCTGAGTCGGCTGGGGAAGATGCCCCAGGATGAATGGGATCAGTTTGTGCTGTGGCTTGTGGATGTTAGAGAGATGGAGGGTTAGGGTTAGGGCTTAGATTATTGGTGAGATCAGATTGTTGATATTCTGTGCAACATGCTCAGAGAGCACAGTGGCGGTATTTGTATGAATCCATGAGATAGAGACAGAGAGAGAGAGATGAGTATGTAATTTATGGATAGATATTTAGATTCCAATCTTATACACACTGGTGTAATTCTTCAGAAATGTATTTGACTTCAGTGCAGTTAGTGTGATTTTATAACTTCATAAATATATTACACGCTATGGTCTCAAGAAGGCAATTTTCTCTTCAGCTGATTATATCTATAAACAAACTCAGAGTGATATCATAGTGCAGGTGCAATGATGGACATTTTAATTCTTGGTGAATAACCTCTACACAATCGGTTTCTTCAGTGAAGCTTTTATCTCCTTGTTCCCCATGCTGTAGATGATCGGATTCATCACTAGAGGCACCACAGAATAGAGAATAGCCACCATGAGATCCATATTTGATATTGAGCTGGAGGTGGGTTTCAGGTACTCAAAGATACCAGTGCAAAGAAACAAAGAGACCACAGTGAGGTGAGGCAGGCAGGTGGAAAAGGCTTTACGCTAGCCCTACCCAGAGGGAATTCTCAGCACGTTTTTGAAGAAATGAACATAAGACCGAATATAAAAACAAAGCAGTTTAAACTGAAAAAACTCTCAAAAGGCAAGAAGCCCAACTTCACTGAGGTACGAGTCAGAGCAGGTGAGCTTGAGTGGCTGGGGGATTTCACAGAAGAACTGGTTGATGACATTGGACTGGCAGAAGGGTAACCTGAAGGTGTTCCCGGTGTGCAGGGCAGAGTAGACACTACCAGTAATGCAGGCACTGGCTGTCATTTGGACACAAGGTCTACTGTTCATCACTCTCTCGTAGGGCAGTGGTTGGCAGATGGCAACGTATCAGTCGTGTGCCATGACCGTGAGTAAGGCAAGATCAGTTACAGAAAAAACTAAAAAGAGAAAGACCTGGGTGACACATTGAGTGATTGGCTTATGCAAGACTTAGGCAGCCATGGCTCTATTAATTACACTTGGCTTTTGTCTTGGGGAACATTTTCAAGCTTTCCTTCTCCACCACGAGGACTAGAAAATGGCTATAGTTTAGGAAATGGATGCTGAGATTCTCTTTTAATATCGTGACTCCTGGAGCTGAGGCCCTGGAAACTGGTTTATAGTCCTTAAACTTTAATCCAGCCCTAAATGGTTTCCTAATATCACATTTCCGTACGCAGAGTTGCTTATGTTGGGATATTGTGTGAACTTGAACTGGCAAGGGATATAGTGTCTATAATCCTGTCTGGGAGGAGAGGCAGTTGCTGAGATGACGAAGGAGAGGGGACGTGAGCACAAGCCATTCTCTTTAATAACATTTAAAAAGGAACTCAACTCGCTACAGACCTACAGAAACTTTTTTTCAATTATTTGAAACCTCCAGTGTCTCCAAAAACCCTTCAAAGAGATTATGACATTAACACCTTGAATAAATGACAAAATAATCTGATCTCCACATTTAATCAAACATAATCCCCCCTGCAAATTCCTACTGCAAAGAGTCATCTAGACCAAATAAAGGTCAACCAATGAATCAATAAAATGAAACATGAAAAAGAAACAATCAAGCAAATAAACAAGCCAAACCTCTCAAACCCCAGCCACAATTTTTACCCCAAAAAAGGAGAAGAGAAAGAGTCTTCATGTTCACTAGTGACTTAACTATGGCTGTTGATATTCTGTGCAACATGCTGAGATAGCATGACGATGTTAGCAGTATAAAGCCCAAAGAGAGATAGGTGAGTATGTACATTTATGGATAGATATTTAGATTCTGATCTTATTTACACTGATGTAATTCGAAAATAACTCATTTAACTTCAAAGGAGTTAGTCCATACTTTATGAATTCATAAACAGATTGCACCCTATGTTCTCAAGGAGACAATTATGTCATCAGTTGATTATATCCAAGAAGAAGCTCAGAATGAAATCTCAATCAAGTACCAATGATGGACATTTTAATTCTTGGGGAATAATCTCCAGACAATCAGTTTCTTTAATGCAGCTTTGATCTCCTTGTTCCTCATGCTGTAGATGATCGGATTCATCACTGGAGGCAGCAGGGAATAGAGAACACCCATCATGAGATCCATATTTGAGGCTGAGCTGGAGGTGGGTTTCAGGTATTCAAACATGGCAGTGCAAAGAAGCAAAGAGACCACAGTGAGGTGAGGGAGGCAGGTGGAGAAGGCTTTACGCCGGCCCTGCTCAGAGGGGATTCTCAGCACGGCTTTGAAAATCTGAACATAAGACACAATTATAAAAACAAAGCAGTTTAAACTTATAAACACACCAAAGGCAAGAAGCCCAAGTTCACTGAGGTACGAGTCAGAGCAGGTGAGCTTGAGTAGCTGGGGGATTTCACAGAAGAACTGGTTGATGACATTGGACTGGCAGAAGGGTAACCTGAAGGTGTTCCCGGTGTGCAGGGCAGAGTAGACAATACCAGTAATCCAGGCACTGGCTACCATTTGGACACAAGCTCTCCTGTTCATCACTCTCTCGTAGTGCAGTGGTTGGCAGATTGCGACCTGTCGGTCATACGCCATGATGGTGAGTAAGGCAAGATCAGCTGTAGTGAAGACTAAAAAGAGAAAGACCTGGGTAACGCATCCAGGATAATAAATCACTCTGGTGTTCATGAGGGAGTTGGCCATGGATTTGGGGATGGTGACAGAGATGGAGCCCAGGTCTAGGATGGACAGATTCATCAGGAAGAAATACATGGGGATGTGAAGATGGTGGTCGAGGGCTACGGCTGTGATGATGAGAAGATTCCCTATCAGGCCTGTCAGGTAAATCACTAGAAACATGACAAAGTGCAAAATCTGCAGATCCCGAACATCAGAGAATCCCAGGAGAAGGAACTCGGTCACCGTGGTTCGGTTGGACATTTTCTTCCTCAGTTCATTGTGTGATGGCTGTGGAGGGAAGAACAAAACAGTGGTGGGGATTACAGTGACAGAGGGAGTAGCCCTAATTTAATGCAGCAATATCTTATGATGGGAATGTCAACAATGCACAGCGCTCATCACTGTAATTAATTGGAAGTGGTGAGTTATCACTGAATGTAAATTGGCACCGCTCCCTTAAAGTCAATGAGCTGTATCAGTTTGCACCATGTAAAGATCAGCCCCAGGATGTGACTTGATAAAATGTCGTGTGGAGGATGGAGTAAAGTACAACTCAATACAACGATTCTAGCCAAGATAGATCCTCTCTTCCAACGAACAGCAGGCTCTGGACTTGGGCATGAAACTAAAATGCCAACACTGCTTAATATCCACATTGTGGGGAAATATGACATAGACTCACTTAGTATCCTGCATGAGAGCTCGTCTGTAGTGATTCCACTGCAGCACCACATCGATGGACTGCTGCCTGCTTATGTATTGATTTGTGACACAAGATCCCAGTTCCATCTCTGCGTAATGATGGGCTCGTACCATCACTCAGCTACCTCTCTGCTGCATCGTTTACCTCTGTCACTTTATGTCTGTGGCCGTCAGGAGACTTGGGTTCTATTCTTGCCTCTACCGTTGACCTGCTGTGTGACCTTGTCCCAGTTACTTTTCCTTCCTGTGCCACTGTTTCCCCTCCCTCCATCCCATTCTCTGCCTCGTCTGCTAGGACTGTGAGCTCTGCGGGGGATGGGCTGTGTCTTGTTATGTGTATGTTCGGGGTCCCCATTCACAGCATTTGTTTTTAGCCAGCAGCAGTGTGAGACAGAGGATACGGCGCTAGAGCAGGAGATCCAGGTTCTAATCCCATTAACCTCCTCTGTGTCCTGGGGCAGGGTTAAGAGTGACAGGCTTTGGCTGGGAGCTTCAATTCTCTGTTCCCCATCTAAGGCACTAGTATGCTTAATAAATATGCTGTGGGCTACCAACTTTCCTGCTTACTCAGTTTTGCCATTCAACAAGTGTCCCTTTGGAACAGAAATATACACCGGTGCAATAGAGTGACTGGGTTCAAATTGTACTAATATTGAACAATGTTAATATTCCCAACCTGGTTGTAATCAAAACTTCCAATCTGGAATATTCAGACATTTTCTGTTTAAATTATTTCAAAGGAAAACTGCGGGTGTGAAGATGGTGGTCAAGAGCTATGGCTGAGACGATGAGAAGAGGGAAGGACAAAGACAACGGTCGGGATTACAGAGACAGAGGAAATGGCCCTGATTTCCCTCAGTAATATCTCACGGTAGGAGTGTGAAAGATGCACAGCACTCGTCACTGCCAGTAACTAGGAGATGTGAATTAACACACGAATGTACATTGGCACGGCTCCCTTAATATCCATGGGGCTGCATCGGTTTACACAGTCCTGGCTCAGGATGTGGCTTGATAAAATACAGTATGAAGGATGGAGCAAAGCACATCCAACCCCACTGATCTAGCCAAGATATTTCCCTTATTCAGGAAATATGCAAACTTGGTCATGGGGGTAACATACCAAAAAGCTAGTTCTGCCTGATTTCCAGTTTCTGAGGAAATATGACCTGGACTCAGAAAGCATCCCCAATGACAGCTCACTTGTAAGGATTCACTGCAACACCACACAGATGCCTGCTGCCTGTTTCCATAACTGATCTGTGGCACCAAATCCCAGCTGCATTTCCAGCTCTTTGTGATGAGGGGCTAATAGCATCACTCAGCTACATCTGTGTTGTGTAATTTCCCTCTGTGACTGTATATCTGACTTTTGACATTCAGTGGCCATCAGGAGACTTGGTTTCTATTCTTGGTTCTTCCATGGACCTGCTGTGTGACCTTGGGCCAGTCACTTCCAGTTTCTGTGCCTCTGTTTCCCCTCCCTCCCTTTCTCTGTCCTGTCCACTTCAGTTGTAAATTCTCTCGGACATAGGCTGTGTCTTATTTATTTGTTTGCTGGCCACCCATTAAGAATATTTCTGTGTAGGAGGCAGCAGTGTGGGACAGAGGATATGGTGCTAGAGCAGGAGATCTGGGGTCTAGCCAGATTGCCCTCTTCTATGTAATTGAGCAGAGACAGGCTTTGGCTGGGGGCTTCATCTCTCTGTGCCTCAGTTTAAAGGTGGCTTCAGGTAGAAAACATAGTTTGTGCATATGAACTTTGCTGCCTCCTATATTTTACCATCCTGCAAGTATCTCTTTGAAACAGCAATAAACGTGGTTGGAATAGAGGGTATTACTGGAGAATATCGTTGCTGGGCTACTGGTTTTGTTATAAGTTTCCAATCTGGGGAATTCAAATATCTTCTGTTTAAATTATTACCAAGGGAAACTGGTTTTTAAATTGAAAACATTTTGATGATAGGTCTGTGCTATCTTTAAAATGAACGTATGTATTGGAAAAATCTTTTTTTCCCCAAAAACACTCAGGAAATTTTGTTCAGTTTTCAGCATTTTTTGCCAGCAATTTTTTGATCTCGATTCACAAAACCAAAAAATGGTTTGGTTTCTACAACGTCAATGAAAATTGAAATTTTTTATGCTGGAAAAAATGAGCAGCTCTAGATGTTTGAGTAAATGATAGTAAAGGTTTCAGAGAGTTCCAATTGTCACTCATAGTTCTAGTTATACATTGCTCCAGTATATTGGCAATCAAACATATTTAACTTACATTATTGGTGTTTGCGGTATGTTTCCCAGCCTGTGAAGCACTGAAGAGACCACTGCCAGGATACTTTAGTCCTTTGTGCTATCCTTAAAATGAACATATTTATTGGAAAATATTTTTTTTCCAAAGCACTCAGTGAATATTTTTCAGTTTTCAGCATTTTTTACCAGCAATTGTTTGGTTCTAAATTCACAAAACCAAAAAATTGTTTGTTTTCTACAATGTCAATGAAAATTTAAATTTTTTATGCTGGAAAAAATGAGCAGCTTTTGATCTTTGTTTAAATGATAGTAAAGGTTTCAAAGAGCTCCAATTGTAACTAATAGTTCTAGTATTACATTGATCCAGTAGATTAGCAACCAAACATATTTAACCAAATTAGCAAACTTACAGTGTTGATCTTTGTGGAATGTTTCCCAGCCTGTGAAGCACTGGAGAGTCCACTGCCAGGATTCTTCAGTCATTGTCTGTCTGTGCACCTGTCAATAACGCCTCCTCACTGTGTTATCCAGCTGCTGTCTCCCAGTCCCTCGCGATATCCCCTGAGTTGCTGGGTCTCTCTGCAGTTCCTACCACACAGGGACCCACTCCACAAATGGGTTCCCCTCTTTGGGCAGGCTTGGCTGAAAGGTGAAGGACTAAATGGGATTGGTGACTGAAAGCCCCTCCGAGCTCTGAACCTGATCCTGGCTTGTGCAATATTCAGACACAGTCATAGCCCAGGATGTACCTTGCCTGGAGCTGAATCTGGTCTCCAGGGCTGTGAACCCAGCTCTGATTTCACCTCAGGAACAATACAATGTTCACAATCTGCTCTAGCTGACCCTAACCCCACAGAGGGGAAAGCGTACCTAGCCTGTATCTCACACAATGGCAGCTTCCCTGCAACGACCCTTGGTTAAAAACAGGGCTGGGTCCCATGTGGCATCCCAAGGAGATTGCAGAATAGAATGTACATTGGTAGTACAGACACGTGACCTACCCAGGGGCACCAGAGCCCCAGATGGGCTGGAATAGCCTGTTCCTTCATTAATGCCACATAAACAGCTCTGGGGGAGTAGAGATTTTTTCTTCTTCTGCAATTCGTCAGCAGCTCTTGGGATGCAGCCACCAGAGGAACCCACAGCTCAGGCTGATCTGGCTGTTTGATGTTGGTCACTAAGAAGCAGCCAAAGGCAAACACTAAAAGCTCAGTGCAATGTCCTAAACTGGTGTAAATTGATACACTTCCACTGAAGTCCCGGCTGCCGGCCCCCTTCTGCCCGCTGCCGGTCTGGGGTCCTGGCTCTACCCACATAGGCTGGTCCACACTGGGGATTGATCTAAGATATGCAACTTCAGCTACGTGAATAACGTAGCTGAAGTGGAATATCTTAGATCGATTTCAAAAGGTACTTACCCCAGTCCACACCGCAGCAGGCAGGCTCCCCCGTCAACAGCGCTTCCTCCGCTCATGGAGCTGGAGTTCCGGTGTCGACGGGGAGCGGCTCTGGGATCGATTTATGGCGTCTAGACAAGACGCGATAAATCGATCCCAGAACATCGATAGCTACCCGCAGAATAGGGCGGGTAGTGTAGACGTAGCCATAGAGTGGGTACCTACCTTCTTCATGGTTCACCCATTCTCTTCATCTCTCTCTGCACTGAATGCGGAAAGAAAAATTTCAAGTGTCTTGTGAACGTGTACCCCGTAAGGCTTTATGGGGAGATACTTATAAATGTATATATGATATAACTGGAATATATTTCTTGCTACATGTGTCATGTAACATATCTCTGTAAAAGTTATGATCTTCTGAATCTATTCCTCCTGTTTGTATGAATGTATCATTATTGTAGTTGAAGTTATGAATATTGGTTGTATATTTGCTTGTTGTCTACATGGCTAAATCTACCCTTTGAAGTGAATGCCCAAATCCCAATTGTTACGGTTACATGATTAGCTGAACCTCTGCTCCCTGCTCTGGCGTCTGAGTTCACACCCTGAGGTCTCAGCTTTGTGTCTGTCCCTCTCTTAGGGTGGAATTGTGTGATTCATCCCCTCTCAAACTGGGTTCCAGGCTACAGCACTTTGTGTACCAACTATGATTTTTCCACCAGGTTTGGTACCTGGACTTTTTCCCACAGGAGCTTCATTCAGTAGTAAGTTCAGTGATTATCGGGCTTCTCCACACAAAGTATAATTTATTTACCATAGTAGGAACAAAGTATAACATAAGAGAAAATATGAGCAATTCGAGATCCATCATTGCAGAAATTTGGTAGGATAAAAAATTGGTTTTATTACTCAGACTTAGTTTGTCTTTAGAAAACATTGCAATAGATTTCTCTTCCAAATACCTTTCCACCATAGCAAGAAGAATGCAGTATTTATTTATTGAAATAAAAAAAAGATAATGTACATAATTATATAATGATTTTTCTGCCCTAACACATAAAAAAATGATAAAAAAATCCTACCAGCATAAAAATAATAATTTGAACAGCAACTCAGCTATCCAGACATATACAGAAACTTTGTTTCAATACTTTATTATTGGGGAAAGGAAAATTCAAGTCTCTTAGAAAACCCCTTTAAAGATATTATGATGTTGACACCTTTAATAGATGACAAAATAAACAGACACCCCCATTTAATCAAATATATTGCACCCTGCAAATTCCTATCCCTCAAAAGTCACCTGGAACAAAGGAATAAGTCAACCAATGAATCAATAAAATGAAACAACATGAAAAAGAAATAATCACGGAAATAAACAAACCAATTGTCTAATACCCCAACCACAATTTCTATCCCAAAAAAGCAGAAGGGCAAGAAAGTTCATGAAATCCACTTCTGATCAAGCTATGGTTGTTGGTATTCTGTGCAGCACGCGCAGATAACATGGTGATGTTAGTATTATAAATACCCGAGACAGATAGATAGGTGTGTATGTACATTTATGGAGAGATATTTAGATTCTGGTTTAATTTATACAGGTGTAATTCTAAACTAAATCATTTGATTTCAGTGGAGTTAGTCTGGATTATATGATTTCCTAGACAGATTGCACCATATGTTCTCAAGGAGACAATTTTGTCATTAGTTCACTCTATACATAAAGAAGCTCAGAATGAAATCACAATCAAGGTGCAATGATGAACACTTTAAGTTTTGGTGAATAACCTCCACACAATCAGTTTCTTCAATGCAGCTTTGATCTCCTTGTTCCTCATGCTGTAGATGATCGGATTCATCATTGGAGGCACGGCAGCATAGAGAACACCCACCAAGAGATCTAGACTAGAAGCTGAGCTGGAGGTGAATTTCAGGTAGTCAAACATGACAGTGAAAACTAACAAGGAGATCACAGTGAGGTGAGGGAGGCAGGTGGAGAAGGTTTTATGCTGGCCCTGCTCAGAGGGGATTCTTAGCACGGTTTTGAAGATCTGAACATAAGACATAATTATAAAAACAAAGCAGTTAAAACCTAAAAACAGACTAAAGACAAGAAGCCCAACTTCACTGAGGTACGAGTCAGAGCAGGTGAGCTTGAGTAGCTGGGGGATTTCACAGAGGAACTGGTTGATGACATTGGACTGGCAGAAGGGCAATCTGAAGGTGTTCCCGGTGTGCAGGGCAGAGTAGACAATACTAGTAATCCAGGCACTGGCAGCCATTTGGACACATGCTCTCCTGTTCATTACGCTCTCGTAGTGCAGAGGTTGGCAGATGGCGACGTGTCGGTCATACGCCATGATGGTGAGTAAAGCAAGATCAACTGCAGTGAAGACTACGAATAGAAAGACTTGGGTGACACATGCAGGATAAGAAATCACCCTGGTGTTCATGATGGAATTGACCATGGATTTGGGGATGGTGACAGAGATGGAGCCGAGGTCTATAATGGACAGATTCACCAGAAAGAAGTAAATGGGGGTGTGAAGATGGTGGTCGAGGACTATGGCTGAGATAATGAGAAGATTCCCCATCAGGCCTGCCAGGTAAAGCACCAGAAACAGCACAAAGTGCATAATCTGCAGCTCCCAAACGTCAGAGAATCCCAGGAGAAGGAACTCGGTCACCGTGGTTCGGTTGGACATTTTCTTTCTCAGTTCATTGTGTGATGGCTGTGGAGGGAAGGACAAAGACAGTGGGGGGATTTCAGTGACCGAGGGAGTGGCCCTGCTTCCCCGCAGCAATACCTCATGATGTGAGTGTCAAGAATGCACAGCGCTCGTCACTGCTGTGAACTAGGAGTGGAAAGTTATCATACGAATGTAAAGTCAATGGAGCTGAGTCAGTTTTCACCATCTAAAGATCTAGCTCAAGATGTGACCTGATAAAATGCCACGTGAAGGATGGAGGAAAATGCTATCCAAATGCAACAATTCTAGGCAAGCTGGATCCTCTTTTCCTACACACAGAAGGCTGTGAACTTGGGTATGAAACTAAAATGCTAAAATGTCAACACTGCCTGACATCCACTTTCCAGGAAAATATGACAGACAGTAACTCAGTATCCTGCATGAGAGCTTGTCTGAAGTGATTTCACTTCAGCATCACATCGATGGCCTGCTGCCTGATACGTATCGATTTGTGACACAAGATTCCACTTCCATCTCTGAGTACTGATGGGCTAGCAGAATCGCTCAGCTACCTCTCTGCTGCTTCCTTTACCTCTGTTATTTTATGTCTGTGCAGCCATCAGGATACTTGGGTTCTATTCTTGGCTCTGCCACTGACCTGCTGTGTGACCTTGGGCCAGTCACTTCCCCTCCCTGTGCCTTTGTTTCCCCTCCCACTCTTTCTCTGCCCAGACTGTCAGCTCTGTGGGGGATGGACTTTGTCTTATTATGTGTATATTCAGTGCCCCCATTTCAGCATTTGGATTTAGCCAACAGCAGTGTCGGACAGAGGATACATCACTAGAGCAGAATATCTATGTTCTAATCCCATTCACCTCCTCTATGTCCTTGGCAGGGATAAGAGAGACAGGCTTTGGCTGAGGGATTCAATTCTCTGTTCTCCATTTAAGGCACTAGTATGTTTAATATCTATGCTGTGGGCTACCAACTTTGCTGCTTACTCAGTTTTGCCATTCAACAACTGTCCCTTTGAAACAGAAATATACACCGTTGCAACAGAGTGACTGGGTTCAAATTTTACTATTATTGGACAATATCAATGTTCCCACCATGGCTTACATCTAAATTTCCAATCTGGGGTATTCAGACATTTTCTATTTAAATTATTTCGAAGGAAACCAGGGTTTTCAACTAAAAAACTATTCTGGGGAAGTCTGTTATTCCTGAAACACAGGCTATGTACTGGAAAACTCAAACCATTTGTTTCTTAATTTAGGTGAAAATGTTTCAGTTTCCAGCAGTCTACCTGACATTGTCTGGTTCTCAATGAACACGCACACACACAAAAAATTCTATGAAAATTTCTATGAAAAGTCAACTGTTTTCTGCCACACAAAAAACCAACCAAATAATCTCTGAGCAGCTCTAAAAGTTTAATTAAAGTATTAAGAATCTTGAAGAGTTGTATTTATTGTAACCCATAGATCTTTTTTTGAAATTTGCCCAGTATACTAATACTTATATATGTTTAATTGAAATAGGAAACATACTGTGCTGGTCTTTGCAGAATGTTTCCCAGCCTATGATGAATTAGAGATTTTACTGCCAGTATTCTTCAGTTATTGCCTATCTCTGTACCTGCCAACAATGCCCCATCTCTGTATTATCCAGCAGCTGTTTCCCTGCCCCTCCACCATATTTCCTGAGTTGCTGGGTCTCTCTGAAGTTCCTAGAAGACAAGTATCTTCTCCACAGATGGACACTCCCTGCTTCCCTCCTTGGACTGGCTTGGCTGAGAAGGGAAGGACTAAATAGGATGGGGGCAGGAAGCCCCACCCAGCTGTGAAACTGATCCCGGCTTGTGCAGGCTTCAAACATGGTCACAACCCAGGATATGCTTGTTCTGGGGATAAATAGGTGACTCTGGTCTCCAGGGCTGTGAGCCCAGCTCTGATCTCACCTCTGGAGCAAACCACCATGACAAGCTGCCCTAGCCGAATGTAATCCCCCAGAGAGGGAACACAACAGGCCCTGGGTCTCACATGGTAGCAGTATCCTGAAAGGATGCTGGGCTAAAAACAAGGCAGGGCTCAGGGCCAAAGGGTGTCTGAAGGAGATTACAGAATAAACTATATATTTATAGCACAGACATGTGACCTACAATAGCTCAGAGCCCAGTGGCACCATAGCCTCAGTTGGCCTGGAATAGCCTGTTAATTCTTTAACTCCACATAATCAGCTCTGAAAGACAAGAGATGTTTTTCTCCTGCGTTGCATCAGCAGCTCTTGGGATGCAGACACCAGAGGAAGCCACAGCTCAGGCTGCCCTGGGTGTTTGATGTTGGTCACTAAGAAGCAGCCAGAGGCAAACACTAAAAGCTCCCAGCTACGTCCTAAACTGGTGTAAATTGACACAGTTCCATTGAGTTCTGGGTCGCTAGGGCTGTTTATGCCAAGCAGAGATCTGGCCATTTGATTCCAATGGAGCTACTTTGATTTCCATTAGCTCTGTTCTGGCCCTCAGACGCCCATGCAGCTATGTCGGTTTTTACCAGCTGGAGAATCAGGCCTCATTAACTCCACTTAAGCTACTGCTGATTTCCACCAGCTGTGGTTCTTGCTCATTGACACCAATGGAGCTATGGCGGATACACACCTGCTGGGGATCTCGCCTCGTTAACCAGCTTTAAATCCATTTCCTTTGCCTGTGAATCTGAACTGAAGATGAGGCACTCGGTTTATACTGAGCTGTTGTGTGATCTTGAATGGGCAAAGGAGGTGGTCTCTATATTTGAGTTTGGGAGAAGAGGAAGTTAATGAGATCACAATGGGGAGGACACCTGTCCACAACGCGGCACAAGGCATCTCTCTCTCTTGATATGGTCAATGAACGGAGAAAAATTTGAGAGCCTCCGGTTGAAAGGCATTCACATGGACATACAAATCTGCCCATGGGAGGGAGTGAGGAAGGGTCATGTTTCCGGGTTGGGGCCTAAGAGGGGAGGAAGAAATTGTCGTCTGTGGGCTGATTATGAACTTGGGTTGGAAATTTTCTCACAATATGATTTCGTTCATCAGAAAATGCTGATTCATTGAAACCCCGTTCACAGCAAAGGGTTAGTTGATTTTGATGAATCTCCTAATCTGATTTCTATTAGAAGGTTCAAATTTGCTAAAATGTCCAGATTTCACATTTTTCAATTTGAAAAAAAAAACCATTTGGAAATTTCAGTTAATTCATTCTAAAGAAAAGGTGAAAAAAAAGGGTTAAAATAAAAAATGAAACTTTTCCCTGCAGCATGGGTCACAGGTCGCCTGCTAGGATCACCTGGAAGGGCCCCAGCAGACCTGTCTTTGCCAGACTAGGGCACAGGTGAGACCTCAGTCTGCCTAGGTCTAGGCCTGTGGCTCACAACAGGGCAGTCTGCTCAGGACTGAAATGCTTTACTTTAACTGAAGTCATCGGGCTCAACACAGGGGTACCTGGTTGGGATGCAATGGCCTGTGATAAAAAGAAGTTCTGGATAGTTGCTTGCATCATCCCTTCCGGCCTAAAAATCAATGAAACTACAAAAATGATGGAAGCCAAATGTTTTGTTTTGACCTAATTTGTTGTTTTTAATATATTTGTTTTGTTTTGTTTTCAGATGATCTCTGAAAAATAATGCAATTTTGACTTTCAAAATCTTGAAAAGCCTCACAAAATAAGAACCCCCTTTCCCAGCTAGACCTACTCTTCAACTTCTCTCCTTTCCATAACTCACTAAAACATTATTTTCTTAGACTCTAGGAGCTGGAGGTAGATAGCAGCTTTTCACTTTAAACAGGGTCTCGGTGTTAAGACATTGTACTCTCACATAGACACACAAACAAAATAAGATTCACTCATAAATACCCAGTTATGTGCACTTTGAAAGACACACACACAAATGGATAATCACAAAACACATACACTCACGCAACATTTTGCACCAATAATCACAATATTCTCATTCTGAAGCAAACAAAAATGAACACAGAGAACAGGTCTGTATTAGAAATGTTTGCCATTAGAGCAGTGTTGGTTTGGAGCTGTGACATTTTTATAGCAGGGTAAAGTAAAAATTTAAGAAATTTGATTAGTACAATTAGTAAAGACACAAATGCTCCCAGTCACATTAAAAGACAGTAGTGATGTAACATTAAGCTGATATTTTGTAGAGGGCTGTCAAGCAATTAAAGAAATTAATTGTGATTGGTCGCACAATTTATCGTGCTGTTAAGCAATAATAGAAAACCATTTATATAAATATTTTTTTATGTTTTCTACATTTTCAAATATATTGATTTAAATTAACACAGAATACAAAGTGTACAATGTTCCCTTTATGTTTATTTTTGATTACTGTCAAAACCAAAAGAAATAGTATTTTTCTATTCGCCTAATACAAGTACTATCGTGCAATCTCTTTGTCATGAAAGATGAACTTACAAATGTAGAATTATGTACAAAAAGTAACTGCACTCAAAAATAAAACAATGTAAAACCTTAGAGCCTAAAGTCCATTCAGTCCTATTTTTGTTAAGCCAATCGCTGAGTCATAGAATCATAGAATCATAGAATCTCAGGGTTGGAAGGGACCTCGGGAGGTCATCTACTCCAACCCCCTGCTCAAAGCAGGACCAATCCCAACTAAATCATCCCAGCCAGGGCTTTGTCAAGCCTGACCTTAAAAACCTCTAAGGAAGGAGATTCCACCACCTCCCTAGGTAACCCATTCCAGTTCTTCACCACCCTACTAGTGAAAAAGTTTTTCCTAATATCCAGCCTAAACCTCCCCCTCTGCAACTTGAGACCATTACTCCTTGTTCTGGCATCATCTACCACTGAGAACAGTCTAGATCCATCCCCTTGGAACCCCCTTTCAGGTAGTTGAAAGCAGCTATCAAATCCCCCTCATTCTTCTCTTCTGCAGGCTAAACAATCCCAGTTCCCTCAGCCTCTCCTCATAAGTCATGTGCTCCAGCCCCCTAATCATTTTTGTTGCCCTCCGCTGGACTCTTTCCAGTTTATCCACATCCTTCTTGCAGTGTGGGGCCCAAAACTGGACACAGTACTCCAAATGAGGCCTTACCAGTGCCGAATAGAGGGGAATGATCACATCCCTCGATCTGCTCGAAATGCCCCTACTTATACAACCCAAAATGCCATTAGCCTTTTTGGCAACAAGGCCCAATATGGTTGACTCATATTCAGTCAAACAATTACATTTGAAGGAGATAATGCAGCCCGCTTCTTGTTTATGATATTACCTGAAAGTGAGAACAGGCGTTCACATGGCACTTTTGTAGCTGGCATTGCAAGGTATTTACAAGGACTGAGTGACTCTAAATTTTTACATTGTTTTCTTAGGGAGTGCAGTTATATAACAAAAAGAAATCTACATCTGTAAGTTGCATTTTCACGATAAAGAGATTGCACTACAGTACTTGTATGAGGTGAACTGAGAAATACTATTTATTTTGTTGATCATTTTTATAGTGTAAATATTTGTAATTGAAAGTAATATAAAGTGAAGACTGTACACTTTGTATTCTGTGTTGTAATTGAAATCAATATATTGGAAAATCTAGTAAAACATCCAAATATTTAATACATTTCAATTGGTATTCTATTGTTCAACAGTGTGATTAAAACTGTGATTAGTCATGATGAATTTTTTTAATCACAATTATTTTCTTTAGTTAATTGCATGAGTTAATTGAGAATAATCAACAGCCATAAATTTGTATCATCCCTTACATATAATAACACCTTTTATTTGGAGGGTGGGAGGGATAGCTCAGTGGTTTGAGCCTTGGCCTGCTATACCCAGGGTTGTGGGTTGAATCCTTGAGGGGGCCATTTAGGGATATGGGGGAAAAAATCTGTCAGGGGACAATACTTGGTCCTGCTAGCGAAGGCAGGGGACTGGACTTAATGATCTTTCAAGGTCCTTCCAGTTCTATGAGAGAGGCATATCTCCATATAAAAAAATTGTATGTGGAGGGGAGAGACAATCAATCATCTATGCGATCCCTGGCCTGCCCAATGAGTCCGATGATCTAGTATAGGGCCTAATAGTTACTATAAATATTAACAGAAATGTTCATCCTTCTCTACTCATGTATAACTTCCTCACCCTAATAATATTCGGTATGCTATCAGTTCATATTTTAATGAATTTTAATTATCCTATAAGACAATTTATTATTATTATTGTCAAGGAAAGTTCATTCTTAATCATCTACCATCGTTTCTATCCTAAAATATGCAAGCCTAGTATCAGTTCCATGTTCCTGCCGTTACCTGGTGTCATTTTTTACAAACTCCCGCCATAAACATAATGTTCCCAGTTCTCCAAAACTCAGGGACGCTGTTGGGAAACTTACCTACGCTAAGGCTCAGGTCTTAAAGCCTTCTGCCAGCTGCTTCAAAGGCTGTAGGACTGTAGGTTCCTTTTCTTCTTTCTGAATACAAATGCTAAGCTCGCTTTATGAGCTAAATCATCAACGGAGGATGAGTGTGGTCCTGGAGCAAAAGCCTGCACCTTAATCTTATGGAGTTAACTTTGTGACTGGATCAGGCTCTCTGAAGACTCAGGCAGGTGTCATTGTATCAGTTTGACTCAAAGCAGTCTAATCCTCTCAGAGTGATTGGCTAAGGCTCTCTGCTGACTCAGGCAGATGTTACTCTGTTGGTTGCACTTGGCTACTGTCTTAATTGTCAGTTATGTTTTGAGGCTCTCTGGCCCATGAAGACTAGAAACTTTCTTTTATTTATATGAAAGCTGAAATTCTGTGTAATACAATGACTCCATGGGGCCCTGGACGCTGGCCTATGGCGCATAACTCTAAATCCAGCCCCTAACGCTCTTGTAATGGTACATTTCTATATGCACAATTTCTATAGCTTGTGCTGGGATGTTATGTAACATTGAATGGGCAAGGGGGTAGTCCCATAATTGTGTGTGGCTGGATAGGCTGTTGGTAAGATCACAAATGAGAGAGGAAAATTCCGCAAGACAGTCTCTCTATTGACATACAATCCATGAGCTCTAAAAAAAAAGTCTGAGAATTTCAAGGCAGAAAGGCCTGCCTGGGTGGGTCACTCTTCAGGATTGGGACCTAGTTAAAGCAACATTTGAAAATAGGGCTCAAAATAATTATTGCAAATAATGTCTTAATATAAAGAAGACGGCAAATACTAACACTGAAGGATCCCTAAATGGCATTGACTAGGCTGTGTTGTGACACTGTCATGTTTCAAGTGTAGACAAGACCTTAGACGCCCAATGACTGAGGGCCAAGTTTTAAAAGATATTTAGGTGCCTCTAGAGAGGTACTGGGGCACTTTTGAAAATGGGAGAAAGGCCTGTTGTTGTTGTTGTTGTTGTTTTTTTAACCTTTCTCAAGTTTTTTGGGCTGAAAAATCAAAGCCACTTAGAGGATTTTGGAAACTCAGTTCTGAATGAAATTAATGGGAACTGGCATTCCAATTGCCAAGGCAGCTTTGAAAATCTCAGCAGTAGTGATCTAAATAGCACTGATGACATGAGCAGTGGCCCGGCATCCTCACACCATGCCTACCCCTGTCAATGGTGATCTCTCTCTCTAGTCTGCTTAGCAGGGTGGTGTATAAGGCAACTGACACTTAGGTCCCAGAACCCCAACTGTTGACAAAGGCCAGAGAGAACATGTGAGCAACTCCCCAATCTACCAAAAGCCTAGTTGTGCTGTAGCACTCATTGAGTCAAATACAGTCGTGGTATAAAAGGGCACATCACTACCTGGAGTTAATATTGCCAGGCCAGTTTACCTGAGAGGTGAATTTGCACTGTTGCACACAAGACCAACAACTGGTCATTAAATGCAATCAAATCCAGTGACAGCACTATCTGCATTATATAATTAAAGAGATGGATAAGAAAGCACATATCCCAAAATGTAGGCTTCTGCACAGCATTGTAAGAAAAATTTCCCAAATTTTGACTCGACTCACCAGCTCCACAGCAGTTCAACCTCCATAACATTCTCCTTCCTTTACCCTAAAAGACATCCCATTCCTCAACTGTGAAATTCACCTCCTTCACCAACCATGGACCTCTCTGTCCTTTGCCACCCCTAGATCTCTATGCCCCACATCAACTTAGCCTTCGCTACTGTTGCCTGAGTTAATTGATTACATATTGATCTCCTTAATTATTTAGAGTTCCCATTTAACACTCTGAAATACGGAAGGTTCTTGTCCAAGATCAGGCCGAGTATTATCAGAATTACTGTTTAGTTGGGAGCCCAGTTGTGCATGTCTGTGATAACACTTACACTCTGGGAAGACTTTTTGTGATTGCGAAATTTTTATTATGACTATGATTTGTCCTATAAGTAAAACAATCCACACACTTAAGGTGAAATAATACAACCCTGTAATAATGTTCAGCACCATTGGCTGGGAATACTCAATCTATACTTCCAGAGGACTCGAAGGGTTGAGAAAGTTTTTATTTTGCTCCATCAAGCTGATGGAAAATTCCAATAGCCTAATCCATGCCAAGAATGTATAGGCCTTGATGTTCATCATGCACATGCATGAATAACTCCTTCCACTTTTACCATATCTTCACTGCCTCACACTCACAGTAAGGGGGTTGTCTTATCCTATAGATTACCATATTAATTAGTTTAAACTTATTAGCATGTGTGTCAATTAGTCACCATGACTACTGTCAAGGCTAATTCCCCACTCTGGCACTTTAAGTGCAGAAGGTGGGGGCCCGCAAGGACTCTAAAAATTAACACTTGCCACTCCAGGCTTGTATTATTTCCAAGGTTACAACTTTTCTTTGACTTTGGGTTGGTAGATGTTACCAGCACTCGAGTGCAGAACCCCTTTGAGAGCCCAGGAAGGGGTACTTGGGAATTCCTGCCTGTGGGGTATCCTCAAAACCTTTCATCCCCCCTCCCTCCCCTGGGGAAGAGCTGAGAAAGAAAAGAAAAAAAGAAATCAGCTGTTGCCACCAGTTAATTAAAAACAAACTAACATGGGCACAAATCTCTGAAAACACAAAAATCCAATCCTGGTTCTTACAAAGGTAAATTTTATGAAAGAAAGAAAGAAAGAAAGAAAGAAAGAAAGAAAGAAAGAAAGAAAGAAAGAAAATGTATCTGTGAACTCAGGCTATTGCTAAATTTTAAAAGAGCAACTACAAGGATTAAGCACTGGGAACAGCTTTCTTTAGGTCCAGTTTAAAGGTTACAAGCAAAACAAAAGCACCTGGGCTTTGCACATTACAAGCAAAACAAAAGCACCTGGGCTTTGCACAGAGGAATCCACAAGCCATAAAGAAATAAAAGGGATAAACCTAATCGCATCTTCCTAGACATTTCCTGATCTACTTACTTCCTGATCTGGGGTTTCAAATGAGTAGTTTCTAGGTATGATTCTGATGATTTTTCATACCTGGCCCAAGCTTCTTACATCATAGCTGCAGCCCTATCCATCTCTCCCCAGGAGAAAAACCATAGACAGACAAAAGAAAAGTATTTTCTCAGTTTTAAAAAGAATGTAACGTTTAATGGCTACGAAGCAATTCATTCTCACTGGGGACACAACTTTGGAGCAATTCAGTGTTGCAGAGATTTTCTGTATCTGAATTTCAGCTTCTATAGGGACGGATGTCCCAGCCTTCTTTCTTTCTTTCTTTCTTTCTTTCTTTCTTTCTTTCTTTCTTTCTTTCTTTCTTTCTTTCTTTCTTTCTTTCTTTCTTTCTTTCTTTCTTTCTTTATATTATAGCAGACAACACACAAATAAAAGGCACATTAGACTGCAGGTTCAATGCTTCTTGACATCTTAAAACTGTTTATTTTATTTCACACTGATTGTAGGTATGTCAGAGAGACTGAACAAATAAGAAGGATCCAATCTCCATCTGATGTAAATCATCTGTAGCTCCATTGGAGTCAAAGGAGCCAGATCCATATCTGTTGTAGATCAATCACCTCCTCCCCTCGACACACACACTTTTTGGAAATCTGTCATAGTACTGTTGGAGTCAATGAGGCCAGATACCCAGATGGTCTAGGCTGAGGTTGATGGTGGGATGGAAATTGTTGAAATCATGATGGCATTTGTCAAGGGTTTCTTTTCCGTGGGTCCAGATGATGAAGATGTCATAAATGTAGCGCAAGTAGAGTAGGGGCGTTAGGGGACGAGAGCTAAGGAAGCGTTGTTCTAAGACAGCCATAAAAATGTTGGCATACTGTGGGGTTATGCGGGTATCCATGGAAGTGCTGCTGACTTGAAGGTATGTATTGTCCCCAAATGTGAAATAGTTGTGGGTGAGGACAAATTCACAAAGTACAGCCACCAGGTTAGCCGTGGCATTATCGGGGATACTATTCCTGACAGCTTGTAGTGTAGACTTACCCGCAGCCACAGAGGCGTCGGATCGATCTTCTCGGTTTGATTTATCGCGTCTTGTCTAGACGCGATAAATCGAACCAGGAAGTGCTCCCCCGTCGACGCCGGTAATCCTGCTCTGAGAACGGAGCAGGCGGAGTCGACGGGGGAGCCTGCGCACCGCGGTGTGGACCAGGGGTAAGTACTTTTAAGTTCGAAATAAGATACTTTGACTTCAGCTACGTTATTCACGTAGCGGAAGTTGCGTATCTTACTTCGAACTTCGGGGCTAGTGTAGACCAGCCCTTTGTGCGGAAGGTTGGTGGAGAGAGCTTCTACATCCATAGCGGCCAGGATGGTGTTTTCTATCGGTGATCTTCCAGAAGTGGGAATGTCTGTGCAGCCCTCGCCTCCAGGAGGCGCGAGGTGATTTCAGTTCAGATAAAGCAGCCGCACAGAATCACTCGTACATATGCCAACCACCGGTCTTTGTGTGTTACAAATCCCCTCTGCGCCCAATCCCCAGAGCCCGTGAGTCTGTCACATCTCTACCAGGGAGCCTGGCTCTTTAGATCAAGCTGCAGAGACTCCTGCCCTTATCTCTGGAGTTCCCTGATGTAACCACAAGGTACCAGCCAAGATGGTGACCATCATAGAAGTGCAACAGCGGCCCTATTTCTATTTTATCCTAGAATCATAGAATTGTAGGACAAGTCCAGTCCCCTGCACACACGGCAGGACTAAGAATTTTGTAGACCATCCCTGACAGGTGTTTGTTGAATACTTAACAAACAAAGGTATTTGGATGTATAATTACAATATGCCCAGCTGAAAATCACATCCAAACTCCCAACCCTCCCCTCTCCCCACCCCCCCAAAAACATAATTTTAGGGTTGAATCACGTGATTCTCCCTCTCAAACTGGGCCCCAGGCTATAACAATTTGTGCACCCACCATGATTTATCCTACCATGCTTGATACCTGCAGTTATTCCCACAGAATCTGTGACCAGTAGTAAATTGAGTGACAAGCCTGGCCTTCACCATACAAAGTACAATTTATTTACCACTGTAGGAAAAAAGCGTAACATAAGAAAAAATATGATCCAATTGCAGTAGTTTGATAGGATAAAAATTTGGGTTTATTAGCTAGACACAGTTTGTCTTTAGGAAACATTGCAATGGCTTTCTCTTCCAAAGTGCCTTTCAACCATAGCAAGAAGAATAGATAACAAAATAAATGGATACCTCCATTCAATCAAACATATCCTACTCTTTAAATACCTATCCACCAAAAGTCACCTGGAACAAAGTAACATGTCAACCAATGAATCAATAAAATGAAACAACATGAAAAAGAGACAATCATGCAAACGAACAAGTCAGACCTCTCATAACCCAACCACAATTTTTATCCCAAAAAAGAGGCAGCACCAGAAAGTTCTAGTGACTTAGCTATAGCTATTGATATTCTGTGCAACATGCTCAGATAGATAGGTGTGTATGTACATTTATGGATAGATATTTTGATTCTGATCTTATTTAATTGGTGTAATTCTAAATTAGCTCATTTTTCTTCAGTGGAATTAGTCCGGATTTTATGAATTCATTAACAAATTGCACCCTATGTTCTCAAGGAGACAGTTTGTCATCAGTTGATTATATCCAGGAAGAAGCTCAGAATGAAATCTCAATCAAGTTACAATGATGGATATTTTAATTCTTGGTGAATAACCTCTACACAATCAATTTCCTTAATGCAGCTTTGATCTCCTTGTTCCTCATGCTGTAGATGATCGGATTCATCACTGGAGGCAGCAGGGAATAGAGAACACCCATCATGAGATCCAGACTTGATGCTGAGCTGGAATTGGGTTTCAGGTACTCAAACATACCACTGCAAAGTAACAAAGAGACCACAGAGAGGTGAGGGAGGCAGGTGGAGAAGGCTTTATTCCGGCCCTGCTCAGAGGGGATTCTCAGCACTGTTTTGAAGATTTGAACATAAGACACAATTATAAAAACAAAGCAGTTTAAACTTAAAAACACACTAAAGGCAAGAAGCCCAACTTCACTGAGGTACGAGTCAGAGCAGGTGAGTTTGAGTAGCTGCGGGATTTCACAGAAGAACTGGTTGATGACACTGGACTGGCACATGGGTAACCTGAAGGTGTTCCCGGTGTGCAGGGCAGAGTAGACAATACCAGCAATCCAGGCACTGGCTACCATTTGGAAACACGCTCTCCTGTTCATCACTCTCTTGTAGTGGAGAGGTTGGCAGATGGCGACGTATCGGTCGTACGCCATAATGGTGAGTAAGGCAAAATCAGCTGCAATGAAGAGGAAAAAGAAAAAGACTTGCGCGACACATCCAGGATAAGAAATCACCCTGGTGTTCATGAGGGAATTGGCCATGGATTTGGGGATGGTGACAGAGATGGACCCGAGGTCTAGGATGGACAGATTCATCAGGAAGAAGTACATGGGGGTGTGAAGATGCTGGTCGAGGGCTATGGCTGTGATGATGAGAAGATTCCCCATCAGGCCTGTCAGGTAAATCACCATGAACACCACAAAATGCAAAATCTGCAGCTCCCGAACATCAGAGAATCCCTGTAGAAGGAACTCGGTCACCGTGGTTTGGTTGGTCATATTCATTCTCAGTTCATTGTGTGATGGCTGTGGAGGGAAGGACAAAGACAGTGGGGGTGATTACAGTGACAGAGGGAATGTCCCTGATTCCATGCAGCAATATCTCATGATGTGAGTGTCAACAATGCACAGCACTCGTCACTACTATTAACTAGAAGTGGTGAGTTATCTCATGAATGTAAATTGGCGAAGCTCCCTTAAAGTCAATGGAGCTGCATCAGTTTGCACCATGAATCTAACATTCTAAAATGCCAACACGGCCTGATATCCACTTTCCGGGGAAGTATGACATAGACTCACTCAGTATCCTGCATGAGATCTCGTCTGTAGTGATTCCACTGCAGCTCCATATTAATTGCCTGCTGCCTGCTTATGTATCGATTTGTGATACAAGATTCCTTTTCCATCTCTGTGTAGCCAGATAGGTCTCTGCTATTCTTAAAATCAACGTATGTATTGGAAAAATCTTTTTTTTTTTCAAAACACTCAGTGAAAATTTTTCAGATTTCAGCATTTTTTACCCACAATTGTTTGGTTCTCGATTCACAAACAATGGTTTGGTTTCTACAATGTCAAGGAAAATTTAAATATTTTATGCTCTAGATGTTTGATTAAATGATAGTAAAAATTTCAAATAATTCCCATTGTAACTGATAGTTCCGGTATTACATGGCTTCACTATATTAGCAACCAAATATATTTAACTGAAAAAGCAAACTTACAGTGTTGATCTTTGTGGAATATTTCCCAGCCTTTGAAGCATTGGAGAGTCCACTGCCAGGATTCTTCAGTCATTGTCTGTCTGTGCACCTGTCAATAACTCCTCATCGTTGTGTTATCCAGCTGCTGTCTCTCAGTCCCTACGCGATATCGCCTCAGTTGCTGGTTCTCTTTGTAGTTCCTGGCAGACAGGGATCCACTCTACAGATGGGTGCTCCCCTCTTTGGGCAGGCTTGGCTGAAAGGTGAAGGACTAAAAAGGATCTGGGACTGAAAGCCTCTCTCAGCTCTGAAACTGATCCTGGCTTGTGCAGGATTCAGACACAGTCGTAGCCCAGGATGTCCCTTGCCTGGAGCTAAATAGCTGAATCTGGTCTCCAGGGCTGTGAGCCCATCTCTGATCTCACCTCAGGAACAATCCACCTTGACAACCTTCCCTAGCCGACCCTAGCACCACAGAGGGGAAAGAGCACGCAGCCTGGATCTCATACAATGGCAGCATCCCTGCAAGGAACCTTGGTTAAAGACAAGGCAGGGCTGAGTCCCATGTGTATCCCAAGGAGATTGCAGAATAGAATGTACATTGGTAGTACAGACACGTGACCTACAATAGCTCAGAGCCCCAGACGGGCTGGAATAGCCTGTTCCTTCATTAACACCACTTCAACAGCTCTGGGGGAGTAGAGATTTTTTTTTACTCCTGCATTTCGTCAGCAGCTCTTGGGATGCAGCCACCAGAGGAACCCACAGCTCAGGCTGCTCTGGCTGTTTGATGTTGGTCACTAAGAAGTACCCAGAGGCAAACACTAAAAGCTCAGTGCAATGTCCTAAACTGGTGTAAATTGATATGGTTCCATTGAGTCCCCAGAAATTTGGGCTCTTCGCACCAAGTGGAGATGTGGCCCTTTGATTTCAATGGAGCTACTTTCTTTTACATTAGCTGGGGATCTGGCTCTGAGATGGCCATGAAGCTTTGTCAGTTTTCACCAGTTGGGAATCAGGCCGCATTCACTGGAGCTACTGGTGATTTACACCAGCTGGGGATCTGATCCCTTAAACAATTTCTAATCCATTTTATTTGGTTTCTGTGAATCTGAACTGAATAAAAGACAAATGTTCCTATTCAGTCGGCACTTTCTTTGCTCTTTGCGCCATGGGATTAATTGCCAGAGTATAATTTTTAATGGCAAAGGAGCAATTCATTCCCACTGGGGACATAGCTTTGCAGGAATTCAGTGTTGCAGAGATTTTCTGTATCTGAATTTCAACTTCTATAGGGATAGATTGCCCGATCTTTCTTTTTCTTTCTTTCTTTCTTTCTTTGTTTCTTTCTTTCTTTCTTTCTTTCTTTCTTTCTTTCTTTCTTTCTTTCTTTCTTTCTTTCTTTCTTTCTTTCTTACATCAATTCCATATATATTAGAGCAGAAAGTACACAGATAAAAAGCACATTAGACTGCAGGTTCAATGCTTCTTGACATCTTAAAACTGTTTAGTTTATTTCACTCTGATTGAAGGTATGTCAGAGAGACTGAACAAATAAGAAGGATCAGATCCCCATCTGGTGTAAATCAATTGTAGCTCTATTGGAGATTCTCATGGCTGAAAACCTCCATCCCATTTTAATAACACAAAATAGTCGAAGATGTTGAGATCATGGTTCATAGAAAGAAATGTGTGAGGTGGGCACCCAGCTGGGAAATTGGCTGATGAATATAGACACATTAGGTCTGGGGTGGTTAGATAACAGAAAAGGGACGGTGAGGGATCAGAGAGCGTGGAAAGGCCCAGTCACAGGCACACACCCAGAGAAAGCACCTACTCCAGCATGAGGCAGGAAACCTCAGAGGTACCCCCAGAAAGAGTGGGGAGAAGTGGTGGCACATCTGTAAAAAACTGGGTCATATCTCTCAGAATTGATCCATGTGGTAAAGTTCACTCCCCATCTGGAGTTAACTTTTTGACTGTATCAGGATATCTGAAGACTCAGGCATGTGGCACTGTGTCAGTTTCACTCAAAGCAGTCTAATCCCTTCAGAGCAATTGGTTCAGGCTCTCTGCAGACTCAGGGAGATGTTACTCTATTGGTTACACTTGACTATTGTCTTAGTCATGGGTGATGTTTTCAAACTTTTCAATCCATGAAGAATAGAAACTTACTTTTGTTTAAAAAAATAATATACAACTGAGAATCTGCTGTAATTCCATGACTCCTGGAGCTGGGGCCCTGGGCTATGTCTACAGGGCTTAACCCTTAATCCAGTTACTAATGGTATCCTACTGTCACATTTCCATAGGAACAATTTCTGTAGTTTATGCAGGGATGTTATGTGATGTTGAATGGGCAAGGTGGGTAGTCCCCATAATTTTGTCTGGGTAGGGAGGCAGAGGATCACATATGAGAGAGGAACCTTCCACAACACAATCTCTCTATTGGTATACAGCCCGTGTGCTCTAACAAATAGTCTGAGAACTTCAAGACAGAAAAGTCTGTCTAGTTGGGTCCCATTTCCGGATTCAGACCAAAGAAAAGCAACATTTGAAAATAGGGCTC
The DNA here is from genome assembly GCA_033296515.1 of Macrochelys suwanniensis. Taxonomy (NCBI): domain Eukaryota; kingdom Metazoa; phylum Chordata; order Testudines; family Chelydridae; genus Macrochelys; species Macrochelys suwanniensis. The sequence goes on along the minus strand of CM065786.1, from coordinate 39,743,535 downwards.
AAAATAATTATTGCAAATATTGTCTTAATATTAACAAGATGACAAATGCTAACGCTGAAGGATTCCTTAAAATACATGGACTAGGCTGCGGCTATACCATTTTAGTGTTGAAAGCGAAAAGAAGAACTTAGACTCCTAAGTTACTAAGGCCAAGTTTTAAAGATTTTTAGGTGCCTCTAGGAAATTATTGGGGCACTTTTGAAAATGGGAGTTCAGCTCCCTAAAGCATTTGAAATTCAGAGTATTAAGTAACACTTTTATTCTAACAACATTCCTTAGCCTCCTTCCCTTTACTGTAACAATTACTCCTTCCCTTTGGCTGTAACAATTACTATAACATCACTACAACAACAATGCTCAATGCATCATGAGCCTTCCGAAGACACCCAACATGAAAAACTTTGCATTGGATACCACACGATGATTTTACAGAGATGAACATGGGGTGTGGGGTGTTCCCCCGAGGTACAGAGCATCACACACATGCAGGATAAGAAATAGATCTGGTGTTCATGAGGGAATTGGCCATGGATTTGGGGATGGTGACAGAGATGGAGCCGAGGTCTAAGATGGACAGGTTCACCAGGAAGAAGTACATGGGGCTGTGAAGCTGGTGGTTGAGGACTATGGCTGAGATGATGAGAAAATTCCCCATCACACCTGCCAGGTAAATCATCAGAAACACCACAAAGTGAAAAATCTTCAGCTCCCGAACGTCAGAGAATCCCAGGATCAGAAACTCAGACACCGTGGTTTGGTAGGACATTTTCTTCCTCAGTTCATTGTGTGATGGCTGTGGAGGGAAGGAGAAAGACAAGAGTCGGGAGTACAGTGACAGAGGGAATGAACCTGATATGGCACAACACAAGTGTGAAAGCTGCACACAGCACTCGTCATTGCCATTAACTAGGGTTTAACACACATATGTAAATTGGCACAGATTCGTTAAAGTCAATGGAGCTGCATCATTTTGCACCATATTAAGATCTGGCTCAGGATGTGTGTTGAAAAAATATAATATAACGAATGGAGCAAAGCACACCCAAACCCATTTATCTAACCAAGATAATTCCCCAGTTGGTCCAGACAGCAGGCCAGAAACGTGGGTATGAAGTTAAAATACTAAAAAGCTAAAAGAGCTTTTTCCTGATCTCTGGTTCCTCCCTATTCCTGTTATGCTACCTAGCGGCTTTCTATATATTCATCAGCCAATTTCCCAGCTAGGTGCCCATCTCACAGGTTTCTCTCTATGAGCCATGACATCAAGATCATAGAATATTTTATGGTTATTTAAATGGGATGGATGTTCGAAGCAATGAGAATCTCAAATCCTGGAACACATATGAAACTAGACATCGAAAGAACATAGGAACAGACATATTGGGTCAGATCCAAGGTCCAGCCAGCCCAGTATCCTGTCTTATGACAGTGGCCAATGCCTGGTACCTCAGAGGGAATGAACAGAACAGGAAATCATCAACTGATCAATCCCATAGCCCATTCCCAGCTTCTGGCAAACAGAGGATAGGGACACCATCCCTGCCCATCCTGGCTAATAGCCATTGATGTACCAATCCTCCATGCATTTTTCTATTTCTTTATGAACCCTGTTATAATCTTGGCTTACACAACATCCTCTGGCTAAGAGTTCCACATGTTGACTATGCTTTGTGTGACGAAATATTTCCTTTTGTTTTGTTTTAAACCTGTTTTTATGTTAAGCCATTACACTATTTCTTATGGACTTAGACCTATAGCTCTGTTGTATTTCTGCATTATTATTCTTATCTCTTATCCTAAAATCAGTAGCTGGGCTACTCTACCCTCCACCAAGCATAGGCTTCTTGATCCTCCACCAAACACAGACTTTTTCCCTTCCACTAATCATCAGATAATACTGCATTCATGAACCATAGCATTCTCTAGCTCTTCCAATGATGCATAGACTTCTCCACCTTCCACCACTCATTGTCTACCCCCACCTCCACCTGTTATAGACTTACCCTCCACCACCTACCATAATATGATTTCCTAGTCACAAACCAAATCATTTTTATCCCTCAACCAGTGATCGCCTTCCACCCTTTCCACTCACCATAAGATCATTCCCCATATGTTCACCATAATAATCTTTCACCTCAACTAATGAAAACTGAATATAATTCTTCCCATCAACCCAGTTGTACTACTTCTTCAATCCATCACTTAAGTAGAAGTTTGGGAGCAGCTGTGACCAGTAACATGTTGAGTTGCTACCTGGCTTTCTCCATGCAAAGAATGATTTATTAGTAAAACATAAAATTTGAGAAATTATGAGAGAGCACTTGTAGCCCCATCACAGCAATAGTTTGATGGGACAAACATTTGGTCTTTTTAACCAGACTCAGTTTGACTTTAGGAAACATTGCGGTAACTTTCTCACCCAAATGGACTTTTCATCATAGAAGGAACAATACAGTATTTCTTTATTTAATAAATAATAATAATACATATAATTAGATAAGGGTCTAGGTTCCCTAACACATCATAAATAACAACATAATATCTCATCAGCAATAAAATAATCTTCTGAACTGGAACTCAGTTCTCTAGACACCTAATAAAACCTTTCCCCCCATTCTTCAAGAATGCGGAAAGAAAATTTTCAAGTGTCTCAGAAGACTCCATAAAAGAGATTAGGAAACTGATACTTGGAATAGAAGGCAAAATAATTGTAGTAGTATAAGGGCCCTACCGGCAATCAAAAGTTAACCCCGAACCTTCACCCCTTAAGCCCTGCCCACCTGCCACTGTCCCTGGGGGTTTTACTCCCGGGGTCAAGAAGGACACATGACCAGAAGGAAGATGTGTCTTGTGACCCCCTCTAAGAACTTCTCACACTGCCCTCTACCAATCAGGATGGGATTTGTTCCCTGTAGGACCGCCCCAAAAGGAGGTTTGACCAATCGAGGCGAGTTTTGTGGATAGGTGACCTGTCCGGAAGTGGGTTGTGTGACCCCTCTAACAATTCCTCCCACCACGCTCTACCAATCAGGAGGGGTTTTAGCTGCTGGGGACCTCCCCCTGAGAGGAGATTTGACCAATCCGGGGGAGTACTGGGCGGGAGGGACCTGTCCGGAAATGGGTCATGTGACGCCTCTTAGAACTCCTCCCACTATTCACTGCCAATCAGGAGGGATTTCAGCAGCTGGGGACCTCTCCCGAGAGGAAATTTGACCAATCGATGAGATTTCCAGGATGGGGTGACTCTTCCAAAAGTGGTTCGTGTGTCCCCTCTAAGACAACCTCCCACCGCCCTCTGCAAGTCAGAGCACAGCACTACCACCCCATATGTCCCAGCACCGGGCAGAAGAGGCCATCTCTTACCAAGAACACGTGTTTTAGAAATTGTGGGAACGCTGAGAAGAAACATAGACTCCTTCACCACCCCCGTGAGAACTTCAGACTTTGTTTTAGCCCCGAGGCCCTTTGACCATCCCTGGAGAAAGCACTACATCAGTGACAGTTCCAAGGAGGAGGAGGGAGCAGTCGATTAGAAACCTCTGGCCCAGCCATTGATGGATATGCCGGAACCCGATCCCGAAACTCAACCGCTAGTGAGGAAGACTGACGAGCATGATGGCCTCTCGTTGTCCACCCTCCTGGAGGAGGAAGGAGAACACAGGTCGGGGGAGTCACCGGCAGACAAGGTGAATGGAAAAGACGTTGCTCAGGTAAATGAACGATTTAGAAGTAATGTTAGAGGATTTGTGTCTGTGTGTGTGTAATGGGGTTAGAAACCAGGGCTGTGGAAATCTAAAAACAAGCAGTGGGAACTCACACTTGTTTCTTTTCTGAAAATCTCTCAACAGCTTGATGATGGCTGTGTAGATGACCTGGAGGCACTGGACAGAGTTGCATCAAACAGCGAAGATGAACCAGGCCCCCGTGGTTTTTGCTCAACACCGGTACAAATTGATGAAGAGGACTCTGAGGATAATGGCTATGATGAGTTTACGAAGACGCTTGGCATAGAACTAACTGAGCCAGTGGCACGTCGTGAGTGTCAAAAAAGTCCTGCGGACTATTGTACGCGTCGCTGGTTATGCTGTCCTTAATCACTGTCTTAGGGAAAAGGTTTTCGAAGATTGTGAGGGCTGCGTCATAGATGCGCCAGGCCAACGGGACCATGACGGGGTGATTTGGACTTCAATAGATATAAACTGCAAGCTCCAGGGCCTGTGTGCTGAGCTGTGTTTGGAAAGCTCAGTAAACACTGTTATTGCCATAGGTTATGCTATGCAATGTCTGTTCTTAACTCAAGAACATTTAGTGCAAGGGGTGACCTTGATAAATGCTGTGCAATTCAGGGGAGACCTTAACTGTGTATTAAAGAAAATGACCAAACCGGAAGAAGCCTGTTTACAGCGTTATATTGACCGTCTGGTCCGCACAAAAAGTGACAGAACCCTGCTTAAGAAAAAGACTATTTGTAAGAAATCTAAAAGGATTAAGTTAGAGAATGGTGAGGGGATAAACATCTGATATAAAACTTTGTAGCTGTAAATAAAAAAAATATTGAAAAGGGCTTTGTGACTATCTCTGTTTCCGTTAGAAGGTCTCTGTGGCCCTTAAGTGAGCTAAAAGTTTTAATGGAGCATCTCGGTTTGTTTTCAAGGGTGGGATTTCCTGCATTGCTCAGGGTCTTTTGAAAATCTTTTGAATATCTTTCATTATCAAGAGCTCAATCTATTTAGCTTACCAAAGAGACGGTTAAGAGGAGATTTGGCCACAATCTAGAAGTACCTACACAGGGGGAAATATTTCATAAAGCCTCTTCAGTAAAACAGAAAAAGGTATAAAATGATCCTAATTCAGACTACAAATTCAGCTAGACAAATTCAGACTACAAAAAAGGTGTAAATTCTTCACAGCGAGGGTAATTAAACACTGAACCAATTTACCAAGGGTTGTGATGGATTCTGTATCACTGGCTATTTTGAAATCAAGGTTAGGTGCTTTATTTTTGAGCTATGGTCTGGTGCCAAAGGAATGATTTTGGGGAGTTCTTTGACTAGTGTGTTACAGGAGGTCAGACTTGATGATCACAATGGTCCCTTCTGTCCTTGGAATCTATAAGTACTGTTGGTTGGAGACCACATTTGCCTCTCACTTTGCAGATAAGCCTTTAAAACTTTATTCTGATTATACCAGTGTAAATCTAGACTGTACATTATTGTGGTTTTGCATGTGTACATGGGTTGAACATGATTGTGTGTTTGCGTGCAGACTTGACACTACTGTGTGTTTGTGCATATGTGGGCTGTGCAGTAGTGTGTGTTTGTGGGCTGTCCATTGTTGTGTGGCACAAGATGTCAATGTCCCTTGATAGAAGGTTAGAAGGGGTTGAACACAGGGCCCCTAGTTTTTCAAACAGCTTCCTGAACTGGCTGCACCACAAGCACTAAATGAACTAGGACAGAGGCAATAGCAGACTCATAAGCTGCTTTTCAATCTCTGACCAGTAGAGGGGGACAAGGAGCCACACTGGGTTACGCGCACATTCTGGAGTGTGAGAATCTGAGTCACCATGTGTACCTGAGAATAAAATGCAATATCAATGACATCTGATTAGCAGAATCTTTTCTGTGGCCCTGTCTCATACCCCAGCCACAATGTCTATCCCAAAAATGCAGAAGGGCCAGAAAGGTCATGAAGTCAAGTAGTGACCAAGCTATGGTTGTTCATATTCTGTGCAGCACGCGCAGATAGCATGGTGATGGTAGCAGTATAAATACCCAAGACAGATAGATAGGCGTGTACGTACATTTATGGATAGATATTTAGATTCTGCTTTTATTTATACTGGTGTAATTCTAAACTAACCCATTTGACTTCAGTGGAGTTCGTCTGGATTTTATGACTTCCTAAACAGATTGCACCCTATGTTCTCAAGGAGACAATTTTCTCATCAGATTATTCTATCCATAAAGAAGCTCAGAATGAAATCACAGTCAAGGTGCAATGATGGACACTTTAAGTTTTGGTGAATAACCTCCACACAATCAGTTTCTTCAATGCAGCTTTGATCTCCTTGTTCCTCATGCTGTAGATGATCGGATTCATCATTGAAGGCACATGGGCATAGAGAACACCGACCAAGAGATCGAGACTGGATACTGAGCTAGAGGTGAATTTCAGATAGTCAAACAAGGCAGTGAAAAGGAACAAGGAGATCACAATGAGGTGAGGGAGGCAGGTGGAGAAGGCTTTATGCCGGCCCTGCTCAGACGGGATTCTAAACACTGCTTTGAAGATTTGAACATAAGACACAACTATAAAAACAAAGCAGTTTAAATATAAAAATGCACTAAAGGCAATAGCCCCAAGTTCACTGAGGTCTGAGTCAGAGCAGGTGAGCTTGAGTAGCTGTGGGATTTCACAGAAGAACTGGTTGATGACGTTGGACTGGCAGAAGGGTAACCTGAAGGTGTTCCCGGTGTGCAGGGCAGAGTTGACAATACCACTAATCCAGGCACTGGCAGCCATTCGTACACAAGCTCTCCTGTTCATCACTCTCTCATAGTGCAGTGGTTGGCAGATGGCGACATATCGGTCGTACGCCATGATGGTGAGAAGGGAAAAATCTGCTCCCATCAAGAAGATGAGGAAAAAGACTTGGGCCACACATCCAGCGTAGGAAATGGAGCTGGTGTTCATGATGGAATTGGCTATGGATTTGGGGATGGTGACAGAGATGGACCCGAGGTCTATAATGGACAGATTCACCAGGAAGAAGTACATGGGTGTGTGAAGATGGTGGTCGAGGGCTATGGCTGAGATAATGAGAAGATTCCCCATCAGGACTGCCAGGTAAATCACCAGAAACACCACAAAGTGCAAAATCTGCAGCTCCCGAACATCAGAGAATCCCAGGAGAAGGAACCCAGTCACCGTGGTTCGGTTGAACATTTTCTTTCTCAGTTCATTGTGTGATGGCTGTGGAGGGAAGGACAAAGACAGTGGTGGTATTACACTGACAGCGGGAGTGGCCCTGATTCCCCACAGCAATATCTCATGATGTGAGTGTCAACAATGCACAGCGCTCATCACTGCTATTAACTAGGAGTGGTGAGATATCACATGAATGTAAAGTCAATGAAGCTGCATCAGTTTGCACCATCTAAAAATTTAGCTCAGGATGTGTCTTGATAAATGCCGTGTGAAGGATGGAGCAATGTACTATCCCAGTGCAACAATTCTAGCCAACCTGGGTCCCCTCTTGCTATGAACAGGAGACTCTAGACTTGGGCATGAAACTAAAATGCTCAAATGTCAACACTGCCTGATATTCACTTTCCAGGAAAATATGACATACAGCAACTCAGAATCCTGCATCAGAGCTCGTCTGTAGTGATTCCACTTCAGCATCATGTCGATGGCCTTCTGCCTGCTTATGTATCGATTTGTGACACAAGATCCTATTTCCATCTCTGTGTACTGATGGGCTAACAGAATCGCTCAGCTACCTCTCTGCTGTATTGTTTACCTCTGTGATTTTATCTCTGTGCAGGTCAGTGGCCTTCAGGAGACTTGGGGTCTATTCTTGGCTCTCCCACTGACCTGCTGTGTGAGAAGAATACCTAGGTTCTAATCCCATTTAAATCCTCTATGTCCTTGGCAGGGATAAGAGAGACAGGCTTTTACTGAGGGCTTCAATTCTCTGTTCTCCATTTAAGGCACTAGTATGTTTAATACCAATGCTGTTGGCTGCCAACTTTGCTGATTAGTCAATTTTGTGAATCACCAAGTGTCCCTTTGAAACAGAAATAAACACCATTGCAATAGAGTGACTGGGTTCAAATTTTACTATTATTGAACAGTATCAATGTTCCCACTCTCGATTACATCTAAGTTTCCATTTTGGGGTATTCATACATTTTCTGTTTAAAATATTTCCAAGGAAAACTGAGTTTTCAACTAAAGAAATATTCTGGGTAAGTCTGTGTTATTCTTGAACACAACTCAGGTACTGGAAAACTCAAAATAATATTTCTTTATTTAAGTGAAAATGTTTCAGTTTCCAGCAGTTTACCTGAAATTGTCTGGTTGGTTCTCAATGAATAAAAACAAAACAAAAAGAATTGGTTTTCATAATATGTATGAAAAGTCAACGGTTTGCTGCTGGGGAAAAATAAAAAAAAACTCTCAGAAATTCTAAATGTTTGATTAAATTATATAAAAATTCTTGGCGAGTTCAAATTGTAACTCCTAGTTCTGTTATGAAATTTCACCAGCATATAAATACCTAAACATCTGTGATTGAAATAAGAAACTTACTGCGCTGGTCTTTGTGGAATGTTTCCCCACCTGTGATGCATGGGAATCTTCACAGCCAGGATCCTTCAGTCATTGCCCGTCTGTATAAATAATGCCCCAGTCGCTGTGTTATGCAGCAGCTGTTTCCCTCTCGCTTCACCATGTTTCCCAAGCTGCTGGGTCTTGTGCAGTTCCTAGCAGTCAGGGACCCACTCCACAGACGGGTGCTCTCTGCTCCCCATCTCGGGCAGGCTTGGCTGAGAGGTGAAGGACTAAATAGGATGGGGGCAGAGAGCCTCTCCCAGCACTGAAACTGATCCCGGCTTGTTCAGGCTGCTTCTTCACAACCCAGGATGTCCCTGTTCTGGGGCTAAATAGTTGGATCCGGTCTGCAGGGCTGTGACCTGAGCTCTGATCTCATCTCAGGAGTAAACAACCCTGACAAGCTGCCCTAGCTGAACCTAACCCACAGAGGGGAACAGCACCTGCCCTGGATCTCACATGATGGCCGGACCATGAAAGGACCCCTGGTTACACATAGGGCTGGGGCCCAAAGGGTGTCCAAAGGAGATTACACAACAAACTATATATTTGTAACACAGACATGTGACCTACAATAGCTCAGAGCCCAGTGGCACCAGAGCCCCAGCTGGCCTGGAATAGCCTGTTCCTTCATTAACTCCACATAATTACCTCTGACTGAGCAGAGATTTTTTTTCCCTCCTGCGTTGCATCAGCAGCTCGTGGGATGCAGCCACCAGAGGAAGTTACAGCTCAGGATGCCCTGGGTTTTTTATTCACAGATTCAAGGGCTGGAAGGGACCTTGAGAGGTCATCGAGTCCAGCCCCCTGCCCTCATGGCAGGACCAAATACTGTCTAGACCATCCCTGATAGACATTTATCTAACCTACTCTTAAATATCTCCAGAGATGGAGATTCCACAACCTCCCTGAGCAGTTTATTCCAGTGTTTAACCACCCTGACAGTTAGGAACTTTTTCCTAATGTCCAACCTAAACCTCCCTTGCTGCAGTTTAAGCCCATTGCTTCTTGTTCTATCCTCAGAGGCTAAGATGAACAAGTTTTCTCCCACCTCCTTATGACACCCTTTTAGATACTTGAAGACTGCTATCATGTCCCCTCTCAGTCTTCTCTTTTCCAAACTAAACAAACCCAATTCCTTCAGCCTTCCTTCATAGGTTGTGTTCTCTAGACCCTTAATCATTCTTCTTACTCTTCTCTGGACCCTCTCCAATTTCTCCACATCTTTCTTGAAATGCGGTGCCCAGAACTGGGCACAATACTCCAGTTGAGGCCTAACCAGCGCAGAGTAGAGTGGAAGAATGACTTCTCGTGTCTTGCTCACAACACACCTGTTATTGCAGCCCAGAATCAGCTTGTGGTCCACTATAACCCCTAGATCCCTTTCTGCCATACTCCTTCCTAGACAGTCTCCTCCCATTCTGTATGTGTGAAACTGATTGTTCCTACCTGTCATAAATATGAAGGGAAGGGGGAGAGGGTCTGATGCAGTGCTATAAAATCCTCTTTCCAGTAAAGGGTTAAGAAATGCAGGTAGCCAGACTGACACCTGACCTGGCTGGCATCTGACCAATAAGGGGACAAGATACTTTCAAACTTTGGGAGGGGGGACATGCATGCATGTCAGGGTTCCCTCCCCACTCTAAACTCTAGGGTAAAGACGTGGGGACCCGCATTCAGAGCCCCTAAGCTTATTTTTACCAGCTTAGGTTAAATCCCCCAAGGTACAAAATTCCCTGCACCCTGAGAAATGCTTCTCGCTGCCACCATCAAATGTCTAACAGGAATCCAGGAAAGGAATCACTTGAACTTCCCTCCCCCGCAAAATACCCCCTCAAGCCGTACACCCCCTTTCCTGTGGAAGCTTGAGAACAATCTCCCAACCAATTGGTTACACAGTGATCTAAAAACCCACCCCCTGGGTTTTAACACCATAGAAAACAATCAACTTCTTAAAAGAAGGATTTTATTAGAAATAAAGAAGGTAAAATCATCTCTGTAAAATCAGGATGGTAACTATTTCACAGGGCACTATATTTCCAAACTCAGAGAGATTTCCCCCTCTGGACAAAACCTTACGTTATAGAAAACCACGAATAACGCCCCCCCTTGCCCCTTCTAACACAGGGAATACTCCAAGCTGAAATTAAACAGAAATCTATACGCTATGCTATCTAAACTTACTTCAGAAAAGGGAGGTTTGATTTTCTGCAGGTTCCTTCTGTCTACCAAGATCACTCTCTCTCAGACAAAGACACACACTAAAACCTTCCCCCCTCCCAAAGTTTGAAAGTATCTTGTCCCCTTATTGGTCAGATGCCAGCCAGGTCAGGTGTCAGTCTGGCTACCTGCATTTCTTAACCCTTTACTGGAAAGAGGATTTTATAGCACTGCATCAGACCCTCTCCCCCTTCCCTTCATATTTATGACACTACCTAAGTGGAGCACTTTGCATTTGTCCTTATTAAACTTCATCCTGTTTACCTCTGACCATTTCTCCAATTTGTCCAGATCATTTTGAACTATGACCCTATCCTCCAAAGCAGTTGGCATCTCTCCCAATTTGGTATCATCTGCAAACTTAATAAGCATACTTTCTATGCCAGTATCCAAGTCGTTGATGAAGATATTGAACAGAGCCGGTCCCAAAACAGACCCTTGCGGAACCCCACTCGTTACACCTTTCCAGCAGGATTGGGAACCATTAATAACTACTCTCTGAGTACGGTTATCCAGCCAGTTGTGCACCCACCTTATAGTAGCCCCATCTAAGTTGTATTTCCCTAGTTTATTGATAAGAATATCATGCGAGACCGTATCAAATGCCTTACTAAAGTCTAGGCATACCACATCCACCGCTTCTCCCTTATCCACAAGACTCGTTATCCTATCAAAGAAAGCTATCGGATTGGTTTGACATGATTTGATCTTTACAAATCCATGCTGGCTATTCCCTATCACCTTACCGCCTTCCAAGTATTTGCAGATGATTTCCTTAATTACTTGCTCCATTATTTTCTGGTCTGTAGTTTCCTGGGTTGTTTTTATTTCCCTTTTTATAGATGGGCACTATATTTGCCCTTTTCCAGTCTTCTGGAATCTCTCCTGTCTCCCATGATTTACCAAAGATAATAGCTAGAGGCTCAGAAACCTCCTCTATTAGCTCCTTGAGTATTCTAGGATGCATTTCATCAGATCCTGGTGACTTGCAGGCATCTAACTTATCTAAGTGATTTTTAACTTGTTCTTTTTTTATTTTATCTTCTAAACCTTCCCCCTTCCCATTTGCATTCACTATGTTAGGCATTCCTTCAGACTTCTCGGTGAAGACCGAAACAAAGAAGTCATTAAGCATCTCTGCCATTTCCAAGATTCCTGTTACTGTTTCTCCTTCCTCACTGAGTAGTGGGCCTAACCTGTCCTTGGTCTTCCTCTTGCTTCTAATGTATTGATAAAAAGTTTTCTTATTTCCCTTTATTCCTGTAGCTAGTTTGAGCTCATTTTGTGCCTTTGCCTTTCTAATCTTGCCCCTGCATTCCCATGTTGTTTGCCTATATTCATCCTTTGTAATTTGTCCTAGTTTCCATTTTTTATATGACTCCTTTTTACTTTTTAGATCTTGCAAGATCTCATGGTTAAGCCAAGGTGGTCTTTTGCCATATTTTCTATCTTTCCTACCCAGCGGAATAGATTGCTTTTGGGACCTTAATAGTGTCCCTTTGAAATACTGCCAGCTCTCCTCAGTTGTTTTTCCCCTCAGTCTTGAGTCCCATCAATTTGACGTTGGTCACTAAGAAGCAGCCAGAGGCAAACACTAAAAGCTCCCAGTTACATCCTAAACCGGTGTAAATTCATACAATTCCATTGAGATCCGGGTAGTTAGGGCTGTTTATGCCAAGCAGAGATTTGGCCCTTTGATTCGAATGGTGCTACTTTGATTTCCATTAGCTGGGCTCTGGCCCTAAGATGCCCATGTAGCTATGTCAGTTTTCACCAGGTTGGGAATCAGGCCTCACTAACTCCACTGGAGCTACTGCTGATTTCCACCAGCTGTGGTTCTTGCTCATTGACACCAATGGAGCTATGGCGGATACACACCTGCTGGGGATCTCACCTCGTTAAAGAGCTTCAAATCCATTTCCTTGGCCTGTGAATCTGAACTGAAGATGAGGCAGTAGGTTTATGCTGAGCTGTTGTGTGAACTTGAATGGGCAAAGGAGGTGGTCTCTACATTTGTGTCTGGGAGAAGAGGAAGTTGATGAGATCACAATGGAGAGGGGATGGGGTGCACAAGGCATCTCTCTCTTGATATGGTCAGTGATCTGAGAAAAGTTTGAGAGCCCCCAGTCGAACGGCATTCACATGGACATAGAAGTCTGGCGGTGGGAGGAAGGAAGGGAGGTAGGGACATATTTCAGGGTTGGGGACTAAGAGGGGAGGAAGAAATTGTCGTCAGTGGGCTGATTATGAACTCGGGTTGGAAATTTTCTCACAATATGGTTTTGTTCATCAGAAAATGCTGATTCATTGAAACCCTGTTCGCAGCAAAGAGTTAGTAGGTTTGATGAATCTCCTAATTTGATTTCTATTAGAAGGTTCAAATTTGGTAAAATGTCCCTTTTGACATTTTTGAATTTGAGAAAAAAAACATTTGAAAATTTCACTTAATTCACTCTAAAGAAAAGGTGAACAATAAAGCGTCAAAATCAAAATGAAACTTTGCCCTGCAGCATGGGGCGCAGGTCACCTGCTAGGATGGCCTGGATGTGCCCCAGCTGACCGGTCTTTGCCAGGGCCTAGGGCACAGGTGAGACCTCAGTCTGCCCAGGTCTAGGCCTGTGGCTCACAACAGGGCAGTCTGCTCAGGACTGAAATGCTTTAGTTTAACTGAAGTCATTGGGCTCAACACAGGGGTAACCTGGGTGGGATTTAATGGCCTGTGATAAAGAGAAGTTCTGACTAGTTGATTGCATCATCCCTTCCGGCCTAAAATGCTATGAAACTACAAAAATGATGGAAGCCAAATGTTTTGTTTTGACCTAATTTGTTGTTTTTAATATATTTGTTTCGTTTTGTTTTGTTTTCAGATGATCTCTTTGAAAAATAATGCAGTTTTGACTTTTTGTCCTGACATGGGATTGGAAAATATTTCAAAATCTTGAAAAGCCTCACAAAATAAGAACCCCCTTTCCCAGCTAGTCCTACTCTTCATCTTCTCGCCTTTCAATAACTCACTAAAACGTTATTTTCTTAGACTCAAGGAGCTGCAGGTACATAGCAGATTTTCACATTAAGAAGGGATTCAGTGTTAAATCAATTTACTCTCACGGAGACACACAAACATAATAATATTCACTCATCAATACCCAATTATGTGCACTTTGAAAAACACACACACTAATGCACAATCACAAAACACACACACTCACGCAACATTTTGCACTGATAAACACAATATTCTCATTCCGAAGCAAACAAAAATGAACACAGAGAAAAGATCTGTACTAGAAACGTTTGTCATCAGAGCAGTGTTGGTTTGGAGCTGTGATATTTGGGGTGACATTTTTATACCAGGGTAAAGTAAAAACGTAAGCAATTTTTTTAGTACAATTAGTAAAGACAGAAATGCTCCCAGTCAGATTAAAAGACAGCAGTGATATAACATTAAGCTGATATTTTGTATAGGGCTGTCAAGCAATTAAAGCAATAAATTATGATTAGTTGCGCAATTTATCGCGCTGTTAAGCAATAATCGAATAGCATTTATTTAAATATTTTTGGATGTTTTCTACATTTTCAAATATATTGATTTAAATTACAACAAAGAATACAAAGTGTACAAGGTTCACTTTATATTTATTTTTGATTACTGTCAAAACCAAAAGAAATAGTATTTTTCAATTCACCTAATTCAAGTACTATTGTGCAATCTCTTTGTCATGAATGTTGAACTTACAAAAGTAGAATTATGTACAAAAAGTAACTGCACTCAACTATAAAACAATGTAAAACCTTAGAGCCTAAAGTCCACTCAGTCCTATTTCTTCTTCAGCCAATCGCTCAAATAAGTTTTTTTTAACATTTGAAGGAGATAATGCTGCCCGCTTCTTCTTTACGATGTCACCTGAAAGTGAGAACAGACATTCACATGGCACCTTTGTAGCTGGCATTGCAAGGTATTTCCAAGGACTCAGTGGCTCTAAAGTTTTACATTGTTTTGTTATGGAGTGCAGTTATGTAACAAAAATAAATCTATATCTGTAAGTTGCACTTTCATGATAAATGATTGCACTACAGTACTTGTATGAGGTGAACTGAGAAATACTATTTCTTTTGTTTATCATTTTTATAGTGCAAATATTTGTAATTGAAAGTAATATAAAGTGAACACTGTACACTATTTATTCTGTGTTCTAATTGAAATAAATATATTCAAAAATGTAGTCAAACATCCAAATATTTAATACATTTCAATTGGTATTCTATTGTTTAACAATGTGATTAAAACTATGATTAATCATGATGAATGTTTTTAATTGCAATTTTTTTTAGTTAATTGCATGAGTTAACTGCGATCAATCAACAGCCATATTTTTATATCATCCCTTACATATAATAACACCTTTTCTTCGTATGTGGAGGGGAGAGACAATCGATCATCTGTGCAATTCCTGGCCTGCCCAATGAGTCCGGTGATCTAGTATAGGACCTAATAGTTAGTATAAATATTCACAGAAATGTTCATCCTTCTCTACTCATGTATAACTTCCTCACCCTAATAATTTTGAGTATGCTATCAGTTCATATTGTAATGAATTTTACTTATTATCCTATAGGACAATTTATTATTATTATTGTGAAGGAAAGTTAATTGTTAATCATCTACCATAATTTCTGTCCTAAAATATCCAAGCCTAGTATCAGTTCAATATTCCTGTGATTACCTGGTGTCATTTTTTACAAACTCCCGCCATAAGCATAATGTTCCCAGTTCTCCAAAACTCAGGGACACTGTTGGGACACTTACTTACGCTAAGGCTCAGGTCTTAAATCCTTCTGCCATCTGCTTCACAGGCTTTAGGACTGTAGGTTCCTTTTGTTCCTTCTGAATACAAATGCTAAGCTCGCTTTATTGGCTACATCATGAACTGAGGATGAGTGTGGTCCTGGAGCAAAAGCCTGCACCGCAACCTTACGTTTCAGGCTCTCCTAAGACTCAGGCAGGTGTCATTGTGTCAGATTGACTCAAGGCAGTCTAATCCTCTCAGAGTGATTGGCTCAGGCTCTCTGCAGACTCAGGCAGATGTTACTCTGTTGGTTACACTTGGCTATTGTCTTAGTTGTGGGTTATGTTTTGAGGCTTTCTAGCCCATGAAGACTAGAAACTTACTTTTATTTAAAGAAATGAAAGCTGAGATTCTGTGTAATGTATCGAAAAATGCAAAAGAAACAGAGCATGTTAATTATATCTGTAACCCTTCTGCCAGGAGGAGTTGACAGAAGCAAGGGCTGGGTTCAGTACATAGGGATTCCCTTTTCAACAACACAATGTAAAACTGGCTCGAGCCCCCACCCAGTAACCTGGGAAAATCTTTACACACACCCCTGGGGGCCTCAAAGAGGCAATACTTCCCCTCTCGCAAGCACAGAGTCTCGGTGCAACAGAAAATCTTTAATAACAGCAGGTAAACGACACCAGCATTAAATTGGGAAAACACCACAACTAGGATTCATAAACCAAACTGTGAGCAAGACCCACCCCAGCCAATTGGGCCATGTCCTGTTCCTTTGGTTCTTGAGTCCAGGAACCCAAAAGTCCAGTCCCAAAGTTCATCAGTCTGGGCAGAAATGGGGAGGGGAGAGGTAAGGGGCACCTTACTTGGCTTGAAGATGATTGCCTCACCCCTCCATGGGGCTTTGCTCTGCTCCGCCAGCTGTCCTGCAAGCCGCTCCAACTGTCCCCACGAACTGCTCTGCTGGCAGCGACGCACCACCAGCCACTCAGCAGTAGATCTTCAGGCTCCCCCACTACTTAACACACTGCTCAGTGGTTTCAGCTCAGTGATTTCAGCTCATAAGACTTTCAGCTCTTTAGTGACTTCAGCTTGTAGTTAGAGAACCCTTAGCCCAGAGTGATTTCAACTCAGCAGCCTGAACTCAACATTAGCTCTGATATTCCACAGTGGAGAGAGAAGACGGTACAATTGGTGTCTCAGACACTCACCGGGGGCCCATACCACCAGGTACTATGCTTCATCTATAGCCAAAAGGCCCAATCAAGAAACCTGTCCCCAGCCTCTCTCAATTCACTGGGTTTTGGAACCCATGTCCCTTGGCTGGCGAGTGCTGCTTAGTTGATGGCGAGTTTCCCTTCATCATGACAAAAGGCCAAGTACAGTTCCACTGTCCTTGATTTACATAAGTAGTATAACAACGGTTTATTCTTCCTGCCCCAATAACAGAAATTCCTGCCCCAATACAGAAAGCTGGAGATCCTACAGCAGCCCAACATGCCCATTGGGCTATTATGGGTTCGTACTCAGTGGAGTGGGTGTGCCTATGCAAATGGCATCAGCCCCTGGAGTGCTTTGCCATGACTCACCACCAGATTTCAGGGTGGATTTTGGATGCTTAAGGGGAACTGGCATCCCATTACCAAAGCAGCTTTGAAAATCTCAGCAGTAGTGATCTAAATAGTACTTGTGACCTGGGAAGTGGCTCGACATCCTTACTCCATGCCAGCCCTTGTCAATGGTGATCTCTGTCTATTATACTCAGCAGGGTGGTGTCTAAAGCCACGGACACACCCAGGTCCCAGAAACCGAATTGTTGACAAAGGCCAGAGAGAACATCTGAGCAACTCCCCCACCTACCAAAATGTAATGGTGTTCTAGCACTCAGTGAGCCAAATCCAGTCCTGGTATAAAAGGGCTCATCACCACCTGGAGTTAATGTTGCCAGGCCAGTTTACCTGAGATATGAATTTGTGCTGCTCTGCACAAGACCAACAACTGCACGTCTGGAGTCACCTGTAAAACACAGAGGTGGTGGAATGCCATAAAATCCAGTGACAGCACTATCTGAATTATTTATTTATAGAGACAGATAAGAAAGCTCATACCCCAAAGTGTAGGCTTCTGCATAACATCATGTGTTGTCTGATCTACTGATTAGGTATTGATCAGCCAAATTATTTAGCTTTCCCATTTAAAACTTGAATTAGTTAGTTTCTTGTCCCAAGATCAGGCCCAGTATGATCAGAGTTACTGTTTAGTTGGGAGCCCTACACCTAGGTAGACTTGTCTTCTGTTGCCTGATATATTGATTAGGTATTGATCATCCTAATTATTTCGAGTTCCCAATTAACACTCCAAAATATGGTATGTTCCTCTCCAAGATCAGGTCGAGAATTATCAGAATTGCTCTTTAGTTGGGGACCCCCATTGTGCACGTCAGTAACAACAACATCCACACGGTGGGAAGACTTTCTGGGATTGCAACATTTTTATTATCTCTATGATTTGCCTTGAAAGTAAAACAATCCACGCACGTAAGGAGAAATAATACAGCCCTGTAATAATGTCTGCCACCATTACCTAGGATATATTCACTGTACACTTCAAGAGCTCTTGAAGGGTTGAGACAGATCCTAGTTTGACTCTAGAATTCCAATGAGCTTTCCCATGCCAACAATGTATAAGCCTTGCTGTTCATAATGCATATGCATGAATAACTGCTTCCTCTTTTACCATATCTTAACCGCCTCACCCTCATAGTATTGGGGTATTTTCATCCTACGGGTTAGGAGATTGTTAGGAGTGTCAGTGATGATAATGTAGTACTCAGGCCTGTATATTTGACTGAGATAGAAGTTTGGGTCTTGTTTGCCCATTTGATATTTTTATATCCTTACTAACATGTGTGAACAAAGAACAAAGACACTGCCCACAAACAGATGGGGTGAAAAGAGTTAAGTGTCATTGGGCAGCATTGGAGTTGAATATATGAGTGTACACTTAAAGGACAGTCCTCCCTCAACTCCTCTCCCGAGATAAGGTCAAGCAACCAGTCGGAAGGAGTAATGGGGGGATAGTGGTGGGGAAGGTATAAGAAACACTAAAATCCAAATAAACGCCTGTCCCTGACCGAAGCACAACCTCACACCTTACCCCTTCCATGGGAGACAAAGGAGGTGGTACTGAAGCCCCCAGACTCACAACCCTCCAAAACGGAACATGACCATAAATTGTAAGGGGTGTGACCAAGTGTGTGCACTGCAGGTGTAATTATGCCTGCTAAGTACGGTGAGGGGGACGCAGGGAAGGCTCTGCGGCATGTAGCGCTATGGATATGTTTGCTTGCTTAACCTGAATAAACATCACATTGCCTGCACTTCGGACTTCTGATCTTCTGCTCTCTGTCTGTGTGACAAAGAACCAGGCAGGGCGAAGGGAACCCCCCCTAACATCTTGGTGCCATGACTCGGATGCATAATGCTGGACAGGTGAGTAGCAGCCAGGTAAGTCCCTCTCACCAATTCCGTGCAGCTACTTGTCAGGGGTATGGTGGGCGCTCATGATGGTAGTTGCGGGTTCAGGCAAGCCAGGGTAACGGACTTTTAAAATAACTGGATATGGAAGAATCAGGGCCCATACCAGATATGGGGGGCAACCTGGGATGAGATTGACAAGGAGATTGGGGAAATGTTGGGAGACCCCAAGGGAAAGGAATACCAGTAAAAAGGAATGGTGTTAAAGGTCTGTGCGCTGGTGTGGTGTAGCTGGTAAAACTGGAAAGCTGATCTCCTCCAACGTAGTGAAGCTTTGGAGGGGATAGAAGTGACAAAGGGTCCTGTGGCACCTTATAGACTAACAGAGGTATTGAAGCATAAGCTTTCGTGGGTGAATACCCACTTCTTCGGATGCAAGCAGTGGAAATGACTTTGGAGGGGATAGTGGACCAACAAAGGATTTTAATGGAAAAATCCGTACTAGTGGTGGAGGTCGTAGATCTAAAGACACGTGATGCTGCAAGGGTAGAGGAGTCCTGTGAGGCAATTCCGTGTGAGAGGGATCAACTGGTGGGGAGGGTGGCAGATTTAGAAGATGAGCTGTATCGGTGTAAGAAGGGGTGGAACTGAACCGTCTCCACGACCGATGGCAGAAAAGGAGGCATCCCCACCCCCCTGAGTATATTGTACCCATGACTGCTAGGAGATGTTATACATTGGCAATCCATAGTCAGAATCCCTGTGAGAGAGGCTACTCCACATCAGCCCCTGATGGTGTTTCGGGGGAGGAACAGGCTCTGCAAATAGTAGTCCAGGCAGAGATTCATGCCTTGTCCCTAAAGGACCGGGATGCATTGCTGAGTCGGCTGGGGAAGATGCCCCGGGATGAATGGCATCAGTTTGTGCTGTGGCTTGTGGATGTTAGAGAGATGGAGGGTTAGGGTTAGGGCTTAGATTATTGGTGAGATCAGATTGTTGATATTCTGTGCAACATGATCAGAGAGCACAGTGGCGGTATTTGTATGAATCCATGAGATAGAGGCAGAGAGAGAGAGAGATGAGTATGTAATTTATGGATAGATATTTAGATTCCAATCTTATACACACTGGTGTAATTCTTCAGCAATGTATTTGACTTCAGTGCAGTTAGTCCGATTTTCTGACTTCATAAATATATGACACGCTATGTTCTCAAGAATGCAATTTTCTCATCAGCTGATTATATCTATAAACAAACTCAGAGTGATATCACAGTGCAGGTGCAATGATGGACATTTTAATTCTTGGTGAATAACCTCCACACAATCGGTTTCTTCAGTGCAGCTTTTATCTCCCTGTTCCTCATGCTGTAGATGAACGGATTCATCACTGGAGGCACCACAGAATAGAGAATAGCCACCATGAGATCCAGATTTGATATTGAGCTGGAGGTGGTTTTCAGGTACTCAAAGATACAAGTGCAAAGAAACAAAGAGACCACAGTGAGGTGAGGCAGGCAGATGGAGAAGGGTTTATGCCAGCCCCACTCAGAGGGGATTCTCAGCACGTTTTTGAAGATCTGAACATAAGACACAATTATAAAAACAAAGCAGTTTAAACTGCAAAAACACACCAAAGGCAAGAAGCCCAAGTTCACTGAGATACGAGGCAGAAGAGGTGAGCTTGAGTGGCTGCTGGGGGATTTCACAGATGAACTGGTTGATGGCATTGGACTGGCAGAAGGGTAACCTGAAGGTGGTCCTGGTGAGCAGGGCAGAGTAGACACTGCCAGTAATACAGGCACTGGCTGTCATTTGGAAACAAGGTCTACTGTTCATCACTCTCTTGTAGGGCAGTGGTTGGCAGATGGCAATGTATCAGTTGTGTGCCATGACCGTGAGTGAGGCAAGATCAGTCACAGAAAAAACTAAAAAGAGAAAGACCTGGCTGACACATTGAGTGATTGGCTTATGCAAGACTTAGGCAGCCATGGGTCTATTGATTACACATGGCTTTTTTCTTGGGGAACATTTTCAAGCTTTCCTTCTCCACCACAAGGACTAGAAAATGGCTATAGTTTAGGAAATGGATGCTGAGATTCTCTTTTAAAACATGACTCCTGGAGCTGAGGCCCTGGAAACTGGATTATAGTCCTTAAACTTTAATCCAGCCCTAAATGCTTTCCTAATACCACGTTTCCGTATACAGAGTTGCTTATGTTGGGATATTGTGTGAACTTGAACTGGCAAGGGAAATAGTCTCTATAATCATGTCTGGGAGGAGAGGCAGTTGCTGAGATGATGAAGGAGAGGGGATATGAGCACAAGGCACTCTCTCCAATAACATTAAAATAATTGTTTAAAAAGGAACTCAGCTCGCCACACACCCACAGAAACTTTTTTTCAATTATTTGAAACCTCCAGTCTCTCCAAAAACCCCTTCAAAGAGATTATGACATTGACACCTTGAATAAATGACAAAATAATCTCATTCCCAGATTTAATCAAACATCATCCACCCTGCAAATTCCTACCGCAAAAAGTCATCTGGACCCCCCCCCAAAAAAAGTCAGCCAATGAATCAATAAAATGAAAAATGAAAAAGAAAGAATCAAGCAAATAAACAAGCCAAACCTCTCAAACCCCAACCACAATTTTTACCCCAAAAAATGAGAAGAGAAAGAGTCTTCATGTTCACTAGTGGATAAGCTATGGCTGTTGATATTCTGTGCAACATGCTCAGATAGCAAGGCGATGTTAGCAGTATAAAACCCAAAGAAAGATAGGTGTGTATGTACATTTATGGATAGATATTTAGATTCTGATCTTATTTACACTGTTGTAATTCGAAATTAACTCATTTAACTTCAAAGGAGTTAGTCCAGATTTTATCAATTCATAAACAGATTGCACCCTATGTTCTCAAGGAAACAATTATGTCATCAGCTGATTATATCCAAGAAGAAGCTCAGAATGAAATCTCAATCAAGTACCAATGATGGACATTTTAATTATTGGTGAATAATCCCCAGACAATCAGTTTCTTTAATGCAGCTTTGATCTCCTTGTTCCTCATGCTGTAGATGATCGGATTCATCACTGGAGGCACCAGGGAATAGAGAACACCCATCATGAGATCCAGACCTGATGCTGAGCTGGAAGCGGGTTTCAGGTATTCAAACATGCCAGTGCAAAGAAACAAAGAGACCACAGTGAGGTGAGGGAGGCAGGTGGAGAAGGCTTTACGCCTGCCCTGCTCAGAGGGGATTCTCAGCACTGCTTTAAAAATCTGAACATAAGACACAATTATAAAAACAAATCAGTTTAAACTTATAAACACACCAAAGGCAAGAAGCCCAAGTTCACTGAGGTACGAGTTAGAGCAGGTAAGCTTGAGTAGCTGTGGGATTTCACAGAAGAACTGGTTGATGACATTGGAATGGCAGAAGGGTAACCTGAAGGTGTTCCCAGTGTGCAGGACAGAGTAGACAATACCAGTAATCCAGGCACTGGCTGCCATTTGGACACAAGCTGTCCTGTTCATTATGCTCTCGTAGTGCAGTGGTTGGCAGATGGCAACATGTCGGTCATACGCCATAATGGTGAGTAAGGCAAAATCAGTTGAAGCGAAGACTACAAATAGAAAGACTTGTGTGACACATCCATGATAAGAAATCACCCTGGTGTTCATGAGGGAATTGGCCATGGATTTGGGGATGGTGACAGAGATGGAGCCGAGGTCTAGGATGGACAGATTCACAAGGAAGTAGTACATGGGGGTGCGAAGATGATGGTCGAGGACTACGGCTGAGATGATGAGAAAATTTCCCATCAGGCCTGCCAGGTAAATCAGCAGAAACACCACAAAGTGCAATATCTGCAGCTCCCGAACGTCAGAGAATCCCAGGAGAAGGAACTCGGTCACTGTGGTTCGGTTGGACATTTTCATTCTCAGTTCATTGTGTGATGGCTGTGGAGGGAAGGACAAAGACAGTGGGGTGATTACAGTGACAGAGGGAATGGCCCTGATTCCCTGCAGTAATATCTCATGATGTGAGTGTCAACAATGCACAGCGCTCGTTACTGCTGTGAACTAGGAGTGGTGAGTTATCACATGAAGGTAACGTCAAAGGAGCTGCATCAGTTTGCACCATCTAAAGATCTAGCTCAGCATGTGACCTAATAAAATGCCGTGTGGAGGATGGAGCAAAGTACTATCCCAATGCAACAATTCTAGCCAAGCTGGGTTCCCTCTTGCTATAAGCAGCAGGCTGTGAACTTGGGCTTCAAACTAAAATTCTAAAATGCCAACACTGCCTGATATCCATTTCCGGGGAAATATGGCATGGACTCACTCAGTATCCTGCATGAGAGCTTTTGATTCCACTGCAGCACCACATTTTTTTTTTTAAATAAATGGAGATATGCCAATCTCCTAGAACTGGAAGGACCTTGAAAGGTCATTGAGTCCAGTCCCCTGCTTTCACTCGCAGGACCAAGTACTGTCCCCTGACAGATTTGTACCCTAGATCCCTAAATGCTCCCCTCAAGGATTGAACTCACAACCCCGGGTTTAGCAGACCAATACTCAAACCACTGAGCTATCCCTCCCCCCATCTTGCTTCTTTAGTGATTTATGACACATGTAGCCCTAAGGATTAATCTGCTTGCTTGCATAAGATATATCTTTTCTTATAAGTTTAAGTATTTGATGTTTTGTAATAGATCTGTATTAGAATTAGTTTGACTGTAACACAAGGAGGCCTACTGATCAAAAATCTGTATGTTAATGCTATTTGCAAGATATATCTAAGGCCTTTCACCCAGTAAATTAACCTTCATCTTGTTACCCAAATAGATAGAAACACCCACGCCTCTGTCTACGACCTTTACCTAGACCAATAGACATAAAGATTGGCATAGGGGATTTTTCCAAAGCTGGACCCACAAATGTAACACGTACACTACAAATGCTTATACAGGGGTCATCCCTACGCACAGACATATCAGCCAATGAGCTAGGTGAACCCCAATATTTCTGTGGGGGAGTAATGAAATTTGGGCAGAAGAGGAAGGATTTCCAGTAACTATTTATTTATTTCATAGTTAGAAATTAGTATAAGTTAAAGTAGCTTTTTAGCTTTTGCAGTTTCCTCTGCAAGAGGTGAGAAACCGGAACCACCAGAGGTGAGGTCCTCTGTCTTGCAGCACCAAGTTATCAAAACAGGTGTGAGTATATTAACCAAAGTCTTGCAGAACACATTATTATTTGTATTTTGAATAACAGTAATACCATTTTAACTTTGTAACTTTTACTTACCATTTACTTACTATTTCACTGATTTTAATAAAAGGTCTTTAAGACTATATCTGTCTCGGTGTGAGTTTCCTGTCATACCCCGAGGGTCCTTTTATAAACTATGTGGAGCCTGATTTGGGACAAGAACTTTATTTTCTGATCAAACAGATTGGTGAGCCTAAACCCTTATAATTAATATTAACAATTAATTATTATTAACATTATTAGTTAATTAATATTAATTAAATTTAAATTAAATTGACCTGATAAACCAAATCAATATTATTAACACATTCTCGATCAGGCTACACACAGGATCCCACTTCGATCTCTGTGTACCGATGGGCTAGCAGAATCGCTCAGCTACCTCTCTGCTGCATCGTTTACCTCTGTCACTTTATGTCTGTGCAGGTCAGTGGCCATCAGGAGACTTGGGGTCTATTCTTGGCTCTGCCACTGACCTGCTGTGTGACCTTGAGCCAGTCACTTCCCTGCGCCTCTGTTTCCTCTCCCGCCCTTTCTCTGCCTTGACTGCTGGGATTGTGAGGTCTGTGGCGGATGGACTGTGTCTTATTATTTGTATGTTTGGTGCCCCCATTTACATCATTGGGTTTAGCCAGCAGCAGTGTGTGACAGAGGATACGGCTCTAGAGCAGAATACCTAGGTTCTAATTCCATTGACATCCTCTATGTCCTTGGCAGGGATAAGAGAGACAGGCTTTGGTTGGGGGCTTCAATTCTCTGTTCTCCATTTAAGGCATGTTTAATACCGATGCTGTTGGCTGCCAACTTTGCTGCTTAATCAGTTTTATGTATCACCAGGTATCCCTTTTAAAAAGAAATAAACACCATTGCAATAGAGTGACTGGGTTCAAATGTTTGCTATTATTGGACAGTATCAATGTTCCCACTCTCGCTTACATCAAAGTTTCCAATCTGGGGTATTCATATATTTTCTGTTTAAATTATTTCAAAGGAAAACTGGGTTTTCAACTAAAGATATTTTCTGGGGAAGCCTGTGTTGTTCTTGAAACACAGCTCAGGTATTGGAAAAGTCAAAATAATGTTTCTTTATTTAAGTGAAAATGTTTCAGTTTCCAGCAATTTACCTCAAACTGTCTGCTTGGTTCACAATGAAAAAAAACAAAACAAAAAAAGTGGTTTTCATAATATCTATGAAAAGTCAATGGTTTTCTGCTGGGGAAAAATAAAAAACAACCTCTGAGCAACTGTAAATGTTTGATTAAATTATATAAAAGGCCTTGAAGAGTTCCAATTGTAACTCCAAGTTCTGTTATGAAATTTGACCAGCATATAAATACCTAAACATCTGTGACTGAAATAAGAAACTTACCGCGCCGGTCTTTGTGGAATGTTTCCCGGCCCATGATGCATGGGACTCTTCACAGCCAGGATCCTTCAGTCATTGCCTGTCTGTATGAATAATGCCCCAATCGCTGTGTTATCCAGCAGCTGTTTCCCTCTCGCTTCACCATGTTTCCCAAGCTGCTGGGTCTTGTGCAGTTCCTAGCAGGCAGGGAACTACTCTGCAGGTGGGTGCTCCCTGCTCCCCATGTCGGGCAGGCTTGGCTGAGAGGTGAAGTACTAAATAGGATGGGGGCAGAGAGCCCCTCCCAGCATTGAAACAGATCCCGGCTTGTTCAGGCTGCTAGTTCACAACCCAGGATGTCCCTCTTCTGGGGCTAAATAGTTGGATCCAGACTGCAGGGCTATGATCTGAGCTCTGATCTCATCTCAGGGGCAAACCACCATGACAAGCTGCCCTAGCTGACTCTAATCCCCAGATAGGAACAGCACCTGCCCTGGATCTCACATGATGGCAGCATCCTGAAAGGACGCCTGGCTACACAGAAGGCAGGCCTGAGGCCCAAAGGGTGTCCAAAGGAGATTACACAACAAACTATATTTTTATAACACAGACATGTGACCTACAATAGCTCAGAGCCCCGTGTCACCAGATCCTCAGCTGGCCTGGAATAGCCTGTTCCTTCATTAACTCCACACAATTTTTTTTCCCTTCTGTGTTGCATTAGCAGCTCTTGAGATGCAGCCACCAGAGGAAGCCACAGCTCAGGCTGCCCTGGGTGTTTGATGTTGGTCACTAAGAAGCAGCCAGAGGCAAACACTAAAAACTCCCAGCTACGTCCTAAACTGGTGTAAATTGATACAATTCCATTGAGTTCCAGGTAGTTAGGGCTGTTTATGCGAAGCAGAGATCTGGCCATTTGATTCCAATGGAGCTACTTTGATTTTCATTAGCTGGGTTTTGGCCCTAAGAAGCCCATGTAGCTATGTCGGTTTTCACCAGCTGGGCAATCAGGCCTCATTAACTCCACTGAAGCTACTGCTGATTTCCACCAGCTGTGGATCTTGCTTATTGACACCGGTGGAGCTATGGCGGATACACACCTGCTGGGGATCTCACCTAGTTAAATATCTTCAAATCCATTTCCTTTGCCTGTGAATCTGAACTGAAGATGAGGCACTTGGTTTATACTGAGGTGTTGTGTGAACTTGAATGGGCAAAGGAGGTGGTCTCTATATTTGTGTCTGGGAGAAGAGGAAGTTGATGAGATCACAATGGAGAGGGGATGGGGTCCACAAGGCATCTCTCCCTTGATATAGTCAGTGATCTGAGAAAAGTTTGAGAGCTCCCAGTCGAACGGCATTCACATGGACATAGAAGTCTGCTGGTGGGAGGAAGGGAGGGACGTAGGGACATATTTCAGGGTTGGGGCCTAAGAGGGGAGGAAGAAATTGTCATCAGTGGGCTGATTATGAACTCGGGTTGAAAATTTTCTCACAATACAGTTTTGTTCATCAGAAAATGCTGATTCCTTGTAACCCAGTTCACAGCAAAGGGTTAGTTGGTTTGATGAATCTCCTAATTTGATTTCTATTAGAAGTTTCAATTTGCTAAAATGTCCAGTTTAGACATTTTTCAATTTCAAAAGGAAAATCATTTGGAAATTTCAGTTAATTCATTCTAAAGAAAAGTGGAAAAAAAATAAAGGGTCAAAATCAAAATGAAACTTTGCCCTGCAGCATGGGGCGCAGGTTGCCTGCTGGGATGACCTGGATGTGCCCCAGCTGACCTGTCTTTGCCACGGCCTAGGGCACAGGGGAGCCCTCAGTCTGCCCAGGTCTAGGCCTGTGTCTCACAACAGGGCAGTCTGCTCAGGACTGAAATGCTTTAGTTTAACTAAAGTCATTGGGCTCAACACAGGGGTACCTGGGGGGGATTCAATGGCATGTGATAGAGAGAAGTTCTGACTAGTTGCTTGTATCATCCCTTCCGGCCTAAAATTCCATGGAGCTATAACAATGATGGAAGCCACATGTTTTGTTTTGACCTAATCTGTTTTTTAAAATATATTTGTTTTGCTTTGTTTTTAGATGATCTCTTTGAAAAATAATACAATTTTGACTTTTTGTCCGGACATGGGACGGGAAAATTATTTTAAAATCTTGAAAAGCCTCACAAAATAAGAACCGCCTTCCCCAGCTAGTCCTACTCTTCATCTTCTCTCCTTTCAATGACTCACTAAAACGTTATTTTCTTAGACTCTAGGATCTGCAGGTAGATAGCCGCTTTTCACTTTAAACAGGGACTCAGTGTTAAGTCAATATACTCTCACATATACACACACAAAATAAGATTCACTCGTAAATCCCCAGTTATGTGCACTTTGAAAGACACACACACTAATGCACAATCACAAAACACACACACTCACACAACATTTTGCACTGATAAACAGAGTATTCTCTTTCAGAAGCAAACAAAAATAAACACAGAGAACAGATCTATACTAGAAATGTTTGCCATCAGAGCAGTGTTGGTTTGGAGCTTTGATATTTGGGGTGACATTTTTATACCAGGGGAAAGTAAAAATTTAAGCAATTTTATTAGTACAGTTAGGAAAGACACAAATGCTCCCGGTCAAATTCAAAGACAGCAATGATATAACATTAGGCTGATATTTTTTATAGGGCTGTCAAGCAATTAAAGAAATTAATTGAGATTAATTGTGCAATTTATCATGCTGTTAAATAATAATAGAATACCATTTATTTAAATATTTGTGGATGTTTTCTACATTTTCAAATATATTGATTTAAATTACAACACAGAATAGAAAGTGTACAATGTTCACTTTATATTTATTTTTGGTTAGTGTCAAAACCAAAAGAAATAGTATTTTTCAATTTACTTAATACAAGTACTATCGTGCAATCTCTTTGTCATGAAAGTTGAATTTACAAATGTAGAATTATGTACAAAAAATAACTGCACTCAAAAATAAAACAATGTAAAGCCTTAGAGCCTAAAGTCCACTCAGTCCTATTTCTTGTTCAGCCAATTGCTCAGACAAACAAGTTTTTTTACATTTGAAGGAGATAAGGCTGCCCGCTTCTTGTTTACGATGTCACCTGAAAGTGAGAACAGACGTTCACATGGTACTTTTGTAACTGGCATTGCAAGGTATTTACAAGGACTGA
Source organism: Macrochelys suwanniensis (assembly GCA_033296515.1). Taxonomy (NCBI): domain Eukaryota; kingdom Metazoa; phylum Chordata; order Testudines; family Chelydridae; genus Macrochelys; species Macrochelys suwanniensis. Next base: position 39,714,884 of record CM065786.1, on the reverse strand, counting down.
CTGGCTCTAAAGTTTTACATTAATTTGTTATGGAGAGCCGTTATGTAACAAAAAGAAATCTACATTGATAAGTTGCACTTTCACGATAAAGAGATTGCACTACTGTAGTTGAATGAGGTGAACAGAAAAATACTATTGCTTTGTTGATCATTTTTATAGTTCTAATATTTGTAATTGAAGGTAATATAAAGTGAACACTGTATACTTTGTATTCTATGTTGCAATTGAAATTAATATATTGGAAAAAGTAAAACTTCCAAATATTAAATCAATTTCAATTGGTATTCTATTGTTTAACAGTGTGATTAAAACTGCGATTAGTCATGATTATTTTTTTTAATCACGATTATTTTTTGAGTTAATTGCATGAGTCAACTGTGATTAATCGACAGCCATAATATTGTATCATCCCTTACATATAATAACACCTTTTCTTTGTATGCAGAGGTAAGAGACAATCGGTCATCTATGCAATCCCTGGCCTGCCCAATGAGTCTGATGATCTAGTATAGGGCCTAATAGTTACTATAAATATTCATAGAAGTATCCATCCTTCTCTACTCATGTATAACTTCCTCACCCTGATAATATTCGGTATGCTATCAGTTCATATTTTAATGAATTTTTCTTATTATCCTATAGGACAATTTATTATTATTATTGTCAAGGAAAGTTAATTGTTAATCATCTACCAATGTTTCTATCCTCAAATTTCCAAGCCTAGTATCAGTTCAATGTTCCTGCGGTAACCTGGTGTTATTTTTTAGAAACTTCCACCATAAGCATAATGTTCCCAGTTCTCCAAAAATCAGGGACACTGTTGGGACACTTACTTACGCTAAAGCTCAGGTCTTAAAGCCTTCTGCCAGCTGCTTCACAGGCTATAGGACTGTAGGTTCCTTTTGTTCCTCCTGTACACAATGCTAAGCTCATTTGATGGGCTACTTTATCAACTGAGGATGAGTGTGGTCCTGGAGCAAAAGCCTTCACCTCAACGTTATGGAGGTAACTTCGTGACTAGATCAGGCTCTCTGAAGACTCAGGCAGGTGTCAGTGTGTCAGTTTGACTCAAAGCAGTCTAATACTAACAGAGTGATTGGCTAAGGCTCTCCGCAGACTCAGGCAGATGTTACTCTGTTGGTTACACTTGGCTATTGTCTTAGTTGTCAGTTATATTTTGAGTCTTTCTAGCCAATGAAGACTAGAAACTTTCTTTGATTCAAAGGAAAGATGAGATTCTGATGTAATAGCATGACTCCATGGGGCCCTGGACGCTGGCCTATGGTGCATAGCTCTTAATCCAGCACCTAACGCTCTTGTAATGTTACATTTCCTTATGCATAATTTTTGTAGCTTCTGCTGGGATGTTATGTAACATTAAATGGGCAAGAGGGTAGTCCCATAATTGTATGTGGTTGGATAGGCTGTTGGTGAGATCACAAATGAGAGAGGAAAATTCCACAGGACAGTCTCTCTACTGACATACAATCCATGAGCTCTAAAAAAAAAGTCTGAGAATTTCAAGGCAGAAAGGCCTGCCCAGGTGGTCACTCTTCAGTTTTGGGACCTCGTAAATGCAACATCTGAAAATAGAGCTCAAAATAATTATTGCAAATATTGTCTTAATATTAACAAGACAGCAAATACTAACACTGAAGGATCCCTAAAATGGAATTGATTAGGCTGTGTTGTGACGCTGTCATGTTTCAAGTGTAGACAAGACCTTAGATGCCCAATGACCGAGGGCCAAGTTTTAAAAGATATTGAGGTGCCTCTAGAGAGGTACTGGGGCACTTCTAAAAATGGGAGATAGGCCTGTTGATCTAAATGGCACTGACAACATGGGCGGTGGCCCCCCATCCTCACTCCATGCCAGCCCTTGCCAATGGTGATCTCTCTCTCTAGTCTACTTAGCAGGATGGTGTAGAAGACAACTGACACACTCAGGTCCCAGAAACCCAGTTGTTGACAAAGGCCAGTGATGGTGTAAAAGAGCACATCACCACTTGGAATTAATGTTGCCAGGCCAGTTTACCTGAGAGGTGAATTTGCACTGCTCCACACAAGACCAACAACTGGTCCTTAAATGCAATAGAATCCAGTGACAGCACTATCTGCATGATTTTTAAAAAAAATTATTTAATTATAGAGATAGATAAGAAAGCACATACCCCACAATGTAGGCCTCTGCACAGCACTGTAAGAAAAATTTGCAAAATTTTGACTCGACTCACCAGCTCCACAGCAGTTCGTCCTCCATAATATTCTCCTTCCTTTACCCTAAAAGACATCCCGTTCCTCAGCTGTGAAATTCACCTCCTTCACCAAACATAGACATCTCTGCCCTTTGCCATCCCTAGATCTCCATGCCATCTATGCCTTCTATGCCCTCTATGCCACCCCTAGACCTCTATCTCTAAAGGTTACAAGCAAAACAAAAGCTCCTGGGCTTTGCACAGAGGAATCCACAAGCCATAAAGAAATAAAAGGGATAAACCTAATCGTGTCTTCCTAGACATTTCCTGATCTTCTTACATATCTAGGGTTGCAAATGATTAGTTTCTAGGTATGATACTGATGATTTTTCATACCTGGCCCAATCTTCTTACAACATAGCTGCTCCCCTATCTGCCTCTCCCCTGGAGAACAACCATAGACAGACAAAAGGGGAATCTTTTCTCAATTTTGAAAAGGTTCAACCTTTCCATTGGCTCCTTTGGCCAGGTGCCAACTCACTTCCTTTTACCTATGCATAGCAGTGAGACTTTTAAACTCTTTACAGGAAAAATATTAGAGAACAGCTCGTAAGAGAGATTTTATAGCTACTGGCTGGCTTGGTGTCCATACAAGGGAGCTACCCTCCCTTCATTTATCACAACTACCAACTGTTAAACATTTGCTGATCATCTATTGTTGTTAACCCCTCCCTATTACCTTAAAACTGCTAGCAGCTGCTAACTTGATTAAGCAACTTATTCTTACCAAGGGTGTGAGGCCTTGCTTTTATATTAAGCCATTACACTAATTCTTATGGGCTTGGACCTATAGATCTATTGTATTTCTGCATTATTATTCTTATCTCTTTCCTAAAATCAGCATCTGGGCTACTCTACCCTTCACCAAGAAAAGGCTTCTTGATCTTCCACCAAACACAGACCTTTTCCCTTCCACTAATCATCAGATAATACTGCATTCATGAACCATAACGTTCTCTAGCTCTTCCAATGATGCATAGACTTCTCCTCCTTCCACCACTCATTGTCTACCCCCAGATCAACCTGTTATAGACTTACCCCCCACCACGTACCATAACATGATTTCCCAGTCACAAACCAAATCATTTTTATCCCTCAACGAGTGATCGATTTCCACCCTCGCCACTCAACATAAAATCATTCCCCATATGTTCACCATAATAATCTTTCACCTCAAGTAATGAAAACTGAATATAATTCTTCCCATCAACCCAGTCGTACTACTTCTGCAATCCGTCACTTCAGTAGAAGTTATTCTGTGCTGCCTCCAATGATGAATCCGGTCATCTACAGCATGAGGAACAAAGAGATCAAATGTTCATTAAGGAGAGGGAGACTTGGGGGAGGTTATTCACCAATAATTAATTGTCTCTCTTTCTCCAGTAAATACTCTTTCAGTTTGTGTCTCCCAGTCCATGTCAGTTATTTCTATGACAACACAGTTTATGCAGAAGTGGGCCATTTCTGCTCTCTGTTGCCCCCAGCTGATGTCAGTGCAGTTGGGCTGGTTTACATCAGCAGAAGATGTGAGACAATCCTGGAGTTAAGCTGGTGTGCATTTCATGGGAGGGAAGAATCAGCCTTTCATTCTGTGCCCATACAATACCTATTAAACTGTGTTGCCACTTACACCTGTTCCATGGACACTCAAACGCAAGGATGGGAGCTTCTTTCCCTTGGGTGTATAAATCAGAACCTAGAGACTTTAAGGTCAGAAGGGACCATTGTGATCATCTAGTCTGACCTCCTGCACATTGAAGGTCACAGAACCTCACCCACGCACTCCTGTAATAGGCCCTGAGCCTGTGGCTGAATTATTGACATCCTCAAATCATGGTGTAAACACTTCTAATTACAGAGAATTCACGATTTAGAGTAGTTTAAACCTGCAAGTGACCCATACGCAGGGCTACAGAGGAAGGTGAAACTCCCCCAGCGTCTCTGGCAATCTGACTCCAACTATGGCGATCAGTGAGACCTTGAGCATGTGGGCAAGACCCACCAGGCAGATACCTGGGAAAGAATTCTTTGTAGTAACTCAGACTCTTCCCCATCTAGTGTCCCATCTCCAGAAATTGGGGATGGGCCACGGACCATTCTAGGCAGTCTCATTATACCATCTCCTCCATAAGCTTATCAAGCTCAGTCTTGAAGCCAGTTAGGTTTTTTGTCCCCACTGCTCGCCTTGGAAGACTGTTCCACGTGGCATCAAAGGAGTCAGACTGGCATAAAACTGGCATATGTGAGAAAATAATCAGACCTTAACATTTAGGGATAGAGTCCTATCAAACCAGTGTAGTTCTGTTCACTTTGATAGCGCTTAACAAATTCTCAACTCGTTTCAGTCCACGGACCACCAGGCCAATCAAAACATTTTCGTGTACCACCTCCTTTTTTTATTTTATTTTGTTGTTGTTGAGACATGATTAAAAGGAGCAGACACATTTTGGTTTGAAATTTATTTATTTCGTACTAGATATTTGGATTCTCTTCTCACTGACAAGCTTTTCAGTGTTTGGAGTGGTACTTGATAATGCACCAGGAATATCGCTTTTCCACTGCGAGCCGATTCCTCTCTTTGGACTTAACGTACAACAAACACTAAAATCCCGTCTCACACATATAAGTTGATGCATGTGGCAAAAGAAATCTGACTGTGTGTGCTGACAGATGTGGGTAACTCATGGTCATGCTGGCCCAAAATTTCTCTATGGTAGACTGCTGGTACACGCCTTGGGTCGCAAAATCATTTTTCAGGTCCAAAAATTCCTCCTGCAGATCCTCTGGAACACTATTAACATCTGTTGTTAACATCTGATGCTCAGAGCCTTAGACGGAAGTTACTGGCAACACAATGCAGTCGCGTCCTAGATGACGCTATGGATGACACACTGTATGCTCGTAAAATAGCCTAACGACAGCGCCTGCTCACACTATCTGACTTTGGACAATATTCATGTGGACCACCAAAAAGGTCACCATGGACCACCAGTGGTCCATGGACCATCACTTGGAAACCACTCCTGGGGATCTGGCTTCCTGATTTCAATGGAGCTACATCCATTTACACCAGCCAGTGACTGGGCCCATTGACGCCAATTTACACAAGCTGTGGATCTGACATGTACGTTTTAATACCAAGGAGCTCAATCTATTCAGCTTAACAAAGAGAAGGTAAAGGGCTGACTTAAGCACGATCTACAAGTACCTACAGGGGAACAAATCCTTCATAGTGGGCTCTCCGGTCTAGCAACCAAAGGTATAACATGATCCATAACAAGACTGAAAATTGAAGTTAGACAAATTTAAACTAGAAATAAGGAGTGAATTTTTAACCACCTGAACCATTTACCAAGTTTTGTGGTCAAGAAGACAGACTGGATGATCACAATGATCCCTTCTAGCCTGGGAATCTATGAATACTGCTGGTTGATGATCATATTGCTGTGAGTTACGGCCTGCATCTCACTTTGCAGATAAACCTTTAGAGCTCCATGCGGATTATACCAATGTAAATCTAGACTGTACACTACTGTGGTTTTGCATGTGTACGTCACCTGAACACGATTGTGTGTTTGCATGCAGACTGGACACTACAGTGTGTTTGTGTATATGTGGACTGTGCAGCATGTGAGGGCTGTATGTTGTTGTGTGGCACTAGATGTCAAAGTCCCTTGATAGAAGCTACAGAGGGCTTGAACACAGGGCCTGTAGATTTTCAAGCAGGATCCCATAATGCCTTTGCTACAAGCACTAAGTGAATTAGTACAGAGGCAATTGCAGACTCATAAACTGCAATGCAAGCTCTGACCACTAGAAGGGGGACAATGAGCCACACTGTGTTAGCCTGGGTTACGTGCACATTACTGGAGTGTGAGACTCTGAGTGACCGTGTGTACCTGAGAATAAACTGCAACAACAATGACATGGGATTAGTGGGAATATCCCTCCATGACATGCGAGGTGATTTCAGTTCAGATAAAGCAGCCACACAGAGTCACTCGTACATATGCCACCCACTGGTCTTTGTGTGTTACAAATCCCCTCTTCGCCCAATCCTCAGAGCCCGTGAGTCTGTCACATCCCTACCAGGGAGCCTGGCTCTTTCAATCAAGCTGCAGGAACTCCTCCCCTTATCTCTGGCAGTCCCTGTTGTAAACACAAGATACCAGCCAAGATGGTGACCATCATAGAAGTGTAACAGCAGCCCTATTTCTATATTTATCCTAGAATCATAGAATTGTAGGACTAGTCCAGTCCCCTGCACACATGGCAGGTCTAAGTATTTTCTAGACCATCCCTGACAGGTGTTTGTCTAACCTGCTCTTAAAAATCTCCAGTGATGGAGATTCCACAACCTCCCTAGGCGATTTATCCCAGTGATTATCTATCCTGAGAGTTAAGAGGTTTTCCCTAAGGACAAACCTAAACTGCCCTTTCTGCAATTTAAGCCCTTTCTTTCTTGTCCTATCATCCAAGGTTAAGTAGAGCAAATTTTCTCCCTCCTGCTTGTAACAACCTTTTACGGACTTGGAAACTGCTATCATATCCCTGTGATACTCTGTTCTCCAAAGCAGTACCCGGGAACCCCAATATTTTCCATTGTGACACGACTATGTAGATATTATGCCTTGTGAGGTATCATTTTAAAATTCTTAATATAAAAAAAACCATTAATATCCTGTTGCATTTTTTGTGCTATCACTGTATGGGAAGTTAAGAAGTTTGCTATGTGTGTGTTACTAAAATATATTCTAAGACTGGAAACACCCACAATCAGCCTTTCAGGTACAACAATGGAGAAGCCAGCCAGCGCTGATGGCCTATTAAGGGGAATCCACCATGCCAAGGACTATCACAGGACCTATATACAATGAAGGCTTCTCAGAGGGAGAATATAGAGAATAGAGACTGCTTTACATACATCATAGCAAAGGATCTTTCCAGCAAGCTGGAGGAAGTGGAAATCTAACCGACATCTTAGACGTATGTCTGCTCATGCAAGAGATGTGGGGAATAAAAAGGAAGAACTATACATACAAATACAAAGATTAGTGTTGTGCCCTGGTCCTCAAAGGTTTTTAGCCCCGTAACTCCCATTGTCCTTGGCTCCTTGTTTTGCCAGTGGCATACTCAGTGACTTTGGGCAAGAGCCAGTACTTAAGAGTTGGATGTCAAATTATAATTGTTCCAGCTGTAAATCACATAGAGGCCCACCTCCCCCCCAAAACCCCCTTACTTTTAGCTGTAAGCCTTGAACGGGACTTGTCTATAATTTAAAGTTAAGCACTGGTTTATGAGGTTTTCGAGATTAGTATCTTAGCTCAGAATATTCAAAGGAGCTGAGTTTTAAAGTCATATGCAGTATACACAAGCATGAACAAACATGGTTTAATAAATAATAAATAATAATAACAATAATAATGCAGCCAACTTTTGTGATCTAGACACAATTGGATCCTTGTGTGGATGAGAGACCACTGGCCAAATCCCAATCTACCCTTTGAAACCAATGTATAAATCCCTTTTGTTATTGGTATAATGTTAGAATAACTTCTGTGTTATGCTCCGGTCTTTGAGTGCACACCCCCATGTCTTCGTTTTACGCCTGTCCCTCTCTTAGGGTTGAACCACGTGATTCTGCCTCTCAAACTTGGTCCCAGGTTATAGCAATTTGTGCACGCACCGTGATTTCTCCCACCGTGCTTGGTATCTGCAGTTCTTCCCAGAGGAGCTGTGACCAGTAGTACGTTGAGTGACTAGCCCAGCCTTCAACATACAAAGTGCAATTTTTTTATGACTGTAGGAAAAAAGCTAACATAATAAAAAATATCATCCAATTCCAGTTCGATCACTGCAGTAGTTTGGAAGGTTAAAAATTTTCGTTTATTACCCAGATTCAGTTTGTCTTTAGGAAACATTGCAATAGCTTTCTCTTCCCCAGCAATGGCTTTTCAACATAGCAAGAAGTATACAGTATTGATTTATTTAAATAAAAAATATAATAAACATAATTATATAAAGATATAGGTGCCCCAACACATCATAAATAAGACAATAAAATCCCATCCACATTAAAATAATCATTTAAAGAGGAACTCAGTTATTCACACAGAAACTATTTTAAATTCTTCATCATTGGGGAAAGAAAAACTCTAAGGTAGGTCTTTACTACCCGCCAGATCGGGGGTAGACATAGATCGTTTGGGGTTCAATTTTTCACGTATTTCACACGATAAATCGGTTCCTGAAAGCACTCCCTGTCGACTCCAGTACTCCAGCTTGCGAGAGGCGCAAGCGGAGTCAATGGGGCAGTGGCTAGTAAGGTAAGTGGCAGGTGAGGATGGCCAGGTAAATCGATCTAAGGTACGCCGACTTCAGCTACGCTATTCGCGTAGCTGAAGTTGCGTATCTTAGATCCACACCCGCCCCGCTAGTGTAGACCAGAGCCCCGTCTCCCAGAAAACCCTTTCAAAGATATTATGACATTGTTGATACCTTGAATAGATGACAAAATAAACAACTATCTCCATTTACCCAAACATATTCCACCCTGCAAATTCCTATCTCCCAAAAGTGACCTAGAACAAAGTAACAAGTCAACCAATACATAAATAAAATGAAACAACATCAAAATGAGACAATCAAGCAAACAAAGCAAGCCAAACCTCTCATAAACCCACCACAATTTTTATCCCAATAAAGGAAATGTACAAGAAAGTTCATGAAATCAACTAGTGACTTAGCTATAGCTATTGATATTCTGTGCAACATGCTCAGATAGCATGGCGATGTTATCAGTATAAGACAGATAGATGGGGGTGTATGTCCATTTATGGATAGATATTTAGATTCTGATATTATTTACACCAGTGTAATTCTAAATTAACTCTTTTTACTTTAGTGGAGTTAGTCCGTATTTTATGAATTCGTAAACTGATTGCACACTATGTTCTCAAGGAGACAATTTTGTCATCAGTCGATTATATCCAAGAAGAAGCTCAGAATGAAATCTCAATCAAGTTCCAATGATGGACATTTTAATTCTTGGTAAATAACATCCAAACAATCAGTTTCTTTAATGCAGCTTTGATCTCCTTGTTCCTCATGCTGTAGATGATCGGATTCATCACTGGAGGCACCAGGGAATAGAGAACACCCATCATGAGATCCAGACCTGATGCTGAGCTGGAAGCGGGTTTCAGGTATTCAAACATGCCAGTGCAAAGAAACAAAGAGACCACAGTGAGGTGAGGGAGGCAGGTGGAGAAGGCTTTATGCCGGCCCTGCACAGAGGGGACTCTCAGCACTGCTTTGAAGATCTGAACATAAGACACAATTATAAAAACGAAGCAGTTAGAACCCAAAAACACACTGAAGGCAGTAGCCCCAACTTCACTGAGGTACGAGTCAGAGCAGGTGAGCTTGAGTAGCTGGGGGATTTCACAGAAGAACTGGTTGATGACATTGGACTGGCAGAAGGGTAACCTGAATGTGTTCCCGGTGTGCAGGGCAGAGTGGACAATACTGGTAATCCAAGCACTGGCTGCCATTTGGACACATGCTCTCCTGTTCATCACTCTCTCGTAGTGCAGTGGTTGGCAGATGGCAACATGTCGGTCATATGCCATGATGGTGAGTAAGGCAATATCAGCTGCACTGAAGACTAAAAAGAGAAAGACCTGGGTAACGCATCCAGGATAAGAAATCACCCTGGTGTTCATGAGGGAATTGGCCATGGATTTGGGGATGGTGACAGAGATGGAGCCGAGGTCTAGGATGGACAGATTCATCAGGAAGAAATACATGGGGGTGTGAAGATGGTGATCGAGGGCTATAGCTGTGATGATGAGAAAATTTCCCATCAGGCCTGCTAGGTAAATCATCAGGAACACCACAAAGTGCAAAATCTGGATCTCCCGAACATCAGAGAATCCCAGGAGAAGGAACTCAGTCACAGTGGTTCGGTTAGACATTTCTTTCCTCAGTTCATTGTGTGATGGCTGTGGAGGGAAGGACAAAGACAGTGGTGAGGATTACACTAACAGCAGGAGTGGCCCTGATTCCCCGCAGCAATATCTCATGATGTGTATGTCAACAATGCACATCGCTCTTCACTGCTATTACCTAGGCGTGGTGAGTTATCACATGAATGTAAATTAGCGCGGCTCCCTTAAAGTCAAAGGATCTGTATCAGTTTGCACCATGTAAAGATCTGCCCCAAGATGTGACTTGATAAAATGCCGTCTGGAGGATGGAGCAAAGCACAACCCAATGCAACAATTCTAGCCAAGCTGGAACCTCTCTTCTAACGAACAGCAGGCTTAATATCACTTAATATCCTGCATCAGAGGCCGTCTGTAGTGATTCCACTGCAGCACCACATCGATGGTCTGTTGCCTGATTATGTATTGATTTATGATACAAGATCCCACTTCCATCTCTGTGTACCGATGGGCTAGCAGAATCGCTCAGCTACCTCTCTGCTGCAACGTTTACCTCTGTCACTCTATGTCTGTGCAGCTCAGTGGCTGTCAGGAGACTTGGGTTCTATTCTTGTCACTGCCACTGACCTGCTTTGTGACCTTGGGCCAGTCACTTCCCCTCCCTGTGCCTCTGTTTTCCCTCCCTCCATCCCATTCTCCGCCTTGTCTGCTAGGACTGTGAGTCTGTGGGGGATGGGCTGTGTCATGTTATGTGTATGTTCGGTGCCCCCATTTACAATGCTTTTGTTTATCCAGCAGCAGTGTGAGACAGAGGATACGGCGCGAGAGCAGGAGATCTAGGTTCTAATCCCATTCACCTCCTCTATGTCCTGGGGCAGGGTTAAGAGAGACAGGCTTTGGCTGGGAGCTTCAATTGACTGTTCCCCATCTAAGGCACTAGTATGCTTCAGAAATATGCTGTGGGCTACCAACTTTGCTGCTTACTCAGTTTTGCCATTCAACAAGTGTCCCTTTGGAACAGAAATATACACCGGTGCATTAGAGTGACTGGGTTCAAATTGTACTAATATTGGACAATGTTAATATTTCCAACCTGGTTGAAATCAAACTTTCCAATCTGGAATATTCAGACATTTTCTGTTTAAATTATTTCAAAATAAAACTGGTGGTGTAAAGATGGTGCTCAAGGGCTCTGGCTGAGATGATGAGAAGAGGGAAGGAAAAAGACAACGGTCGGGATTACAGAGACAGAGGAAATGGCCCTGATTTCCCTCAGTAATATCTCATGGTAGGAGTGTGAATGGTGCACAGCACTCGTCAATGCCATTAACTAGGAGAGGTGAATTAATAGTGTAAATTGGCACAGCTCCCTTAATATCCAGGGGGCTGCATCTGTTTACACGGTCTGAAGATCTGGCTCAGGATGTGGCTTGATAAAATACAGTATGAAGGATGGAGCAAAGCACATCCAACCCCAACGTAGTCAAGATATTTCCCTTATTCGGGAAATATGCAAACTTGGACGTGGGGGTAACATACTAAAAAGCGAATGTTGCCTGATATTTCTGAGGAAATATGACCTGGACTCAGAAAACATCCCCAATGACAGCTTAGGTGTAAGGATTCAGTGCAACACCACACAGACGCCTGCTGCCTCTTTCCATAACTGATCTGTGGCACCAAATCCCAGCTGCATTTCCATCGCTGTGTGATGAGGGGCTAATAGCATCGTTCAGCTACATCTGTGTTGTGTAATTTCCCTCTCTGACTGTATATCTGGCCTTTGCCATCCAGTGGCGATCAGGAGACTTGGTTTCCATTCTTGATTCTGCCATGGACTTGCTGTGTGACCTGAGACCAGTCACTTCCCTGTGCCTGTGTTTCCCCTTCCGCCCTTTTTCTGTCCTGTCCACTTCTGTAGTAAACTCTCTGGGACATAGGCTGTGTCTTATTATGTTTGTGTGCTCTCCACCTGTTAAGAGTATTTCTGTTTAGCAGGCATCAGTGTGCGACAGAGGATATGGTACTAAAACAGGCGATCTGGGGTCTAGCCATATTGCCCTCTTCTATGTAACTGAGCAGAGACAGGCTTTGGCTGGGGGCTTCAACTCTGTGTGCCTCAGTTTAAAGGTTCCTGCATGTAGAAAACATAGTCTGTGGGTATCAACTCTGCTGCCTTCTCAGTTTTACCATCCTGCAAGTATCTCTTTGAAACAGCAACAAACATGGTTGGAATAGAGGGTGTTATTGGACAATATCAATGCTGGCTCCCTGGCCTAGTTATCAGTTTCCAATCTGGGGAATTCAAATATTTTCTGTTTAAATTATTTCCAAGGAAACTTGGGTTTTAAATTGAAAACATTTTTATGATAGGTCTGTGCTATCCTTAAAATGAACGTATGCTTTCCCCTCATCTGTGGATGAGGGGAAAGCAGTGGATGTGCTATTTCTTGACTTTAGCAAAGCTTTTGATACAGTCTCCCACAGTGTTCTTGCCAGCAAGTTAAGGAAGTATGTGCTGGATGAATGGATGGTAAGGTGGATAGAAAACTGGCTGGATGGTCGTGCTCAACGGGTAGTGATCAATGGCTCCATGTCTAGTTGGCAGCCGGTATCAAGTGGAGTGCCCCAAGGGTCGGTGCTGGGGCCGGTTTTGTTCAATATCTTCATCAACGATCTGGAGGATGGTGTGGACTGCACCCTTAACAAGTTTGGAGATGACACTAAACTGGGAGGAGTGGTTGATACGCTGGAGGGTAGGGACAGGATACAGAGGGACCTAGACAAATTAGAGGATTGGGCCAAAAGAAATCTGATGAGGTTCAACAAGGACAAGTGCAGAGTCCTGCACTTAGGACGGAAGAATCCCATGCACTGCTATAGACTAGGGACCGAATGGCTGGGCAGTGGTTCTGCAGAAAAGGACCTAGTACGGTGGACGAAAAGCTGAATATGAGTCAACAGTGTGCCCTTGTTGCCAAGAAGGCTAACGGCATTTTGGGCTGTATAAGTAGGGGCATTTCCAGCAGATCGAGGGACGTGATTATTTCCCTCTATTCGGCACTGGTGAGGCCTCATTTGGAGTACTGTGTCCAGTTTTGGGCCCCACACTCCAAGAAGGATGTGGATAAATTGGAAAGAGTCCAACGGAGGGCAACAAAAATGATTAGGGAGCTGGAGCACATGACTTATGAGGAGAGGTTGAGGGAACTGGGATTGTTTAGCCTGCAGAAGAGAAGAATGAGGGGGGATTTGATAGCTGCTTTCAACTACCTAAAAGGGGGTTCCAAAGAGGATGGATCTAGACTGTTCTCAGTGGTAGAAGATGACAGAACAAGGAGTAATGGTCTCAAGTTGCAGAGGGGGAGGTTTAGGTTGGCTATTAGGAAAAACTTTTTCACTAGTAGGGTGGTGAAGCACTGGAATGGGTTACCTAGGGAGGTGGTGGAATCTCCTTCCTTAGATGTTTTTAAGGTCAGGCTTGACAAAGCCCTGGCTGGGATGATCTAATTGGGTTTGGTCCTGCTTTGAGCAGGGGGTTGGACTAGATGACCTCCTGAGGTCCCTTCCAACCCTGAGATTCTATGATTCTATGATTCTATGTATTGGAAAAATCTTTATATTTTTCCAAAACAGTCAGTGACATTTTTTCAGTTTTCAGAATTTTTAACCAGCAATTGTTTGGTTCTCGATTCACAAAACCAAAACATGGTTTAGTTTCTACAGCATCAATGAACATTGTATTTTTTTTATGCTGGAAAATATGAGCAGCTCTAGATGTTTGATTAAATGATAGTAAAGGTTTCAAAGAATTTCAATTGTAACGGAAAGTTCTAGTGTTACATTGCTCCAGTATACTAGCACCCAAATATATTTAACCGAAATAGCAGACTTACAGTGTTGGTCTTTGTGGGATCTGCCAGTTTTCTTTTGTCCTTCTCTATTATGCACCTCCCAATAATGCCTCACCACTGTGTCATCCAGCTGCTGTCTCCCAGTCCCTTTGTGATGTCCCCTGAGTTTCAGGGTCTCTCTGCAGTTCCTAGCAGACAGGGATCCACTCCACAGATGGGTGCTCCAATCTTTGGGCAGGCTTGTCTGAAGGTGAAGGACTAATTGGGATTGGAAGCCTCTCCCAGCTCTGGAACTGATACTGACTTGTGCAGGATTCAGACATAGTCATAGCCCAGGATGTCCCTTGCCTGGACCTAAATAGCTGAATCTGGTCTCCAGGGCTGTGAGCCCAGCTCTGATCTCACCACAGGAACAATCCAGCTTGACAAGTTTCCCTAGTCGACCCCAACCCCACAGAGTGGGAGGAGCACCCAGCCTGGATCTCACACGATGGCAGCATCCCTGCAAGGACCCTTGGTTAAAGACAAGGCAGGGCTGAGTCCCATGTGGCATCCCAAGGAGATTGCAGAATAGATAATACATTGGTAGTACAGACACGTGACCTACAATAGCTCAGAGCCCAGTGGCACCAGAGCCCCGGACGGCCTAGAATACCCTGTTCCTTCATTAAAGCCACATGAACAGCTCTGGGGGAGTAGAGATTTTTTTCTCTCCTGCATATCGTCAGCATCTCTTGGGATGCAGCCAGCAGAGGAACCCACAGCTCAGGCTGCTCTGGCTGTTTGATGTTGGTCACTAAGATGTCTCCAGAGGCAAACACTAAAAGCTCAGTGCAATGTCCTTAAATGTTGCAAACTGATACACTTCCACTGAGTTCCGAATAGTTAGGGCTCTTTGGACCAAGTGGAGATGTGTCCCTTTGATTTCAATGGAGCTACTTTGTTTTACGTTAGCTGGGGATCTGGCCCTGAGATGGCCATGAAGCTCTGTCAGTTTTCACCAGTTGGGAATCAGGCCTCATTCACTGGAGCTACTGCTGATTTACACCAGCTGGGGATCTGTTCCCTTAAACAATTTCAAATCCATTTTAAATGGTTTCTCTTAATCCGAACTGAATAAAAGACAAAGGTTCCTATCCAGTTGGCACTTTCTTAGCCCTTTGCCCCATGGGATTAATTACAGGAGTGTAACTTTTAATGGCAAAGGAGCAATTCATTCCCACTGGGGACAGAACTTTGGAGCAATTCAGTGTTGCAGAGATTTTCTGTATCTGAATTTCAACTTCTATAGGGATGGATGGCCCGACTTTCTTTCTTTCTTTCTTTCTTTCTTTCTTTCTTTCTTTCTTTCTTTCTTTCTTTCTTTCTTTCTTTCTTTCTTTCTTTCTCAGGAATTATATGTTTTCCTCCTACGGACAACACTAAAATGAAAGGCTCATTGGGCTGCAAATGGAATGGTTCATGACATTCTAAAAATGATTAGTTCCCACTTGTTGTAGGTATGTCAGAGAGATTCAACAAATGTGAAGGGTCAGGTCCCCCGTTGGTGTAAATTACTCGTAGCTTCATTGGAGTCAATGGAGTCAGATCCACCCCCCTACACCTTGTGTAAATCTGCCATTGTTCTGTTGGAGTAAATGAGGCCAGATACCCAGATGGTGTAAATTAGCATATTGCTATTGAGTTGTTCCATTTGACCTGATCTGAGTATCTGTGCTGGTGGGCAGGGAGGTGGCACTATATGTGAAAGAAAGCACAGAGTCAAATGAAGTAAAAATCTTAAATAAACCAAAACGTACCATAGAATCTCTATGGATAGTAATTCCATGCTTGAATAATAAAAACATAGCATTGGGGATATGCTACCGACCACCTGACCATGATGGTTTAGTGACTGGTAAATACTCAGGGAGATTAGAGAGGTTATAAAAAGAAAAAACTGAATAATAATGGGAGATTTAAATTATCCCCATATCGACTGTCACCTCAGGAAGGGATGCAAAGATAATGTTTTTTGACATCTTAAATGACTGCTTCTTGAAGCAGCTAGTTCTGGAACCCATAAGAGGAGAGGCAACTCTTGATTTAGTCCTAAATGGAGCACAGGTTCTGGTCCAAGAGGTAAATATAGATGGACCGCTTGTTAATAGTGATCATAATATAATTAAATTTAAAATCCCAGTGGTGGGGAATACACCACTGTCAGCAGCCCACTATGGAAGCATTTAATTTCAGAAAGGGGAACTACGCAAAAATGAGGAAGTTATTTAAATAGAAATTAAAAGGTACAGCACAAAAAATGAAATACGTGCAAGCGGCATGGAACCTTTTCAAAGACACCATAACAGAGGCTCAACTTAAATGTACACCCCAAAGAGAGAAACATAGTAAAAGAACCGAGAAAGTTGCACCCTGGCTAAAGAACAAGGTAAAAGAAGCAGTAAGAGGCAAAAAGGCATCCTTTAAAATGCGGAAGTTAAATCCTATTGAGGAAAATAGGAAGGAGCATAAATTGTGGCAAATGCAGTGTCAAAATAAAATTAGGAAGGCCAAAAATGAATTTAAACAACATTTAGCCAAAGAAACAAAAAGTAAAAGCAGTTTTTTTAAAGTACATCAGAAGCAGGAAGCTCAACAATCATTGGGGTCACTGAAAGATTGAGACACTAAAGCAGCACTCAAGGACGATAAGGTCATTGCGGAGAAACTAAATGAATACTTTGCATCGATCTTCATGGCTGAGGGTATGAGTGAGACTCCCAAAGCCGAACCATTCTTTTTAAATGACAAATCTGAGGAAATGTCCCAGATTGTGGGGTCATTAGAGGAGGTTTTGTACCAAGTCGATAAACTAAACAGTAATAAGTCACAAGAACAAGATGATTTTCACCCAAGAGTTCTGAAGGAACTCAAAGCTGAAATTGCAGAACTACTAACTGTGGTATGTATCAGAGGTAGCCGTGTCTGTCTGGATCTGTCTTCGCCCATGAAAGCTTATGCTCTAATATAGCTGTTAGTCTATAAAGTGCTACAAGACTCTTTGTCGCTCTAACTGTGGTATGTAAGCTATCAATTATATCAGCTTCTGTGCCAGATAACTGAAGGATAGCAAATCTGACACCAATGTTTAAAAAAGGTTCCAGAGGTAATCCTGTCAATTACAGGCTGGTACGCCTGACTCCAGTACTGGGCAAACTGGTTGAAACTATAGCTAAGAACAGAATTATCAGACACATAGATGAGCATGATTTGTTGGGGGAAGAGTAAACATGTTTTTTTGTAAAGGGAAATCATGCCTCACCAATCTACTAGAATTGTTGAGGGGTTCAATGGCCATGTGGACAAGGGAGATCCAGTGGATATAGTGTACTTAGATTTTTTGAAAGCCTTTTACAACGTCCCTCACCAAAAGCTCATAAGCAAAGTAAGTTGTCATAGGATTACAGGGAAAGTCCTCTCATGGATTACTAACTGGCTAAAAGATAGGAAACAAAGGGTAGGAATAAATGGTCAGTTTTCAGAATGGAGAAAGAGAAATAATGGTGTCCCCCAGGGGTCACTACTGGGACCAGTATTCTTGAACATATTTATTAATGATCTGGAAAAAGGGGAAAACAGTGAGACGGCAACATTTGTAGATGCTACAAAACAATTCAAGAGAGTTAAGTCCAAAGCAGACTGCAAATAGTTACAAAGGGATCTCACAAAACTGGATGACTGGGCAACAAAATGGCAGATGAAATTCAGTGTTGATAAATGCAAAGTAATGCACATTGGAAAATATAATCCCAACTATACATTTTAAATGATGCGGTCTAAATTAGCTGTTACTGCTCTGAAAACATTCACTCAATGTGCAACGGCTGTCAAAAAAAGCAAACAGAATGTTGGGAATCATTAGGAAAGGCATAGATAAGACATAAAATATTATATTGCTCAATATAAATCCATGGTATTCCCATATCTTGAACACTATGTATAGGTGCGTTTGCCCTATCACAAAAAAACATATATTGGAATTGGAAAAGTTTCATAAAAGGGCAACAAAAATGATGAGGTGTATAAAATCGCTTCAGTATGGGGAGGGATTAATAAGACTGGGACTTTTCAGAATGGAAAAGAGATGACTAAGAGGGATATAATACAGGTCTATAAAGTTATGATTGGTGTGGAGAAAGTAAATAAGGAAGCATTATTTACTTCTTCTAATAACAGAAGAACTAGCGGTCACCCAATGACATCAATAGGCAGCAGGTTTAAAACAAACAAAAGGAAATATTTCTTCACACAAAAGCATAGTCAACCTGTGGAACTCTTTGCCAGAGGATGTTGTGAAGGCCAAGACTATAACAGCGTTCAAAAAGAAATAGAAAAATTAATGGAGGATAGGTCCATCAATAGCTATTATCCAGGATGGGCAGGGATGGTTTCCCTATCCTCTGTTTGAGAGAAGCTGGGAATGGGCTATGGGATGGATCACTTGATGATTTCCTGTTCTGTTCATTCCCTCTGAGGCACCAGGCATTGGCCACTGTCATAAGACAGGATACTGGGATGGATGGACCTTTGGTCTGACCCGATATGACTTTTTCTGTGTTCTTATGATGTCTAGTTTCATATGTGTTCCAGGATTTGAGAGTCTCATTGCTTAGAACCTCCATCCCATTTAAATAACCATAAAATATTCTATGATCCTGATGTCATGGTTCATAGAGAGAAACCAGTGAGATGGGCACCTAGCTGGGAAATGGGCTGTTGAATATATAGAAAGCTGCTAGGTAGCATAACAGGGACAGTGAGGAATCAGAGACCAGGAAAAAGCCCAGTCAGCGACACCCACCCAGAGGAAGGACATACTCCAGCAGGACACAGGCCTCCTCAGAGGTACCCCAGCAAAGCATGGGGAGAAGTGGTGCCACGTCTGTAAAAAACTGGGTTGTATCTCCCAGAATTCCCCATCTGTCCATAGATGGTGAGAGCAGACCCAGAGCAGCTGCCTGTGCCTCAGCCTTATGGAGTTAAGTTTGTGACTGGTTCAGGCTCTCTGCAGACTCAGGAAGATGTAGCTGCATCATTATACCCCGTGCTTTATACATGGTGCATTATACCCCGTACAGAGCAATTGACTCAGGCTGTCAATAGACTGAGGCAGGTGTTGCACTGGTTAACTGAGGACAGCCCACTCCATCCCATGAGCGATTGGCTCAGGCAAGACTCAGGCAGCCATGGCTCTATTGATTACACTTGGTTTTTTTCTTGGGGAATACTTTCAAGCTTTCCTTCTCAAGCATGAGGACTAGAAAATGGCTATAATTTAGGAAATGGAAGCTGAGATTCAGTTGTAATGTCGTGACTCCTGGAGCTGAGGCCCTGGAAACTATTTTATAGTCCTTAAACTTTAATCCAGCCCTAAATGCTTTCCTAATCCCATGTTTCCGTACGCAGAGTTGCTTATGTTGGGATATTGTGTGAACTTGAACTGGCAAGGGACATAGTCTCTATAATCATGTCTGGGAGGAGAGGCAGTTGCTGAGATGACGAAGGAGAGGGGACAAGGCAATCTCTCTAATAACATTAAAATAATTGTTTGAAAAGGAACTAAGCTCACCACAGACCTACAGAAATGTTTTTTCAATCCTTTGAAACCTCCAGTCTCTTCAAAACCCCTTCAAAGAGATTATGACATTAACACCTTGAATAAATGACAAAATAATCTGATCTCCACATTATATCAAACATATTCCTACAAATTCCTGCAAATTCCTACCACAAAAAGTCATCTGGAACAAAAAAAAGTCAACCAATGTATCAATAAAATGAAATATGAAAAAGAAACAATTAAGCAAACAAACAAGCGAAACCTCTCGAACCCCAACTACAATTTTTACCCCAAAAATGGAGTAGAGAAACAGTCCTCATGTTCACTAGTGACTTAGCTATGGCTATTGATATTCTGTGCAACATGCTCAGATAGCATGGCGACGTTAGCAATATAAATCCCCAAAAGAGATAGGTGTGTACAAAAACAGTATGTACATTTATGGGCAGATATTTAGATTCTAATCTTCTTTACATTGGTATAATTCTAAACAAAGTCATTAAACTTCAAAGGAGTTAGTACGGATTTTATGAATTCATACACAGATTGCACCCTATGTTCTGAAGGAGACAATTCTGTCATCAGTGCATTATATCCAAGAAGAAGCTCGAAATGAAATCTCAATCAAGTACCAATGATGGACATTTTAATAATTGGTGAATAACCTCCACACAATCAGTTTCTTTAATGCAGCTTTGATCTCCTTGTTCCTCATGCTGTAGATGATCGGATTCATCACTGGAGGCAGCAGGGAATAGAGAACACTCATCATGAGATCCAGACTTGATGCTGAGCTGGAAATGGGTTTCAGGTAGGTAAAGAAGCCAGTGCAAAGAAACAAAGAGACCACAGTGAGGTGAGGGAGGCAGGTGGAGAAGGCTTTACGCCTGCCCTGCTCAGAGGGGATTCTCAGCACTGCTTTGAAGATCAGAACATAAGACACAATTATAAAAACAAAGCAGCTTAAACCTAAAAACAGACTAAAGGCAAGAAGCCCAACTTCACTGAGGTACGAGTTAGAGCAGGTGAGCTTGAGTAGCTGGGGGATTTCACAGAAGAACTGGTTGATGACATTGGACTCACAGAAAGGTAACCTGAAGGTGTTCCCAGTGTGAAGGGCAGAATAGACAATACCAGTAATCCAGGCACTGGCTGCCATTTGGACACAAGCTCTCCTGTTCATTATGCTCTCGTAGTGCAGTGGTTGGCAGATGGCAACATGTCGGTCATACGTCATAATGGTGAGTAAGGCAAAACCAGTAGAAGTGAAGACAACAAATAGAAAGACTTGGGTGACACATGCAGGATAAGAAATCACCCTGGTGTTCATGAGGGAATTGGCCATGGATTTGGGGATGGTGACAGAGATGGAGCAAAGGTCTATTATTGACAGATTCACCAGGAAGAAGTACATGGGGGTGTGAAGATATTGGTAGAGGACTACAGGTGAGATGATGAGAAGATTCCCCATCAGGCCTGCCAGGTAAATCATTAGGAAAATCACAAAGTGCAAAATCTGCAGCTCCCGAATATTAGAGAATCCCAGGAGAAGGAACTCGGTCACCGTGGTTAGGTTGGACATTTTCTTTCTCAGTTTATTGTGTGATGGCTGTGGAGGGAAGGACAAAGACAGTGGGGTGATTACAGTGACAGAGGCAGTGGCCCTGATTCCCCGCAGCAATATCTCATGATGTGAGTGGCAAGAATGCACAGCACTCGTCACTGCTATTAACTACGAGTGGTGAGTTATCACATGAATGTAAAGTCAATGGAGCTGCATCAGTTTGCACCCTCTAAAGATCTAGCTCATGATGCGACTTGATAAAATGACGTGTGAAACATGGAGCAAAGTACTATCCCAATGCAACATTTCTAGCCAAGCTGGATCCCCTCTTGCTATGAACAGCAGGCTGTGAACTTGCGCTTGAAATTAAAATGCTAAAATGCCAACACTGCCTGATATCCACTTTCCAGGGAAATATGACCTAGAGTCTATTAGTATCCTGCATGAGAGCTCTTCGGTAGTGATTACACTGCAGCACCACATCGATGGCCTGCTGCCTGCTTATGTATATATTTGTGAGACCAGATCCCACTTCCATTTCTGTGTGCCGATGGGCTAGCAGAATCGCTCAGCTACCTCTCTGTTTACCTCTGTCATTTTATGTCTTTGCAGGTCAGTGGTCATCAGGAGACTTGGGGTTTATTCTTGACTCTGCCACCAACCTGCTGTGTGAGCTTTGGCCAGTCACTTCCCTGTGCCTCTGTTTCGCCTCCCGCCCATTCTCTGCCTTGTCTGCTAGGACTGTGAGCCCTTTGTCAGATGGGCTGGGCCTTATTATGTGTATGTTCCATTCTCCCATTTACATCATTTGGGTTTAGCCAGCAGCAGTGTGGGACAGAGGATATGACGCTAGAGCAGAATATCCAGGTTCTAATCCCATTGACATCCTCTGTGTTCTTGGCAGGGATAAGAGAGACAGACTTTGGTTGGGGGCTTCAATTCTCTGTTCTCCATTTAAGGCACTAGTATGTTTAATACCAATGCTGTTGGCTGCCAACTTTGCTGCTTACTCAGTTTTATGAATCACCAAGTATCACTTTGAAACAGAAATAAACACCATTGCAATAGAGTGACTGGGTTCAAATTTTACTGCTATTGGACAGTATCAATGTTCCCACTCTTGCTTACATCTAAAATTCTAATCTGGAGTATTCAGACATTTTCTGTTTAAAATACTTCAAAGGAAAAATTGGTTTTCAACTAAAGAAATGTTCTGGGGAAGCCTGTGTTATTCTTGAAACACAACTCAGGTATTGGAAAAGTCAAAATAATGATTCTTTATTTAAGTGAAGATGCTTCAGTTACCGGCAGTTTACCTGAAATTATCAGGTTCTCAATCAGGTTCTCAATGAATAAAAACAAAACAAAAAAAAGTTGGTTTTCATAATATCAATGAAAAGTCAACGGTTTGGTGCTGAGGAAAAAAAAGAAAAAACCTCTGAGCAGCTCTAAATATTTGATTAAATTATATAAAAAGCCTTGAAGAGTTCCAATTGGAACTCCTAGTTCTGTTACGAAATTTGACCAGCATATAAATACCTACACATCTGTGACTGAAATAAGAAACTTACTGCGCAGGTCTTTTTGGAATGTTTCCTGACCTTTGATGCATGGGAATCTTCACAGCCAGGATCCTTCAGTCATTGCCTGTCTGTACAAATAATGCCCCAATCGCTGTGTTATCCAGCAGCTGTTTCCCTGGCTACACACAAGGCAGGGATGAGGCCGAAAGAGTGTCCAAAGGAGATGGCACAGCAAACTATATATTTGTAACACAGACATGTGACGTACAATAGCTCAGAGCCCAGTGCCACCAGAGCCCCAGCTGGCCTGGAATAGCCTGTTCCTTCATTAACACCATAGAATTATCTCTGACAGAGCAGAGATTTTTTCTTTTCCTCCTGTGTTGCATCAGCAGCTCTTGGGATGCAGCCACCAGAGGAAGCCACCGCTCAGGCTGCCCTGGATGTTTGATGTTGGTCACTAAGAGGTACCCAGAGGCAAACACTAAAAGCTCCCAGCTACGTCCTAAACTGGTGTAAATTGATACAGTTCCATTGAGTTCCGAGTACTTAGGGTCCTTTGCGCCGAAGGAGATTTGGCCATTTGATTCCAATGGAGCTACTTTGATTCCCATTTCCTGGTTCTGGCCCTAAGATGCCCATGCAGCTCTGTCAGTTTTCCCCAGCTGGGGAATCAGGCCTCATTAACTCCACTGGAGCTATTTCTGATTTCCACCAGCTGTGGTTCTTGCTCATTGACACCAATGGACCTATGGCGGATACACACCTGCTGGGGATCTCGCCTCGTTAACCAGCTTCAAATCCATTTCCTTTGGCTGTGAATCTGAACTGAAGATGAGGCACTAAGTTTATGCTGAGCTGTTGTGTGAACTTGAATGGGCAAAGGAGGTGGTCTCAATATTTATGTCTGGGAGATGAGGAAGTTAATGAGATCACAATGGAGAGGGGAAGGGTTACAACGCATCTCTCTCTCCTGATATGGTCAGTGATCTGAGAAAAGTTTGAGAGCCCCCGGTCTAATGACATTCACATAGAGATAGAAGTCTGCCGGTGGGAGGAAGGGAGGGTCATGTTTCAGGGGTGGGCCTAAGAGGGGAGGAAGAAATTGTCGTCCGTGGCCTGATTATGAACTCAGGTTGGAAATTTTATCACAATATGGTTTTGTTAATTAGAAAATGGTAATTCATTGTAACCCTGTTCGCAGGAAAGGGTTAGTTGGTTTTGATGAATCTCCTAATCTGGTTTCTATTAGAAGGTTCAAATTTGCTAAAATGTCCAGTTTTGACATTTTTCAATTTGAAAAAAAAATATTTGGAAATGTCAGTTAATTCATTCTAAAGAAAAGGTGAAAAATAAAGGGTGTTATGTAAGATTGAATGGGCAAGGTGGTAGTCCCATAATTGTATGTGGCTGGATAGGCTGTTGGTGAGATCACAAATGAGAGAGGAAAATTCCGCAAGACAGTCTCTCTACTGACATACAATCCATGAGCTCTAAAAAAAAAGTCTGAGAATTTCAAGACAGAAATGCCTGCCCAGGTGAGTCACTCTTCAGGATTGGGACCTAGTAAAAGCAACATTTGAAAATAGGGCTCAAAATAATTATTGCAAATATTGTCTTAATATTAACAAGACGGCAAATACTAACACTGAAGGATCCCTAAAATGGAATTGATTAGGCTGTGTTGTGACGCTGTCATGTTTCAAGTGGAGACACGACCTTAGATGCCCAATGACCGAGGGCCAAGTTGTAAAAGATATTGAGGTGCCTCTAGAGAGGTACTGGGGCACTTCTAAAAATGGGAGATAGGCCTGTTGATCTAAATGGCACTGGCAACATGGGCAGTGGCCCGGCATCCTCACTCCATGCCAGCCCTTGTCAATGGTGAGACAATCCTGGAGTTAAGCTGGTGTGCATTTCATAGGAGGGAAGAATCAGCCTTTCATTCTGTGCCCAAGCAATGCCCATTAAACTGTGTTGCCACTTACACCTGTTCCATAGACACTCGAAAGCAAGGATGGGAGCTTCTTTCCCTTGGGTGTATAAATCAGGACCCAGAGACTTTAAGTCAGAAGGGACCATCGTGATCATCTAATCTGACCTCCTGCACATTGCAGGTCACAGAACCTCACCCACCTACTCCTGTAATAGGCCCTGAGGCTGTGGCTGAGTTACTGACATCCTCAAATCATGGCATAATCGCTTCTAATTACAGAGAATTCACCATTTAGAGTAGTTTAAACCTGCAAGTGACCCATGCACCGCGCTGTAGAGGAAGGTGAAAATCCCCCAGCGTCTCTGGCAATCTGACTCCAACTATGGCGATCAGTTAGACTTGAGCATGTGGGCAAGACCCACCAGGCAGATACCTGGGAAAGAATTCTTTGTAGTAACTCAGACTCTTCCCCATCTAGTGTCCCATCTCCAGGAGTTGGGGATTTTTGCTACTGGCAGTTGCCGATGGGCCACATACCATTGTAGGCAGTCTCATCATGGCATCCCCTCCATAAGCTTATCAAGCTCAGTCTTGAAGCCAGTTAGGTTTTTTTGTCCCCACTGCTCACCTTGGAAGGCTGTTCCACATGGGCTCAAAGGAGTCAGAGTGGCATAAGACTGGCATATGTGAGAAAATAATCAGACCTTAACATTTAGGGCTAGAGTCCTATCAAACCAGTGTAGTTTGACAGCGCTTAACAAATTCTCAACTCGTTTCAGTCCACGGACCACCAGGCCAATCAAATAATTTCCGTGTACCACCTCCTTTTTTTAATTTTATTTTTGTTGTTGTTGAGACATGATGAAAAAAAGCAGACACATTTTGGTTTGAATTTTATTTATTTATTTTTACTAGATGTTTGGATTCTCTTCTCACGGACAAGCTTTTCAATGTTTGGAGTGGTACTTGATAATGCACCAGGAATATCACTTTTCCACTGCGAGCCGATTCCTCTCTTTGGACTTAACGTGCAACAAACACTAAAATCCTATCTCACACAGATAAGTTGATGCAAGTGGCAAAAGAAATCTGACTGTGTGTGCTGACAGATTTGGGTAACTCCCGGTCATGCTGGCCCAAAGATTCTCTATGGTAGACTGCTGGTACACACCGTGGGTTGCAAAATATGTGAACATCTGATGCTCTGAGCCTTAGACGGAAGCTACTGGCAACACAATGCAGTCGCGTCCTAGATGACGCTATGGATAACACACTGTGTGCTCGTAAAACAGCCTAACGGCAGCACCTGCTCATACTATTTCACTGTGGACAATATTCACGTGGACCACCGAAAAACTCACCATGGACCACCAGTGGTCCATGGACCATTACTTGGGAACCACTTCTGGGGATGTGGCTTACTGATTTCAGTGGAGCTACATCTATTTACACCAGACAGGGACTGACATTTACACCAGACAGACGCCCATGCTGTGATGCCAATTTACACAAGCTATGGATCTGACATGTACGTTTTAATACGAAGGAGCTCAATCTATTCAGCTTAACAAAGAGAACGTAAACGGCTGACTTAAGCACAGTCTACAAGTACCTACATGGGAACAAATCCTTCATAATGGGCTCTCCGGTCTAGCAACCAAAGTTATCACATGAGCCAAAGACTGAACGTTGAAGTTAGACAAATTTAGACTAGAAATAAGGAGTAAATTCTTAACCACCGGAACCATTTACCAAGTTTTGTGGTCAAGAAGTCAGTCTGGATGATCACAATGATCCCATCTGGCCTGGGAATCTATGAATACTGTTGGTTGAGGACCACATTGCTGTGAGTTATGGCTTGCCTCTCACTTTGCAGATAAACCTTTAGAGTTGCATGCGGATTATACCTGTGTAAATCTACACTATTGTGGTTTTGCATGTGTACGTGACCTGTACACGATTGTGTGTTTGCATGCAGACTGGACACTACTGTGTGTTTGTGTACATGTGGGTTGTGCAGTAGTGTGTGTGTGGGGGATGTATGTTGCTGTGTGGCACAAGATGTCAAAGTCCCTTGATAGAAGCTACATAGGGCTTAAACACAGGGCCTGTAGATTTTCATGAAGCATCCCATACTGTCTATGCTACAAGCACTAAGTGAAGTAGTACAGAGGCAATATCAGACTCATAAGCTGCTGTACAAACTCTGACTACTAGAGGGGAACAAGGAGCCACGATGTGTTAGCCTGAGTTACCTGCACTTTTCTGGAGTGTGAGAATATGAGTGACCGTGTGTACCTGAGAATAAACTGCAATAACAATGACATGGGATTAGTGGGAATGTCGGTGTGGCTCTGGCCTCCAGGACGTGCGAGGTGATTTCAGTTCAGATAAAGCAGCCGCACAGAGTCACTCATACATATGCCACCCACTGGTCTTTCTGTGTTACAAATCCCCTCTGCGCCCAATCCTCAAAGCCCGTGAGTCTGTCACATCCCTACCAGGGAGCCTGGCTCTTTCGATCAAGCTGCAGGGACTCCTGCCCTTATTTCTGGAGGTCCCTGGTGTAACCACAAGGTACCAGCCAAGATGGTGACCATCATAGAAGTGTAACAGCAGCCCTATTTCTATATTTATCCTAGAATCATAGAATTGTAGGACTAGTCTAGTCCCCTGCACACATGGCAGGACTAAGTATTTTCTAGACCATCCCTGGCAGGTGGTTGTCTAACCTGCTCTTAAAAATCTCCAGTGATGGAGATTCCACAACCTCCCTAGGCAATTTATTCCAATGATTATCTATCCTGAGAGTTAAGAGGTTTTCCCTAAGGACAAACCTAAATTGCCCTTTCTGCAATTTAAGCCCTTTGTTTCTTGTCCTAACATCCAGGGTTAAGGAGAACAAATTTTCTCTCTTCTCCTTGTAACAACCTTTTATGTACTTGGAAACTGCTATCATGTCCCTGTGACACTTTATGCTCCAAAGCAGGACCCTGGAACCCCAATATTTTCCATGGTGACATGACTATGTATATATTATGCCTTGTGAGGTATTATTTCAAAAATCTTAATATATAAAAACACATTAATATCCCGTTGCATTGTATGTGCTATGACTGTATGGGGGATTAAGAAGTTTGCTATGTGTGTGTTACTGAAATATATTCTAAGATTGGAAACACCCACAACCAGCCTTTCAGGTACCACAATGGAGAAGCCAGCCAGTGCTGATGGCCCATTAAGGGGAATCCACCATGCCAAGGACTATCACAGGACCTGTATACAATGAAGGCTTCTCAGAAGGAGCATGTAGAGAATGGAGACTGCTTTACTTACATCATAGCAAAGGATCTTTCCAGCAAGCTGGAGGAAGTGGAAATCTAACCGACATCTTAGACGTATGTCCGCTCATGCAAGAGATGTGGGGAATAAAAAGGAAGAACTATACATACAAATAAAAAGATTAGTGTTGTGCCCTGGTCCTCAAAGGTTTTTAGCCCCGTAACTCCCATTGTCTTTGGCTCCTTGTTTTGCCAGTGGCATACTCAGTGACTTTGGGCAAGAGCCAATACCTAAGAGTTGGATGTCTTATTATAATAGGCCCAGCTGTAAATCACATAGAGGCCCACCTCCCCCCAAAAAACCCCTTACGTTTAGCTGTAAGCCTTCAATGGGACTTGTCTAATATTTAAAGTTAAGCACTGGCTTATGAGTTTTTCGAGATTAGTATTTTAGCTCAGAACATTCAAAGGAGCTGAGTTATAAATTCATATGCAATATACACAACCATGCAGAAACATGGTTTAATAAATAATAAATCATAATAACAATAATAATGCAGCCAACTTCTGTGATCTAGACACAACTGGATTCTTGTGTGGGTGAGAGAGCACTGGTGAAATCCCAATCTACCCTTTGAAGCTAATTGATAAATCCCATTTGTTATGGGTATAAGGTTAGAATAACCTCTGTGTTGTGCTCTGGTCTTTGAGTGCACATCCCCATGTCTCCGTTTTGCGCTTGTCCCTCTCTTAGGGTTGAACCACGTGATTCTGCCTCTCAAACTTGGTTCGAGGTTATAGCAATTTGTGCACCCACCATGATTTCTCCCACCGTGCTTTGTTACTGCAGTTCTTCCCACAGGAGCTGGGACCAGTAGTACGTTGAGTGACTAGCTCAGCCTTCACCATACAAAGTACAATTTTTTTATGATTGTAGGAAAAAAGCCTAACATAAGAAAAAAATATCATCCAATTCCACATCGATCACTGCAGTAGTTTGGTAGGATACAAATTTGGGTTTATTACCCAGATTCAGTTTGTCTTTAGGAGAAATTGCAATAGCTTTCTCTTCCCCAGCAATGGCTTTTCAACATAGCAAGAAGTATACAGTATTGATTTATTTAAATAAAAAATATAATAAACATAATTATACAAAGATATAGGTCCCCAACATAAATAAGACAATAA
Organism: Macrochelys suwanniensis; assembly: GCA_033296515.1. Classification (NCBI taxonomy): domain Eukaryota; kingdom Metazoa; phylum Chordata; order Testudines; family Chelydridae; genus Macrochelys; species Macrochelys suwanniensis. The sequence continues at coordinate 39,685,738 of CM065786.1, read as the reverse complement.
AATCCCATTAGCATTAAAACAATCATTTAAACAGGAACTCAGTTATTCACACACTTACAGAAACTATTTTAAATTCTTCATCATTGGGGAAAGGAAAACTCTAAGGTTAGGTCTTCACTACCCACCAGATCGGAGAGTAGAGATCGATCCTTTGGGGATCGTTTTTTCACAATTTTCATGCGATAAATCGGTTCCTAAAAGCACTCCCCGTCGACTCTGGTACTCCAGCTTGCGAGAGGCTCAAGCAGAGTCAATGGGGGCAGTGGCTAGTAAGGTAAGCAGCAGGTGAGGATGGCCAGGTAAATCGATCTAAGATACGCCGACTTCAGCTAAGCTATCCGCGTAGCTGAAGTTGCGTACCTTAGATCGACACCCACCCACCCCAGCTACTGTACACCAGGTCCCAGTCTCCCAGAAAACACTTTCAAAGATATTATGACATTGACACCTTGAATAGATGACAAAATAAACGAATACCCACATTTAACCAAACATATTCCACCCTGCAAATTGCTATCTCCCAAAGGTCACCTGGAACAAAGTAACATGTCAACCAATGAATCAATAAAATGAAACAACATGAAAAAGAGACAATGAAGCAAACAAAAAAGCCAAACCTCTCATAAACCAACCACATTTTTTATCCCAATAAAGGAAATGCACAAGAAAGTTCATGAAGACGACTAGTGACTTAGCTATGGCTCTTGATATTCTGTGCAACATGCTCAGATAGCATGGCAATGTTATCAGTATAAGACAGATAGATAGGGGTGTATGTACATTTATGGATAGATATTTAGATACTGATCTTATTTACACCAGTGTAATTCTAAATTAACTCTTTTTACTTTGGTGGAGTTAATCCGGATTTTATGAATTCGTAAACTGATTGCACCCTATATTCTCAAGGAGACAATTTTGTCATCAGTCGATTATATCCAAGAAGAAGCTCAGAATGAAATCTCAATCAAATGCCAATGATGGAGATTTTAATTCTTGGTGAATAACCCCCACACAATCAGTTTCTTTAATGCAGCTTTGATCTCCTTGTTCCTCATGCTGTAGATGATCGGATTCATCACTGGAGGCAGCAGGGAATAGAGAACACCCATCATGAGATCCAGACCTGATGCTGAGCTGGAAGCGGGTTTCAGGTAGGCAAAGAAGCCAGTGGAAAGAAGCAAAGAGACCACAGTGAGGTGAGGGAGGCAGGTGGAGAAGGCTTTACGCCGGCCCTGCTCAGAGGGGATTCTCAGCACTGTAGTGAAGATCTGAACATAAGACACAATTATAAAAACAAAGCAGTTTAAACCTAAAAATGCACCAAAGGCAAGAAGCCGAAGTTCTCTGAGGTACGAGTCAGAGCAGGTGAGCTTGAGTAGCTGGGGGATTTCACAGAAGAACTGGTTGATGACATTGGACTGGCAGAAGGGTAACCTGAAGGTGTTCCCAGTGTGCAGGGCAGAGTGGACAATACCAGTAATCCAGGCACTGGCTGCCATTTGGACACACGCTCTCCTGTTCATCACTCTCTCGTAGTGCAGTGGTTGGCAGATTGCGACATGTCGGTCATACGCCATAATGGTGAGTAAGGCAAGATCAGCTGTAGTGAAGACTAAAAAGAGAAAGACCTGGGTAACGCATCCAGGATAAGAAATCACCCTGGTGTTCATGAGGGAATTGGCCATGGATTTGGGGATCGTGACAGAGATAGAGCCGAGGTCTAGAATGGCCAAATTTGCCAGGAAGAAGTACATGGGGGTGTGAAGATGGTGATCGAGGGCTATAGCTGTGATGATGAGAAGATTCCCCATCAGGCCTGTCAGGTAAATCACTAGAAACATGACAAAGTGTAAAATCTGCAGCTCCCGAACATCAGAGAATCCCAGGAGAAGGAACTCGGTCACTGTGGTTCGGTTGGACATTTTCTTCCTCAGTTCGTTGTGTGATGGCTGTGGAAGGAAGGACAAAGACAGTGGTGGGATTATACTGACAGCGGGAGTGGCCCTGATTCCCCACAGTAATATCTCGTGATTGAATGTCAACAATGTACAGCACTCGTCACTGCTATTACCTAGGTGTAGTGAGTTATCCCATGAATGTAAATTAGCGCGGCTCCCTTAAAGTCAAAGGAGCTGTATCAGTTTGCACCATGTAAAGATCTGCCCCAGGATGTGACTTGATAAAATGCTGTGTGGAGGATGGAGCAAAGCACAACCCAATGCAACAATTCTAGCCAACCTGGATCTTCTCTTCCTACGAACAGCAGGCTTAATATCACTTAATATCCTGCATGAGAGGTCGTCTGTAGTGATTCCACTGCAGCACCACAAGGATGGCCTGTTGCCTGCTTATGTATTGATTTATGATACAAGATCCCACATCCATCTCTGTGTACCGATGGGCTAGCAGAATCGCTCAGCTACCTCTCTGCTGCATCGTTTACCTCTGTCACTCTTTGTGTGTGCAGGTCAGTGGCCATCAGGAGACTTGGGTTCTATTCTTGTCTCTGCCACTGACCTGCTGTGTGACCTTGGCCCTGTCACTTCCCCTCCCTGTGCCTCTGTTTCCCCTCCCTCCATCCCATTCTCTGGCTTGTCTGCTAGGACTGTGAGCTCTGTGGGGGCTGGGCTGTGTCTTGTTATGTGTATGTTCAGTGCTCCCATTTACAGCATTTGTGTTTAGCCAGCAGCAGTGTGAGACAGAGGATACGGCGCTAGAGTAGGAGATCTAGGTTCTAATCTCATTCACCTCCTCTGTGTCCTGGGGCAGGGTTAAGAGAGACAGGCTTTGGCTGGGAGCTTCATTTGACTGTTCACCATCTAATGCACTAGTATGCTTAATAAATATGCTGTGGGCTACCAACTTTGCTGCTTACTCAGTTTTGCCATTCAACAAGTGTCCCTTTTGAACAGAAATATAAATGGGTGCAATAGAGTGACTGGGTTCAAATTGTACTAATATTGAACAATGTTAATATTCCCAACCTGGTTGTAATCAAACTTTCCAATCTGGAATATTCAGACATTTTTCTGTTTAAATTATTTGAAAGGAAAACTGGGGGTGTGAAGATTCTGGTCAAGGGCTCTGGCTGAGATGATGAGAAGAGGGAAGGACAAAGACAACGGTCGGGATTACAGAGACAGAGGAAATGGCCCTGATTTCCCTCAGTAATATCTCAGGGTAGGAGTGTGAAATGTGCACAGCACTCGTCACTGCCAGTAACTAGGAGATGTGAATTAACACAGGAGTGTACTTTGGCACAGCTCCCTTAATAGCCATGGGGCTGCATCAGTTTACACAGTCCTGGCTCAGGATGTGGCTTGATAAAATACAGTATGAAGGATGGAGCAAAGCACATCCAACCCCAATGATCTAGCCAAGATATTTCCCTCATTGGGGAAATATGCAAACTTGGATGTGGAGGTAACATACTAAAAAGCTAATGCTGCCTGATTTCCAGTTTCTGAGGAAATATGACCTGGACTCAGAAAGCATCCCCAATGACAGCTCACTTGTTAGGAGTCACTACAACACCACACAGACGCCTGCTGCCTGTTTCCATAACTGATCTGTGGCACCAAATCCCAGCTGCATTTCCAGCTCTGTGTGATGAGGGGCTAATAGCATCGCTCAGCTACATCTGTGTTGTGTAATTTCCCTCTGTGACTGTACAGCTGGCCTTTGCCATTCAGTAGCCATCAGGAGACATGGTTTCTATTCTTGGTTCTGTCAGAGACCTGCTGTGTGACCTTGGACTAGTCACTTCCCCTCCCCGTACCTCTATTTTCCCTCCCTCCCTTACTCTGTCCAGTCTACTTCAGTTGTAAACTCTCTGGGACATAGGCAGTTTCTTACTATGTTTGTGTGATCTTCACCTGTTAAGAGTATTTCTGTTTAACAGGCACCAGTGTGGGACAGAGGCTATGGTGCTAGAGCAGGAGATCTGGGCTCACATTGCCCTCTTCGATGTAATTGAGAAGAGACAGGCTTTAGCTGGGGGCTTCAACTCTCTGTGCCTCAGTTTAAAGGTGACTGTATGTAGAAAACATGGTCTGTGGGTATCAACTGTGCTGCCTTCTCAGTTTTACCGTTCTGCAAGAATCTCTTTGAAACAGCAATAAACGTGGTTGGAATAGAGGGTGTTATTGGACAATATCAATGCTGACCCACTGGCTTAATTATAAATTTCCAATCTGGGGAATTCAAATATTTTCTGTTTAAATTATTACCAAGCAAAACAGGGTTTTAAATTGAAAACATTTTAATGATAGGTCTGTGCTATCCTTAAAATGAACGTATGTATTGGGAAAAAAAATATTTTTTTCAAAACACTCAGTGAAATTTTTTCAGTGTTCAGCATTTTTTGCCAGCAATTTTTTGATCTCGATTCACAAAACCAAAAAATGGTTTGGTTTCTACAATGTGAATGAAAATTGAAATTTTTTATGCTGGAAAAAATGAGCAGCTATAGATGTTTGATTAAATGATAGTAAAGGTTTCAAAGAGTTCCAATTGTAACTCATAGTTCTAGTTATACATTGCTCCAAGATATTAGCAACCAAACATATTTAACTTACAGTATTGGTGTTTGTGGAATGTTTCCCAGCCTGTGAAGCATTGGAGAGTCCACTGCCAGGATTCTTTAGTCCTTCTCTATCTGTGCACCTGTCAATCATGCCTCATCACTGTGTTATCCAGCTGCTGTCTCCCAGTTCCTTTGCGATATCCCCTGAGTTGCTGGGTCTCTGCATTCCTATCAGACAGGGACCCACTCCACAGATGGGTGGTCCCCTCTTTAGGCAGGCTTGCCTGAAACGTGAACGTGAAGGACTACATGGGATTGGAAGCCTCTCCCAGCTCTGAAACTGATCCTGGCTTGTGCAGGATTCAGACGCAGTCATAGCCCAGGATGTATCTTGCCTGGAGCTGAATCTGGTCTCCAGGGCTATGAGCCCACGTCTGATTTCATAGAATATCAGGGTTGGAAGGGACCTCAGGAGGTCATCTAGTCCAACCCACTGCTCAAAGCAGGACCAATCCCCAATTTTTGCCCCAGATCTCTAAATGGCTCCCTCAAGGATTGAACTCATAACCCTGGGTTTAGCAGGCCAATACTCAAACCACTGAGCTATCCCTCCCCTCCTTCACCTGAGGAACAATCCAATGTTCACAATCTGCCCTAGCCAACCCTAATCCCACAGAGCGGGAAGAGCACCCAGCCTGGATCTCACACGATGGCAGCATCCCTGCAAGGACCCTTGGTTAAAGACAAGGCAGGGCTGAGTCCCATGTGGCATCCCAAGGAGATTGCAGAATAGAATGTACATTGGTAGTACAGACACGTGACCTACCCAGGGGCACCAGAGCCCCAGATGGGCTGGAATAGCCTGTTCCTTCATTAATGCCACATAAACAGCTCTGGGGGAGTAGAGATTTTTTTTTACTCCTGCATTTCGTCAGCAGCTCTTGGGATGCAGCCACCAGAGGAACCCACAGCTCAGGCTGCTCTGGCTGTTTGATGTTGGTCACTAAGATGTATCCAGAGGCAAACACTAAAAGCTCAGTGCAATGTCCTTAAATGTTGCAAACTGATACACTTCCACTGAGTTCCGAATAGTTAGGGCTCTTTGCACCAAGTGGAGATGTGGCCCTTTGATTTCAATGGAGCTACTTTGTTTTACGTTAGCTGGGGATCTGGCCCTGAGATGGCCATGAAGCTCTGTCAGTTTTCACCAGTTGGGAATCAGGCCTCATTCACTGGAGCTACTGCTGATTTACACCAGCTGGGGATCTGTTCCCTTAAACAATTTCAAATCCATGTTATTTGCCTGTGAATCTGAACTGAATGAAAGACAAAAGTTTCTACCCTGTCAGCACTTTCTTAGCTCTTTACCCCATGGGATTAATGGTCAGAATGTAACTTTTAATGGCTATGAAGCAATTCATTCTCACTGGGGACAACGTTGCAGAGATTTTCTGTATCTGAATTTCAACTTCTATAGGGAAGGATTGCCGGATCCCTCTTTCTTTCTTTCTTTGTCAGGAATTATGTTTTCTTTCAAAGCAATTCCACATATATATTAGAGCAGACAACACACAAATAAAAGGTACATTAGACTGCAGGTTCAATGCTTCATGACATCTTAAAACTGTTTATTTTATTTCACACTGATTGTAGGTATGTCAGAGAGACTTGTTGTGGAAAATTAACCACACATTTTGTTTGAATCAGAAATGTCAGAGGCTCCTTTATTAATAAAGCATATATGCTGGGAAGCAACACATGGCTGTATGAGATACATCCATCGTGGCCCCCACTTTACAAAGGGCGGTACATCTTTATATACTTTTCACTTGCATTCACTTGCATTCAGACAGTAGACTTCCTCTTTGGTAGTTTTCCACCAGACCAAACAGTTATTCCTTATATGGAATATGAAGTAACAAAACATATTTTTCATTAAAAAGCAAACTTGTGGTTAAACTGTAGGTCACAGAAAATTTAGCTTGGCATTGCGGTTTTAGACTTTTAGCTGAGCTGGTTGTTATCACCACTGTACAACTACTTCCTCTTCTGACCTTTGCCTTACATACCATGTTTTAACAAAAGGCCTTTTTGCCCAGACAGGGCAGTTCCCGGGCACAGCAGTTTCTACATGAGTAAAGTGCCAAGGGGCTGGGGGAATTTCTACAGACTGAACAAATAAGAAGGATCAGATCTCCATCTGATGTAAATCAATTGTAGCTCCATTGGATTCAAAGGGGCCAGGTCCATATCTGTTGTACATCAATCCCCTCCTCCTCCCTAAACACACATTTTTTGGAAATCTGTCATACTACTGTTGGAGTGAATGAGGCCAGATGCCCAGATGGTGTAAATTTGCCTAGTGCTATGGAGCTATTCCAGGTGATGTGCCCTGAGTATCTGTACTATGATGCCTAGTTTTATGTTTGTTATTGTATTTGAGATTCTCATGGCTTAGAACCTCCATCCCATTTTAATAATCCTGAAATAGTCCAAGATGTTGAGATCATGGTTCATAGACAGAAATGTGTCAGGTTGGCATGAGCTGGGAAATTGTCTGATTAATATAGACACATTGGGTCTGGGGCGGTTAGATAACGGAACAGGGATGGTGAGGGATCAGAGAGTGGGGAAGGGCCCAGTCACAGACACCTACCCAGAGAAAGCACCTACTCCAGCATGAGGCAGGCAACCTCAGAGGTACCCCCAGAAAGAGTGGGGAGAAGTGGTGGCACATCTGTAAAAACTGGGTTGTATCTCTCAGAATTGATCCATGTGGTAAAGTTCACTCCACATCTGGAGTGAACTTTTTGACTGTATCAGGCTATCTGAAGGCTCAGGAAGGTGGCACTGGGTCAGTTTCACTCAAAGCAGTCTAATCCTTTCAGAGCAATTGGTTCAGGCTCTCTGCAGACTCAGGCAGATGTTGCTCTATTGGTTACACTTGGCTATCGTCTTAGTCATGGGTGATGTTTTCAAGCTTTCCAGTCCACGTAGATATCCCTTGGTAGAAGCTACAAAGGGGTTGAGCACAGGGCCTGTACATTTTCATGCAGGATCCCATACTGCCTATGCTGTAAGCACTAGTGAACTAGTACAGAGGCAATAGCAGACACATAAACTGCTTGTTCAAGCTTTGACCACTAGAGGGGACAAGGAGCCACACTGTGTGAGTGACCCTGTGTACCTGAGAATAAACTGCAATAACAATGAAATGGGATTAGTGGGAATGTCATGGGATTAGTGGGAATGAGATTAGTGGGACTGTCATGGGAATTAGTGGGAATGTCACGGGAGTGTCTGTGCGGCACTGGCGTCCAGGATGTGTGAGGTGATTTCAGTTCAGATAAAGCAGGTGCACAGAATCACTCGTACCTATGCCACCCACTGGCCTTGGTGTGTTACAAATCCCCTCTGTGCTCAATCCCCAGAGCCCGTGAGTCTGTCACATCCCTACCAGGGAGCCTGGCTCTTTAGATCAAGCTGCAGGGACTCCTGCCCTTATCTCTGGAGCTCCCTGGTGTAATCACAAGGTACCAGCCAAGATGGTGACCATCATAGAAGTGCAACAGTGGCCCTATTTCTATATTTATCCTAGAATCATAGAATCGTGGGAATAGTCCAGTCCCCTGCACACATGGCAGGACTAAGTATTTTCTAGACCGTCCCAAACAGATGTTTGTCTAATACGTAAGAGTTGGATGTTTAATTACAATAGACCCAGCTGAAAATCACATCCATACCCTCAACCCTCCCCTCACCCCAACCCCCAAAAAACATACGTTTAGGGTTGAATTACGTGATTCTCCCTCTCAAACTGGTTCCCAGACTATAACAATTAGTGCACCCACCATGATTTATCCTACCGTTATTGATACCTGCAGTTCTTCCCACAGGAGCTGTGACCAGTAGTAAGTTGAGAGACAAGCCCGGCCTTCACCATACAAAGTATAATTTATTTACCACTGTAGGAAAAAAGCGTAACATAAGAAAAAAATATGATCTAATTCCAGATCGATCACTGCAGTAGTTTGGTATGGTAAAAAATTGGGTTTATTAGCCAGATTCAGTTTGTCTTTAGGAAACATTGCAATAGCTTTCTCTTCCAAAATGTCTTTCAACCATAGCAAGAAGAATAGATGACAAAATAAATGGATACCTCCATTTAATCAAACATATCCCAATCTGTAAATACCTATCCCCCGAAAATCACCTGGGACAAAGTAACACATCAACCAATGAATCAATAAAATGAAACAACATGAAAAAGAGACAAACAAGCCAACAAACAAGCCAAACCTCCCATAACCCAACCACAATTTTTATCCTAAAAAAGGAGAAGCACCAGATAGTTCAGTAAGTCGACAAGTGACTTAGCTATGGCTATCGATATTCTGTGTAATATGCTCAGAGAGCATGGTGACGTTAGCACTATAAGACAGATAGATAGGTGTGTATGTACATTTATGGATAGTTATTTTGATTCTAATCTTATTTACACTGGTGTAATTCTAAATTAGCTCATTTTTCTTAAGTGGAGTTAGTTCTGATTTTATGAATTCATAAACAGATTGCACCCTATATTCTCAAGGAGAAAATTTTGTCATCAGTTGATTATATCCAAGAAGAAGCTCAGAATGAAATCTCAATCAAGTACGAATGATGGACATATTAATTCTTGGTGAATAACCTCCACACAATCAATTTCCTTAATGCAGTTTTGATCTCCTTGTTCCTCATGCTGTAGATGATTGGATTCATCACTGGAGGCACCACAGAAGAGAACACCCATCATGAGATCCAGACTTGATGCTGAGCTGGAATTGGGTTTCAGGTACTCAAACATCGCAGTGCAAAGAAGCAAAGAGACCACAGTGAGGTGAGGGAGGCAGGTGGAGAAGGCTTTATGCCGGCCTTGCTCAGAGGGGATTCTCAGCACTTCTTTGAAGATCTGAACATAAGACACAAATATAAAAACAAAGCAGTTTAAACTTATAAACACACCAAAGGCAAGAAGCCCAAGTTCACTGAGGTACGAGTCAGAGCAGGTGAGCTTGAGTAGCTGGGGGATTTCACAGAAGAACTGGTTGATGACATTGGACTGGCAGAAGGGTAACCTGAAGGTGTTCCCAGTGTGCAGTGCAGAGTAGACAATACCAGTAATCCAGGCACTGGCTGCCATTTGGACACATGCTCTCCTGTTCATCACTCTCTCATAGTGAAGTGGTTGGCAGATGGCGACGTGTCGGTCGTATGCCATGATGGTGAGTAAGACAAAATCAGTTGAAGCAAAGACTAGAAATAGAAAGACTTGGGTGACACATCCAGGATAAGAAATTACCCTGATGTTCATGAGGGAATTGGCCATGGATTTGGGGATGGTGACAGAGATGGAGCTGAGGTCTATTATTGACAGATTCACCAGGAAGAAGTACATGGGGGTGTGAAGATGGTGGTTGAGGGCTACGGCTGTGATGATGAGAAGATTCCCCATCAGGCCTGTCAGGTAAATCACCAGAAATACGACAAAGTGCAAAATCTGCAGCTCCCGAACGTCAGAGAATCCCAAAAGAAGGAACTCGGTCACCGTGGTTTGGTTGGACATTTTCTTTCTCAGTTCATTGTGTGATGGCTGTGGAGGGAAGGACAAAGACAGTGGGGTGATTACAGTGACAGAGGGAATGGCCCTGATTCCCTGCAGCAATATCTCATAATGTGAGTGTCAACAATGCACAGCGCTAGTCACTGCTGTGAACTAGGAGTGGTGAGTTATCACATGAATGTAAAGTCAAAGGAGCTGCATCAATTTGCATCATCTAAAGATCTTGCTCCAGGATGTGACTTGATAAAATGCTGTGTGGAGGATGGAGCAATGTACTATCCCAGTGCAACAATTCTAGCCAAGCTGCATCCCCTATTGCTCCAAACAGCAGGCTGTGAACTTGGACTTGAAACTAAATGCTAAAATGCCAACACTGCCTGATATCCACTTTCCGGGGAAATATGACATAGACTCAGTATCCTGCATGAGAGATCGTCTGTGGTGATTCCACTGCAGCACCACATCGATGGTGTGCTGCCTGCTTATGTAGTGATTTATGACAAAAGATCCCATTTCCATCTCTGTGTACCGACTGGCTAGCAGAATCGCTCAGCTACCTCTCTCCTGCATCGTTTACCTCTGCCACTTTATGTCTGTGCGGGTCAGTGGCCATCAGGAGTCTTGGGTTATATTCTTGGCTCTGCCACTGACATGCTGTGTGACCTTGGGCCAGTCACTTCCCTGTGCCTCCATTTTCCCTCACACCCTTTCTCTGCCTTGTCTCCTAGGACTGTGAACTCTGTGGCGTATGGACTGTGTCTTATTATGTATATGTTCCGTGCTTTCCATGGTCCCATTTACATCATTGGGTTTAGCCAGCAGCAGTGTGGGACAGGCTAGGTTCTAATCCCATTGATGTCCTCTATGTCCTTGGCAGGGATAAGAGAGACAGGCTTTGGCTGGGGGCTTCAATTCTCTGTTCTCCATTTACGGCACTAGTATGTTTAATACCAATGCTGCTGGCTGCCAACTTTACTGCTTACTCAATGTTATGAATCACCAAGTATCCCTTTGAAACAGAAATAAACACCATTGCAATAGAGTGACTGGGTTCAAATTTTACTATTATAGGTCAGTATCAACATTCCCAGTCTCGCTCACGTCTAAGTTTCCATTTTGGGGTATTCATACATTTTCTGTTTAAAATATTTCAAAGGAAACCTGGGTTTTCAACTAAAGAAATATTCTGGGGAAGCCTGTGTTATTCTTGAAACACAAGTCAGGTATTGGAAAAGTGAAAATGATGTTTCTTTTTTTAAGTGAAAATGTTTCAGTTTCCGGCAGTTTACCTGAAATTGTCTGGTTCTCAATAAAAAAAAATAAAAAAATGAAAAGTCAATGGTTTGTTGCTGGAGAAAAATAAAAAAAACCTCTGAGCAACTCTAAATTTTTGATTAAATTATATAAAAAGCCTTGAAGAGTTCCAGTTGTAACTCCTAGTTACGTTATGAAATTTGACCAGCATATAAATACCTAAACATCTGTGACTGAAATAAGGAACTTACTGCGTTGGTCTTTGTGGAATGTTTCCCAGCCCATCATGCATGGGACTCTTCACAGCCAGGATCCTTCTGTCATTGCCTGTCTGTATAAATAATGCCCCAGTCGCTGTGTTATCCAGCAGCTGTTTCCCTCTCACTTCACCATGTTTCCCAAGCTGCTGTGTCTTGTGCAGTTCCTAGCAGGCAGGGACCCACTCCACAGATGGGTGCTCCCTGCTCCCCATGTCAGGCAGGCTTGGCGGAGAGGTGAAGGACTAAATATGATGGGGGCTGGGAACCCCTCCCAGCACTGAAACTGATCCTGGCTTCTTCAGGCTGCTTCTTCACAACCCAGGATGTCCCTGCTCTGTGGCTAAATAGTTGTGTGAACTTGAATGGGCAAAGGAGGTGGTCTCTATATTTGTGTCTGGGAGAAGAGGAAGTTGATGAGATCACAATGGAGAGGGGATGGGGTCCACAAGGCATCTCTCTCTTGATATGGTCAGTGATCTGAGAAAAGTTTGAGAGCCCCTGGTCGAACGGCATTCACATGGACATAGAAGTCTGCCGGTGGGAGGAAGGGAGGGAGGTAGGGACATATTTCAGGGTTGGGGCCTAAGAGGGGAGGAAGAAATTCTCGTCAGTGGGCTGATTATGAACTCGGGTTGGAAATTTTCTCACAATACAGTTTTGTTCATCAGAAAATGCTGATTTATTGTAACCCAGGTCACAGCAAAGGGTTAGTTGGTTTTGATGAATCTCCTAATTTGACTTCTATTAGAAGGTTCAATTTGCTAAAATGTCCACTTTTGACATTTTTCAATTTGAAAAAAAAAATCATTTGGAAATTTCAGTTAATTCATTATAAAGAAAAGGTGGGAAAAAAATAAAGAGTTAAAATCAAAATGAAACGTTGCTCTGCAGCATGGGGCGCAGGTCACCTGCTAGTATGACCTGGATCTGCCCCAGCTGACCTGTCTTTGCCACGGCCTAGGGCACAGGTGAGCCCTCAGCCTGCCCAGGTCTAGGCCTGTGGCTCACAACAGGGCAGTCTTCTTAGGACTAAAATGCTTTAGTTTAACTAAAGTCATTGGGCTCAACACAGGGGTACCTGGGGGGGATTCAATGGCCTGTGATAGAGAGAAGTTCTGACTAGTTGCTTGTATCATCCCTTCCGGCCTAAAATTCCATGAAGCTATAACAATGATGGAAGCCACATGTTTTGTTTTGACCTAATCTGTTTTTCAAAATATATTTGTTTTGCTTTGTTTTCAGATGATCTCTTTGAAAAATAATGCAATTTTGACTTTTTGTCCGGACATGGGATGGGAAAATATTTTAAAATCTTGAAAAGTCTCACAAATTAAAAAATCCCTTTCCCAGCTAGTTCTACTTTTCATCTTCTCTCCTTTCAATGACTCACTAAAACGTTATTTTCTTAGACTCTAGGATCTGCAGGTAGATAGCAGCTTTTCACTTTAAACAGGGACTCAGTGTTAAGTCAATGTACTCTCACATAGACACACACAAAATAAGATTCACTCGTAAATCCCCAGTTATGTGCACTTTGAAAGACACACACACTAACACACAATCACAAAACACACACACTCATACAACATTTTGCACTGATAAACAGAGTATTCTCTTTCAGAAGCAAACAAAAATAAACACAGAGAACAGGTCTATACTAGAAACGTTTGCCATCAGAGCAGTGTTGGTTTGGAGCTTTGATATTTGGGGTGACATTTTTATACCAGGGGAAAGTAAAAATTTAAGCAATTTTATTAGTACAGTTAGGAAAGACACAAATGCTCCCGGTCAAATTCAAAGACAGCAGTGATATAACATTAGGCTGATATTTTCTATAGGGCTGTCAAGCAATTAAAGAAATTAATTGAGATTAATTGTGCAATTTATCACGCTGTTAAGAAATAATAGAATACCATTTATTTAAATATTTGTGGATGTTTTCTACATTTTCAAATATATTGATTTAAATTACAACACAGAATACAAAGTGTACAATGTTCACTTTATATTTATTTTTGATTAGTGTCAACACCAAAAGAAATAGTATTTTTCAATTTACCTAAAACAAGTACTATCGTGCAATCTCTTTGTCATTAAAGTTGAATTTACAAACGTAGAATTATGTACAAAAAATAACTGCACTCAAAAAATAAAACAATGTAAAGCCTTAGAGCCTAAAGTCCACTCAGTCCTATTTCTTGTTCAGCCAATTGCTCAGACAAACAAGTTTTTTTTACATTTGAAGGAGATAATGCTGCCCGCTTCTTGTTTACGATGTCACCTGAAAGTGAGAACAGGCGTTCACATGGCACTTTTGTAACTGGCATTGCAAGGTATTTACAAGGACTGAGTGGCTCTAAAGTTTTACATTAATTTGTTATGGAGAGCCGTTATGTAACAAAAAGAAATCTACATTTATAAGTCGCACTTTCACGATAAAGAGATTGCACTACTGTAGTTGAATGAGGTGAACAGAAAAATACTATTGCTTTGTTGATCATTTTTATAATTCTAATATTTGTAATTGAAGGTAATATAAAGTGAACACTGTATACTTTGTATTCTATGTTGTAATTGAAATCAATATTAAATCAATTTCAATTGGTATTCTATTGTTTAACAGTGTGATTAAAACTGCGATTAGTCATGATTAATTTTTTTAATCACAATTATTTTTTGAGTTAAATGCATGAGTTAACTGTGATTAATCGACAGCCATAATATTGTAACATCCCTTACATATAATAACACCTTTTCTTTGTATGCAGAGGTGAGAGACAATCGGTCATCTATGCAATCCCTGGCCTGCCCAATGAGTCTGATGATCTAGTATAGGGCCTAATAGTTACTATAAATATTCATAGAAGTATCCATCCTTCTCTACTCATGTATAACTTCCTCACCCTGATAATATTCGGTATGCTATCAGTTCATATTTTAATGAATTTTTCTTATTATCCTATAGGACAATTTATTATTATTATTGTAAAGGAAAGTTCATTGTTAATCATCTACCAATGTTTCTATCCTAAAATTTCCAAGCCTAGTATCAGTTCAATGTTCCTGCGGTTACCTGGTGTTATTTTTTAGAAACTTCCACCATAAGCATAATGTTCCCTGTTCTCCAAAAATCAGGGACACTGTTGGGACACTTACTTACGCTAAGGCTCAGGTCTTAAAGCCTTCTGCCAGCTGCTTCACAGGCTATAGGACTGTAGGTTCCTTTTGTTCCTCCTGTACACAATGCTAAGCTGGGCTACATTATCAACTGAGGATGAGTGTGGTCCTGAAGCAAAAGCCTGCACCTCAACGTTATGGAGTTAACTTCATGACTGGATGAGGCTCTCTGAAGACTGAGGCAGGTGTCAGTGTGTCAGTTTGACTCAAAGCAGTCTAATACTAACAGAGTGATTGGCTAAGGCTCTCCGCAAACTCAGGCAGAAGTTACTCTGTTGGTTACACTTGTCTATTGTCTTAGTTGTCAGTTATATTTTGAGTCTTTCTAGCCAATGAAGACTAGAAACTTTCTTTGATTCAAAGGAAAGATGAGATTCTGATGTAATAGCATGACTCAATGGGGCCCTGGACGCTGGCCTATGGTGCATAGCTCTTAATCCAGCCCCTAACACTCTTGTAATGGTACATTTCCATATTCACAATTTCTGTAGCTTCTGCTGGGATGTTATGTAACATTAAATGGGCAAGAGGGTAGTCCCATAATTGTATGTGGCTGGATAGGCTGTTGGTGAGATCACAAATGAGAGAGGAAAATTCCACAGGACAGTCTCTCTACTGACATACAATCCATGAGCTCTAAAAAAAAAGTCTGAGAATTTCAAGGCAGAAAGGCCTACCAAAGGTGGGTCACTCTTCAGGATTGGGACCTAGTAAATGCAACATCTGAAAATAGAGCTCAAAAAAATTATTGCAAATATTGTCTTAATATTAACAAGACAGCAAATACTAA
The DNA here is from genome assembly GCA_033296515.1 of Macrochelys suwanniensis. Taxonomy (NCBI): domain Eukaryota; kingdom Metazoa; phylum Chordata; order Testudines; family Chelydridae; genus Macrochelys; species Macrochelys suwanniensis. The sequence goes on along the minus strand of CM065786.1, from coordinate 39,670,127 downwards.
CACTGAAGGATCCCTAAAATGGAATTGATTAGGCTGTGTTGTGACGCTGTCATGTTTCAAGTGTAGACAAGACCTTAGATGCCCAATGACCGAGGGCCAAGTTTTAAAAGATATTGAGGTGCCTCTAGAGAGGTACTGGGGCACTTATGAAAATGGGAGATAGGCCTGTTGATCTAAATGGCACTGACAACATTGGCAGTGGCCTGGCATCCTCACTCCATGCCAGCCCTTGTCAATGGTGATCTCTCTCTCTAGTCTACTTAGCAGGATGGTGTAGAAGGCAACTGACACACTCAGGTCCCAGAAACCCAGTTGTTGACAAAGGCCAGTGATGGTGTAAAAGAGCACATCACCACTTGGAATTAATGTTGCCAGGCCAGTTTACCTGAGAGGTGAATTTGCACTGCTCCACACAAGACCAACAACTGGTCGTTAAATGCAATAGAATCCAGTGACAGCACTATCTGTTAAAAAAAAATATATTTCATTATAGAGATATACGAAAGCACATACCTCAAAAAGTAGGTCTATGCACAGCATTGTAAGAAAAATTTGCAAAATTTTGACTCGACTCACCAGCTCCACAGCAGTTCATCCTCCATAATAGTCTCCTTCCTTTACCCTAAACGACATCCCATTCCTCAATTGTGAAATTCACCTCCTTCACCAACCATAGACCTCTCTGCCCTTTGCCATCCCTAGATCTCCATGCCATCTATGCCTTCTATGCCCTCTATGCCACCCCTAGACCTCTATCTCTAAAGGTTACAAGCAAAACAAAAGCTCCTGGGCTTTGCACAGAGGAATCCACAAGCCATAAAGAAATAAAAGGGATAAACCTAATCGTGTCTTCCTAGACATTTCCTGATCTTCTTACATATCTAGGGTTGCAAATGATTAGTTTCTAGGTATGATACTGATGATTTTTCATACCTGGCCCAATCTTCTTACAACATAGCTGCTCCCCTATCTGCCTCTCCCCTGGAGAACAACCATAGACAGACAAAAGGGGAATCTTTTCTCAATTTTGAAAAGGTTCCACCTTTCCATTGGCTCCTTTGACCAGGTGCCCACTCACTTCCTTTTACCTATGCATAGCAGTGAGACTTTTTAACTCTTTACAGGAAAAATATTAGTGAACAGCTAGTAAGAGAGATTTTATAGCTCTAATCACAACTACCAATGGTTAAACATTTGCTGATCATCTATTGTTGTTAACCCCTCCCTATTACCTTAAAACTGCTAGCAGCTGCTAACTTGATTAAGCAACTTATTCTTACCAAGGGTGTGAGGCCTTGCTTTTATATTAAGCCATTACACTAATTCTTATGGGCTTGGACCTATAGATCTATTGTATTTCTGCATTATTATTCTTATCTCTTTCCTAAAATCAGCATCTGGGCTACTCTACCCTTCACCAAGAAAAGGCTTCTTGATCTTCCACCAAACACAGACCTTTTCCCTTCCACTAATCATCAGATAATACTGCATTCATGAACCATAACGTTCTCTAGCTCTTCCAATGATGCATAGACTTCTCCTCCTTCCACCACTCATTGTCTACCCCCAGATCAACCTGTTATACACTTACCCCCACCACCTACCATAATATGATTTCCCAGTCACAAACCAAATCATTTTTATCCCTCAACGAGTGATCGATTTCCACCCTCGCCACTCACCATAAAATCATTCCCCATATGTTCACCATAATAATCTTTCACCTCAAGTAATGAAAACTGAATATAATTCTTCCCATCAACCCAGTCGTACTACTTCTGCAATCCGTCACTTCAGCAGAAGTTATTCTGTGCTGCCTCCAATGATGAATCCGGTCATCTACAGCATGAGGAACAAAGAGATCAAATGTTCATTAAGGAGAGGGGGACTTGGGGGAGGTTATTCACCAATAATTAATTGTCTCTCTTTCTCCAGTAAATACTCTTTCAGTTTGTGTCTCCCAGTCCATGTCAGTTATTTCTATGACAACACAGTTTATGCAGAAGTGGGCCATTTCTGCTCTCTGTTGCCCCCAGCTGATGTCAGTGCAGTTGGGCTGGTTTACATCAGCAGAAGATGTGAGACAATCCTGGAGTTAAGCTGGTGTGCATTTCATGGGAGGGAAGAATCAGCCTTTCATTCTGTGCCCAAACAATACCTATTAAACTGTGTTGCCACTTACACCTGTTCCATGGACACTCGAAAGCAAGGATGGGAGCTTCTTTCCCTTGGGTGTATAAATCAGAACCTATAGACTTTAAGGTCAGAAGGGTCCATCGTGATCATCTAGTCTGACCTCCTGCACATTGCAGGTCACAGAACCTCACCCACGCACTCCTGTAATAGGCCCTGAGCCTGTGGCTGAATTACTGATATCTTCAAATTACGGTGTAAACACTTCTAATTACAGAGAATTCATCATTTACAGTAGTTTAAACCTGCAAGTTACCCATGCGCTGTGCTGCAGAGGAAGGTGAAAATCCCCCAGCATCTCGGGCAATCTGACTCCAAATATGGCGATCAGTGAGATCTTGAGAAGGTGGGCAAGACCCACCAGGCAGATACCTGGGAAAGAATTCTTTGTAGTAACTCAGACTCTTCCCCATCTAGTGTCCCATCTCCAGGAATTGGGGATGGGCCACGTACCATTGTAGGCAGTCTCATCATGCCATCCCCTCCATAAGCTTATCAAGCTCAGTCTTGAAGCCAGTTAGGTTTTTTGTCCCCACTGCTCGCCTTGGAAGGCTGTTCCACGTGGCATCAAAGGAGTCAGACTGGCATAAAACTGGCATATGTGAGAAAATAATCAGACCTTAACATTTAGGGATAGAGTCCTATCAAACCAGTGTAGTTCTGTTCACTTTGATAGCGCTTAACAAATTCTCAACTCGTTTCAGTCCACGGACCACCAGGCCAATCAAAACATTTTCGTATACCACCTCCTTTTTTATTTTATTTTTTTGTTGTTGAGACATGATGAAAAAAAGCAGACACATTTTGGTTTGAAATTTATTTATTTCGTACTAGATATTTGGATTCTCTTCGCACTGACAAGCTTTTCAATGTTTGGAGTGGTACTTGATAATGCACCAGGAATATCGCTTTTCCACTGCGAGCCGATTCCTCTGCTTGGACTTAACATGCAACAAACACTAAAATCCCGTCTCACACGTATAAGTTGATGCAAGTGGCAAAAGAAATCTGACTGTGTGTGCTGACAGATTTGGGTAACTTATGGTCATGCTGGCCCAAAATTTCCCTATGGTAGACTGCTGGTACACGCCTTGGGTCGCAAAATCATTTTTCAGATCCAAAAATTCCTCCTGCAGATCCTCTGGAACACTATTAACATCTGTTGTTAACATCTGACGCTCAGAGCCATAGACGGAAGTTACTGGCAACACAATGCAGTTGCATCCTAGATGACGCTATGGATGACACACTGTTTGCTCGTAAAATAGCCTAACGGCAGAGCCTGCTCACACTATCTGACTTTGGACAATATTCATGTGGACCACCGAAAAGGTCATCATGGACCACCAGTGGTCCATGGACCATCACTTGGGAACCACTCCTGGGGATCTGGCTTCCTGATTTCAGTGGAGCTACATCCATTTACACCAGCCAGTGACTGGGCCCATTGACGCCAATTTACACAAGCTGTGGATCTGACATGTATGTTTTAATACCAAGGAGCTCAATCTATTCAGCTTAACAAAGAGAAGGTAAAGGGCTGACTTAAGCACAGTCTACAAGTACCTACAGGGGAACAAATCCTTCATAGTGGGCTCTCCGGTCTAGCAACCAAAGGTATAACATGATCCATAACAAGACTGAACATAGAAGTTAGACAAATTCAGACTAGAAATAAGCAGTAAATTCTTAACCACCATAACCATTTACCAAGTTTTGTGGTCAAGAAGACAGACTGGATGATTACAATGATCCCTTCTAGCCTGGGAATCTATGAATACTGCTGGTTGATGATCATATTGCTGTGAGTTACGGCCTGCATCTCACTTTGCAGATAAACCTTTAGAGCTTCATGCGGATTATACCTGTGTAACTCTAGACTCTACACTATTGTGGTTTTGCATGTGTACGTCACCTGAACACGATTGTGTGTTTGCATGCAGACTGGACACTACAGTGTGTTTGTGTATATGTGGACTGTGCAGCATGTGAGGGCTGTATGTTGTTGTGTGGCACTAGATGTCAAAGTCCCTTGATAGAAGCTACAGAGGGCTTGAACACAGGGCCTGTAGATTTTCAAGCAGGATCCCATAATGCCTTTGCTACAAGCACTAAGTGAACTAGTAGAGAGGCAATTGCAGACTCATAAACTGCTGTGCAAGCTCTGACCACTAGAGGGGGACAAGAAGCCATACTGTGTTAGCCTGGGTTACGTGCACATTACTGGAGTGTGAGACTATGAGTGACCATTTGTACCTGAGAATAAACTGCAACAACAATGACATGGGATTAGTGGGAATATCCCTCCAGGACGAGCGAGGTGATTTCAGTTCAGATAAAGCAGCCACACAGAGTCACTCATACATATGCCAACCACTGGTCATTGTGTGTTACAAATCCCCTCCGCATCCAATCCCCGGAGCCAGTGAGTCTGTCACCTCCCTACGAGGGATCCTGGCTCTTTCGATCAAGCTGCAGGAACTCCTCCCCTTATCTCTGGAGGTCCCTGTTGTAACCACAAGGTACCAGCCAAGATGGTGACCATCATAGAAGTGTAACAGCGGCCCTATTTCTATATTTATCCTAGAATCATAGAATGGTAGGGCTAGTCCAGTCCCCTGCACTCATAGAATCTCAGGGTTGGAAGGGACCTTAGGAGGTCATCTAGTCTAACCCCCTGCTCAAAGCAGGACCAATCCCCAATTTTTGCCCCATATCCCCAAATGGCCCCCTCAAGGATTGAACTCATAACTCTGGGTTTAGAAGGCCAATGCTCAAACCACTGAGCTATCCCTCCCTCCCGGGATAGGAAAATACATGGCAGGACTAAGTATTTTCTAGACCATCCCTGACAGGTGTTTGTCTAACCTGCTCTTAAAAATCTCCAGTGATGGAGATTCCACAACCTCCCTAGGCAAATTATCCCAATGATTATCTATCCTGAGAGTTAAGAGGTTTTCCCTAAGGACCAACCTAAACTGCCCTTTCTGCAATTTAAGCCCTTTGTCTCTTGTCCTATCATCCAAGGTTAATGAGAGCAAATTTTCTCCCTCCTCCTTGTAACAACCTTTTACGGACTTGGAAACTGCTATCATATCCCTGTGATACTCTGTTCTCCAAAGCAGTACCCTGGAACCCCAATATTTTCCATGGTGACACGACTATGTACATATTATACCTTGTGAGGTATCATTTCAAAATTCTTAATATAAAAAAACATTAATATCCTTTTGCATTTTATGTGCTATCACTGTAGGGGAAGTTTGCTATGTGTGTGTTACTGAAATATATTCTAAGACTGGAAAAACCCACAACCAGCCTTTCAGGTGCCACAGTGGAGAAGCCAGCCAGCGCTGATGGCCTATTAAGGGGAATCCACCATGACAAGTGTGACAGTGTCCCCATAAAACTTTATGGGGAGATCCTTATGTCACGGAGTGTGGGGGAGTCAGGTCCTGCACCCCTCTTCCCCGGATTCACTGGGAGTCTCAGCCAGCCAGTAGAACAGAAGGTTTATTAGAGATGCCAGGAACACAGTCCAACCAGAGCTTGTCAGTACATCCAGGACCCCTCAGTCGGGCCCTTCCGGGGGGCAGGGAGCTTAGACCCCAGCCCGGGGGCTCCCTGCATTTCACCCCACAGCTCCAAACGGGGCAGGGAGGCCAGACCCTGTCTGCCTCTCTCCCCTCTTCTCCGGCCAGCTCCAAACTGACAACACACAGACAAAAACTCTAGGAGGCTCTTTCCCTCCCCCCGGGGCCCCTCCTCTCGCCTTTTGTCCGTTCTCCCAGCCAAAGGTGTCACCTCCCAACCCCCGTCCTGGCTCATGTTACAGCCCCAGGTAAAGTCTCCCTTTCCTAATGCAATGCCGCGGGTCCCAGGGAACCTCCCCCACAAACCTCCCAGGTTGAATCCACCTCACTCTCTACTCCGTCACACCTTATAACTATATATGTGTAACTGGAATACGTTTTATGCTACATGTGCCATGTAACATATCTCTGTGAAAGTTATGACCTACTGAATTTATTCTTCCTGTTTGTAGGCATGTATCATTGTTGTGGTTGAAGTTATGAACATTGGTTTTATATTTGCTGGTTTTATGCATAGCTTTTGTAAGAACATGGGACCAGGTCCAGAGTAAGGAATGTGCAAGTTGAGTACAAGTACTTAACAGACAAAAGAAGGTGCAGACCCCAATCCACATCGGGGCCCCAGTCAAGGATGCAACTGGTTAGACTGGTTAGGGCGCATGGACAGGTGACTTGCCCATGTGATCCCAACACTCCAGGGCAACTGGATCCTACGCAGGGAGAGGAAGAAAGGCTATAAAAGCCCTTGCAAGACCCTTCCATTTGGTCTTCAGCTGGCTAAAGGGAGAGGCTCTCCACCCCCACAAGGACATTTCTGAGGGGAATTGAACAAAGGACAAAGACACTAGGGGGTGTGAGCGGCTGCTGGACCCAGGCTAATTCTACAGCCTGTAAAAAGGAAAATATCCGAATCTGGTGAGGCTTTTATCTGTGTTAACTTTGAATAGACATAGACGTGCGTGTTTTACTTTATTTTACTAAGTAACTTGCTTTGTTCTGTCTGTCACTAATTGAACTCACTTAAATCCTATTTTCTGTACTTATTAAAATCACTTTTTACTTATTAAGTTTCCTTGAGTACGAGTTGGTGCCTGGGGAAAGCGAACAGTTGTGCATATCTTTCTATCTTTGAAATAGAAGGCGAACTATTTATGAGTTTACCCTGTATAAGCTTTATACAGGGTAAAACGGATTTATTAAGGGTTTGAACCTCCTTGGAGTTGAGCAGCTGGGGGTCAAAGGCAAGAGCGCTTCCAGGGGCCTTACAGTGGTGAGTGGACTTGGTTCGGACCTGGGTCTGTGTTTGCAGCAGATCGGTGGAATCTGACTCAAAACAGACAGGATTCGGGAGTCCCAAGCTGGAAAAGGCCTGGAAGCAGGGGCAGAAGTAGCCTTGGCACACCAGGTGGCAGCACCAAGCAGGTCTCTGTGGCCCCAACCAGTCACACCAAGGACTATCACAGGACCTGTATGCAATGAAGGCATTCTCAGGGGGAGAATGGAGACTGCTTTACTTACATCATAGCAAAGGATCTTTCCAGCAAGCTGGAGGAAGTGGAAATCTAACCGACATCTTAGACGTATGTCTGCTCATGCAAGAGATGTGGGGAATACAAAGGAAGAACTATACATACAAATAAAAAGATTAGTGTTGTGCCCTGGTCCTCAAAGGTTTTTAGCCCCGTAACTCGCGTTGTCCTTGGCTCCTTGTTTTGCCAGTGGCATACTCAGTGACTTTGGGCAAGAGCCAATACTTAAGAGTTGGATGTCTAATTATAATAGTCCCAGCTGTAAATCACATAGAGGCCTGCCTCCCCCCCAAAAGCCCCTTACGTTTAGCTGTAGGCCTTCAATGGGACTTGTATAATATTTAAAGTTAAGCACTGGTTTATGAGTTTTTCGAGATTAGTATTTTAGCTCAGAATATTCAAAGGAGCTGAGTTTTAAATTCATATGCAGTATACACAAGCATGAACAAACATGGTTTAATAAATAATAATAACAATAATAATGCAGCCAACTTCTGTGATCTAGAAACAATTGGATCGTTGTGTGGATGAGAGGCCACTGGCCAAATCCCAATCTATCCTTTGAAGCTAATGGATAAATCCCATTTGTTATTGGTATAATGTTAGAATAACCTCTGTGTTGTGCTCCGGTCTTTGAGTGCACACCCCCATGTCTTCGTTTTACGCCTGTCCCTCTCTTAGGGTTGAACCACGTGATTCTGCCTCTCAAACTTGGTCCCAGGTTATAGCAATTTGTGCACGCACCGTGATTTCTCCCACCGTGCTTGGTATCTGCAGTTCTTCCCAGAGGAGCTGTGACCAGTAGTACGTTGAGTGACTAACCCAGCCTTCACCATACAAAGTGCAATTTTTTTATGACTGTAGGAAAAAAGCCTAACATAAGAAAAAATATCATCCAATTCCATATTGATCACTGCAGTAGTTTGGAAGGATACAAATTTGGGTTTATTACCCAGATTCAGTTTGTCTTTGGGAAACATTGCAATAGCTTTCTCTACCAAAATGCCTTTCATAGCAAGAAGTATACAGTATTGATTTATTTAAATAAAAAATATAATAAACATAATTATATAAAGATATAGGTGCCCCAACACATCATAAATAAGACAATAAAATCCCACCCGCATTAAAATAATCATTTAAAGAGGAACTCAGTTATTCACACACTTACAGAAACTATTTTAAATTCTTCATCATTGGGGAAAGGAAAATTCTAAGGCTAGGTCTTTACTACCCGCCAGATAAGAGGGTAGAGATAGATCTCTTGGGGTTTGATTATTCACGTATTTCACGTGATAAATCGGTTCCTGAAAGCACTCCCCATCGTCTCCAGTACTCCAGCTTGCGAGAGGCGCAAGCAGAGTCGACAGGGGAGTTGCTAGTAAGGTAAGCGGCAGGTGAGGATGGTCAGGTAAATCGATCTAAGATACCCCGACTTCAGCTACGCTATTCGCGTAGCTCAAGTTGAGTATCTTAGATCAACACCCACCCCCGCTAGTGTAGACCAGAGCCCAGTCTCCCACAAAACCCTTTCAAAGATATTATGACATTGACACCTTGAATAGATGACAAAATAAATGAATACCCCCGTTTAACCAAACATATTCCACCCTGCAAATTGCTATCTCCCAAAAGTCACCTAGAACAAAGTAACAAGTCAACCAATAAATCAATAAAATGAAACCACATGAAAATGAGTCAACCAAGCAAACAAAGCAAGCCAAACCTCTCATAAACCCACCACAATTTTTATCCCAATAAAGGAAATGCACCAGAAAGTTCATGAAGTCGACTAGTGACTTAGCTATGGCTATTGATATTCTGTGCAACATGTTCAGACAGCATGGCAATGTTAGCAGTATAAGACAGATAGATAGGGGTGTATGTACATTTATGGACAGATATTCTGATATTATTTACACTGGTGTAATTCTAAATTAACCCTTTTTACTTTAGTGGAGTTAGTCCGGATTTTATGAATTCGTAAACTGATTGCACACTATGTTCTCGAGGAGACAATTTTGTCATCAGTCGATTATATCCAAGAAGAAGCTCAGAATGAAATCTCAATCAAGTGCCAATGATGGACATTTTAATTCTTGGTGAATAACCTCCAAACAATCAGTTTCTTTAATGCAGCTTTGATCTCCTTGTTCCTCATGCTGTAGATGATCGGATTCATCACTGGAGGCAGCAGGGAATAGAGAACACCCATCATGAGATCCAGACCTGATGCTGAGCTAAAAGCGGGTTTCAGGTAGGCAAAGAAGCCAGTGGAAAGAAACAAAGAGACCACAGTGAGGTGAGGGAGGCAGGAGGAGAAGGCTTTACGCTGGCCCTGCTCAGAGGGGATTCTCAGCACTGCTTTGAAGATCTGAACATAAGACACAATTATAAAAACAAAGAAGTTAGAACCTAAAAACACACTGAAGGCAGTAGCCCCAAGTTCACTGAGGTACGAGTCAGAGCAGGTGAGCTTGAGTAGCTGGGGGATTTCACAGAAGAACTGGTTGATGACATTGGACTGGCAGAAGGGTAACCTGAAGGTGTTCCCGGTGTGCAGGGAAGAGTGTACAATACCAGTAATCCAGGCACTGGGTACCATTTGGACACACGGTCTCCTGTTCATCACTCTCTCGTAGTGCAGTGGTTGGCAGATGGCCACATGTCGGTCGTACGCCATAATGGTGAGTAAGGCAAGATCAGCAGTAGTGAACACTAAAAAGAGAAAGACCTGGGTAACACATCCAGGATAAGAAATCACCCTGGTGTTCATGAGGGAATTGGTCATGGATTTGGGGATGGTGACAGACATGGAGCCGAGGTCTAGGATGGACAGATTCATCAGGAAGAAATACATGGGGTGTGAAGATGGTGGTCGAGGGCTACGGCTGTGATGATGAGAAGATTCCCCATCAGGCCTGTCAGGTAAATCACTAGAAACATGACAAAGTGCAAAATCTGCAGCTCCTGAACATCAGAGAATCCCAGGAGAAGAAACTCAGTCACCGTGGTTCGGTTGGACATTTTCTTTCTCAGTTCATTGTGTGATGGCTGTAGAGGAAAGAACAAAACAGTGGTGGGGATTATAGTTACAGAGGGAGTAGCCCTAATTTAATGCAGCAATATCTTATGATGGGAATGTCAACAATGCACAGCGCTCATCACTGTGATTAATGGGAGTGTTGAGTTATCACTTGAATGTAAATTGGCGCCGCTCCCTTAAAGTCAATGGAGCTGTATCAGTTTGCACCATGTAAAGATCTGCCCCAGGATGTGACTTGATAAAATGCCGTGTGGAGGATGGAGCAAAGTTCTATCCCAATGCAACATTTCTAGCCAAGCTGGATCCTCTCTTCCTACCAACAGCAGGCTCTGGACTTGGGCATTAAACTAAAATTCTAAAATGCCAACACTGCCTGATATCCATTTCCAGGGAAATATGACATAGACTCAGTCAGTATCCTGCATGAGAGGTCCATGAAAAATAGAAAATTACTTTTGTTTAAAAAAATAATAAAAAAACTGAGAATCTGCTGTAATTCCATGACTCCTGGAGCTGGGGCCCTGGGCTAGGTCTACAGGGCTTAACCCCAATCCAGTTACTAATGGTATCCTACTGTCACATTTCCATATGAACAGTTTCTGTAGTTTATGCAGAGATGTTATGGGATGTTGAATGGGCAAGGTGGGTAGTGCCCATAATTTTGTCTGGGTGGACAGGCAGAGGATCACACATAAGAGAGGATTCTTCCATAACACAATCTCTCTATTTGTGTGCAGCCCATGTGCTCTAAAAAATAGTCTGAGAACTTCAAGACAGAAAAGTCTGTCTAGTTGGGTCCCTTTTCGGGATTCAGACCAAAGAAAAGCATGGTTTGAAAATAGGGCTCAAAATAATTATTGCAAATATTGTCTTAATATTAACAAGATGGCAAATGCTAACGCTGAAGGATTCCTAAAAATACATTGCCTAGGCTGCGGCTATACCATTGCAGTGTTAAAAGTGGAAAGAAGACCTTAGACTCCCAAGTTACTAAGGCCAAGTTTTAAAGATTTTTAGGTGCCTCTAGGAAATTATTGGGGCACTTTGAAAAATGGGAGTTCAGCTCCCTAAAGTAACACTTTTATTCTAACAACATTCCTTAGCCTCCTTCCCTTTAGTTATAACAATTACTCCCTCCCTTTACTGTAACAATTACAATAACATTACTACAACAACAATGCTCAGTGCATCATGAGCCTTCTGAAGACACCCAACATGACAAACTTTGCATTGGATACCGCATGATCATTTTACAAAGTTGAACATGAGGTGCGGGTTATTCCCCTGAGGTACAGAGCATGACACACGTACAGGATAAAAAATAGACCTAGTTTTCATGAGGGAATTGGCCATGGATTTGGGGATGGTGACAGAGATGGAGCCAAGGTCTAAGATGGACAGGTTCACCAGGAAGAAGGATATGGGGCTGTGAAGATGGTGGTCGAGGACTACGGCTGAGATGTTGAGAAAATTCCCCATCAGGCCTGCCAGGTAAATCATCAGAAACACCACAAAGTGAAAAATCTGCAGCTCCTGAACGTCAGAGAATCCCAGGATCAGGAACTCGGACACCGTGGTTTGGTTGGACATTTTCTTTCTCAGTTCATTGTGTGATGGCTGTGGAGGGAAGGACAGAGACAAGAGTCGGGAATACAGTGACAGAGGGTATGAACCTGATTTCATTTGTTCAATCATTCCGACATACCTACAGCAAGTGGGAATTAGTCATTTTTAGGATGTCATAAACCATTGTATTTGCAGCCCAATGATCCTTTCATATTAGTGTTGTATGTAGGAAGAAAACTTATCATACTGAGATAAAGAAAGAAAGAAAGAAAGAAAGAAAGAAAGATGGTCCATTCATCCCAATATAAACACAGAAAATCTTAGTAACACTAAATTCCTGCAAAGTTCAGTCCCAGTGGGAATGAATCGCTCCTTAGCCATTAAAAATTACACTCTTGCAATTAATCCCCTGGGGCAAAGAGCTAAGAAAGTGCAGATTGGTTTGGAACTTTTGTCTCATCTTCAGTTCAGTTTCCCAGGAATAGAATATAGACTTGAAACTGAAGAATGGGCCAGATCCGCAGCTAGTGTAAATTAAGGTAGCTCCATTGAAATCAAAAGGCCACATCTCCACTTGGCGTAAACAGGCCTAACTACTCAGAACTCAATGGAACTGTGTCAATTTACATCTGTGGAGTGGGTCCCTGCCTGCTGGGAACTGCAGAGAGACCCAGCAACTCAGGAAATATGGTGACGGGGCAGGGAAACAGCTGCTGGATAACACAGTTATGGGGTGTTATTGAGAGATATAGGGATAGAGAATGACAGAAGAATCCTGGCAGTGGACTGTCCAGTGCTTCACAGGCTGGGAAACATTCCCCAAAGACCAACACTGCAAGTTTACTTTTTCAGTTAAATATGCTTGGGTATAAATATACTGGAGCAATGTAATAATAGAACTATGAATTGCATTACAACTCCTTTAAGACTTCTGCTCTCATTTCATGAAACATCTAGAGCTCCTGAATTTTTTCCCAAGGAGAGAAATACCCCAATTGTCTTAGAAACTGAAAAAAACCCAACTTTTTTTGGGTGTTAATCAAGAACCAAACAATTGCTGGTAAAATCTGCTGAAAACTGGGAAATTTTCACTAATGCTTTGAATTATTTTTTTGATGTTTACAATATAAATGTTTTTAAGAATAGCAGGGACTTCCTATGAAAATTTCTTCAGCTGAAAACCCAGTTCTCCTTTGAAATGATTTACACAGAAAATATCTGAATTCCTCAGATTGGAAACTTAAAATTAAACCACTAAAACAATGAAGACTCCGATGGGACATTAAAGACTAACAGATTTATTTGGGCATAAGCTTCCGCTGGTAAAAAACCCACTTCTTCATATGCATGGAGTGCAAATTACAGATAAAAGTATGCCTGTATCTCCAATTTTCACTCCATGCATTTGAAGAAGTGGGTTTTTTACCCACGAAAGCTTCTCCCTAAATTAATCTGTTAGTCTTTAAGGTGCCATCGGACTCCTTTTTATTTTTGTGGATACAGACTAACACGGTTACCCCTCTGATAATTAAGTCAGGGTGCCAACATTGATATTGTCCAATAACAGCACACTTTCAAACCTAATCCCTCTATTGGAATCCCGATTATTGCTGTTTCAAAGAGATACTTGCAGGATTGTAAAACTGAGTAAGCGGTAAATTTGACACTCACAGAATATGTTTGATACGTGCAGGCTCCTTTAAATTGAGGCACAGAGAGTTGAAGCCCCCAGCCAAAGCCTGTCTCTGCTCACTTACATTGAAGAGGGCAATGTGGCTAGATCCCAGATCCCCTGCTCCAGCACTGTATCCTCTGTCCCCCACAGATGTCTGCTAAACAGAAATGCTCTCAACAGGTGGACAGAACACACACATAGTAAGACCCAGCCGATGAACCAAAGAGTTTACAACTGAAGCAGACAAGGCAGTGAAAGGGAGGGAGGAGAAACAGCAGCTCAGGGAGGGGAAGTGACTGGCCCAAGGTCATTCAGCAGGTCAGTGGCAGAATCAAGAATAGAAACCAAAGCTCCTGACAGCCACTGAACTGCACAGCGCAGACATAAAGTCAGAGGGAAATGATATGCATAGAATTAGCTGAGTGATGCTATTAGCCCCTCAGCACACAGAGATAGAAATGCAGCTGGGATTTGGTGCCAGAAATCAATTAGGAAAGAGGTAGCCAGCCGTCCATGTGGTGTTGCAGTCTAAACATTACAAATGAGCTGTCGTATGCGATGCTTTGTTAGTCCATGTCATATTTCCTAAGACAGTGGCATAGGCGCCGACTTCCCCTCTTTCCCATGGGTGCTCGACCTGCCTCTGTCTCCAGCCCCGCCCCCACTTCACCCCTTGCATGAGGCCCCGCCCCTGCCCCACCATTTCCCTTCCTTTCCCCGACCCCATTTCAATCCCTTCCCCAAAGCCCCCATCCCAACTCCGTCCCCTCCATGACAATATTCCAAGTCCTTCCCCAAATCCCCACCCAGGACCTGCCTCCTCTCCTGAGTGCGCCACGTTCCCACTCTTCCACCTCCCTTCAGAGAGCAGGAAAAAGCCCAGTCAGAGACACCCACCCAGAGGAAGGACGATCTCTAGCAGGACAAATGCCTCCTCAGAGGTACCCAGGAAAGAGTGGGGAGAAGTGGTGCCACATCTGTAGAAAACTGGGTTTATCTCCCAGAATTCCCCATCTGTCCACTGATGGTGAGAGCAGTCTCAGAGCAGCGACCTGCACCTCAGCCTTACGGAGTTAACTTTGTGACTGGTTCAGTCTCTCTGCAGACTCAGGAAGATGTAGATACATCATTATACCCCATGCAGTTTACCCCTCTCAGAGCAATTGTCTCAGGCTGTCTGTAGACTGACTCAGGTGTTGCATTGGTTAACTGAGGACAGCCAACTCCATCCCATGAGTGATTGGCTGAGGCAAGACTCAGGCAGCCATGGCTCTATTGATTACACTTAGCTTTTGTCTTGGGGAATATTTTCAAGCTTTCCTTCTACACCACGAAGACTAGAAAATGGCTATAGTTTAGTAAATGGAAGCTGAGATTCTGTTGTAATGTCGTGACTCCTGGAGCTGAGGCCCTAGAAACTGGTTTATAGTCCTTAAACTTTAATCCAGCCCTAAATGCTTTCCTAATACCACGTTTCCATACGCAGAGTTGCTTATGTTGGGAGATTGTGTGAACATGAACTGGCAAGGGACATAGTCTCTATAATCGTATCTGTGAGGAGAGGCAGTTGCTGAGATGATGAAGGAGAGCGGACGTGAGCACAAGGATCTCTCTGTAATAACATTAAAATAATAGTTTTAAAAGGAACTCAGCGAGCCGCACACCTACAGAATTTTTTTTTTCAATTCTCTCAAACCTCTCCAAAAAACCCTTCAAGGAGATTATGACACCGACACCTTGAATAAATGACAAAATAATCTGATTCCGACCTTTAATCAAACATATTCCACCCAGCAAATTCCTACCGCTAAAAGTCATCTGGAACAAAAAAAAAAGTCAATCAATGAATCAATAAAATGAAATATGAAAAAGAAAGAATCTAGCAAACAAACAAGCCAAACCTCTCAAACCCCAACCACAATTTTAACCACATAAAAGGAGAAGAGAAAGAGTCTTCATGTTCACTAGTGTCTTAGCTATGGCTCTTGATATTCTGTGCAACATGCTCAGTTATCATGGTCATGTTAGCAGTATAGGACAGATTGATAGGGGTGTATGTACATTTATGGATAGATATTTAGTTTTTGATCTTATTCACACTGATGTAATTCGAAATTAACTCATTTAACTTCAGTGGAGTTAGATCAGATTTTATGAATTCGTAAACAGATTGTACCCTATGTTCTCAAGGAGACAATTTTGTCATCAGTTGATTATATCCAAGAAGAAGCTCAGAATGAAATCTCAATCAAGTACCAATGATGGACATTTTAATTCTTAGGGAATAACGTCAACACAATCAGTTTCTTTAATGCAGCTTTGATCTCCTTGTTCCTCATGCTGTAGATGATTGGATTCATCACTGGAGGCACCAGGGAATAGAGAACACCCACTATGAGATCCAGACCTGATGATGAGCTGGAAGTGGGTTTCAAGTAGGCAAAGAATGAAGTGCAAACTAACAAAGAGACCACAGTGAGGTGAGGAAGGCAGGTGGAGAAGGTTTTACGCCGGCCTTGCTCAGAGGGGATTCTCAGCACTGCTTTGAAGACCTGAACATAAGACACAATTATAAAAACAAAGCAGTTAAAACCTAAAAACAGACTAAAGACAAGAAGCCCAACTTCACTGAGGTACGAATTAGAGCAGGTGAGCTTGAGTAGCTGGGGGATTTCACAGAAGAACTGGTTGATGACATTGGACTGGCAGAAGGGTAACCTGAAGGTGTTCCCAGTGTGCAGGGCAGAGTAGACAATACCAGTAATCCAGGCACTGGCTGCCATTTCGACACATGCTTTCTTGTTCATTTCTCTCTCGTAGTGCAGTGGTTGGCAGATGGCGACTTGCCGGTCATACGCCATAATGGTGAGTAAGACAAAATCACTTGAACCGAAGACTACAAATAGAAAGACTTGGGTGACACATCCAGGATAAGAAATCACACTGGTGTTCATGAGGGAATTGGCCATGGATTTGGGTATGGTTACAGAGATGGAGCCGAGGTCTAGGATGGACAGATTCACCAGGAAGAAGTACATGGGGGTGTGAAGATGATGGTTGAGGGCTATGGCTGAGATGATAAGAAGATTCCCTATCAGGCCTGCCAGGTAAATCACCAGAAACACCACAAAGTGCAAAATCTGCAGCTCCCGAACGTCAGAGAATCCCAAAAGAAGGAACTCGATCACTGTGGTTTGGTTGGACATTTTCTTTCTCAGTTGATTGTGTGATGGCTGTGGAGGGAAGGACAAAGACAGTGGGGGGATTACAGTGACAGAGGGAATGGCCCTGATTCCCCACAGCAATATCTTATAATGTGAGTGTCAACAATGCACAGCACTCGTCCCTGCTGTGAACTAGGAGTGGTGAGTTATCACTGGAATGTAAAGTCTATGGAGCTGCATCGGTATGCATCATCTAAAGATCTGCCCCAGGATGTGACTTGATAAAATACAGTGTGAAGGATGGAGCAACAATTCTATCCAAGATAGCCAAGATGGGTCCCCTCTTTCTACAAACAGCAGGCTGTGAACTTGAGCTTGAAATTAAATGCTAAAATGCCAACACTGCCTGATATCCATTTCCGGGGAAATATGACATAGACACAGTTAGTATCCTGCATGAGAGCTCGTCTGTAGTGATTTCCCTGTAGCAACACATCGATGGCCTGCTGCCTGCTAATGTATCGATTTGTGACACAAGATCCCACTTTCTTCTCTTTCTACCGACGGGCTTGCAGAATCGCTCAGCTACCTCTGTGCTGCATCCTTTTCCTCTGTCATTTTATGTCTGTGCAGGTCAGTGGCCCTAAGGAGACTTGGGTTCTATTCTTGGCTCTGCCACTGACATGCTGTGTGACCTTGGGCCAGTCACTTCCCCTGTGCCTCTGTTTCCCCTCTAGCCCTTTCTCTGCCTTGTCTGTTAGGACTGTGAGCTCTGTGGCGGATGGACTGTGTCTTATTATTCGTATGTTCCATGCTCCCACTTACATCATTGGGTTTAGCCAGCAGCAGTGGGGGACAGAGAATATGGCGCTAGAGCAGAATATCCAGGTTCTAATCCCATTGACATCCTCTATGTCCTTGGCAGGGACAAGAGAGACAGGCTTTGGTTGGGGGCTTCAATTCTTTGTTCTCCATTTAAGGCACTAGTATGTTTAATACTGATGCTTTTGGCTGCCAACTTTGTTACTTCCTGAGTTTTATGTATCACCAGGTATCCTTTTTAAACAGAAATAAACACCATTGCAATAGAGTGACTGGGTTCAAATTTTACTCCTATTGGACAGTATCAAAGTTTCCACTCTCCTTTATATCTAAATTTCCAATCTGGGGTATTCATACATTTTCTGTTTAAATTATTTCAAAGTAAAACTGGGTTTTCAACTAAAGAACTATTCTGGGGAAGCCTGTGTTATTCTTGAAACACAACAAAGGTTTTGGAAAATTCAAAATAATGTTTTTTTATTTAAGTGAAAATGTTTCAGTTTCCAGGCGTTTACCTGAAATTGTCTGGTTCTCAATGAATAAAAACAAAACAAAACAAAATTAGTTTTCATAATATCAATGAAAAGTCAACGGTTTGCTGCTGGGGAAAAATAAAAAACAACCTCTGAGCAGCTGTAAATGTTTGATTAAATTATATAAAAAGCCTTGACAAGTTCCAATTGTAACTCCTAGTTCTGTTATGAAATTTGACCAGCATATAAATACCTACACATCTGTGATTGAAAGAGGAAACTTACTGCGCCGGCCTTTGTGGAATGTTTCCCCACCTGTGATGCATGTGACTCTTCACAGCCAGGATCTTTCCGTCATTGCCCGTTTGTATAAATAATGCCCCAATCGCTGTGTTATCCAGCAGCTGTTTCCCTCTCGCTTCACCATGTTTCCCAAGCTGCTGTGTCTTGTGCAGTTCCTAGCAGGCAGGGACCCACTCCACAGATGGGTGCTCCCTGCTCCCCATCTTGGGCAGGCTTGGCTGAGAGGTGAAGCACTAAATAGGATGGGGGAAGAGAGCCCCTCCCAGCATTGAAACTGATCCTGGCTTGTTCAGGCTGCTTGTTCACACCTCTCCTGGATCTCACATGATGGCAGCACCCTGAAAGGACCCCGGGCTACACGCTAGGCAAGGCTGAGGCCCAAAGTGTGTCCAAAGGAGATTACACGACAAACTATATATTTGTAACACTGACATGTGACTTACAATAGCTCAGATCCCAGTGACACCAGAGCCCCAGTTGGCCTGGAATAGCCTGTTCCTTCATTAACACCATAGAATTACCTCTGACAGAGCAGAGATTTTTTTCCCCTCCTGCTCTGCATCAGCAGCTCTTGGGATGCAGCCACCAGAGGAAGCCACAGCTCAGGCTGCCCTGGGTGTTTGATGTTGGTCATTAAGAGGCTGCCAGAGGCAAACACTAAAAGCTCCCAGCTACGTCCTGAACTCATGTGAATTGATACAGTTCCATTGAGTTCCGGGTAGTTAGGGCTCTTTACGTAAAAGGAAATTTGTCCATTTGATTCCAATGGAGCTACTTTGATTTCCATTAGCTGGGTTGTGGACCCAAGATGCCCATGCAGCTATGTCAGTTTTCACCAGCTGGGGAATCAGGCCTCATTAACTCCACTGGAGCTACTGCTGATTTACACCAGCTGTGGTTCTTGCATATTGAAACCAATGGAGCTATGGCGGATACACACCTGCTGGGGATCTCACCTCGTTAAACAGCTTCAAATCCATTTCCTTTGCCTGTGAATCTGAACTGAAGATGAGGCACTCGGTTTATGCTGAGCTGTTGTGTGTTATTGAATGGGGAAAGAAGGTAGTCTCTATATTTGTGTTTGGGAGGAGAGGAAGTTAATGAGATCAAAATGGAGAGGACACCTGTCCACAAGGCCTCACAATGTATCTCTCTCTTGATATGGTCAGTGAACTGAGAAAAGTTTGAGACCCCCCGATTGAAAGGCATTCACATGGAGATAGAACTGTGCCAGTGGGAGGGAGGGATGGAGGGACATATTTCAGTGTTGGGGCCTAAGAGGGGAGGAAGAAATTGTCGTCATCGGGCTGATTATGAACTCGGGTTGGAAATTTTCTCACAATATGCTTTCGTTCATCAGAAAATGCTGATTCATTGTAACCCTGTTTGCAGCAAAGGGTTAGTTGGTTTTGATGAATCTGCTAATCTGATTTCTATAAGATGGTTCAAATTTGTTAAAATATCCAGTTTTGACTTTTTTCAGTTTGAAAAAGAAATCATTTGGAAATTTCACTTAATTCATTCTAAAGAAAAGGTGAGAAATAAAGGGTCAAAAAATCAAAATGAAACTTTTCCCTGCAGCATGGGGCGCAGGTCACCTGCTAGGATCACCTGGATGTGCCCCAGCTGACATGTTTTTGCCAGGACCTGGGACACAGTTGAGACCTCAGTCTGCCCAGGTCTAGGCCTGTGGCTCACAACAGGGCAGACTGGTGAAGACTGAAATGCTTTCCTTTAACTAAAGTCATTGGGCTCAGCACAGGGGTACCTGGGGGAGAGGATTCCATGGCGTGTGATAAAGAGAAGATATGACTAGTTGCTTGCATCATTCTTTCTGGCCTAAAACTCTATGAAACTACATAAATGATGGAAGCCAAATGTTTTGTTTTGACCTGATTTATTGTTTATAATATATTTGTTTTGTTTTGTTTTTTTTCAGATGTTCTCTTTGAAAAATAATGCAATTTTGACTTTTTGTCCTGACATGGGATGGGAAAATATTTCAAAATCTTGAAAAGCCTCACAAAATAAGAACCCCCTTTCCCAGCTAGTCCTACTCTTCATCTTCTCGCCTTTCCATAAGCCATGAAAACATTATTTTCTTAGACTCTAGGAGCTGCAGGTAGATAGCAGCTTTTCACTTTAAACAGGGACTCGGTGTTAAGACATTGTACTCTCACATAGACACACAAACAAAATAATAGTCACTCATAAATACCCAGTTATGTGCACTTTGAAAGACACACACACAAATGCACAATCACAAAACACACACACTCATGCAACATTTTGCACTGATAAACACAATATTCTCATTCCGAAGCAAACAAAAATGAACACAGAGTACAGGTCGGTACTAGAAATGTTTGCTATCAGAGCAGTGTTGGTTTGGAGCTGTGATATTTGGGGTGACATTTTTATACCAGGGTAAAGTAAAAATTTAAGAAATTTCATTAGTACAATTAGTAAAGACACAAATGCTCCCAGTCACATTAAAAGACAGCAGTGATATAACATTAAGCTTATATTTTGTATACTGCTGTCAAGCAATTAAAAAAAATAATTGTGATTAGTTGCACAATTTATCGCGCTGTTAAGCAATAATAGAAAACCATTTATTTAAATATTTTGGGATGTTTTCTACATTTTTAAAAATATTGATTTAAATTACAACACAGAATACACAGTGTACTATGTTCTCTTTATGTTTATTTTTGATTACTGTAAACCAAAAGAAATAGTATTTTTCTATTTGCCTAATACAAGTACTATCGTGCAATCTCTTTGTCATGAAAGTTGAACTTACAAAAGTAGAATTATGTACAAAAAGTAACGGCACTCAAAAATAAAACAACGTAAAACCTTAGAGACTAAAGTCCACTCAGTCCTATTTCTTCTTCAGCCAATCGCTCAGTCAAACAATTACATTTGCAGGAGATAATGCTGCCCGCTTCTTGTTTACGACGTTCCCTGAAAGTGAGAACAGGCGTTCACATGGCACTTTTGTAGCTGGCATTGCAAGGTATTTCCAAGGACTGAGTGGCTCTAAAGTTTTACATTGTTTTTTTATGGAGTGCAGTTATGTAACAAAAAGAAATTGACATCTGTATATTGCACTTTCACGATAAAGAGATTGCACTACAGTACTTGAATGAGGTGAACTGAGAAATACTAACCTATCCTAAAAGATGATCCCTCACTCTCACAGATCTTGGAGGACAGACCAATCCTCGCTTACAGACAGCCCCCCAACCTGAAGCAAATACTCACCAGCAACCACACACCATACAACAAAAACACTAACCCAGGAACCTATCCTTGCAACAAAGCCCGATGCCAACTCTGTCCACATATCGATTCAAGTGATACCATCACAGGGCCTAATCACATCCGCCACACCATCAGGGGCTCATTCACCTGCACATCTACCAATGTGATATATGCCATCATGTGCCAGCAATGCCCCTCTGCCATGTACATTGGCCAAACCGGACAGTCTCTACGCAAAAGAGTAAATGGACATAAATCTGATATCAGGAATCATAACATTCAAAAACCAGTAGGAGAACACTTCAACCTCCCTAATCACTCACTGACAGACTTGAGGGTAGCAGTGTTGCGACAGATTAACTCGAAAAGCAGACTTCAAAGAGAAACTGTTGAACTCGAATTGATATGCAAACTAGATTGCATTACCTCAGGATTAAATAAGGACCTCGAATGGCTCGGCCATTACGTTAATTGAATCTATTTCCCTTAAGTTAACGATCCTCATTCACACCTGTGTGACCATCTTGTTTATCACTTCAAAGGTTTTTCTTCCCCTGCTGTTATGGTTCCTCTCAATTAATTAGCCTCTTAAGGTTGCTCTATGCACCTCCACCTTATCATGTTTCTCTGACTGTATAAATATCTGTCTACTGTATGTTTCATTCCATGCATCCGATGAAGTGGGTACTAACCCATGAAAGCTTATGCTGAAATAAATTTGTTAGTCTCTAAGGTGCTACAAGTTTTTCTTTCTTATTTTCATTTTGCTGACACAGACTAACACGGCTACTACACTGAAAACTATTTCTTTTGTTTATCATTTTTATAGTGCAAATATTTGTAATTGAAAGTAATATAAAGTGAATGTAGGGATATTAAAGAAGGTACTGGCAGTGATTCCCCAAGTGAAAGTAACTCCCCATCATTTGTCCCCGACAATTTAAACCTCATAGCATTACCAAGTAAAAAGATCTCTTGGGTCTCCTGTTAAAACTTATAAGCTACTGTCTGTGTAAACCACTGATTGTATCTGTTCTCAGAAAGATACTGTATTGCTATGAGAAACTTGCAAACAAGTTATTTGACTTTGTTCTTTATGCATGCTTTGTACCTAGAAACAGCATAGAAAGACCCCCACCCTCAAAGGGCAGGGAGTCTCAAATAAATTAGTACACACCCCGAAAGTGGTGGAGACAGTATGTCTGCTAATGAATGCTTGGTGTACATGAATGAATGAGCAGGGAGGTGCCAGCCTAGGAATTCAGTGACCATCGGCTGAAGACCATCAAGTGGGAACGATCAGACAACATCCCCTGGAAGATAAACTGGGATCCACCCGACCATCTCAAAGGATGGGAAAAACAAGATAACATCTTACAGCACAAACATCAGAAATGTGCCATCTGCTGATTGAATTAGCAACAGCAAGATGAAACAGTTCCCATAGACTAACATAGGAAATAATTCCTATAAGAATGGCTTCTACACACTGAGGACTTTGAGTCTGGTTCTGCAACCAACCTCCAGGAGCATCAGATGAATGTGACAAGGACTCGGGTCCACCCTCATGCCCAGGTTACCTGGCCAGTAACTTGGCATGATCAACTTCTAGGCTGGTAACTATGACATCTATGCAAAACCTCTCTCTGTGTGTGTGAATGAATGTGAAACTGAATGAAATGTTATAGCTATAACTGACTGCTTACTATGATTCTTTTTGTGTTCACAATAAATATGACATTTTGTCTTATCCCCTTTAAAAAGATCCTGCTGGTTTTTATTTTATTGGTATAACATGAAGACTGTACACTTTGTATTCTGTGTTGTAATTGAAATCAATATATTGGAAAATCTAGTAAAACATCCAAATATTTAATACATTTCAATTGGTATTCTATTGTTCAACAGTGTGATGAAAACTGTGATTAGTCATGATGAGTTTTTTTAATCACAATTATTTTCTTTAGTTAATTGCATGAGTTAATTGAGAACAATCAACAGCCATAAAATTGTATCATCCCTTACATATAATAACACCTTTTCTTTAGAGGGTGGAAGGGATACATCAGTGGTTTGAGCATTGGCCTGCTAAATCCAGGGTTGTGAGTTGAATCCTTGAGGGGGCCATTTAGGGATCTGGGGCAAAAAATCTGTCAGGGGACAGTACTTGGTCCTGCTAGCAAAGGCAGGGACTGGACTTGACTCAATGATCTTTCAAGGTCCTTCCACTTCTATGAGATAGGCATATCTCCATATAAAAAAATTCTATGTGGAGGGGAGACACAATCAATCATCTATGCGATCCCTGGCCTGCCCAATGAGTCCGATGATCTAGTATAGGGCCTAATAGTTACTATAAATATTAACAGAAATGTTCATCCTTCTCTACTCATGTATAACTTCCTCACCCTAATAATATTCGGTATGCTATCAGTTCATATTTTAATGAATTTTTCTTATTATCCAATAGGACAATTTATTATTATTATTGTAAAGGAAAGTTCATTGTTAATCATCTACCAATGTTTCTATCCTAAAATTTCCAAGCCTAGTATCAGTTCAATGTTCCTGCGGTTACCTGGTGTTATTTTTTAGAAACTTCCACCATAAGCATAATGTTCCCTGTTCTCCAAAACTCAGTGACACTGTTGGGACACTTACCTACGCTAAGGCTCAGGTCTTAAATCTTTCTGCCATCTGCTTCACAGGCTATAGGACTGTAGGTTCCTTTTGTTCCTTCTGAATACAAATGCTAAGCTCGCTTTATGAGCTAGATCATGAACTGAGGATGAGTGTGGTCCTGGAGCAAAAGCCTGCACCTCAACCTTATGGAGTTAACTTTGTGACTGGATCAGGCTCTCTGAAGACTCAGGCAGGTGTCATTGTATCAGTTTGACTCAAAGCAATCTAATCTTCTCAGTGTGATTGGCTAAGGCTCTCTGCAGACTCAGGCAGATGTTACTCTGTTGGTTACACTTGGCTACTGTCTTAGTTGTCAATTATGTTTTGAGGCTTTCTGGCCCATGAAGACTAGAAACTTTCTTTTATTTAAATGAAAGCTGAAATTCTGTGTAATACAATGACTCCATGGTTCGCTGGACCGTGGCATATGGTGCATAACTCTAAATCCAGCCCCTAACACTCTTGTACCGTTACATTTCTATATGCACAATTTCTATAGCTTGTGCTGGGATGTTATGTAACATTGAATGGGCAAGAGGGTAGTCCCATAATTGTGTGTGGCTGGATAGGCTGTTGGTGAGATCACAAATGAGAGAGGAAAATTCCGCAAGAAAGTCTCTCTACTGACATACAATCCATGAGCTCTAAAAAAAAAGTCTGAGAATTTCAAGGCAGAAAGGCCTGCCCGGGTGGGTCACTCTTCAGGATTGGGACCTAGTAAAAGCAACATTTGAAAATAGGGCACAAAATAATTATTGCAAATAATGTCTTAATATAAAGAAGACGGCAAATACTAACACTGAAGGATCCCTAAATGGCATTGACTAGGTTGTGTTGTGACGCTGTCATGTTTCGAGTGTAGACAAGACCTTAGATACCCAATGACGGAGGGCCAAGTGTTTAAAGATATTGAGGTGCCTCTAGAGAGGTACTGGGGCACTTCTGAAAACGGGAGATAGGCCTGTTGTTGTTGTTTTTTTTAACCTTTCCCTAGTCTTTTGGGCTGAAATATCAAAGCTACTTAAAGGATTTTGGATCCCTAGTTCTGAATGAAATTAATGGGAACGGGCATTCCAATTGCCAAGGCAGCTCTGAAAATCTTAGCAGTAGTGATATAAATAGCACTGATGACATGGGCAGTGGCCCGGCATGCTCACTCCATGCCAGCCCTTGTCAGTGGTGATCTCTCTCTCTAGTCTACTTAGCAGGGTGGTGTATAAGGCAACTGACACACTCAGGTCCCAGAAACCCAACTGCTGACAAAGGCCAGAGAGAACATCTGAGCAACTCCCCCATCTACCAAAAACCTAGTGCTGCTTTGGCACTCTATGAGTTACATACAGTCGTGGTATAAACGAGCACATCACCACTTGGAGTTAACATTGCCAGGCCAGTTTACCTGAGAGGTGAATTTGCACTGCTCCACACAAGACCAACAACTGGGTGTTAAATGCAATAGAATCCAGTGACAGCACTATCTGCATTGTTTAATTATAGAGATGGATAACAAAGCACATACCCCACAATGTAGGGCTCTGCACAGCATTGTAAGAAAAATGTGCAAAATTTTGACTCAACTCACCAGTTCCACAGCAGTTCATCCTCCATAATATTCTCCTTCTTTACGCAAAAAGACATCCCATTCCTCAACTGTGAAATTCACCTCCTTCACCAACCATAGACCTCTCTTCCCTTTGCCATCCCTCGATCTCCATGCCATCTATGCCTTCTATGCCCTCTATGCCACCCCTAGACCTCTATCTCTAAAGGTTACAAGCAAAACAAAAGCACTTGGGGTTAGCACAGTGGAATCTACAAGCCATAAAAAATGAAAGGGATAAACCTCATCGCGTCTTCCTAGACATTTCCTGATCTTCTTACATATCTGGGGGTTCAAATTAGTAGTTTCTAGGTATGATAGTGATGATTTTTAATACCTGGCCCAAGCTTCTTACAATATAGCTGCTCCACTATCTGCCTCTCCCCGGGAGAACAACCATAGAGAGACAAAAGGGGAATCTTTTCTCAATTTTGAAATGGTCCAACCTTCCCATTGGCTCCTTTTGACAGGTGCCCACTCACTTCCTTTACCTATGCATAGCAGTGAGACTTTTTAACCCTTTACAGGTAAAACAATTAGAGAACAACTAGTAAGAGAGATTTATAGCTACTGACTGGCTTGGTGTCCATAAAAGGGAGCTATCCCCCCCCCCCCCCCCCCGCCGCCTTCATTTATCACAACTACCAATGGTTAAACATTTGCTGATCATCTACTGTTGTTAACTCCCTCCCCAATACCTTAAAACTGGTACCAGCTACTAAACTGATTAAGCAACTTACTCTTACCAAGGCTGTGAGGCCTTGTTTTTATATTAAGTTATTACACTAATTCTTATGGGCTTGGACCTATAGATCGGTTGCATTTCTGCATTATTATTCTTATCTCTTATCCTAAAATCAACATCTGGGCTACTCTACCCTCCACCCAGCATGGGCTTCTTGATCCTCCACCAAACACAGACCCTTCTGCATTCATGAACCATAACATTATCTCGCTGTTCCGATGATGCATAGACTTCTCCTCCTTCCACCACTCATTGTCTACCCCCAACTCCACCTGTTATACTTACCCTCCATCACCTACGATAACATGATTCCCCAGTCACAAACCAAATCATTTTTATCGCTCAACGAGTGATCGATTTCCACCCTCTCCACTCACCATAAGATCATTCCCCATATGTTCACCATAATAATCTTTCAGCTCAACTAATGAAAACTGAATATAATTGTTCCCATCAATCCAGTCGTACTACTTCTCCAATCTGTCACTTCAGTAGAAGTTTGGGAGCAGCTGTGACCAGTAGATTTTTGAGTTGCTACCTGGCTTTGTCCATTTAAAGAATGATTTATTAGTAAAATATAATATATGAGAAAATATGAGAGAGCAATTTCATCCCCAACACAGCAATAGTTTGATGGGACAAACATTTGGCCTTTTTATCCAGACTCAATTTGACTTGGGGAAATACTGTCGTAACTTTCTCACCCAAAAGGACTTTTCATCGTAGTAAGAACAATACAGTATCTATTTATTTATAAAAAATAATAATACATATAATTAGATAAGAGTGTAGGTTCCCTAACACATCATAAATAACACAATAAAATCTCATCAGCAATAAAATAATCTTCTGAACTGGAACTCAGCTCTCTAGACACCTAAAAAAACCTTCCCCGACATTTATCATGAATATGGAAAGCAAAATTTCAAGTGTCTCAGAAAACCCCATGTAAAAGATTAAGACTTTGACACTTTGAATAGAAGGGAAGATAATTGCAGTAGTATAAGGGCCCTACCGTCAATCAAACATTAACCCCGACCCTTGACCCATTAAGCCCTACCCACCTGTCACCGGAACTCCTGCCAACATAGGGCAGATTCTGGGGCAGGATAAACTGCCCAGAAGAGGGTCGTGTGACCCTTCTAAGAACCCCTCCCACCACCCTCTGCCAGTCAGAGCACAGCACCATCACCCCATATGTCCCAGCACCGGGCAGTAGAGGACATCTCTTACCAAGAACTCATGTTTTAGAAATCGTGGAATTGCTGAGAGGAAACATGGACTCCTTCACTACCCCTTTGAAAACTTCAAACTCTCTTTTAGCCCCGAGAGCCTTCAACCATTTGCAGAGGAAGCGCTACATCAGCAATAGTTCCGGGGAGGAGGAGGGAGAAGCCGAGGGGAGCCCTTTGGCCCAGCCATTGATGAATATGCCGGAACCCAACCCCAAAACCCAATCGCTCGTGAGGAAGACCAATGAGTGTGATGGCATCTAGTCGACCACCCCCCTAGAGGAGGAAGGAGAACGCAGGTCGGGGGAGTCACTGGTGGACAAGGTGAACGGAAAAGGTGTTGCTCAGATAAATGAATGATTTAGAAGTAATGTTAGAGGATTTGTGTGTCTCGGGGTTAGGATAGGTCCATCAATATCTATTAGCCAGGATGGGCAGGCATGGTGTCCCTAGCCTGTGTTTGCCAGAAGCTGGGAATGGGCAACAGGGGATGGATCACTTGGTGATTACCTGTTCTGTTCATTCCATCTGGGGCACCAGGACACTGTGCTACATGGACCTTTGGTCTGACCGAGTATGGCCGTTCTTATATTCTTATGTGATAATGCTCTTCCTGCTAATAAGAGCACTGTGCAGTATTGCTACATTTTTAAACAGTGGAACACTATGGTGTAGTGGTTAGGGTGGGTGGCTTAGAGTCAGGACTCCTTGGTTCTAGTCTCAGCTCTGGGATTAGCGTGTAATCTAATGATTATAGGAGGGGCTGGGCAGTATCTGGACTCTTGGGATCAAATTCACCCTCTGGGAGAGCAAGGGGGCCATGGGGTGCTATAGGTTAAAGAAGTGAGAAAGCAGCCAGCGCTCCTTTATCTGTTTTGGGTAGATAGTGTTGGGTCATGCCTAGAATAGCTGACTCGGATTCAGGATTCCTCCTGGGTTCTCTTCCTGATTCTTCAGCTCAGTCACTGTATAGCCACAAGTGGGCTCTTTCACCTCCGTGGTAGATGCTACTCCCATTTGCAGCAGTGTAAACACAAAGTAATTCCACTGCTTTCAGTGACATTACCCCAGATTTACACTGGTGTATCTGACAGGAGATTCTAGCTCTCTGGTCTGCATTTTCTGCTCCCATGCACCATGCTGCAGAGGAAGGTGAAAATCCTTCACGTCTCTGGCAATCTGACTCCAAATATGGCGATCAGTTAGACCTTGAGCATGTGGGCAAGACCCACCAGGCAGATGCCTGGGAAAGAATTTTTTGTATTAACTCAGTCTCTTCATCTAGTGTCCCATCTCCAGGAGTTGGGATTTTTTACTACTGGCAGTTGCTGATGGGCCACATACCATTGTAGGCAGTCTCATCATGCTATTCCCTCCATAAGCTTATCAAGCTCAGTCTAGAAGCCAGTTACATTTTTTGTCCCCACTGCTTGCCTTGGAAGGCTGTTCCACGTGGCATCAAAGGAGCCAGACTTGCATAAAAACTGGCATATGTGAGAAAATAATCAGACCTTAACTTTTAGGGCTAGAGTCTTATCAAACCAATGTAGTTCTATTCACTTTGATAGCACTTAAGAAATGTACACCCTATGGGGATCTGGCTTCCTGATTTCAATGGAGCTACATCTATTTACACCAGCCAGGGACTGGGCCCATTGACGCACATGCTGTGATGCCAATTTACACAAGGTGTGGATCTGACATGTGCGTTTTAATACCAAGGAGCTCAATCTATTCAGTTTAACAAACAGAAGGTAAAGGGCTGACTTAAGCACAGTCTACAAGTACCTACACGGGAAGAAATATAGTTCATAATGGGCTCTCCGGTCTAGCAACCAAAGGTATAACATGATCCAAAGACTGAAAGTGGACGTTAGAGAAATTCAGACTAGCAATAAGGTGTAAATTCTTAAGCACCGGAACCATTTACCAAGTTTTGTAGTCAAGAAGTCAGACTGGATGATCCCTTCTGGCCTGGGAATCTATGAATACTGTTGGTTGATGACCACATTGCTGTGAGTTATGGCCTGCCTCTCACTTTGCATCTAGACTTTACAGTATTGTGGTTTTGCATGGATACATGACCTGAACACGATTGTGTGTTTGCTTACAGACTGGACACTACTGTGCGTTTGTGCATATGTGGGCTGTGCAATAGTGTGTGTGTGGGGGCTGTATGCTATTGTGTGGCACTAGATGTTAATGTCCCTTGATAGAAGCTACATAGGGCTTGAACACAGGGCATCCCATACTGTCTATGCTACAAGCACTAAGTGAACTAGTATAGAGGCAATAGCAGACTCCTAAGCTGCTGTACAAGCTCTGACCACTAGAGGAGGACAAGGAGCCATGCTGTGTTAGCCTGGGTTTGGTGAACATTTCTGGAGTGTGAGAATCTGACTGACCGTGTGTACCTGAGAATAAACTGCAATAACAATGACATGGGATTAGTGGGAATATCTGTGCGGCTCTGGCCTCCAGGACGTGCAAGGTGATTTCAGTTCAGATAAAGCAGCTGCACAGAATCACTCGTACATATGCCACCCACTGGT
This sequence comes from Macrochelys suwanniensis, assembly GCA_033296515.1. Lineage (NCBI taxonomy): Eukaryota > Metazoa > Chordata > Testudines > Chelydridae > Macrochelys > Macrochelys suwanniensis. The sequence goes on along the minus strand of CM065786.1, from coordinate 39,639,682 downwards.
CTTTCTGTGTTACAAATCCACACTGTGCTCAATCCTCAGAGCCCGTGAGTCTGTCACATCCCTACCAGGGAGCCTGGCTCTTTCGATCAAGCTACAGGGACTCCTGCCTTAGCTCTGGAAGTCCCTGTTGTAACCACAAGGTACCAGCCAAGACAGTGACCATCATAGAAGTGCAACAGTGGCCCTATTTCTATATTTATCCTACAATCCTAGAATGGTAGGACTAGTCCAGTCCCCTGCACACACGGCAGGACTAAGTATTTTCTAGACCATCCCTGGCAGGTGGTTGTCTAACCTGCTCTTAAAAATCGCCAGTGATGGAGATTCCACAATCTCCCTAGGCAATTTATTCCAATGATTATCTATTCTGAGAGTTAAGAGGTTTTCCCTAAGGACCAACCTAAACTGCCCTTTCTGCAATTAAAGCCCTTTCTTTCTTGTCCTATCATCAAAGTTTAAGGAGAACAATTTTTCTCCCTCCTCCTTGTAACAACCTTTTATGTAATTGGAAACTGGTATCATGTCCCTGTGACACTTTATGCTCCAAAGAAGTACCCTGGAACCCCAATATTTTCCATGGTGACACGACTATGTATATATTTTGCCTTGTGAGGTATCATTTCAAAAATCTTAATATAAAAAAAATTCGTGTTGCATTATATGTGCTATCACTGTATGGGAAGTTACGAACTTTGCTATGTGTGTTTTACTGAAATATATTCTAAGATTGGAAACACCCACAACCAGCCTTTCAGGTACCACAATGGAGAAGCCAGCCAGTGCTGATGGCCCATTAAGGGGAATCCACCATGCCAAGGACTATCACAGGACCTGTATACAATGAATGATTCTCAGAGGGAGCGTGTGGACAATAGAGACTGCTTTACTTACATCATAGCAAAGGATCTTTCCAGCAAGCTGGAGGAGTGGAAATCTAACAGACATCTTAGACATATATCTTCCCATGCAAGAGATGTGGGGAATTAAACAGAAGAACTATAATCACAAATAAAAGTCTTAGTGTTGTGCCCAGGTCCTCAAAGGTTTTTAGGCCCGTAACTCCCATTGGCCTTGGCACCTTGTTTTGCCAGTGGCATACTCAGTGACTTTGGGCAAGAGCCAATACTTAAGAGTTAGATGTCTAATTACAATAGGCCCAGCTGTACATCACATCCAGAGCCCCCCCCCAAAAAAAACCAAAAAAACAAAACCACCCTTACGTTTAGCTGTAAGCCTTCAATGGGACTTCTCTAATATTTAAAGTTAAGCACTGGCTTATGAGTTTTTCGAGATTAGTATCTTCGCTCAGAATATTTAAAGGAGCTGAGTTTTAAATTCATATACAGTATATTCAACCATGCACAAACATGGTTTAATAAATAATAAATAATACATAATAATAACAATAACAATGCAGCCAACTTCTGAGATCTAGACACAACTGGATCCTTGTGTGGCTGAGAGAAAATTGGCCAAATCCCAATCTACCCTTTGAAACTAATGGATAAAGCCCATTTGTTATGGGTATAAGGTTAGAATAACCTCTGTGTTGTGCTCTGGTCTTGGAGTGCACACCCATGTCTCCATCTTACGCTTGTCCCTCTCCTAGGGTTGGATCACATGATTCTCCCTCTCAAACTTGGTCCCAGGCTATAGCAATCTGTGCACCCACTGTGATTTCTCCCACTGTGCTTGGTATCCGCAGTTCTTCCCACAGGAGCTGTGACCAGTAGTAAATTGAGTGACTAGCCCAGGCTTCACCATACAAAGTACAATTTATTTATGGCTGTAGGCAAAAAGCGTAACATAGGAAAAAATATCCAATTCCAGATCCATCACTGCAGTAGTTTGGTAGGATAAAAATTTGGGTTTATTACCCAGATTCAGTTTGTCTTTAGGAAACATTGCAATAGCTTTCTCTTCCAAAATGCCTTTCCTCCACAGCAAGATGAATTTATTTATTGAAATAAAAAAGATAATAAACATAATTATATAAAGATATAGGTGCCCTAACACATCATAAATAATATAATAAAATCCCATCAGCATTAAAACAATCACTTATACAGGAACTCAGCTATTGACACACCTACAGAAACTATTTCTAATTCTTCATCATTGGGGAGAGGAAATCTCTAAGGCTAGGTTTTCACTACCCGCTGGATCGGAGGGTAGAGATCGATCTTTTGGGGATCGATTTTTCACATTTGATCTAGACGCGATAAATCGATCCCTGAAAGCACTCCCCTTCGACTCCGGTACTCCAGCTTGTGAGAGGTGCAAGCGGAGTCGACGGGGGAGTGGCTAGTAAGGTAAGCACAAGGTGAGGATGGCCAGGTAAATCGATCTAAGATACGCCGACTCCAGCTACGCTATTCACGTAGCTAAAGTTGCGTATCTTAGATTGACACCCCCCATCCCGCTAGTGTAGAGCAGAGCCCCGTCTCCCAGAAAACCCTTTCACAGATATCATGATATTGACACCTTGAATAGATGACAAAATAAACGGATACCCCCGTTTAACCAAACATATTCCACCCTGCAAATTCCTATCTCCCAAAAGTCACCTGGAACAAATAACAAGTCAATCAATGAATCAATAAAATGAAACAACAGGAAAAAGAGACAATCAAGCAAACAAAACAAGCCAAACCTCTCATAAACCAACCACAATTTTTATCCCAATAAAGGAAATGCACCAGAAAGTTCATGAAGTCCACTAGTGGCTTAGCTATGGCTGTTGATATTCTGTGCAACATGCTCGGATAGCATGGCAATGTTAGCAGTATAAGACAGATAGATAGGGGTGTAGGTACATTAATGGATAGATATTTAGATTCTGATCTTATTTACACTGGTGTAATTCTAAATTAACTCTTTTTACTTCAGTGGAGTTAGTCCGGATTTTATGAATTCGAAAACTGATTGCACTCTATGTACTCAAAGAAACAATTTTGTCATCAGTCAATTATATCCAAGAAGAAGCTCAGAATAAAATCTCAATCAAGTGCCAATGATGGACATTTTAATTCTTGGGGAATAACTTCCACACAATCAGATTCTTTAATGCAGCTTTGATCTCCTTGTTCCTCATGCTGTAGATGATCGGATTCATCACTGGAGGCAGCAGGGAATAGAGAACACCCACCATGAGATCCAGACCTGATGCTGAGCTGGAAGTGGGTTTCAGATAAGCAAAGAAGCCAGTGGAAAGAAACAAAGAGACCACAGTGAGGTGAGGGAGGCAGGTGGAGAAGGCTTTATGCCGGCCCTGCTCAGAGGAGATTCTCAGCACTGCTTTGAAGATCTGAACATAAGACACAATTATAAAAACAAAGCATTGAAAACCTAAAAATGCACCAAAGGCAAGAAGCCCAACTTCACTGAGGTACGAGTCAGAGCAGGTGAGCTTGAGTAGCTGGGGGATTTCACAGAAGAACTGGTTGATGACATTGGACTGGCAGAAGGGTAACCTGAAGGTGTTCCCGGTGTGCAGGGCAGAGTAGACAATACCAGTAATCCAGGCACTGGCTGCAATGTGGACACACGCTCTCCTGTTCATCACTCTCTCGTAGTGCAGTGGTTGGCAGATGGCGACATGTCGGTCGTATGCCATAATGGTGAGTAAGGCAAGATCAGCTGCAGTGAAGACTACAAAGAGAAAGACTTGGGTAACGCATCCAGGATAATAAATCACCCTGGTGTTCATGAGGGAATTGGCCATGGATTTGGGGATGGTGACAGAGATGGAGCCCAGGTCCAGGATGGACAGATTCATCAGGAAGAAGTACATGGGAGTGTGAAGATGGTGGTCGAGGGCTATGGCTGTGATGATGAGAAGATTCCCTATCAGGCCTGTCAGGTAAATCACTAGAAACATGACAAAGTGCAAAATCTGCAGCTCCCGAACATCAGAGAATCCCAGGAGAAGGAACTCGGTCACCATGGTTTGGTTGGACATTTTCATTCTCAGTTTATTGTGTGATGGCTGTAGAGGGAAGAACAAAACAGTGGTGGGGATTATAGTTACAGAGGGAGTAGCCCTAATTTAATGCAGCAATATCTTATGATGGGAATGTCAACAATGCACAGCGCTCATCACTGTGATTAATGGGAGTGTTGAGTTATCACTTGAATGTAAATTGGCGCCGCTCCCTTAAAGTCAATGGAGCTGTATCAGTTTGCACCATGTAAAGATCTGCCCCAGGATGTGACTTGATAAAATGCCGTGTGGAGGATGGAGCAAAGTACAACCCGATGCGACAATTCTAGCCAAGATGGATCCTCTCTTCCTACAAACAGCAGGCTCTGGACTTGGGCATTAAACTAAAATTCTAAAATGCCAACACTGCCTGATATCCATTTGCTGGGAAATATGACATAAATTCACGTAGTATCCTGCATGAGAGCTCATCTGTAGTGATTCCACTGCAGCGCCACATCAATGGCCTCCTGCCTGCTTCTGTATTGATTTATGACACAAGATCCCATTTCCATCTCTGTGTACCGATGGGCTAGCAGAATCGCTCAGCTACCTCTCTGCTGCCTCGTTTACCTCTGTCACTTTATGTCTGTGCGGGTCAGTAGCCGTCAGGAGACTTGGGGTCTATTCTTGGCTCTACCACTGACCTGCTGTGTGACCTTGGGCCAGTCACTTCCCCTCCCTGTGTCTCTGTTTCCCCTCCCTCCATCCCATTCTCTGCCTCGTCTGCTAGGACTGTGAGCTCTGTGGGGGATGGGCTGTGTCTTGTTATGTGTATGTTCGGGGCCCCCATTTACAGCATTTGTGTTTAGCCAGCAGCAGTGTGAGACAGAGGATACGGCGCTAGAGCAGGAGATCTAGGTTCTAATCCCATTCACGTCCTCTATGTCCTGGGGCAGGGTTAAGAGAGACAGGCTTTGGCTGAGGGCTTCAATTCTCTGTTCTCCATCTAGGACACTAGTATGCTTAATAAATATGCTGTGGGCTACCAACTTTGCTGCTTACTCAGTTTTGCCATTCAACAAGTGTCCATTTGAAACAGAAATATACACCGGTGCAATAGAGTGACTGGGTTCAAATTGTACTAATACTGGACAATGTTAATATTCCCAACCTGGTTGAAATTAAATTTTCCAATCTGGAATATTCAGACATTTTCTGTTTAAATTATTTCAAAGGAAAACTGGGGATCTGAAGATGGTGGTCAAGGGCTATGGCTGAGATGATCAGAATAGAGAAGATCAAAGACAACAGTCGGGATTACAGAGACAGAGGAAATAGCCCTGATTTCCCTCAGTAATATCTCAGGGTAGGAGTGTGAAAGGTGCACAGCACTCGTCACTGCCATTAACTAGGAGATGTGAATTAACACACGAATGTACATTGGCACGGCTCCCTTAATATCCATGAGGCTGCAGCAGTTTATACAGTCCTGGCTCAGGATGTGGCTTGATAAAATACAGTATGAAGGATGGAGCAAAGCACATCCAACCCCACTGATCTAGCCAAGACATTTCCCTCATTGGGGAAATATTCAAAATTGTACGTGGAGGTAACATACTAAAAAGCTAGTTCTGCCTGATTTCCAGTTTCTGAGGAAATATGACCTGGACTCAGAAAGCATCCCCAATGACAGCTCACTTGTAAGGATTCAGTCACTGCAACACCACACAGACAGCCTGCTGCCTGTTTCCATAACTGATTTGTGGCACCAAATCCCAGCCGCATTTCCAGCTCTGTTTGATGAGGGGCTAATAGCATCACTCAGCTACATCCGTGGCCATCAGGAGACATGGTTTCTATTCTTGGTTCTTCCACGGACCTGCTGTGTGACCTTGGGCCAGTCACTTCCAGTTTCTGTGCCTCTGTTTCCCCTCCCTCCCTTTCTCTGTCCTGTCCACTTCAGTTGTAAACTCTCTCGGACATAGGCTGTGTCTTATTTATTTGTTTGCTGTCCACCTGTTAAGAATATTTCTGTTTAGCAGGCACCAGTGTGGGACAGAGGATATGGTGCTAGAACAGGAGAGCTGGGGTCTAGCCATATTACCCTCTTCTATGTAATTGAGCAGAGACAGGCTTTGGCTGGGGGCTTCATGTCTCTGTGCCTCAGTTTAAAGGTGCCTGCATGTATAAAACATATTCTGTGCATATCAACTTTGCTGCCTACTCTATTTTACCATCCTGCAAGTATCTCTTTGAAACAGCAATAAACGTGGTTGGAATAGAGGGTGTTATTGGAGAATATCGTTGCTGGGCTACTGGTTTTGTTATAAGTTTCCAATCTGGGGTATTCAAATATCTTCTGTTTAAATTATTACCAAGGGAAACAGGGTTTTAAATTGAAAACATTTTTATGATAGGTCTGTGCTATCCTTAAAATGAACATATTTATTGGAAAAATATTTTTTTTCCCAAAACACTCAGTTAATATTTTTCAGTTTTCAGCATTTTTTGCCAGCAATTGTTTGGTTCTAAATTCACAAAACCAAACAATGGTTTGGTTTCTATAATGTCAATGAAAATTTAAATATTTTATGCTCTAGATGTTTGATTAAATGATAGTAAAGATTTCAAAGAGTTCCAATTGTAACTGATAGTTCTAGTATTACATTGATCCAGTAGATTAGCAACCAAACATATTTAACCAAATTAGCAAACTTACAGTGTTGATCTTTGTGGAATGTTTCCCAGCCTGTGAAGCATTGGAGAGTCCACTGCCAGGATTCTTCAGTCATTGTCTGTCTGTGCACCTGTCAATAATGCCTCATCACTGTGTTATCCAGCTGCTGTCTCCCAGTCCCTTGCGATATCCCCTCAGTTGCTGGGTCTCTTTGCAGTTCCTAGCAGACAGGGACCCACTCCACAGATGGGTGCTCCCCTCTTTGGGCAGGCTTGGCTGAAAGGTGAAGGACTAAATGGGATTGGTGACTGAAAGCCCCTCCGAGCTCTGAACCTGATCCTGGCTTGTGCAATATTCAGACACAGTCATAGTCCAGGATGTACCTTGCCTGGAGCTGAATCTGGTCTCCAGGGCTGTGAACCCAGTTCTGATTTCACCTCAGGAACAATACAATGTTCACAATCTGCTCTAGCTGACCCTAACCCCACAGAGGGGAAAGCGTACCTAGCCTGTATCTCAGACAATGGCAGCTTCCCTGCAACGACTGTTGGTTAAAAACAGGGCTGGGTCCCATGTGGCATCCCAAGGAGATTGCAGAATAGAATGTACATTGGTAGTACAGACACGTGACCTACCCAGGGGCACCAGAGCCCCAGATGGGCTGGAATAGCCTGTTCCTTCATTAATGCCACATAAACAGCTCTGGGGGAGTAGAGATTTTTTCTTCTTCTGCAATTCGTCAGCAGCTCTTGGGATGCAGCCACCAGAGGAACCCACAGCTCAGGCTGATCTGGCTGTTTGATGTTGGTCACTAAGAAGCAGCCAAAGGCAAACACTGAAAGCTCAGTGCAATGTCCTAAACTGGTGTAAATTGATACACTTCCACTGAAGTCCCGGCTGCCGGCCCCCTTCAGCCCGCTGCCGGTCTGGGGTCCCGGCTCTACCCACATAGGCTGGTCCACACTGGGGATTGATCTAAGATACGCAACTTCAGCTACGTGAATAATGTAGCTGAAGTGGAATATCTTAGATCGATTTCAAAAGGTACTTACCCCAGTCCACACGGCAGCAGGCAGGCTCCCCCGTCAACAGCGCTTCCTCCGCTCGTGGAGCTGGAGTTCCGGTGTCGACGGGGAGCGGCTCTGGGATTGATTTATCACGTCTAGACAAGACGCAATAAATCGATCCCAGAACATCGATAGCTACCCGCCGAATAGGGCGGGTAGTGTAGATGTAGCCATAGAGTGGGTACCTACCTTCTTCATGGTTCGCCCATTCTCTTCATCTCTCTCTGCACTGAATGCGGAAAGAAAAATTTCAAGTGTCTTGTGAACGTGTACCCCGTAAGGCTTTATGGGGAGATACTTATAAATGTATATATGATATAACTGGAATATATTTCTTGCTACATGTGCCATGTAACATATCTCTGTAAAAGTTATGATCTTCTGAATCTATTCCTCCTGTTTGTATGAATGTATCATTATTGTAGTTGAAGTTATGAATATTGGTTGTATATTTGCTTGTTGTCTACATGGCTAAAGAGAGAGCCTCTCCACCCCCCAAGGATATACCTGAAAGAAACTGGAACAAAGGACAATAACTATAGGGGGTGTGAGTGATTGCTGGACCCAGGCTAGGAGGACCATAGCCTGTAAAAGGAAGTTTACTGGAAATGATGAGGTTTTTATCTGTATTCAGAGTGATTAGACATAGACTTGAGTTTTTTATTTTATTTTACTTGGTAATTCACTTTGTTCTGTCTGTTACTACTTGGAACCACTTAAATCCTACTTTCTGTACTTATTAAAATAACTTTTTACTTATTAAGTAACCTGGAGTACATGTTAGACCTGGAGGGGGGCAAACAGCTGTGCATATCTCTCTATCTGTGATATAGAGGGCGAACAATTAATGAGTTTACCCTGTATAAGCTTTCTACAGGGTAAAACTGATTAATTCCAGGTTTGAATCCCATTGGGAGTTGGGCACCTGGGTGTCAAAGGGAAGAACACTTCCTAAGCTGCTTCCAGGCAAGCCTTCAGCTGTTAGGGGACATGGTTCAGACCTGGGCCTGGGTTTGCAGCAGGCCAGGATTCTGGAGTCGCAAGCTGGAAAAGGCAGAAAATCAGGGGCAGAAGTAGTCTTGGCACATCAGGTGGCAGCCCCAAGAGGTTTTCTATGATACCAACCCGTCACAGAGCTGTCCCTTTATTTTTATCAAAAAATAATTATAATAATCCAATGTATCGAAAAAGGCAAAAGAAACAAAGCTCGTTAAAATATATCCAGTTAAAATGGCTCAAAGATCACAAACAATACATGACATGTAGTTCTTGTAAAAGAACAATGGAGTAAGAAATATTCTCAGAAATAACAACAAAGAATAAATAGTCTCATGAAAATCATGATCTGGACAGCAACAGTCATAGACTGAAAAAGAGGCACAATAAATTGCCATTGATTACTCATCATCTAGCTAGCCAGCTTTCCACATGCTCTTCTTTTATCTATTGCATATGTCATCTACACAGCCATGCACAAACATGGTTTAAAAATAATAAATAATAGTAATAGTAATAATGAAGCCAACTTCTGCGATCTAGATACAATTGAATCCTTGTGTGGATGAGAGACCACTGGCCAAGTCCCAATCTACCCTTTGAAGTGAATGCCCAAATCCCAATTGTTAAGGTTAAATAATTAGCTGAAGCTCTGCTCCCTGCTCTGTTCACACCCTGAGGTCTCAGCTTTGTGCGTGTCCCTCTCTTAGGGTGGAACTGTGTGATTCATCCCCTCTGAATCTGGGTTCCAGGCTACAGCACTTTGTGTACCAACTATGATTTTTCGAAATAGGTTGGTACCTGGAATTTTTCCCACAGGAGCTGCAACTAGTAGTAAGTTGAGTGATTAGCGGGCTTCTCCATACAAAGTATAATTTATTTACCATAGTAGGAACAAAGCATAACATAAGAGAAAATATGAGCAATTCGAGATCCATCACTGCAGTAATTTGGTAGGATAAAAAATTGGTTTTATTACCCAGACTTAGTTTGTCTTTAGGACATATTGCAATAGATTTCTCGTCCAAATACCTTTCCACCATAGCAAGAAGAACACAGTATTTATTTATTAAAATAAAAAAAGATAATATACATAATTATATAATGATCTTTCTGCCCTAACACATAAAAAATATGACAAAAAAATCCTACCAGCATTAAAATAATAATTTGAACAGCAACTCAGCTGTCCAGATATATACAAAAACTTTGTTTCAATACTTTATTATTGGGGAAAGGAAAATTCAAGTCTCTTAGCCCTGGTCTACACTACGAGTTTAGGTCGAATTTATTAGCGTTATTTCGATTGATCCGTGCACCCATCCACACGACGAAGCCCTTAACATCGACTTCTAGGGCTCTTAAAATCGATCTCGCCACTCCACCCCCAACGAGGGGAATAGCGCTTAAATCGATATTGCCGAATCGATGTAGGCTTAGTGAGGACGCAATTCGACGGTATTGGCCTCCTGGATCTATCCCACAGTGCAACATTTGACCGCTCTGGACAGCAGTCTGAGCTCCAATGCTCCGCCCAGGTAGACAGGAAAAGCCCCGTGAACTTTTGAATTTCATTTCCTGTTTGGCCAGCGTGGTGAGCTGCAGGTGAGCGCAGATCTCATCAGCAGAGGTGACCATGATGGAGTCCCAGAACCGATGACGAGCTCCAGCATGGACCGATGGTGAAGTACGCGATCTGATCGCTGTATGGGGAGACGAAACCGTGCTAGCAGAGCTACGGTCCAAAAGAAGAAACGCCAATACATATGCCAGAGTCTCCAAGGGCATGCAGGACAGAGGCTACAACAGGGACGCGCAACAGTGCCGCGTGAAAATTAAGGAGCTCAGGCAAGCCTACCAAAAAACCAGAGATGCAAACAAACGCTCTGGGTCAGAGCCCCAGACATGCCACTTCTATGATGAGCTGCATGCCATTCTAGGAGGTGCAGCCAGCACTGACCCACCCATGTGGTATGACTCCGTATGTGGATCATCAGAAACCACAGAGGAGCATGATGATGATAATGATGCTGAAAATAGCGCCCAGACACAGCAAGGAAGTGGAGAAGCCCTTTTCCCCGACAGCCAGGAACTCTTTGTCACCCTGGAGCCAGTACCCTACGAACCCACCCAAGGCGTGCTCGATGCAGGAGAAGGGACCTCTGGTGCCTCTGGTAAGTGTACCTCTGTTAATTAATACATGTTTTATAAGCAAGCGTGTTTAATGATCAATTCGCGGCCAGTACAGCTACAGCTACTGGAAAACTCTGTTAACATGTTCGGGGATGGAGCAGAAATCCTCCGGGGACATCTCCAGAAAGATCTCCTGGATGTACTCCCAAAGCCTGTGCAAAAGGTTTCTGGGGAGGGCAGCCTTATCCTGTGCTCCGTGGTAACACACTCTACCACGCCAGGCCAGTAGCACGTAGTCTGGAATCATTGCTTTGCAAAGCATGGCGGTGTATGGTCCCGGTGTTTGCTGGCATTCAAGCAACATCCGTTCTTTATCTGTCTGTGTTATCCTCAGAAGAGTGATATCATTCATGGTCACCTGGTTGAAATAGGGGAATTTTATTAAGGGGGTATTCAGAGGGGCTCCGTCCCTGCTGGGCTGTTTGCCTGTGGCTGAACGGAAATCTTCCCCGCTGTGACCCACGCGGTGGGGGGAGGGGGAACAGCGAACATCTTGGATGTGTGTCTGTGTGTGTGTGTGTGTGGGGGGTGTCGATTAGGTTCGCGCTGCACGTTAACCCGAAAACCGCCGCCCCTCCCTTTTCAATTGCCAACCAGTTTTAAATTGCCAGCCCAAAGGCTGTTTGTTATGGGAAATGAGGGGGTTGCTGTTTGAAAACATTCCCACATGTTATGAAGGTTAAAGAAGCCTATAGACTGTGGCTTACCATGGCTGCCTGCAAGCCAAATTCTGTTGCCCGCCGGACCTGCTTGTGTGATCTCTCACACCAAACCGGCAGACCCTCAATATAACAGGCAAAGTGCAACCTTGGACCAAATGCATATGTGATATGTAATGTTTGGAGCATTGTTCTCTAATATGTGTCTTTTAAACTACTCCTCTCCCGTTTGTTTCCTCCCGCAGCTGCAAATGTTTCAACGCCACCCCTTTCATCACCGTCCCAGAGGCTAGTGAAGATTAGAAGTAAAAAAAAAGGAATCGAGACGATATGTTCTCAGAACTCATGGAATCCTCCCACACTGAAGCTGCCCAGCAGAATGCGTGGAGGCAGACACTGTCGGAGTCCAGGAAGGCAGAATTTGATCGTGCGGACAGGTGGCGTGCTGAAGACAATGACTGGTGGGATGAAGAGAGACAGCGGCGGGATGAAGAGAGTAGGTGGCGTCAGCGTGCAGAGAGAAGGCAGGATGCAATTCTGAGGCTACTGGAGGATCAAACGGAAATCCTCCGGCTTATGGCTGAGGAAAGGCGTAGGGTTCAGGAAAGGCCGCCTGAGCCCAGACCGCCGCTACAGCCCCTGTGTAACCAATAGCCCTCCTTCCCGAGTCCCATAACCTCATCCCCGAGACGCCCAAGAACGCGTCTGGGCGGCCTCCGTGCACCCAACCACTCAAGTCAAGAGAACAGTCCAAGCAAGAAAGGGCTGGCATTCAATAAGTTTTAAAGTGCTGTGTGTGTCCTTGTCCTTCCCTCATCCCCTCCTCCACCACCCATCCTGGTGCTTCCCTTCCTCCACCAGCTATCCCGGGAGACTGTGGCAGTTAGCCCCATAGTTCCCCCTCTTTGTTTTATGAATTAATAAAGAATGCATGATTTTTAAGCAACAATGACTTTATTTCCTCTGCGAGCGGTGATCGAGGGGGGGAGGGCAGGGCGGTTTGGGTAAAGGGAAGTAGAGTGAATGAAGGGGCGGGGCTTTTCATTACAGGGGAAAAACTGAACTTTCACACAGCATCCTGGCCATTCATGAAACTGGTTTTCAAAGCTTCCCTGATGCGCAACGCACCCTGCTGTACTCTTGTAATAGCCCTGGTGTCTGGCTGCGCATAACCAGTGGCCAGGCGATTTGCCTCAACCTCCCACCCCGCCATAAACGTCTCCCCCTTACTCTCACAGATATTGTGGAGCGCACAGCAAGCAGTAATAATAATGGGAATATTGTTTTCGCTGAGATCTAACCTAGTCAATAAACTTCGCCAGCGAGCTTTTAAATGACCAAATGCACATTCCACCACCATTCTGCACTTGCTCAGCCTATAGTTGAAAAGGTCCTGACTACTGTCCAGGCTACCTGTGTATGGCTTCATGAGCCATGGCATTAAGGGGTAGGCTGGGTCCCCAAGGATAACTATAGGCATCTCAACATCCCCAACGGTTATTTTCTGGTCTGGGAAGAAAGTCCCTTGCTGCAGCAGCCGAAACAGACCAGAGTTCCTGAAGACGCGAGCGTCATGTACCTTTCCCGGCTATCCCACGTTGATGTTGGTGAAACGTCCCTTGTGATCCACCAGTGCTTGCAGCACTATTGAAAAGTAACCCTTTCGGTTTATGTACTCGCTGGCTTGGTGGTCCGGTGCCAAGATAGGGATATGGGTTCCGTCTATCACCCCACCACAGTTCGGGAACCCCATTGCTGCAAAGCCATCCAGTATGAGCTGCACATTTCCCAGACTCACAACCCTTGGTACCAGCAGCTTGGTGATCGCCCTGGCTACTTCCATCACAACAGCCCCCACTGTAGATTTTCCCACTCCGAATTGATTCGCGACTGACCGGTAGCTGTCTGGCGTTGCAAGCTTCCACAGGGCTATCGCCAGTCGCTTCTGTACTGTGAGGGCTGCTCTCATCTTGGTGTTCTTGCGCTTCAGGGCAGGGGAAAGCAACTCACAAAGTTCCATGAAAGTGCCCTTACGCATGCGAAAGTTTCGCAGCCACTGGGATTCATCCCAGACCTGCAGCACTATGTGGTCCCACCAGTCTGTGCTTGTTTCCCGGGCCCAGAATCGGCATTCCACTGTATCAACAAGCCCCATTAACACCATGATGTCCACCTTGCGGGGGGGCCTTTTTTGAGAGAGGTCTGTGTCCATGTCCTCATCACTGTCCTCAGGGCGCTGCTGTCGCCTCCTCGCCTGCTGTAGCTGTAGCAGCTCCTGGTTCTCGTTCTCCATATACTCCTGGACAATGCGCATGGTGTTCATAATGGCGAGAACAGCCGCGGTGATCTGATCGTGCTCCATGCTTTCCCTGGTATGCTGTTTGCAGGACAGCAGAGTGGCAGCAGAAGCAGCGGGTGGATAACAATGGAGTCAGCAATATGGCGCCCATATGAAAAAAGGCGCGAAAGGATTTTTTGCTCCCCCCTCAGTTGCTTTCACGGAGGGAGCGGGGAGCAAGGGTTAGGCTCATTTCCTTCTAGCTGCAGATGGTACAATATGCGGTGAGCAAGGAGGCACCTTCCCTTCTAGCAGCAGATGGTACAATATGCTAGATATCCATCATCATCTCCTGGCCCCCTCAAGGATTGAACTCGCAACCCCGGGTTTAGCGGGCCAACGCTCAGAACGCTGAGCTATCCCTCTGCCCGTATTATAGTGTGACTGAATCCCCACTAGACCTAATGTCCAGGCGTACGCTGGAGATGTACGGTAATTGTGAGCTGAGCAGGCTTCCGTAGCAAACACGGAAACCCCGGAAAAAAGGCGCGAAAAATATTGCTTTCATGGAGGGAGGGAGGGATGACATGTACCCAGAACCACCAGCGACAATGTTTTCTGCCCCATCAGGCTTTGGGATCGCAACCCAGAATTCCAATGGGCGGCGGAGACTGCGGGAACTGTGGGATAGCTACCCGCAATGCAATGCTCCGAAAGTCGATGCTAGCCCCGCTACTGTGGACACAGTCAATAGACCTCATGGTCTTAACGCTCTTTAGTGGGGACACACACAATCGATTCCATACATTCGGGTTTTAAAATATCGACTTCTATGAATTCGACCTAATTCTGTAGTATAGACGTACCCTTAGAAAACCCCTTTAAAGATATTATGATGTTGACACCTTCACTAGATGACAAAATAAACAGACACCCCCATTTAATCAAACATATTGCACCTTGCAAATTCCTATCCCCCAAAAGTTACCTGGAACAAAGGAATAAGTCAACCAATGAATCAATAAAATGAAACAACATGAAAAAGAAATAATCACGGAAATAAACAAGCCAATTGTCTAATACCCCAACCACAATTTCTATCCCAAAAAAGAAGAAGGGCAAGAAAGTTCATGAAATCCTCTTCTGATCAAGCTATGGTTGTTGGTATTCTGAGCAGCACGCGCAGATAGCATAGCGATGTTAGCATTATAAATACCCAAGACAGAAAGATAGGTGAGTATGTACATTTATGGAGAGATATTTAGATTCTGGTTTAATTTATACTGGTGTAATTCTAAACTAAATCATTTGACTTCAGTGGAGTTAGTCTGGATTTTATGATTTCCTAGACAGATTGCACCATATGTTCTCAAGGGGACAATTTTGTCATCAGTTCACTCTATCCATAAAGAAGCTCAGAATGAAATCACGGTCTAGGTGCAATGACAAACACTTTAAGTTTTGGTGAATAACCTCCACACAATCAGTTTCTTCAATGCAGCTTTGAGCTCCTTGTTCCTCATGCTGTAGATGATCGGATTCATCATTGGAGGCACGACAGCATAGAGAACACCTACCAAGAGATCTAGACTAGATGCTGAGCTGGAGGTGAATTTCAGGTAGTCAAACATGACAGTGCAAACTAACAAGGAGATCACAATGAGGTGAGGGAGGCAGGTGGAGAAGGCTTTATGCTGGCCCTGCTCAGAGGGGATTCTCAGCACGGTTTTGAAGATCTGAACATACGACACAATTATAAAAACAAAGCAGTTAAAACCTAAAAACAGACTAAAGACAAGAAGCCCAACTTCACTGAGGTTTGAGTCAGAGCAGGTGAGCTTGAGTAGCTGGGGGATTTCACAGAAGAACTGGTTGATGACATTGGACTGGCACAAGGGTAACCTGAAGGTGTTCCCGGTGTGCAGGGCAGAGTAGACAATACTAGTAATCCAGGCACTGGCTGCCATTTGGACACAAGCTCTCCTGTTCATTATGCTCTCGTAGTGCAGTGGTTGGCAGATGGCGATGTGTCGGTCGTACGCCATGATGGTGAGTAAAGCAAGATCAGCTGCAGTGAAGACCACAAAGAGAAAGACTTGGGTGACACATGCAGGATAAGAAATCACCCTGGTGTTCATGAGGGAATTGACCATGGATTTGGGAATGGTGACAGAGATGGAGCCGAGGTCTATAATGGACAGATTCACCAGAAAGAAGTACATGGGAGTGTGAAGATGGTGGTCAAGGACTATGGCTGAGATAATGAGAAGATTCCCCATCAGGCCTGCCAGGTAAAGCACCAGAAACATCACAAAGTGCATAATCTGCAGCTCTCGAATGTCAGAGAATCCCAGGAGAAGGAACTCGGTCACCGTGGTTAGGTTGGACATTTCTTTCTCAGTTGATTGTGTGATGGCTGTGGAGGGAAGGACAAAGACAGTGTGGGGATTACAGTGACAGAGGAAGTGGCCCTGATTCCCTGCAGCAATATCTCATGATGTGAGTGTCAAGAATGCACAGCACTCATCACTGCTATGGGTACCCGCATGGCCCCACAGTATGCCAACATTTTTATGGCAGACTTAGAACAACGCTTCCTCAGCTCTCGTCCCCTAACACCCCTACTCTACTTGCGCTACATTGATGATATCTTCATCATTTGGACCCATGGAAAAGAAGCCCTTGAGGAATTCCACCATGATTACAACAATTTCCATCTCACCATCAACCTCAGCCTAGAGCAGTCCACACAAGTGGTCCATTTCCTAAACACTACTGTGCTAATAAGCGATGGTCACATAAACACCACCCTATACCGTAAACCTACTGACTGCTATACTTACCTACATGCCTCCAGCTTCCATCCAGGACACACCACACGATCCATTGTTTACAGCCAAGCTCTAAGATACAACCACCTTTGCTCCAATCCCTCAGACAGAGACAAACACCTACAAGATCTCTATCAAGCATTCTTAAAACTACAATACCCACCTGCTGAAGTAAAAAAACAGATTGACAGAGCCAAAAGAGTACCCAGGAGTCACCTACTACAGGACAGGCCCAAAAAAGAAAATAACAGAACGCCACTAGCTGTCACCTTTAGCCCCCAACTAAAACCTCTCCAGCGCATCATCAAAGATCTACAACCTATCCTAAAAGATGATCCCTCACTTTCACAGATCTTGGGAGACAGACCAGTCCTCGTTTACAGACAGCCCCCCAACCTGAAGCAAATACTCACCAGCAACCACACACCATACAACAAAAACACTAACCCAGGAACCTATCCTTGCAACAAAGCCCGTTGCCAACTCTGTCCACATATCTATTCAAGTGATACCATCATAGGACCTAATCACTTCTGCCACGCCATCAGGGGCTTGTTCACCTGCACATCTACCAATGTGATTTATGCCATCATGTGCCAGCAATGCCCCTCTGCCATGTACATTGGCCAAACTGGACAGCCTCTACGCAAAAGAATAAACGGACACAAATCTGACATCAGGAATCATAACATTCAAAAAGCAGTAGGAGAACATTTCAGCCTCCCTAATCACTCAGTGACAGACTAAAAGGTCGCAATTTTGCAACAGATAAACTTCAAAAATAGGCTACAACGAGAAGCTGTTGAACTTGAATTGATATGCAAACTAGATACCATCAACTCAGGATTAAATAGAGACTTGGAATGGCTTGGCCATTACGTTAATTGAGTCTATTTCCCTTAAATTAATGATCCTCATTCACACCTATGTGTCAACTGTCCGCAATGGCCATCTTGTTTATCACTTCAAAGGTCTTTTCCCCCCAGCTGTTATGGTTCCTCTCAATGAATTAGCCTCTTAAGGTTGGTATAGGCACTTCCACCTTATCATGTTTCTCTGACTGTATAAATAGCTGTCCACTGTATGTTCCATTCCATGCATCTGATGAAGTGGGTTCTAACCCAGGAAAGCTTATGCTAAAATAAATTTGTTAATCTCTAAGGTGCCACAAGTATTTCTTTCTTTCTTATTTTCTTTTTGCTATTAACTAGGAGTGGTGAGTTATCATACGTAGGTAAATTGGCACGGTTCCGTTAAAGTCAATGGAGCTGAGTCAGTTTTCACCATCTAAAGATCTAGCTCAAGATGTGACCTGATAAAATGCTGTGTGAAGAATGGAGGAAAATACTATCCAAATGCAACAATTCTAGGCAAGCTGGATCCTCTCTTCCTACAAACAGCAGGCTGTGAACTTGGGTATGAAACTAAAATTCTAAAATGTCAACACTGCCTGATATCCACTTTCCAGGAAAATATGACATAGAGTACCTCAGTATCCTGCATGAGAGCTTGTCTGAAGTGATTTCACTTCAGCATCACATTGATGGCCTGCTGCCTGTTACGTATCGATTTGTGACACAAGATTCCACTTCCATCTCTGAGTACTGATGGGCTAGCAGAATCGCTCAGCTACCTCTCTGCTGCTTCCTTTACCTCTGTTATTTTATGTCTGTGCGGCCATCAGGATTCTTGGGTTCTATTCTTGGCTCTGCCACTGACCTGCTGTGTGACCTTGTGCCAGTCACTTCCCCTCCCTGTGCCTCTGTTTCCCCTCCCACTCTTTCTCTGCCCGGACTGTCGGCTCTACGGGGGATGGACTTTGTCTTATTATGTGTATATTCAGTCCCCTATTTGCAGCATTTGGGTTTTGCCAACAGCAATGTGGGACAGAGGATACAGCACTAGAGCAGAATATCTATGTTCTAATCCCATTCACCTCCTCTATGTTCTTGGCAGGGATAAGAGAGACAGGCTTTGGCTGAGGGATTCAATTCTCTGTTCTCCATTTAAGGCACTAGTATGTTTAATATCTATGCTGTGGGCTACCAACTTTGCTGCTTACTCAGTTTTGCCATTCAACAACTGTCCCTTTGAAACAGAAATATACATCGTTGCAACACAGTGACTGGGTTCAAATTGTACTATTATTGGAGAATATCAATGTTCCCACCATGGCTTACATCTAAATTTGTAATCAGTTGTATTCAGACATTTTCTGTTTAAATTATTTCAAAGGAAACCAGGGTTTTCAACTGAAAAACTATTCTGGGGAAGTGTGTTATTCCTGAAAAACAGCCTATTTACTGGGAAACTCAAACCAATTTTTTCTTAATTTAGGTGAAAATGTTTCAGTTTCCACCAGTTTACCTGACATTGTCTGGTTCTCAATGAACACACACACAAAAAATTCTATGAAAATTTCTATGAAAAGTCAACTGTTTTCTGCCACAAAACCCCCAAATAATCTCTGAGCAGCTCTAACAATTTGATCAAATTATATTAAAAATCTTGAAGAGTTGTATTTATTGTAACCCATAGATTTTTTTTTGAAATTTACCCAGTATAATAATACCTGAACATGTTTAACTGAAATAAGAAACTTACTGTGCTGGTCTTTGCAGAATGCTTCCCAGCCTGTGATGAATTGGAGACTTCACCGCCTGGATTCTTCAGTTATTGCCTCTCTATGTACCTGCAAATAATGCCCCATCTCTGGATTGTCCAGCAGCTTTTTCCCTGCCCCTTCACCATATTTCCTGAGTTCCTATAAGACAAGTATCTTCCTATAAGACAAGTATCCCTGCCCCTTCACCATATCTCTCTGAGTTCCCATAAGACAAGTATCTTCTCCACAGATGGACACTCCCTGCTTCCTTCCTTGGATTGGCTTGGCTGAGAAGTGAAGGACTAAATAGGATGGGGGCAGGAAGCCCCACCCGGCTGTGAAACTGATCCCGGCTTGTGGAGGCTTCAAACATGGTCACAACCCAGGATATGCTTGTTCTGGGGATAAATAGGTGACTCTGGTCTCCAGGGCTGTGAGCCCAGCTCTGATCTCACCTCAGGAGCAAACCACCATGACAAGCTGCCCTAGCCGAATCTAATCCCCCAGAGAGGGAACACAACATGCCCTGGGTCTCAGATGGTGGCAGCATCCTGAAAGGATGCTGGGCTAAAAACAAGGCACGGCTGAGTTCCAAAGGGTGTCTGAAGGAGATTACAGAATAAACTATATATTTATAGCACAGACATGTGACCTACAATAACTCAGAGCCCAGTGGCACCAGAATCCCAGTTGGCCTGGAATAGCCTGTTCCTTCATTAACACCATATAATTACCTCTGAGAGAGCAGAGATTATTTTCCCTCCTGCATTGCATGAGGAGCTCTTGGGATGCACCCACCAGAGGAACCCACAGCTCAGGCTGCCCTGGGTGTTTGATGTTGGTCACTAAGAAGCAGCCAGAGGCAAACACTAAAAGCTCCTAGCTACGTCCTGAACTCGTGTAAATTGATACAATTCCATTGAGTTCCAGGTCGTTAGGGCTGTTTATGCAAAGCAGAGATTTGGCCATTTGATTCCAATGGAGCAACTTTGATTTCCATTAGCTGGGTTCTGGCCCTAAGACGCCCATGCAGCTATGTCGGTTTTCACCAGCTGTGGAATCAGGCCTCATTAACTCCACTGGAGCTACTGGTGATTTACACCAGCTGTGGTTCTTGCTCATTGACACCAATGGAGCTATGGCAGATACACACCTGCTGGGGATCTCGCCTCGTTAACCAGCTTCAAATCCATTTCCTTTGCCTGTGAATCTGAACTGAAGATGAGGCAGGAAGTTTATGCTGAGCTGTTGTGTGATCTTGAATGTGCAAAGGAGGTGGTCTCTATATTTGTGTCTAGGAGAAGAGGACGTGAATGAGATCACAATGAAGAGGACACCTGTCCACAACGCCTAACAAGGCATCTCTCTCTTGATATGGTCAATGAACTGAGAAAAATTTGAGACCCTCCGGTTGAAAGGCATTCACATGGACATAGAAATCTGCCCATGGGACAGAGGGAGGAAGGGTCATGTTTCCGGGTTGGGGTCTAAGAGGGGAGGAAGAAATTGTCGTCAGTGGGCTGATTATGAACTCGGGTTGGAAATTTTCTCACAATATGGTTTTGTTAATCCCCAAATGGTGATTCCTTGAAACCCTGTTCACAGCAAAGGGTTAGTTGGTTTGGATGAATCTCCTAATCTGATTTCTATTAGAAGGTTCAAATTTGCTAAAAGGTCCAGTTTTCACATTTTTCAATCTGAAAAAAAAAAAACCATTTAGAAATTTCAGTTAATTCATTCTAAAGAGAAGGTGAAAATAAAGGGTCAAAATCAAAATGAAACTTTGCCCTGCAGCATGGGGCGCAGATCGCCTCCTAGGATGACCTGGATGTGCCCCAGCTGACCTGTCTTTGACAGGGCCTAGGGCGCAGGTGAGACTTCAGTCTGCCCAGGTCTAGGCCTGTGGCTCACATCAGTGCAGTCTGCTGAGGACTGAAATGCTTTAGTTTAACTGACGTAATCGGGCTCAACACAGGGGTACCTGGGTGGGATTCAATGACCTATAATAAAGAGAAGTTCTGAGTAGATGCTTGCATCTTCCCTTCTGGCCTAAAATTCTATGACACTATAAAAATGATGGAAGCCAAATGTTTTGTTTTGACCTAATCTGTTTTTTAAATATATTTGTTTTGTTTTGTTTTGTTTTGAGATTTTTTCTTTGAAAAATAATGCAATTTTGGCTTTTGGCCTGATATGGGATGGGAAAATATTTCAAAATCTTGACAAGACTCACAAAATAACAACCCTCTTTCCTATCTAGTCCTACTCTTCAATTTCTCTCCTTTCAATAACTCACTAAAACATTATTTTCTTAGACTCTAGGATCTGCAGGTAGATAGCAGCTTTTCACTTTAAACAGCGACTCGGTGTTAAGACACTGTACTCTCACATAGACACACAAACAAAATAAGATTCACTCGTAAATACCCAGTTATGTGCACTTTGAAAGACACACACACAAATGCACAATCACAAAACACACACACTCACTCAACATTTTGCACTGATAAACACAATATTCTCATTCCGAAGCAAACAAAAATGAACACAGAGTACAGTTCTGAACTAGAAATGTTTGCTATCAGAGCAGTGTTGGTTTGGAGCTGTGAAATTTGGGGTGACATTTTTATACCAGGGTAAAGTAAAAATTTAAGAAATTTCATTAGCACAATTAGTAAAGACACAAATGCTCCCAGTCACATTAAAAGACAGCAGTGATATAACATTAAGCTGATATTTTGTATAGGGCTGTCAAGCAATTAAAGAAATTAATAGTGATTAGTTGCACAATTTATTGTGCTGTTAAGCAATAATAGAATACCATTTATTTAAATATTTTGGGATGCTTTCTACATTTTCAAATATATTGATTTAAATTACAACACAGAATACAAAGTGTACAATGTTCCGTTTACGTTTATTTTCAATTACTGTCAAAACCAAAAGAAATAATATTTTTCTATTCGCCTAATACAAGTACTATCGTGCAATCTCTTTGTCATTAAAGTTGAACTTACAAATGTAGAATTATGTACAAAAAATAACTGCACTCAAAAATAAAACAACATACAACCTTAGAGCCTAAAGTCCACTCAGTCCTATTTCTTGTTCAGCCAATCGCTCAGTGAAACAATTACATTTGAAGGGGATAATGCAGCCCGCTTCTTCTTTATGATGTTACCTGAAAGTGAGAACAGACATACACATGGCACGTTTGTAGCTGGCGTTGCAAGGTATTTACAAGGACTGAGTGGCTCTAAAGTTTTACATTGTTTTTTTATGCAGTGCAGTTATGTAACAAAAATAAATCTACATCTGTAAGTTATATTTTCACGATAAAGAGATTGCACTACAGTACTTGAATGAGGTGAACTGAGAAATACTATTTCTTTTGTTTATCATTTTATAGTGCAAATATTTGTAATTGAAAGTACTATCAAGTGAAGACTGTACACTTTGTATTCTGTGTTGTAATTGAAATCAATATATTGGAAAATCTAGTAAAACATCCAAATATTTAATACATTTCAACTGGTATTCTATTGATCAACAGTGTGATTAAAACTGTGATTAGTCATGATGAATTTTTTTAATCACATATAATTATATGATGATCTTTCTGCTCTAACACATAATAAATAAAACATTAAAATCCCACCTGCACTAAAATAATAATTAGAACAGCAACTCAACTATCCAGATATATACAGAAACTTTATTTCAATTCTTTATCACTGGGGAAAGGAAAATTCAAATCTCTTAGAAAACCCCTTCAAAGATATTATGATGTTGAAACCTTCAATAGATGACAAAATAACCAGACACCCCCATTTAATCAAACATATTGCACCCTGCAAATTCCTATCCCCCAAAAGTCACCTGGAACAAAGTAACAAGTCAACCAATGAATCAATAAAATGAAACAACATGAAAAAGAAACAATCAAGGAAACAAACAAGCCAATTGTCTCATACTCCAACCACAATTTCTATCCCAAAAAAGCAGAAGAGCCAGAAATGTCATGAAGTCCAGTTCTGAACAAGTTATGGTTGTTGATATTCTGTGCATCATGAACAGATAACATGGAGATGGTAGTAGTATAAATACCCAAGACAGATAGATGTGTGTATGTACATTTATGCATAGATATTTAGATTCTGATCTTATTTACACTGGTGTAATTCTAAACTAACTCATTTGACTTCAGTGGAGTTCGTCTGGATTTTATGACTTTCTAAACAGATTGCACCTTATGTTCTCAAGGAGACAATTTTGTCATCAATTCACCATATCCATAAAGAAGCTCAGAATGAAATCTCAATCAAGTACCAATGATGGACACTTTGAGTCTTGGTGAATAACCTCCACACAATCAGTTTCTTCAATGCAGCTTTGATCTCCTTGTTCCTCATGCTGTAGATGATCGGATTCATCATTGGAGGCACGACAGCATAGAGAACACCCACCAAGAGATCTAGACTACATGCTGAGCTGGAGGTGAATTTCAGGTAGTCAAACATGGCACAGAAAACTAACAAAGAGATCACAGTGAGTTGAGGGAGGCAGGTGGAGAAGGCTTTATGCCGGCCCTGCTCAGAGGGGATTATCAGCACAGTTTTGAAAATCTGAACATAAGACACAATTATAAAAACAAAACAGCTTAAACCTAAAAAC
The DNA here is from genome assembly GCA_033296515.1 of Macrochelys suwanniensis. NCBI lineage: Eukaryota > Metazoa > Chordata > Testudines > Chelydridae > Macrochelys > Macrochelys suwanniensis. The sequence goes on along the minus strand of CM065786.1, from coordinate 39,615,777 downwards.
ACACTGAAAGCAATAGCCTCAACTTCACTGAGGTACGAGTCAGAGCAGGTGAGTTTGAGTAGCTGGGGGATTTCACAGAAGAACTGGTTGATGACATTGGACTGGCAGAAGGGTAACCTGAAGGTGTTCCCGGTGTGCAGGGCAGAGTAGACAATACCAGTAATCCAGGCACTGGCAGCCATTTGGACACAAGCTCTTCTATTCATCACGTTCTCATAGTGCAGTGGTTGGCAGATGGCGACGTGTCGGTCATACGCCATGATGGTGAGTAAAGCAAGATCAGTTGCAGTGAAGACTAAAAAGAGAAAGACTTGTGTAACACATCCAGAATAAGAAATCACCCTGGTGTTCATGAGGGAATTGGCCATGGATTTGGGGATGGTGACAGAGATGGAGCCGAGGTCTATAATGGACAGATTCATCAGAAAGAAGTACATGGGGGTGTGAAGATGGTGGTCGAGGGCTATGGCTGAGATAATGAGAAGATTCCCCATCAGGCCTGCCAGGTAAATCATCAGGAACACCAGAAAGTGCAAAATCTGAAGCTCCCGGACATCAGAGAATCCCAGGAGAAGGAAATCGGTCACTGTGGTTTGGTTGGACATTTTCTTTCTCAGTTGATTGAGTGATGGCTGTGGAGGGAAGGACAAAGACAGTGGGGGGATTACACTGACAGCGGGAGTGGCCCTCATTCCCCACAACATCTCATGATGTGAGTGTCTACGATGCATAGTGCTCGTCACTGCTATTAACTAGGAGTGGTGAGTTATCATACGAATATAAAGTCAATGGAGCTGCATCAGTTTTCACCATCTAAAGATCTGCCCCAGGATGTGACTTGATAAAATGCCATGTGGAGGATGAAGGAAAGTACAACCCAATGCAACAATTCTAGCCAAGCTGGATCCTCTCTTCCTACCAACAGCAGGCTCTGGACTTGGGCTTGAAACTAAAATGCTAAAATGTCAACACTGCCTGATATCCACTCTCCAGTTAAATATGACAGACAGTAACTCAGTATCCTGCATGAGAGCTCGTCTGTAGTGATTCCACTGCAGCACCACATAGATGGCCAGCTGCCAGCTTACGTATCGATTTGTGATGCAAGATCCCAATGCCATCTCTGTGTACCGACGGGCTAGCAGAATCGCTCAGCTACCTCTCTGCTGCATCGTTTACCTCTGTCACTTTATGTCTGTGCGGATCAGCGGCCATCAGGATACTTGGGTTCTATTCCTGGCTCTGCCACTGACCTGCTGTGTGACCTTGGGCCAGTCACTTCCCCTCCCTGTGCCTCTGTTTCCCCTCCTTCCCTTTCTCTGCCTCATCTGCTAGGACTGTCAGCTTGGTTGGGGATGGACTTTGTCTTATTATGTGTATTTTCAGGGCCCCCATTTGCAGCATTTGGGTTTAGCCAAGAGCAGTGTGGTATAGAGAGTATGGCGCTAGAGCAGAATATATCCGTTCTATTCCCATTCACCTCCTCTATGTCCTTTGCAGGAATAAGAGAGACAGGCTTTGGCAATATCAATGTTCCCATGGCTTACATCTAAATTTCCAATCTGGGGTATTCAGACATTTTCTATTTACATTATTTCAAAGGAAATAATGGTTTTTCAACTAAGTGAATGTTCTGGGGAAGTCTGTTATTCCTGAAACACAGCCTATGTAGTGGAAAACTCAAACCATTTGTTTCTTAATTTAGGTGAAAATGTTTCAGTTTCCAGCAGGTTTCCTGACGTTGTCTGGTTCTCAATGAACACACTCACACACATACAAAATTTCAATGAAAATTTCTATGAAAAGTCAACTATTTTCTGCCACAAAAAAACCAACAAATAATCTCGAAGCATCTCTAAAAGTTTGATTAAATTATATTAAGAATCTTGAAGAGTTATATTTATTGTAACCCATACATCTTTTTTTGAAATTTGCCCAGTAATAATACCTGAACATGTTTAAGTGAAATAAGAAACTTACTGCGCTGGTCTTTGTGGAATGTCTCCCAGTCTGTGATTAATTAAAGACTTCACTGCAAGGATTCTTCAGTCATTGCCTATCTCTATACCTGCCAACAATGCCCCATCTCTGTATTATCCAGAAGCTGTTTCTCTGACCCTCCACCATATTTCATGAGTTGCTGGGTCTCTCTGCTGTTCCTAGAAGACAAGTATCTTCTCCACAGATGGACCCTCCCTGCTTCCCTCCTTGGACTGGCTTGGCTGAGAAGGGAAGGACTAAATAGAATGGGGGCAGGAAGCCCCACCCAGCTGTGAAACTGATCCCAGCTTATGCAGGCTTCAAACATGGTCATAATCCAGGATATGCTTGTTCTGGAGATAAATAGGTGACTCTGGTCTCCAGGGCTGTGAGCCCAGCTCTGATCTCACCTCAGGAGCAAACCACCATGACAAGCTGCCGGAGCCAAATCTAATCCCCCAGAGAGGGAACACATACGCCGGGTCTCACATGCTTGATTCTTTCTTTTTCATGTTTCATTTTATTGATTCATTGGTTGACTTTTTGTTTGTTTGTTACAGATGACTTTTAGCAGTAGCAATTTGCAGCATGGAATATGTTTGATTAAATGTTTGAATCAGATTATTTTGTCATTTATTCAAGGTGTCAATGTCATAATCTCCATGAAGGGTTTTTTGGAGAGGTTTGAGAGAATTGAAAAAAAATTCTGTAGGTGTTTGGTGAGCTGAGTTCCTTTTTAAACAATTATTTTAATGTTATTACAGAGAGTGCCTTGTGCTCACGTCCCCTCTACTTCGTCATCTCAGCAACTGCCTCTCCTCCCAGACACGATTAAAGAGACTATGTCCCTTGCCAGTTCAAGTTCACACAATATCCCAACATAAGCAACTCTGCGTATGGAAACGTGGTATTAGGAAAGCATTTAGGGCTGGATTAAAGTTTAAGGACTATAAACCAGTTACTCGGCCCTCAGCTCCAGGAGTCACGACATTACAACTAAATCTCAGCTTCCATTTCCTAACCTATAGCCATTTTCTAGTCCTCGTGGTTGAGAAGGAAAGCTTGAAAATATTCCCCAAGACAAAAGCCAAGTGTAATCAATAGAGCAATGGCTGCCTGAGTCTTGCCTCAGACAATCACTCATGGGATGGAGTGGGCTGTCCTAAGTTAACCAATGCAACACCTGCATCAGTCTATAGACAGCCTGAGACAATTGCTCTGAGAGGGGTAAACTGCAAGGGGTATAATGATGCAGCTACATCTTCCTGAGTCTGCAGAGAGACTGAACCAGTCACAAAGTTAACTCCATAAGGCTGAGGCACAGGCAGCTGTTCTGGGACTGCTATCACCATCAGTGGACAGATGAGGAATTCTGGGAGATAAACCCAGTTTTCTACAGATGTGGCACCACTTCTCCCCACTCTTTCCTGGGTACCTCTGAGGAGGCCTTTGTCCTGCTGGAGTACGTCCTTCCTCGGGGTGGGTGTCTCTGACTGGGCTTTTTCCTGCTCTCTGAAGGGAGGTGGAAGAGTGGGAACATGGCGCACTCAGGAGAGGAGGCAGCTCCTGGGTGGGGATTTGGGGAAGGACTTGGAATATTTATTCAGGGAGGGGATGGAGTTGGGGTGGGGTCTTTGGGGAAGGGATTGAAATGGGGTCGGGTAAGGGATGGGAAGAGGTGGGGCAGGGGTGGAGCCTCATGCAAGCGGTGAAGTGGGGGCAGGGCCGGAGAGTGAGGCGGGTGGAGCACCCATGGGAAAGAGGGGAAGTCGGCGCCTATGCCACTGTCTTAGGAAATATGACATGGACTAACAAAGCATCGCATACGACAGCTCATTTGGAATGATTCCACTGCAACAGCACATGGACGGCCTGCTGCCTGTTTCCTAATTGATTTATGGCACCAAATCCCAGCTGCATTTCCATCTCTGTGTGATGAGGGGCTAATAGCATCACTCAGTTAATTCTATGCATATCATTTCCCTCTGACTTTATGTCTGCGCTGTGCAGTTCAGTGGCTGTCAGGAGCTTTAGTTTCTATTCTTGATTCTGCCTCTGACGTACTGATGACCTTGGGCCAGTCGCTTCCCCTCCCTGAGCCTCTGTTTCTCCTCCCTCCCTTTCTCTGCCTTGTCTGCTTCAGTTGTAAACTCTTTGGGGCATCGGCTGGGTCTTACTATGTGTGTGTTCTGTCCACCTGTTGAGAACATTTCTGTTTAGCAGGCATCAGTGGGGGACAGAGGATACAGTGCTGGAGGAGGAGATCTGGGATCTAGCCACATTGCCCTCTTCTATGTAAGTGAGCAGAGACAGGCTTTGGCTGGGGGCTTCAACTCTCTGTGCCTCAATTTAAAGGTGCTTGCACATGTAAAACAGATTCTGTGAGTGTCAAATTTACTGCTTACTCAGTTTCACAATCCTGCAAGTATCCCTTTGAAACAGCAATAAACGGGATTGCAATAGAGGGAATAGGTTTGAAAGTGTGGTGTTATTGGACAATATCAACGTTGACACCCTGACTTATCAGAGGAGTAACCGTGTTAGTTTGTATCCACAAAAATAACAAGGAGTCCGGTGGCACCTTAAAGACTAACAGATTTATCTGGGCAGAAGCTTTCGTGGGTTCATACCCTCTGTCACTGTATTCCTGACTGTTGTCTTTTTCCTTCCCTCCAAGGGAAGGAGGCTAGGGAATGTTGTTAGAATAAAAGTGTTACTTAATACTCTGAATTTCAAATGCTTTAGGGAGCTGAACTCCCATTTTCAAAAGTGCCCCAACAATTTCCTAGAGGCACCTAAAAATCTTTAAAACTTGGCCTTAGTAACTTGGGAGTCTAAGGTCTTCTTTCCGCTTTTAACACTACAATGGTATTCCTGCAGCCTAGTCCATGTATATTTAGGAATCTTTCAGCGTTAGCATTTGCCATCTTGTTACTGTTAAGACAATATTTGCAATAATTATTTCAAACGATGCTTTTCTTTTTTCTGAATCCTGAAAAGGGACCCAACTAGACAGGCTTTTCTGTCTTGGAGTTTTCAGACCATTTTTTAGAGCACATGGGCTGTACACCAATAGAGAGATTGTGTTGTGGAAGGTTCCTCTCTCATATGTGATCCTCTGCCTCTCCACCCAGACAAAATTATGGGGACTACCCACCTTGCACACTCAACATCCCATAACATCCCTGCATAAGCTACAGAAATTGTCCATATGGAAATGTGACAGTAGGATAGCATTAGTAACTGGATTGAGGGTTAAACCCTGTAGACCTAGACCAGGGCCCCAGCTCCAGGAGTCATGGAATAACAGTGGATAATAAGTTTTTAAATTTTTTGAAAAACAAAAGTAAGTTTCTATTCTTCATGGACTGAAAAGTTTGAAAACATTACCCATGACTAAGATCATAGTTAAATGTAACCAATAGAGCAACATCTCCCTGAGTCTGCAGAGAGCCTGAACCAATTGCTCTGAAAGGATTAGACTGCTTTGAGTGAAACTGAGACAGTGCCACCTGCCTGAGCCTTCAGATAGCCTGATACAGTCAAAAAGTTAACTCCAGATGTAGAGTGAACTTTACCACATGGATCAATTCTGAGAGATACAACCCAGTTTTTTTCAGATGTGCCACCACTTCTCCCCACTCTTTCTGGGAGTACCTCTGAGGTTGCCTGACTCATGCTGGAGTAGGTGATTTCTCCGGGTGGGTGCCTCTGACTAGGCCTTTCTGATCCCTCACCATCCCTGTTCTGTTATCTAGGAGCCCCAGACGTAATGTGTCTATGTTCATCAGCCAACTTCCCAGCTGGGTGCCCAACTCACAGATTTCTTTCTATGAACCATGATCTCAACATCTTAGACTATTTTGGGTTATTAAAATGGGATGGAGGTTCTAAGCCATGTGAATCTCCAATGGAGCTACAATTGATTTACATCAGATGGGGATCTGATCCTTCTTATTTGTTCAGTCTCTCTGACATACCTTCAATCAGTGTGAAATAAAATAAACACTTTTAAAATGTCATGCAGCATTGCACCTGCAGTCTAATGTGCCTTTTCTTTTGGGGTTGTCTGATCTAATATATATAGAATTGCTGAAAGCAAGAAAGCAAGAAAGAAAGAAAATTGGGCCATCAATGCCTATAGAAGTTGAAATTCAGATACAGAAAATCTCTGCAACACTGAATTCCTCCAAATCTATGTCCCCAGTGGGAATAAATTGCTCCTTTGCCATTAAAAGTTATAGTCTTGCAATTAATCCCATGGGGCAAAGAGCTAAGAAAGTGCCGACTGAACAGGAACATTTGTCTTTTATTCAGTTCAGATTCACAGAAACCAAATAAAATGGATTAAAAATTGTTTAAGTGAAGAGATCCCCAGCTGGTGTAAATCACCAGTAGCTCCAGTTAATGAGGCCTGATTCCCAATTGGGGAAAACTGACAGAGCTTCATGGCCATCTCAGGGCCAGATCCCCAGCTAATGTAAAACAAAGTAGTTTCATTGAAATCAAAGGGCCACATCTCCACTTAGTGCAAAGAGCACGAATTTCTTGGAACTCAATGGAACTATATCAATTTACAGAAGTTTAGGATACTGCACTGAGCTTTAGTGTTTGCCTCTTGGTACCGCTTACTGACCAACATCAAACAGCCAGAGCAGCCTGAGCTGTGGGTGCCTCTGGTGACTGCATCCCAAGAGTTGTTGACGAAATGCAGGAGAAAAAAAAAAACCTCTACTCCCCTAGCGCTGTTGACGTGGTGTTAATGAAGGAACAGGCTATTCTAGGCTGTCTGGGCTCTGAGCTATTGTCGGTCACGTGTCTGTACTACGAATGTACATTCTATTCTGCAATCTCCTTGGGATGCCACATGGGACTTAGCCCTGGCTTGTCTTTAACCAAGGGTCCTTGGAGGGATGCTGCCATAGTGTGAGATCCAGGCTGGGTGCTCTTCCCCCTCTGTGGGGTTGGGGTCGGCTAGGGAAGGTTGTCAAGGTGGATTGTTCCTGAGGTGAGACAGAGCTGGGCTCACAGCTCTGGAGACAAGATTCAGCTATTTAGCTCCAGGCAAGGGACATCCTGGGCTACGACTGTGTCTGAATCCTGCACACGCCAGGATCAGTTTAAGAGCTGGGAGAGTCTTTTAGTCCCTGATCCCATTTAGTCCTTCACCTTTCAGCCAAGCCTGCCCAAAGAGGAGAGCACGTATCTGTAGAGTGGATCCCCATCTGCTAGGAACTGCAGAGAGACCCAGCAACTGAGGGGATATCGCGAAGGGACTGGGAGACAGCAGCTGGATAACACAGTGATGAGGCGTTATTGACAGGTGCACAGACAGACAATGACTGAAGAATCCTGGCAGTGGACTCTCCAATGCTTCACAAGCTGGGAAACATTCCACAAAGATCAACACTGTAAGTTTGCTGTTTCGCTTAAATATGTTTGGTTGCTAATATACTGGAGCAATGTAACACTGGCACTATCAGTTACAATGGGAATTATTTGAAATCTTTACTATCATTTAATCAAACATCTAGAGCATAAAATATTTAAATTTTCATTGACATTATAGAAACCAAACCATTGTTTGGTTTTGTGAATCGAGAACCAAACAATTATGGGTAAAAAATGCTGAACACTAAACAATGTTCCCTGGGTGTTTTGAAGAAATTTTTTTTCCAATACATACGTTTATTTTAAGATTCGCACAGACCTATCATGAAAATGTTTTCAATTTAAAACCCAGTTTCCCTTGGTAATAATTTAAACAGAAAATATTTGAATTCCCCAGATTGGAAATTTTAACTAAGCCAACGGGTGAGCATAGATTTTGTCCAAGAACATCCTCTACTCCAACTACGTTTATTGATGTTTCAAAGAGATTCTTGCAGGATGGTAAAACTGAGAAGGTAGCAAAGTTGATACCCACAGACCATGTTTTCTACATGCAGACACCTTTAAACTGAGGCACAAAGAGATGAAGCCCACAGTCAAAGCCTGTCTCTGCTCAATTACATAGACGAGGGCAATGTGGCTAGACCCCAGATCTCCTCCTCTAGCACCATATCCTCTGTCCCACCCTGCTGACTGCTAAACAGAAAAACTCTTAACACGTGGAGAGCACACAAACATAGTAAGACACAGCCTATGTCCCAGACAGAGAAAGGGAGGGAAAGGAAATAGAGGTTACGGAGAGGGTAAGTGACTGGCCCAAGGTCACACAGCAAATCCGTGGCAGAACCAAGAATAGAAACGAAGTCTCCCGATGGCCATCGAATGGCAAAGGCCAGATATACAGTCAAAGAGGGAAATTACACAACGCAGATGTAGCTGAGCGATGCTAATAGCCCCTCGTCACACAGCGATGGAAATGCAGCTGGGATTTGGTGCTACAGATGAGTTATGGAAACAGGCAGCAGGCCGTCTGTGTGGTATTGCACTGAATCCTTACAAGTGAGATGTCATTGGGGATGCTTTCTGAGTCCATGTCATATTTCCTCAGAAACTGGAAATCAGTCAGAATTAGCTTTTTAGTATGTTACCCCCACGTCCAATTTTGCATATTTCCCCAATGAGGGAAATGTCTTGGCTAGATCATTGGGGTTGGATGTGCTTTGCTCCATCCTTCATACTGTATTTTATCAAGCCACATCCTGAGCCAGGACTGTGTAAACTGATGCAGCCCCATGGATATTAAGGGATCCGTGCCAATGTACATTCGTGTGTTAATTCACATCTTCTAGTTAATGGCAGTGACTAGTGCTGTGCATCTTTCACACTCCTACCCTGAGATATTACTGAGGGAAATCAGGGCCATTTCCTCTGTCTCTGTAATCCCGACCGTTGTCTTTGTCCTTCCCTCTTCTCATCGTCTCAGCCATAGCTCTTGACCACCATCTTCACACCCGCAGTTTCCCTTTGAAATAATTTAAACAGAAAATGTCTGAATATTCCGGATTGGAAAGTTTGATTCCAACCAGGTTTGGAATATTAACATTGTCCAATATTAGTACAATTTGAACCCAGTCACTCTATTGCACCTGTTTATATTTCTGCTCCAAATGGACAATTGTTGAATGGTAAAACTGAGTAAGCAGCAAAGTTGGTAGCCCACAGCATGTTTATTAAGCATACTAGTGCCTTAGATGGGGAACAGTCAATTGAAGCTCCCAGCCAAAGCCTGTCTCTCTTAACCCTGCCCCAGGACATAGAGGAGCTGAATTAGATTAAAACCTAGATCTCCTCTAGCGCCATATCCTCTGTCTCACTCTGCTGCTGGATAAACACAAATGCTGTAAATGGGGGCCCCGAACATACACATAACAAGACACAGCCCATCCCCCACAGAGCTCACAGTCCTAGCAGACAAGGCAGAGAATGGGATGGCGGGAGGGGAAACAGAAGCACAGAAAGGGGAAGTGACTGGGCCAAAGACACACAGCAGATCAATGGTAGAGCCAAAAATGGAACCGAAGTCTCCTGTCGGCCACTGACCAACACAGACATAAAGTGACAGAGGTAAATGATGCAGCAGAGAGGTAGCTGAGTGATGCTACAAGCCCATTGTTACTCAGACATGGAAATGGAATCTTGTGTCACAAATCGATACATAAGCAGGCAACAGGCCATTGATGTGGTGCTGCAGTGGAATCACTACAGACGAGCTCTCATGCAGGATACTAAGTGAGTCTATGTCATATTTCCCCGCAGTGTTGGCATTTTAGCATTTTAGTGTCATACCCAAGGCTAGAGCCTGCTGTTCGTAGCAAGAGGGGATCCAGCTTGGCTAGAATTGCTGCATTCGGATTGTACTTTGCTGCATCTTCCACACGGCATTTTATCAAGTCACATCCTGGGGCAGATCTTTAGATGATGCAAACTGATACAGCTCCATTGACTTTAAGGGAGCCGTGACAACTTACATTCATTTGATAACTCACCACTTCTAATTAAGGGGAGTGACAAGTGCTGTGCATTCTTGCCACTCACATCATGAGATATTGCTGCGGGGAATCAGGGCCATTCCCTCTGTCACTATAATCACTCCACTGTCTTTGTCCTTCCCTCCACAGCCATCACACAATGAACTGAGAATGAAAATGTCCAACCAAACCACGGTGACCGAGTTCCTTCTCCTGGGATTCTCTGATGTTTGGGAGCTGCAGATTTTGCACTTTGTGGTATTTCTGGTGATTTACCTGGCCGGCCTGATGGGGAATTTTCTCATCATCACAGCTGTAGCCCTCGATCACCGTCTTCACACCCCCATGTACTTCTTCCTGGTGAATCTGTCCATCCTAGACCTCGGCTCCATTTCTGTCACCATCCCCAAATCCATGGCCAATTCCCTCATGAACACCAGGGTGATTTCTGATTCTGGATGCGTCTTTCTTTTTTTAGTCTTCACTGCAGCTGATCTTGCCTTACTCACCAACATGGCGTACGACCGATACATCGCCATCTGCCAGCCACTGCATTATGAGAGAGTGATGAACAGGAGAGCATGTGTCCAAATGGCAGCCAGTGCCTGGATTACTAGTATTGTCTACTCTGCACTGCACACCTGGAACACCTTCAGGTTACCCTTCTGCCAGTCCAATGTCATCAACCAGTTCTTCTGTGAAATCCCCCAGCTACTCAAGCTCACCTGCTCTGACTCGTACCTCAGTGAAGTTGGGCTTCTTGCCTTTAGTGTGTTTTTAGGCTTAAGCTGCTTTGTTTTTATAATTGTGTCTTATGTTCAGATCTTCAAAACCGTGCTGAGAATCCCCTCTGAGCAGGGCCCGCATAAAGCCTTCTCCACCTGCCTCCCTCACCTCACTGTGGTCTCTTTGTTTATTTCAACTGGCTTCTTTGCCTACCTGAAACCCACTTCCATGTCAGCATCAGGTCTGGATCTCATGATGGGTGTTCTATATTCCCTGGTGCCTCCGGTGATGAATCCGATCATCTACAGCATGAGGAACAAGGAGCTCAAAGCTGCATTAAGGAAACTGATTGTGTGGAGGTTATTCACCAAGAATTAAAATGTCCATCATTGGTTCTTGATTGAGATTTCATTCTGAGCTTCTTCTTGGATATAATCATTCTATGAGAATATTGTCTCCTTGAGAACGTAGGGTGCAATCTGTTTATGAATTCATAAAATTGGGACTAACTCCACTGAAGTAAAATGAGTTAGTTTTGAATTACACTGATTGAAATAATATCTGAATCAAAATATCTATCCAAAAATGTACATACACTCCTGTCTATCTTTCTTATACTGCTAACATGGCCATGCTATCTGAGCATGTTGCACAGAATATCAGTAGGCATAGCTAAGTCACTAGTGGATATCATTATCTTTCATGTGGTTCTTGTTTAACGGTATAAAAATTGTGGTTGGTTAATGAGAGGTTTGTTTATTTGTTTGCTTAATTGTTTCTTTTTCATGTTGTTTCATTTTATTGATTCATTGGTTGACTTGTTACTTTGTTCCAGGTGACTTTTGGGAGACAGGAAGTTGCAGGGTGGGATATCTTTGGTTAAATGGGGTTATCCATTTATTTTGTCATCTATTCAAGCTGTCAATGTCATAATATCTTTGAAATGGTTTTCTGGGAGTCTGCGCCCTGAGCTACACTAGCGGGGGAGGGGGGTGTCGATCTAAGATGCGCAATTTCAGCTACGCGAATAGCATAGCTGAGGTCGGTATATCTTAGATCGATTTACCTTGCTGGCCTCACGCCGCGTAGTCAACCGCAGCCACTCCCCCATTGACTCTGATTCCACCTCTCGCAAGCTGGAGTACCGGAGTCAACAGAGAGCACTTTCTGGGATGGATTTATCCTGTCTAGATGAGATGCGATAAATTGATCCCCGAAAGATTGATCTTTACCCTCCGATCCGGCGAGTATTAAAGACCTAGCCTTAGAGCTTTCCTTTACCCAATGATGAAGAATTAAAAATAGTTTCTGTAGGTGTGTGAATAGCTGAGTTCCTCTTTAAATGATTGTTTTAATGCTGATGGTATTTTATTGTCTTATTTATGATTTGTTAGGGCAGCAATATGTTTATTATCTTTTTATTTAAATAAATCAATACTGTATTCTTCATGCTATGCTGGAAAGGCCTTTTGGAAGAGAAAGCTATTGCAATGTTTTCTAAACACAAACTGAGTCTGGGTAATAAACCCAAATTTGTATCCTACCAAATTACTGCAGTGATCGATCTGGAATTGGATATTTTTTCTTATGTTAGGCTTTTTTGCTACAGTGGTAAATAAATTGTACTTTGTATGGTGAAGGCCGGGCTAGTCTCTCAACTTACTACTGGTCACAGCTCCTGTTGGAAGAACTGTAGATACCAAGCACAGTGGTGGAAATCACGGTGGGTGCACAAATTGCTATAGCCTGGGACCAAGTTTGAGAAGGAGAATCACGTGATTCAACATAGAAAGGGACAAGCGCAAGACGGAGACATGGGGGTGTGCACTGAAAGACCAGAGCACAACACTGAGGTTATTCTAACCTTATACCCATAAAAAATGGGATTTATCCATTTGCTTCAAAGGGTAGACTGGGATTTGACAGTGGTCTCTCATGTACACAAGGATCCTATTGTGTCTAGATCACAGAAGCTGGGTGCATTATTATTGTTTTTATGTTTTATTATTTATTAAATCCATGTTTGTGCATGATTCTGTATACTGCATAGGAATTTAAAACTCAGCTCCTTTGAGTATTCTCAGCTAAGATACTAATATCGAAAAACTCATAAGCCAGTGTTTAACTTTAAATATGAGAGAAGTCCCATTGAAGGATTACAGCTAAAACTATGGGGTTTTTTTGGGGAGGCGGGGTGCTATGGATTTGATTTACAGCTGGGCCTATTATAATTAGACATCCAACTCTTAAGTTTTGGCTATTGCCTAAAGTCGCTGAGTATGCCAGTGCCAAAACAAGGAGCCAAGGCCAATGGGAGTTATGGCCTAAAAACCTTTGAGGACCAGGGTGTGATGGGTTGGGACCACAGAGACCTGCTTGGTGCTGCCACCTGGTGTGCCAAGGCTACTTCTGCCCCTGCTTCCAGGCCTTTTCCAGCTTGGGACTCCTGAATCCTGTCTGTTTTGACCCAGATTCCCCTGATCTGCTGCAAACACAGACCCAGGTCCGAGCCAAGTCCAATAACAATTGTAAGGCTCCTGGAAGCGCTCTTGCCTTTGACACCAAGGTGTCCAACTTCCAAAGAGGTTCAAACCCTTAATAAATCCGTTTTACCCTGTATAAAGCTTATACAGGGCAAACTCATAAATAGTTCGCCTTCTATTTCAAAGATAGAAAGATATGCACAGCTGTTTGCCTTCCCCAGGTAACAACTCGTACTCCAGGAAACTTAAGTAAAAAGTGATTTTAATAAGTACAGAAAATAGGATTTAAGTGTTTTCAAGTAGTGACAGATAGAACAAAGTGAATTACTAAATAAAATAAAATAGAACACGCAGTTCTATGTCTAATCACCCTGTGTACAGATAAAAACCTCACTAGGTCTAGTAAACAGGCTATCTTCCTTCTAGCCTGGGTCCAGCAATCACTCACTCCCCTAATGTCTTTGTCCTTTGTTCAGTCTCTTTCAGGTGTCCTTGCGGGGTGGAGAGCTTCTTTCTTTAGCCAGCTGAAGACAAAATGGAGGGGTTTCCTCGGGGTTTAAATAGATTTTCTCCTCTGGGTGGACACCCCTCCCTCTCCCTGTGTGGCATCCAGTTACCAAATGGAGTTGGGGTCACATGGACAAGTCACCTGTCTATGCACAACTCAGTTCCTTCTCAGACCAGCCACATTCCTGGCAAAGTTCAGATGTGGATTGGTGTCTGCAAGTTCTATTGTCAGTTAAGTGCTTCTTGACTGGGCACTTAACCTGCACATTCCTTTCTCAAGAAATACAACCAATATTCATAACTTCAACTACAACTATGATACATGCATATAAACGGGAGGAATAAATTCAGTAGGTCATAATTTTCACAGAGATATGTTACATGGCACATGTAGCATAAAGCATAGTCCAGTTACATCATGTATACATTTATAAGCATCTCCCCATACAGTTTTATGGGGTACACCGTCACACAGGGCACAACACTAATCCTTTTATTTGTGTATCTAGTTCTTCCTTTTCATTCCCCACATCTCTTGCATGAGAAGACATAGGTCTAAGATGTCTGTTAGATTACCACTTCCTCCAGCTTGCTGGAAAGATTATTTGCTACGATGTAAGTAAAGCAGTCTCCATTCTCTACATGCTCCCCCTGAGAAGCCTTCTTTGTATACAGGTCCTGTGATAGTCCTTTTCATGGTGGATTCCCCTTAATGGGCCATCAGTGCTCGCTGGCTTCTCCATTGTTGTACCTGAAAGGCTGGTTGTGGGTGTTTCCAATCTGAGAATATATTTCAGTAACACACACATAGGAAACTTCCCAACTTCCCATACAGTGGTAGCACACACAATGCAACAGGATATTAATGTTTTTTTATATTAAGATTTTTTTAAATGATACCTCACACGGCATAATTTGTACATAGTCAGATCACCATGGATAATATTGGGGTTCCAGGCTAGTGCTTTGGAGCACAGAGTGTCACAGGGACATGATAGCAGTTTCCAAGTCCATAAAAGGTTGTTACAAGGAGGAGGGAGAAAAATTGTTCTCCTCAACCTTTGATGATAGGACAATAAACAAAGGGCTTAAATTGCACAAAAGGGCAGTTTAGGTTGGTCCTTAAGGAAAACCTTTTAACTCTCAGGATAGTTAAGCATTGGAATAAATTGCCCAGAGAGGTTGTGGAATCTCCATCACTGGAGATTTTTAAGAGCAGGTTAGACAAACACCTGTCAAGGAAGGTCTAGAAAACACTTAGTTCTGCCATGTGTGCAGGGGACAGGACTAATCCTACGATTCTATGATTCTAGGATAAATATAGAAATAGGGCCGCTGTTGCACTTCTATGATGGTCACCAGCTTGGATGGTACCTTGTGGTTACACCAGGGACCACCAGAGATAATGGCAGGAGTCCCTGCAGCTTGATCTAAAGAGCCAGGCTCCCTGGTAGGGATGTGACAGACTCACGGGCTCTGGGGATTGGGCGCAGAGGGGATTTGTAATACACAAAGACCAGTGGGCAGCATATGTATGAGTGACTCTGTGCGGCTGCTTTATCTGAACTGAAATCACCTCGCTCGTCCTGAAGGCCAGAGCCGCACAGACATTCTCACTAATCCCATGTCATTGTTATTGCAATTAATTCTCAGGTACACACGGTCACTCAGATTCTCACACTCCAGAAATGTGCACGTAACCCAGGCTAACACATCGTGGCTCCTTGTTCCCCTCTAGTGGTCAGAGCTTGAACAGCAGCTTATGAGTCTGCTATTGTCTCTGGACTAGTTCACTTAGTGCTTGTAGCAAAGGCAGTATGGGATCCTGCATGAAAACCTACAGGCCCTGTGCTCAACCCCTATGTAGTTCTATCAAAGGACTTCTTCGTGGACTGGAAAGCTTGAAAACATCACCCACGACTAAGACGATAGCCAAGTGTAACCAATAGAGCAACATCTTCCTGAGTCTGCAGAGAGCCTGAACCAATTGCTCTGAAAGGATTAGACTGCTTTGATTGAAACCTGCACAGTGCCACCTGCCTGAGCCTTCAGATAGCCTCATACCATCAAAAAGTTAACTTCAGATGGGGAGTTAACTTTACCACATGGATCAATTCTGAGAGATACAACCCAGTTTCTCACAGATGTGCTACCACTTCTCCCCACTCTTTCTGCGATTTGCCTGCCTCATGCTGGAGTAGATACTTTCTCTGAGTGGGTGTCTGTGACTGGGCCCTTCCCTGATCTAATGTGTTTATATTCATCAGCCAATTTCTCAGCTGGGTGCTAACCTCACACATTTCTGTCTATGAACCATGATCTCAACATCTTAGACTATTTCCGGGTTATTAAAATGGGATGGAGGATCTAAGCCATGAGAATCTCAAATACAGGGACAAACATAAAACTAGGCATCATAGTATAGATACTTAGGTCACATCAACTGGAATAGCTCCATAGCACATGGCAAATTTACGCCATATGGGCATCTGGCCTCATTGACTCCAACGGTATTATGACAGATTTCCAAAAAGTGTGTATGTGGGGGGGAGGAGGTGATTGATGTACAACAGATATGGATCTGGCCCCTTTGACTCCAATGGAGCTACAATTGATTTACATCAGATGGGGATCTGATCCTTCTTATTTGTTCAGTCTCTCTGACATACCTTCAATCAGTGTGAAATAAAATAAACAGTTTTAAGATGTCAGGAAGCATTGAACCTGCAGTCTAATGTGCCTTTTATTTGTGTGTTTGCTGCTCTTATATAGAATTAAAGAAAGAAAGAAAGAAAGAAAGAAAGAAAGAAAGAAAGAAAGAAAGAAAGAAAGAAATGGTATCTGGGAACTCAGGCTATTGCTAGATTTTAAAAGAGCAACTACAAGGATTAAGCACTGAGAATAGCTTTCTTGATGTCCAGCTTAAAGGTTACAAGCAAAACAAAAGCACCTGGGCTTTGCACAGAGGAATCCACAAGCCATAAAGAAATAAAAGGGATAAATCTAATCGCGTCTTCCTAGACATTTCCTGATCTACTTACTTCCTGATCTGGGGTTTCAAATGAGTAGTTTCTAGGTATAATTCTGACGATTTTTCATTCCTGGCCCAAGCTTCTTACAGCATAGCTGATGCCCTATCCATCTCTCCCCAGGAGAACAACCATAGACAGACAAAAGGGGAGTCTATTCTCAATTTTAAAAAGTTCTAGCCTTCCCATTGGCTCCTTTGGCCATGGACCCACTCACTTCTCTTTACCTAGGCATAGCAGTGAGACTTTTAATCCCTTTACAGGTAAAGCAATTAGAGAACAGCTACTAAGCGGGATTTTATAGTTACAGATTGGCTGGGTGTGCATAAAAGGGAGCTACACCCTTCACTTATCAAAACTACCAACGGTTAAACATTTGCTGATCATCTACTGTTGTTAACCCCCTTCCCAAATCCTTAAAACTGGTAGCGGCTGCTAACTGGATTAAGCAACTTACTTTTACCAAAGCTGTGAGGCCTTGTTTTTATATTAAGTCATTACACTAATTTTTATGGGCATGGGCCTGTAGATCTGAAATAGCCTGTTCCTTCATTAATGCCACTTAAACAGCTCCGAGTAGTTAGGGCTCTTTGCACCAAGAGGAGATGTTGCCCTTTGATTTCAATGGAGCTACTTTGTTTTACATTAGCTGGGGATCTGGCCCTGAGATGGCTATGAAGCTATGCCAGTTTTCACCAGTTGGGAATCAGGCCTCATTCACTGGAGCTACTGCTGATTTACACCAGCTGGGGATCTGTTCCCTTAAACAATTTCAAATCCATTTTAAATGGTTTCTCTTAATCTGAACTGAATAAAAGACAAAGGTTCCTATCGAGTCAGAACTTTCTTAGCTCTTTGCCCCATGGGATTAATTGCCAGAGTGTAACTTTTAATGGCTACAGAGCAATTCATTGCCACTGGGGACAGAACTTTGGAGCAATTCAGTGATGCAGAGAGTTTCTGTATCTGAATTTCAACTTCTATAGGAATGGATTGCCCGATCTTTCTTTCTTTCTTTCTTTCTTTCTTTCTTTCTTTGTTTCTATATTAGATCAGACAACCCCAAAATAAAAGACACCTTAGACTGCACACATTAGACACAATGCTGCATGACATCTTAAAACTGTTTATTTTATTTCACACTGATTGAAGGTATGTCAGAGAAACTGAACAAAGAAGAAGGGCAGATCCCCATCTGATGTTAATCAATTGTAGCTCCATTGGAGATTCTCATGGCTTAGAACCTCCATCCCAATTTAATAACCCAAAAATAGTCTAAGCTGTTGAGATCGTCGTTCATAGAAATAAATCTGTGAGGTGGGCACCCAGCTGGAAAATTGGCTGATGAACATAGACACATTAGGTCTGGGGCCACTAGATAACAGAACAGGGATGTTGAGGGATCATAGAGAGGGGAAAGGCCTAGTCACAGGCACCCACCCAGAGAAATCACCTACTCCAGCATGAGTCAGGCAACCTCAGAGGTACTCCCAGAAAGAGTGGGGAGAAGTGGTGGCACATCTGTAAAAAACTGGGTTGTATCTCTCAGAATTGATCCATGTGTAAAGTTCACTCCTCATCTGGAGTTAACTTTTTGACTGTATCTGAAGACTCAGGCAGGTGGCACTGGGTCAGTTTCACTCAAAGCAGTCTAATCCTTTCAGAGCAATTCGTTCAGGCTCTCTGCAGACTCAGAGTTACTCTATTGGTTACACTTGACTATCGTCTTAGTCATGGGTGATGTTTCCAAGCTTTCCAGACCATGAAGAATGGAATCATAGAATCATAGAATCTCAGGGTTGGAAGGGACCTCAGGAGGTCATCTAGTCCAACCCCCTGCTCAAAGCAGGACCAACCCCAACTAAATCATCCCAGCCAGGGCTTTGTCAAGCCTGACCTTAAAAACCTCTAAGGAAGGAGATTTCACCACCTCCCTAGGTAACCCATTCCAGTGCTTCACCACCCTACCAGTGAAAAAGTTTTTCCTAATATCCAACCTAAACCTCCCCCTCTGCAACTTGATACCATTACTCCTTGTTCTGTCATCTTCTACCACTGAGAACAGTCTAGATCCATCCTCTTTGGTAAAATAGTGTTTCCTAATATCCAACCAAGGCCACTGCAAAGTGAGACCATTGCTTCTTGTTCTGTTATCTGCCACCACTGAGAAAGAGCCAAGCTCCATCCTCTTTGGAACTCCCCTTCAGGTAGTTGGAGGCTGCTATCAAATCCGCCCCCTCACTCTTCTCTTCTGCAGGCTAAACAATCCCAGTTCCCTCAGCCTCTCCTCATAAGTCACGTGCTCCAGCCCCCTAATCATTTTTGTTGCCCTCCGCTGGACTCTTTCCAATTTATCCACATCCTTCTTGTAGCGTGGGGCCCAAAACTGGACACAGTACTCCAAATGAGGCCTCACCAGTGCCGAATAGAGGGGAATAATCACGTCCCTCGATCTGCTGGAAATGCCCCTACTTATACAGCCCAAAATGCCGTTAGCCTTCTTGGCAACAAGGGCACACTGTTGACTCATATTCAGCTTTTCGTCCACTGTAACCCCTAGCTCCTTTTCTGCAGAACCGCTGCCCAGCCATTCGGTCCCTAGTCTATAGCAGTGCATGGGATTCTTCCGTCCTAAGTGCAGGACTCTGCACTTGTCCTTGTTGAACCTCATCAGATTTCTTTTGGCCCAATCCTCTAATTTGTCTAGGTCCCTCTGTATCCTATCCCTACCCTCCAGCGTATCAACCACTCCTCCCAGTTTAGTGTCATCTGCAAACTTGCTAAGGGTGCAGTCCACACCATCCTCCAGATCGTTGATGAAGATATTGAACAAAACCGGCCCCAGCACTGACCCTTGGGGCACTCCACTTGATACCGGCTGCCAACTAGACATGGAGCCATTGATCAGTACCCATTGAGCGTGACCATCCAGCCAGTTTTCTATCCACCTTACCATCCATTCATCCAGCCCATATGTCTTTAACTTGCTGGCAAGAACACTGTGGGAGACTGTATCAAAAGCTTTGCTAAAGTCAAGAAATAGCACATCCACTGCTTTCCGCTCATCCACAGAGCCAGTTATCTCATCATAGAAGGCAATTAGGTTAGTAAGGCATGACTTGCCCTTGGTGAATCCATGCTGACTGTTCCTGATCACTTTCCCCTCCTTTAAGTGGTTCAGAATTGATTCCTTGAGGACCTGTTCCATGATTTTTCCAGGGACTGAGGTGAGACTGACTGGCCTGTAGTTCCCCGGATCTTCCTTCTTCCCTTTTTTAAAGATGGGCACTACATTAGCTTTTTTCCAGTCATCCGGGACCTCCCCCAATTGCCATGATTTGTCAAAGATAATGGCCAATGGCTCTGCAATCACATCAGCCAACTCCTTTAGCACCCTCGGATGCAGTGCATCCGGCCCCATGGACTTGTGCTCGTCCAGCTTTTCTAAATAGTCCCGAACTACTTCTTTCTCCACAGAGGGCTGGTCACCTCCTCCCCATACCGTGCTGCGGAGTGCAGCCGCCTGGGAGCTGACCTTGTCTGTGAAGACAGAGGCAAAAAAAGCATTGAGTACACTAGCTTTCTCCACATCCTCTGTCACTAGGTTCCCTCCCTCATTCAGCAAGGGGCCCACACTTTCCTTGACTTTCTTCTTGTTGCTCACATACCTAAAGAAACCCTTCTTGTTACTCCTAACATCTCCGGCTAGCTGCAACTCCAACTGTGATTTGGCCTTCCTAATTTCACTCCTGCATGCTTGAACAATATTTTTATACTCCTCCCTAGTCATTTGTCCAATCTTCCACTTCTTGTAAGCCGCTTTTTTGTGTTTAAGATGAGTAAGGATTTCACTGTTAAGCCAAGCTGGTCGCCTGCCATATTTACTTTTCTTTCTATGCATTGGGATGGTTTGTTCCTGCAACCTCAATAAGGATTCTTTAAAATACAGCCAGCTTTCCTCGACTCCTTTCCCCCTCATGTTATTCTCCCAGGGGACCTTGCCCATCAGTTCCCTGAGGGAGTCAAAGTCTGCTTTTCTGAAGTCCAGGGTCTCTGTTCTACTGCTCTCCTTTCTTCCTTGTGTCAGGATCCTGAACTCGACCATCTCATGGTCACTGCCTCCCAGGTTCCCATCCACTATTGCTTCCTCTACTATTTCTTCCCTGTTTGTGAGCAGCAGGTCAAGAAGAGCTTTTCCCCTAGTTGGTTCCTCCAGCACTTGCACCAGGAAATTGTCCCCTACACTTTCCAGAAACTTCCTGGATTGTCTGTGCACTGCTGTATTGCTCTCCCAGCAGATATTGGGGTGATTAAAGTCACCCATGAGAACCAGGGCCTGTGATCTAGCAACTTCTGTTAGATGCTGGAAGAAAGCCTCGTCCACCTCATCCCCCTGGTCTGGTGGTCTGTAGCAGACTCCCACCACGACATTACCCTTGTTGCTCACACTTCTAAATTTAATCCAGAGACTCTCAGGTTTTTCTGCAGTTTCATACTCGAGCTCTGAGCAGTCATACTGCTCTCTTACATACAACGCAATTCCCCCACCTTTTCTGCCCTGCCTATCCTTCCTGAACAGTTTATATCCATCCATGACAGTACTCCAATCATGTGAGTTATCCCACCAAGTCTCTGTTATTCCAATTACATCATAATTCCTTGACTGTGCCAGGACTTCCAGTTCTCCCTGCTTGTTCCCCAGGCTTCTTGCATTTGTGTATAGGCATTTAAGATAACTCACTGATCGTCCTGCTGTCCCAGTATGGGGCAGGAGCCCTCCCCTCTTGCACTCATCTACTTGTGCTTTCTCCCGGTATCCCACTTCCCCACTTACCTCGGGGCTTTGGTCTCCTTCCACCGGTGAACCTAGTTTAAAGCCCTCCTCACTAGGTTAGCCAGCCTGCTTCCAAAGATGCTCTTCCCTCTCTTCGTCAGGTGGAGCCCGTCTCTGTCTAGCACTCCTTCTTCTTGGAACACCATCCCATGGTCAAAGAATCCAAACCCTTCTCTCCGACACCATCTGCGTAGCCATTCGTTGACTTCCACGATTCGACAATCTCTACCCCGGCCTTTTCCTGCCACAGGGAGGATAGACGAGAACACCACTAATAGAAAATTACTTTTGTGTCAAAAACAAAAAAACTGAGACTCTGTTGTAATTCCATGACTCCTGGAGCTGGGGCCCTGGGCTAGGTCTACAGGGCTGAACCCATAATCTAGTTACTAATGGAATCCTACTGTCACATTTCCATATGAACAATTTCTGTAGTTTATGCAGAGATGTTATGGGATGTTGAATGGGCAAGGTGAGTAGTCCCCATAATTTTGCCTGGGTGGAGAGGCAGAGGATCACATACGAGAGAGGAACCTTCAGCAACACAATCTCTCTATTGGTGTACAGCCCATGTGCTCTAAAAAAATGTCTGAGAACTTCAAGACAGAAAAGTCTGTCTAGTTGGGTCCCTTTTCAGGATTCAGAAAAAAGAAAAGCAACATTTGAAAATAGGGCTCAAAATAATTATTGCAAATATTGTCTTAATAGTAACAAGATGGCAAATGCTAACGCTGAAGGATCCCTAAAAATACAATGGTATGGCCGACTAGGCTGCGGTCATACCATTGTAGTGTTAAAAGTGGAAAGTAGACCTTAGACTCACAAGTTACTAAGGCCAAGTTTTAAAGATTTTTAGGTGCCTCTAGGAAATTCTTGGGGCACTTTTGAAAATGGGAGTTCAGCTCCCTAAAGCATTTGAAATTCAGAGTATTAAGTAACACTTTTATTCTAACAACATTCCCTAGCCTCCTTCCGTTTAGCTGTAACAATTACTCCTTCCCTTTACTGTAACAATTACTATAACATTACTACAACAACAATGCTCAGTGCATCATGAGCCTTCCGAAGACACCCAACATGACAAACTTTGCATTGGATACCAGACGATCATTTTACAAAGATGAACATGGGGTGCGGGGTGTTACCACGAGGTACAGAGCATCACACACGCTCAGGATAAGAAATAGACCTGGTGTTCATGATGGAATTGGCCATAGATTTGGGGATGGTGACAAAGATGGAACCGAGGTCTAAGATGGACAGGTTCACCAGGAAGAAGTACATGGGGCTGTGAAGATGGTGGTCGAGGACTACGGCTGAGACAATGAGAAGGTTCCCCATCAGGCCTGTCAGGTAAATCACCAGAAACACCACAAAGTGCAAAATCTGCAGCTCCTGAACATCAGAGAATCCCAGGAGAAGGAACTCAGTCACTGTGGTTCGGTTGGACATTTTCTTTCTCAGTTGATTGTGTGATGGCTGTGGAAGGAAGGACAAAGACAATGGGAGGATTACAGTGAGAGAGGGAATGGCCCTGATTCCCCACAGCAATATATCATGATGTGAGTGTCAACAATGCACAGCGCTCGTCACTGCTGTGAACTAGGAGTGGTCAGTAATCACATGAATGTAAAGTCAATGGAGCTGCATCGGTTTGCATCATCTAAAGATTTGCCCCAGGATGTGACTTGATAAAATGCCGTGTGAAGGATGGAGCAAAGTTCTATCCCAATGCAGTAATTCTAGCCAAGGTGGATCCCCTATTGCTCCAAACAGCAGGCTGTGAACTTGGGCTTGAAACTAAAATGCTAAAATGCCAACACGGCCTGATATCCATTTCCGGGGAAATATGACATAGACTCACTCAGTATCCTGCATGAGAGCTCGTCTGTAGTGATTCCACTGCACCATCACATCGATGGCCTGCTGCCTGCTTATGTATCGGTTTGTGACACAAGATCCCACTTCCATCTCTGTGTACCGATGGGCTAGCAGAATCGCTCAGCTACCTCTCTGCTGCATCTTCTACCTCTGTCACTTTATGTCTGTGCAGGTCAGTGGCCGTCAGGAGACTTGGGTTCTATTCTTGGCTCTGCCACTGACCTGCTGTGTGACCTTGGGCCAGTCACTTCCCTGCGCCTCCGTTTCCCCTCCTACCCTTTCTCTGCCTTGTCTGCTAGGACTGCGAGCCCTCTGGCGGATTGGCTGTGTCTTATTATGTGTATGTTTGGTGCTCCGGTTTACCTGATTGGGTTTAGCCAGCAGCAGTGTGGGACAGAGGATACGGCGCTAGAGCAGAATAATCAGATCTTAATCCCATTGACATTCTCTATGTGCTTGGCAGGGATAAGCGAGACAGACTTTGTCTGGGGTCTTCAATTCTCTGTTCTCTATTTAAGGAACTAGTATGTTTAATACCGATGCTGTTGGCTGCTAACTTTGCTACTTGCTCAGTTTTATGTATCACCAGGTATCCCTTTGGAACAGAAATAAACACCACTGAAAAAGAGTGACTGTTCTTAAATTTTACTACTATCGGACAGTGTCAACGTTCCCACTCTCGCTTACATCTAAGTTTCCAATCTGGTGTATTCATACATTTTCTGTTTATATTGTTGTTGTTGTTGGCGTCCGTTAGTCTCGAGAGACGATGGATATGCGCCCATGGGGAATGTTTAGTTGATGGTTGTGCAGCGTCTGTTGTGGCTGTGGAGCCCCACACGAGAGTGGCAGTCTCGATTGCATTTTCTGCATTTATTTATATTATTTCAAAGTAAAACTGGGTTTTCTACTAAAGAACTATTCTGGGGAAGCCTGTGTTATCCTTGAAACACAACTCAGGTATTGTAAAACTCAAAATAATGTTTCTTTATTTAAGTGAAAATGTTTCAGTTTCCACAAATTACCTGAAATTGTCTGGTTAGTTCTCAATGAACAACAACAACAAAAAGTTGTTTTCATAATATCTACGAAAAGTCAATGGTTTGCTGCTGGGGAAAAAGCCAACAACCTCTGAGCAGCTCTAAATATTTCACTAATGTTATATTACATTATATAAAAAGCCTTGAAGAGTTCCAATTGTAACTCCTAGTTCTGTTATGAAATTTGACCAGCATATAAATACCTAAACATCTGTGACTAAAATAAGAAACTTACTGCGCCGGCCTTTGAGGAATGTTTACCAACCAGTGATGCATGGGACTCTTCACAGCCAGGATCCTTCAGTCATTGCCTGTCTGTACAAATAATGCCCCAATCGCTGTGTTATCCAGCAGCTGTTTCCCTCTCGCTTCACCATGTTTCCCAAGCTGCTGGGTCTTGTGCAGTTCCTAGCAGGCAGTGACCCACTCCACAGATGGGTGCTCCCTACTCCCCATGTCGGGCAGGCTTTGCTGAGTGGTGAAGGACTAAATAGGATGGGGGCAGAGAGCCCCTCCCAGCATTGAAACAGATCCCGGCTTGTTCAGGCTGCTAGTTCACAACCCAGGATGTCCCTTTTCTGGGGCTAAATAGTTGGATCCAGACTGCAGGGCTGTGATCTGAGCTCTGATCTCATCTCAGGGGCAAACCACCATGACAAGCTGCCTTAGCTGCCACTAATCCCCAGATAGGAACAGCACCTGCCCTGGATCTCACATGATGGCAGCACCCTGAAAGGACCCCTGGCTACACACAAGGCCGGACTGAGGCCCAAAGGGTGTCTAAAGGAGATTACACAACACACTATATATTTGTAACACAGACATGTGACCTACAATACTCAGAGCCCAGTGGCACCACGGCCCCAGCTGGCCTGGAATAGCCTGTTCCTTCATTAACACCATAGAATTACCTCTGACAGAGCAGAGATTTTTTTTCCCTCCTGTGTTGCATCAGCAGCTCTTGGGATGCAGCCACCAGAGGAAGCCACAGCTCAGGCTGCCCTGGGTGTTTGATGTTGGTGACAAAGAAGCAGCGAAAGGCAAACACTAAAAGCTCCCAGCTATGTCCTAAAATGGTGTAAATTGATACAGTTCCATTGAGTACTGGGTAGTTAGGACTGTTTATGCCAAGCAGAGATTTGGCCATTTGATTCCAATGGAGCTACTTCGATTTCCATTAGCTGGGTTCTGGCCCTAAGATGCCCATGCAGGTATTTCGGTTTTCACCAGCTGGGGAATCAGGCCTCATTAATTCCACTGGAGCTACTGGTGATTTACACCCGCTGTGTTTTTTGCTCATTCACACCAATGGAGCTATGGTGGATAAACACCTGCTGGGGATCTCCCCTCATTAAACAGCTTCAAATCCGTTTCCTTTGCCTGTGAATCTGAACTGAAGATGAGGCAAGAGGTTTGTTTTGGGATGTGGTGTGAACTTGAATGGGCAAAGGAGGTGGTCTCTATATTTGTGTCTGTTAGGAGAGGAAGTTAATGAGATCAGAATGGTGAGGGGATGGGGCCACAAGGCATCTCTCTCTTGATATGGTCAATGAACTGAAAAAAGTTGAGAGCCTCCGTTCAAACGGCATTCACATGGACATAGAAGTCTGCCAGTGGGATGGGAGGGAGGGAGGGACATATTTCAGAGTTAGGGCCTAAGACGGGACGAAGAAATTGTCGGCTGTGGGCTGATTATTAGCTAAGGTTGGAAATTTTCTCACAATGCAGTTTTGTTCATCAGAAAATGCTAATTCATTGAAACCCTGTTCGCAGAAAAGGGTTAGTTGGTTTTGATGAATCTCCTAGTTTGACTTCTATTAGAAGGTTCAAATTTGTTTAAATGTCCAGGTTTAACGTTGTTCAATTAGAAAAAAAAAACATTTGGAAATTTCAGTTAATTCATTCTAAAGAAAAAGTGAATAATAAAGGGTCAAAATCAAAATGAAACTTAGCCCTGCAGCATGGGGCGCAGGTCGCCTGCCAGAATCACCTGGAATTGCCCCAGCTGACCTGTCTTTGCCAGGGCCTAGGCCACAGGTAAGACCTCAGTCTGCTCAGGTCTAGGCCTGTGGCTCCTTTAGTTTAGCTAAAGTCATTGGGCTTAGCACAGGGGTACCTGCAGGGCCAGCTCTGGCTTTTTTGCCGCCCCAGGCAAAAAAGCCGCCGGCCGCCCCTCTGAGGCCGGGCGCCAGAGGGGAGTGCGGCATGCCCACGGCCCCTCTGCCCTGGCCGGAGCGCTGACAGGGAGCGCAGCATGCCCGTGGTCCCGCTCCCCCGGCGGGGGCGCCGGCAGTGAGCGCGGCATTCCCGCCGCTCCGCTGCCCCGGCCGGGGCGATGCCGCTCCCCGCTACCCTGGCTGGGGCGATGCTGGGGGGGGGGGGCGGGTGGAGAGCGCGTCTTCCCCGCGGCTCAGGCCAGGGATCCGGCTGGAGCACCGGCGGGGAGGGCGGCTTCCCCAGGGCCCCACGGCCCCAGTCGGGGCGATGCTGCTCCCCGCTGCCCCGGCCGGCGGGGAGGACGGCTTCCCCACTGCCCCTGCTGGGGGGCTGGTGGGAGCGCGTCTTCCCCGCAGCCCCGGCCAGGGCGCTGGCGCAGAGGGCGGCTTCCCCAGGGGCCCACGACCCCGGTCGGGGTGATGCCGCTCCCCGCTGCCCCGGCCGGGGCGCCGTAGGAGAGGGCGGCATTCCCGCTGCCCCGCTCCCCTGGCCGGGAGCGGGGCTCGCCAGCAGGGAGCGGGGCTCTTCCGGGGCTCCACTGCCCCAGCCGGGGCGGGGAGTGGGGCTCACCCACGTTCCCGCCTGGAAAGCTTGTTGTTGTTGTTGTTTTTTTTTTAATAATAATAAAAAAAAAACCCTCAGCGCTGCCCCCCTCCAGGTGCCGCCCCAAGCACATGCTTGGTTGGCTGGTGCCTGGAGCCGGCCCTGGGTATCTGGGTGGGTTTCAATGGCCTGTGATAAAGAGAAGGTCCGACTAGTTACTTGCAGCATCCCTTCTGGCCTAAAATTCTATGAAGCTATTAAAATGATGGACGCCAAATGATTTGTTTTGACCTAATCTTTTTTTTTTTAATGTATTTGTTTTGTTTTGTTTTCAGAATATCTCTGAAAAATAATGCAATTTGACATTTTGTTCTGACATGGGATGGGAAAATAGTTCAAAATCTTGAAAAGCCTCGCAAATTAAAAAATCCCTTTCCCAGCTAGTTCTACTATTCATAGTCTCTCCTTTCAATAACTCACTAAAATGTTATTTGCTTAGACTCTAGGAGCTGCAGGTAGATAGCAACTTTTCACTTTAAACAGGGACTCAGTGTTAAGTCAACATACTCTCACATACTCAGGCAAACAAAATAAGATTCACTCGTAAATCCCCAGTTATGTGCACTTTGAAAGACACACACACTAATAACAATCACAAAACACACATACTCACACAACACTTTGCACTGATAAACACAGTATTCTCATTGAGAAGCAAACAAAAATGAACACAGAAAACAGGTCTGTACTAGAAACGTTTGTCATTAGAGCAGTGTTGGTTTGGAGCTGTGACATTTTTATACAAGGGTAAAGTAAAACTTTAAGCAATTTTATTAGTACAATTAGTAAAGACACAAATGCTCCCAGTCACATTAAAAGACAGCAGTGATATAACATTAAGCTGATATTTTGTAGAGGGCTGTCAAGCAATTAAAGAAATTAATTGTGATTAGTCGCACAATTTATCGCGCTGTTAAGCAATAATAGAATACCATTTATTTAAATATTTTGGGATGTTTTCTACATTTTCAAATATATTGTTTTAAATTACAACACAGAATACACAGTGTACAATGTTCACTTTATATTTATTTTTTATTACTGTCAAAACCAAAAGAAATAGTATTTTTCAATTTCCCTAATACAAGTACTATCGTGCAATCTCTTTGTCATGAAAAATGAACTTACAAATGTAGAATTATGTACAAAAAATAACTGCATTCTAAAATAAAGCAATGTAAAACCTTAGAGCCTAAAGTCCACTCAGTCCTATTTCTTGTTCAGCCAATTGCTCAGACAAACGTTTTTTTACATTTGCAGGAGATAATGCTGCCCGCTTCTTGTTTACGATGTCACCTGAAAATGAGAACGGGCGTTCTCTGTAGAGAGAACGCCCGTTCTCTACACTTTTGTCACTTTTGTAGCTTGCATTGCAAGGTATTTACAAGGACTGAGTGGCTCTAAGGTTTACATTAATTTGTTATGGAGTGCAGTTATGTAACAAAAAGAAATCCTCATCTATAAGTTGCATTTTCACGATAAAGAGATTGCACTACAGTACTTGAATGAGGTGAACTGAGAAATACTATTTCTTTTGTTTATCATTTTTATACTGCAAATATTTTAAATTGAAAGTATTTTAAAGTGAACACTATACACTTTGTATTCTGTGTTGTAATTGAAATCAAAAATTTAAAATCTAATAAAACATCCAAATATTTAATAAATTTCAATTGGTATTCTATTATTTAACGGTGTGATTAAAACTGTGATTAATCATGATTAATTTTTTTAATCTCAATTTTTTTGAGTTAATTGCCTGTGTTAACTGCGATTAATCGACAGCCATAATATTTGATCAAACCTTACATATCATAATACCATTTCTTTGCAGGGGGGGAGGGATAGCTCAGTGGTTTGAACATTGGCCTGCTAACCCAGGATTGTGAGTTGAATCCTTGAAGGGGCCATTTTGGGATCTGGGGCAAAAAATCTGTAAGGGGACAGTACTTGGTCCTGCTAGTGAAGGCAGCAGACTGGACTCAATTACTTTCAAGGTCGTTCAAGTTCTATGAGATTGGCATATCTCCATATAAAAAAATTGTATGTGGAGATGAGAGACAATCAGTCATCTATGCAATCCCTGGCCTGCCCAATGAGTCCAATGATCTAGTATAGGGCCTAATAGTTACTATAAATATTCATAGAATTGTCCACCCTTCTCTACTCATGTATAACTTCCTCACCTGAATAATATTGGGTATGCTATCAGTTCATATTTTAATGAATTTTACATAGTATCCAATAGGACCATTTATTATTATTACACTGCTCTACAGCCAAAATGCTTCTGAAATAAATGTAGTCAAACTTTACTAATTCTGGGTCACTGAGAATGAAAATGATGCTTAAAATTGTTGATTGGCTCTAGTTTTCAAGACATGCTATTGGGTCAGTATATACGACCCTTGACTTGGGAATGGCGGAGGATAAGTGAGTTATAAAGGGAAGGGATCTCAATTTAAACCAGAAATGACTAAAATACATCTTTGACTGGATCTATGAATAAATCTATGACTGGGTTTGGACAGTACTTGCTTTTTAGGCAAAACAATGAATGATGCAATCTGAAGCTGGTATTGCGTCATACATGATATGAATTGCATCATGTTATTCCTAGAAATCATGGATGATGCAATCATAACGAAGCTTACATCACTCTGCTGAACAAATTGCCCTATATCAGCTCTAGAAATCATACAGTGTCGTGCTCTCTTATTTGTCAGTGTTTGATTTTGCAAAGGGACACATTTCTGTTTAGCCAAAGTGAGCAGAGATGCCTCGTACTTGTGTGAACAGTGCAGATAACTTCTGCTATGTTTGTGGTGAAGTGACTTTTGCATCCCAAAAGCGCAGTATAACCACTATGGTTAAGAAAGCCTATCACCTTTATTTTGGCTGCAAAATTGGAGATCAGGACAAGAGGTGGGCCCCACACATATGCTGCAACACTTGTGCAACAAATCTTCACCAGTGCTTGAACAGGAAAAGGAAATCTATGCCTTTTGCAGTGCCAATGATTTGGAGAGAGCCAACAGATCATACCAGCAATTGTTACTTCTGCATGGAGCCTCCAGTTGGGAAAGGTGTGTCAAAGAAGAAAAAGTGGACTGTGCATTATCCAAACATTCCATCAGCTATACGCCCAGTACCCAACGGAGAAGGACTGCCGGTTCCTGATGCACCAGAATCATTCTCACTTGAGTCAGACGAGGAAGAGGAAGAGGATGAAACTTCTGGTCCTGAACCATCAATGTCATAGGACCCACATTTTCTCCCATCCTCCTCCTCTGAACCACACCTCATAACACAAGGTGAACTGAATGACCTTGTCAGGGATTTGGAACTACCCAAGAGTAAGGCAGAGCTTTTGGGCTCCAGACCACAGTAGTGGAATCTCCTGGCAGGTGATGTTAGGGTTTCCATGTTCCGTGACCGTCAAAAGGATCTTGTCCCATTCTTCTTCATGGAAAGTGATCTTGTAGCCTGCAACAACATCGATGGTGTGATGGCAGCCCTCAACATCGTTCACGATCCAGATGAGTGGAGACTGTTCATTGATTCATCGAAGACGAGTCTTAAAGCTGTGTTACTGCAGAATGGCAATGTTTTGCCATCAATTCCAGTTGGTCATGCAGTCCATATGAAGGAAACCTATGACAACATGAAACAACTTTTGAGGTGCATAAACTATGACCAACATCAGTGGCAGCTTTGTGGCGATTTGAAGGTTGTTGCTCTCTTGCTTGGTCTGCAGACTGGATACACAAAGTACTGCTGTTTTCTCTGAGAATGGGATAGTCGTGCAAGAGATTCCCACTACATCAAGAAAGATTGGCCACTCCGACAGTCATTGGAGCCTGGGAGGAAAAGTGTTCAGCATCCACCACTTGTTGACTCAAGGAAGATTTTGTTACCACCCTTACACATCAAGCTGGGTCTGATGAAGAACTTTGTCAAGGCCGTTGACAAAACACAAGCAGCTTTCAAGTACCTCCGTGGAAAATTTCCAAGGTTAAGTGAAGCTAAGATAAAGGAAGGTGTCTTTGTTGGTCCTCAGATTCGTGAACTTCTTCGAGATGATGCATTTGACCATACACTGCGTGGCAAGGAAAAAAAGGCATGGAAAGCCTTCCAGTTAGTGGCAATCAATTTTCTCGGAAACAACAAGGCAGACAACTACAGGTTGTTGGTGGAAAACCTCCTCAAGGCATACAAAAGCCTTGGTTGCAACATGTCACTAAAGATACATTTTTTGCACTCTCATCTAGATTTTTTTCCACCGAACTACGGAGCAGTGAGCGACGAGCACAGCGAGCGATTTCACCAGGACATTGGAACAATGGAGAAACGCTATCAGGGCAAATGGAGCCCATCAATGCTTGCAGACTATTGCTGGACAGTGACAAGAGATGCTCCATTTAATGAATACAAGAGACAAGCCAAGAAGCGCCGAGTAGACACTGAATAGGACTAAACTATGTACATAATAGTTTTTTGCCTTTTGTTTCATAATCAATTTTATTTATATAACCCCTTTGCTGATTTTTAAAGTGTTACATAAACAGGACAGGTGAAATAGTATCATGTAAAGGAACCATAAACAAATGAAAAGACCTAGGTTTACAATTTATGATTAAAACTCTACTATCTACACAATATACATAGACATAAAATGTAAAAACTTAAATATCTTAGAAACAGTAGCCAATCAGTTGTTTTAATTGTCATATTTGAATTCAGCACATCAAAATACATACTAAATAGCACATTTTATCTCTGAAGCAGACGACTTCTCAAAAATTGTAGACCAGTGTTATTGTCAAGGAAAGTTCAACGTTAATCATCTACCATTGTTTCTATCCTAAAATATCAAGGCTAGTATCAATTCAATGTTCCTGAGATTACCTGGTGTCATTTTTTACAAACTCCCGCCATAAACATAATGTTCCTAGTTCTTCAAAACTCAGGGACACTGTTGGGACAGTTACTTACACTAAGCCTCAGGTCTCAAAGCCTTCTGCCAGCTGCTTCACAGGCTATAGGCCTGTAGGTTCCTTTTGCTCCTGCTGAATACAAATGCTAATCTCACTTTATGGGCTACATCATGAACTGAGGATGAGTGTGGTTCTGGAGCAAAAGCCTGCACCTCAACCTTATGGAGTTAACTGTATGACTGGATCAGGCTCTCTGAAGACTCAGGCTTATGTTACTCTGTTGGTTACACTTGGTTATTGTCTTAGTTGTGGGTTATGTTTTGAGGCTTTCTAACCCATGAAGACTAGAAACTTACTTTTATTTTAAAAAAATGAAAGCTGAGATTCTGTGTAATGTATTGAAAAAGGCAAAAGAAACACAGCATGTTAATTATATATCCTGTTAAAATGGCTCAAAGCTCACAGACAATGTATGTCATGAAGTTCTTGTAAAAGAGGAATGGAGTAAGAAATATTCACAGACATAACAATAAATAGTAATTACTCTCAGGAAAATCATGATCTGGACAGCAGCAGTCATAGACTGAAAAAGAGGCACAGTAAATTGGCATTGATTACTCATGATCTAGCTAGCTAGGCAGCTTTCCACAAGCTCTTCTTTTATTTATTGCCTATGTAGTGTACAGAGCCATGCACAAACATGGTTTAATAAATTATAAATAATACTAATAATAATAATGAAGCCAACTTCTGTGATCTAGACACAATTGGATCCTTGTGTGAATGAGAGACCACTGTCCAAATCCCAATCTTCCCTTTGACGTGAATGCCTAAATCCCAGTTGTTACGGTTACATGATTAGCTGAACCTCTGCTCCCTGCTCTGGTGTCTGAGTTCACACCATGAGGTCACAGCTTTGTGCGTCTTCCTCTCTTAGGGTGGAATTGTGTGATTCATCCCCTCTCAAACTGCATCCCAGGCTATAGCAATTTGTGTACCAACTATGATTTTTCCAACCAGGTTTGGTAACTGGAATTCTTCCCACAGGAGCTGCGACCAGTAGTAAGTTGAGTGACTAGCTGAACTTCTCCATACAAAAAATGATTTATATACCATTGTAGGAACAAGGCATAACATAAGAGAAAATATGAGCAATTCCAGATCCATCATTGCAGTAATTTGGTAGGATAAAAATTTGGTTTTATTACCCAGACTTAGTTTGTCTTTAGGAAACATTGCAATTGTTTTCCCTTCCAAAAACATTTCCACCATAGCAAGAAGAATACAGTATTTATTTATTAAAATGAAAAAGATAATACACATAATTATATAATGATCTTTCTGCCCTAACACATAATAAATAAAAAAATAAAATCCCACAAGCATTAAAATAATAATTTGAACACCAACTCATCTATCCCGAAAAATACAGAAACTTTGTATATTCTTTGCATATTCTTTATCACTGGGGAAAGGAAAATTCAAGTCTCTTAGAAAACACTTTTAAAGATATTATGATGCTGACACCTTCAATAGATGACAAAATAAACAGATACCCCCATTTAATCAAACATATTGCACCCTGCAAATTCCTATCCCCCAAAAGTCACCTAGAACAAAGTAACAAGTCAACCAGTGAATCAATACAATGAAACAACATGAAAAAGAAACAATCAAGGAAACAAACAAGCCAATTGTCCCATACCCGAACCACAATTTCTATCCCCAAAAAAGCAGAAGAGCCAGAAATTTCATGAAGTCCAGTTCTGAACAAGCTATGGTTGTTGATATTCTGTGCAGCATGTGCAGATAGCATAGTGATAGTAGCAGTATAAATACCCAAGACAGATAGATAGGTGTGTATGTACATTTATGGATAGATATTTAGAATTTGGTTTTATTTATACTAGTGCAATTCTGAACTTACTCATTTGACTTCAGTGGAGTTCATCTGGATTTTATGACTTCCTAAACATATTGCACCATATGTTCTCAAGGAGACAATTTTGTCATTCTATCCGTAATGAAGTTCAGAATGAAATCACGGTCAAGGTGCAATAACGGACACATTAAGTCTTGGTGAATAACCTCCACACAATCAGTTTCTTCAATGCAGCTTTGACCTCCTTGTTCCTCATGCTGTAGATGATCGGATTCATCATTGGAGGTACAACAGCATAGAGAAAACCCAACAAGAGATCTAGACTAGATGCTGTGTTGGAGGTGAATTTCAGATAGTCAAACAAGGCAGTGAAAAGTAACAAGGAGATCACAGTGAGGTGAGGGAGGCAGGTCGAGAAGGCTTTATGTCGGCCCTTGTCAGAGGGGATTCTCAGCACTGCTTTGAAGATATGAAAATAAGATACAATTATAAAAACAAAGCAGTTTAAACATAAAAACGCACTAAAGGCAAGAAGCCCAACTTCACTGAGGTACGAGTCAGAGCAGGTGAGTTTGAGTAGCTGGGGGATTTCACAGAAGAACTGGTTGATGACATTGGACTGGCAGAAGGGTAACCTGAAGGTGTTCCCGGTGTGCAGCGCAGAGTAGACAATACCAGTAATCCAGGCACTGGCTGCCATTTGGGCACACGCTCTCCTGTTCATCACTCTCTCGTAGTGCAGTGGTTGGCAGATGGCAATGTATCGGTCATATGCCATGATGATGAGTAAGGCAAGATCAACTGCAATAAAGACTATGAAGAGAAAGACTTGGGTAACACATGCAGGAGAAGAAATCACCCTGGTGTTCATGAGGGAATTGGCCATGGATTTGGGAATGGTGACAGAGATGGAGCCCAGGTCTATAATGGACAGATTCATCAAGAAGAAGTACATGGGGGTGTGAAGATGGTGATCGAGGGCTATGGCTGTGATGATGAGAAGGTTCCCCATCAGGCCTGTCAGGTAAATCACCAGAAACCCCACAAAGTGCAAAATCTGCAGCTCCCGAACATCAGAGAATCCCAGGAGAAGGAACTCCGTCACTGTGCTTCGGTTGGACATTTTCTTTCTAAATTCATTGTGTGATGGCTGTGGAGGGAAGGACAAACACAGTGGTGGGGATTACACTGACAGCAGGAGTGGCCCTGATTCCCCACAGCAATATCTCATGATCTGAGCGTCAACAATGCACAGCGCTCGTCACTGCTATTAACTAGGAGTGGTGAGTTATCACATTAATGTAAATTGTCACAGCTCACTTAAAGTCAATGGAGCTGCACCAGTTTGCACCATCTAAAGATCTAGCTCAGGATGTGATTTGATAAAGTGCTGTGTGGAGGATGGAGCAAAGTACTATCCCAATGCAACAATTCTAGCCAATCTGGGTCCCCCCTTGCTACAAACAGGAGGCTCTAGACTTGGGCAGGAAACTAAAATGCTAATGTGTCAACACTGCCTAATATCCACTTTCTGGGGAAATATGACAGATAGTAATTCAGTATCCTGCATGAGAGTTCGTCTGTAGTGATTTCACTGCAACACCACATAGACGACCTGCTGCCTGCTAACGAATCGAGTTGTGACACAAGATCCCACTTCCATCTCTGTGTATCCATGGGTGAACAGAATCGCTTAGGTACCTCTCTGCTGCATAGTTTACCTCTGTCACTGTATGTCTGTGCAGGTCATTCACCGTCAGGAGACTTGGGTTCTGTTTCTGACCTGCTCTGTGACATTCGCCCAGTCACTTACCTTCCCTGTGCCTCTGTTTCCCCTCCATAACTTTCTCTGCCTGGACTGCTAGGACTCTTGGCTCTGTGGGGTATGGGCTTTGTCTTATGTGTATGTTCAGTGCTTCCATTTACAGCATTTGTGTTTAGCTGGAAGCAGTGCGGGACAGAGGATACGGCATCAGAAGAGAATATCTTGGTTCTAATCCCATTCACATCATCTATGTCCTTCAATTCTCTGCTCTCCATTTAAGGCACTAGTATGTTTAATATCTATGCTACCAACTTTTCTGCTTACTCAGTTTTGCCTTTCAACAAGTGTCCCTTTGAAACTGAAATATACCCCTTTGCAATTGAGTGACTTGGTTCAAATTTAACTATTATTGGACAATATCCATGTTCTCATGGCTTATATCTAAATTTCCAATCTGGGGTATTCAGACATTTTCTATTTAAATTATTTCAAAGGAAACCAGGGTTTTCAGCTAAAGATATATTCTGGGGAAGTCTGTTATTCCTGAAACACAACCTATGTACTGGAAAACTCAAACCATTTGTTTCTTAATTTAAGTGAAAATGTTTCAGTTTACTTCAGTTTACCTGACATTGTCTGGTTCTCAATGAACACACACACACACACAAATTCCTATGAAAATGTCTATGAAAAGTCAGCTGTTTTCTCCCACGAAAAAACAAACATCCTCTGACCAGTTCTAAAGGTTTGAATAAATTCCATTAAAGAATCTTGAAGAGTTCCAAATGTAACCCATAGATCTTTTTTGAAATTTGCCCAGTATAATAATACTGAATGTGTTTAATTGAAATAAGAAACTTACTGTGCTGGTCTTTGCAGAATGTTTCCCAGCCTGTGATGAATTAGAGACTCTACCATGAGGATTCTTCAGTCATTGCCTATTTCTGTACCTCCCAATAATGCCCCATATCTGTACTCTCCAGCAGCTGTTTCCCTGCCCCTCCAACATATTTTTGATGCCCAAAAGGTGTCTGAAGGAGATTACAGAATAAACTATATATTTAAAGCACAGACATGTGACCTACAATAACTCAGAACCCAGTGGCACCATAGCCCCAGTTGGCCTGGAAAAGCCTGTTCCTTCATTAACACCATATAATTACCTCACATGGTAGCAGTATTCTGAAAGGATCCTGGGCTACAAACAAGGCACGGCTGAGTTCCAAAGGGTATCTGAAGGAGATTACAGAATAAACTATATATTTATAGCACAGATATGTGACCTATAATAACTCAGAACCCAGTGGCACCATAGCCTCAGTTGGCCTGGAATAGCCTGTTAATTCATTAACTCCACATAATCAGCTCTGCAAGAGAAGAGATGTTTTTCCCTCCTGCCTTGCACCAGCAGCTCTTGGGATGCAGACACCTGAGGAACCCACAACTCAGGGTGCCCTGGGTGTTTGATGTTGGTCACTAAGAGGCTGCCAGAGGCAAACACTAAAAGCTCCTAGCAACATCCTAAACTCATGTGAATTGATACAGTTCCATTGAGTTCTGGGTAGTTAGGGCTCTTTACGCCAAAGGAAATTTGGCCAATTGATTCCAATGGAGCTTCTTTGATTTACATAAACTGGGCTCTGGCCCTAAGACGCCCATGCAGCTCTGTCAGTTTTCCCCAGCTGGGGAGTCAGGCCTCATTAACTCCACTGGAGCTACTGGTGATTTACACCCGCTGTAGTTCTTGCTCATTGACACCAATGGAGCTATGGGGGATACACACCTGCTGGGGATCTCACCTCGTTAAACAGCTTCTAATCCATTTCCTTTGCCTGTGAATCTGAACTGAAGATGAGGAACTCAGTTTAAGCTGAGCTGTTGTGTGAACTTGAATGGGCAAAGGAGGTGGTCTCTATATTTGTGTCTGGGAGAAGAGGAAGATGATGAGATCACAATGGAGAAGGGACGGGTCCACAAGTCATCTCTCTCTCTTGATATGGTCAGTGATCTGAGAAAAGTTTGAGAGCCCCCAGTCAAACGGCATTCACATGGACATAGAAGTCTGCCGGTGGGAGGGAGGGACATATTTCAGGGTTGGGGCCTAAGAGGGGAGGAAGAAATTGTCGTCAGTGGGCTGATTATGAACTCGGGTTGGAAATTTTCTCACAATATGGTTTTGTTAATCCCAAAATGGTGATTCCTTGAAACCCTGTTCACAGTAAAGAGTTAGTAGGTTTGATGAATCTCCTAATTTGATTTCTATTAGAAGGTTCAAATTTGTTAAAACGTCCAGTTTTCACATATTTTAATTTGAAAAAAAAATTGGAAATTTCAATTAATTCATTCTAAAGAAAAGGTGGAAAATAAAGGGTCAAAATCAAAATGTAACTTTGCCCTGCAGCATGGGGCGCAGGTCACTTGCACCTGGATGTACCCCAGCTGATTTGCCTTTGCCAGGGACTATTGCACAGGTGAGACCTCAGTCTGCCCAGGTCTAGGCCTGTGGCTCACAACAGGGCAGTCTGCTTAGGCCTAAAATGCTTTAGTTTAACTAAATTCATAGGGCTCAACACAGGAGTACCTCGGTGGGATTCAATGGCCTGTGATAAAGAGAAGTTCTGACTAGTTGCTTTCATCATCCCTTCCGGCCTAAAATTCTATGAAGCTATTAAAATGATGGAAGCCAAATGATTTGTTTTGATCTAATCTTTTTTTAAATATATATATATATATGTTTTGTTTTGTTTTCAGATGATCTCTTTGAAAAATAAAGTAATTTTGACTTTTTGTCCTGACATGGGATGGGAAAATATTTCAAAATCTTGAAAAGCCTCACAAAATAAGAACCCCCTTTCCCAGCTAGTCCTACTCTTCATCTTCTTTCCTTTCAATAACTTACTAAAAAGGAATTATCTCAGAGGCTAGGAGCTGCAGGTAGATAGCAGCTTTTCACTTTAAACAGGGACTCAGTGTTGAGTCAATGTACTCTCACATAGACACACAAACAAAATAAGATTCACTCGTAAATCCCGTTATGTGCACTTTGAAGGACACACACACTAATGCACAATCACAAAACACACACGCTCACATAACACTTCGCACTGATAAACACAATATTCTTATTCAGTAGCAAACCAAAATGAACACAGAACAATTCTGTACTAGAAATGTTTGCTATCAGAACAGTGTTGTTTTGTAGCTGTGAAATTTGGGGTGACATTTTTATACCAGGGTAAAGTAAACATTTAAGCAATTTTATTAGTATAATTAGTAAAGACACAAATGCTGCCAGTCAGATTAAAAGACAGCAGTGATATAACATTAAGCTGATATTTTCTATAGGGCTGTCAAGCAATTAAAGAAATTAATTGTGATTAATCATGCAATTTATTGCGCTGTTAAACAATAATAGAATAACATTTACTTAAATATTTTTGGATGTTTTCTACATTTCCAAATATATTGTTTTAAATTACTACACAGAATACACAGTGTATTTTTGATTACTGTCAAAACCAAAAGAAATAGTATTTTTCAATTCACCTAATACAAGTACTATCATGTGATCTCTTGGTTATGAAAGTTGAACTTACAAATGTAGAATAATGTACAAAAAATAACTGCATTCAAAAATAAAACAATGTAAAAGCTTAGCACCTCAGTCCTATTTCTTGTTAGGCCAATAGCTCAAACAAGTTTTTTTTTACATTTGCAGGAGATAATGCTGCCCGCTTCTTGTTTAAAATGTCACCTGAAAGTTCCAGCCTTCCAACTGGCACTTTTGGCCATGGGCCCACTCTTTACCTAGGCATAGCAGTGACACCTTTAAACCCTTTACAGGTAAAGCAATTAAAGAACAGCTAGTATGAGGGATTTTATAGCTACTGGTTGGGTGGGTGTTCATAAAAGGGAGCTACACCCTTCATTTGTCACAACTAGCAACGGTTAAACTTTTGCTGATCATCTACTGTTGTTAACTCCCTCCCCAATACCTTAAAACTGGTACCAACTACTAAACTGATTAAGCAACTTATTCTTACCAAGGCTGTGAGGCCTTGTTTTTATATTAAGTTATTACACTAATTCTTATGGGCTTGGACCTATAGATCTGTTGCTTTTCTGCATTATTATTCTTATCTCTTATCCTAAAATCAGCATCTGGGCTACTGTACCCTCTACCAAGCATAGGTTTCTTGATCCTCCACCAAGCACAGACCTTTTCCCTTCCATTAATCATCAGATAATACTGCATTCATGAACCATAACATTCTCTAACTCTTCCAATGATGCATAGACTTCTCCACCTTCCACCACTAATTGTTTACCCTCCATCTCCACCTGTTAAAAACTTACCCTCCACCACCTACCATAATATGCTTTCCTTGTCACAAACCAAATCATTTTTATCCGTCAGCCAGTGATCGACTTCCACTTGTTCCACTCACCATAAGATCATTCCTCATATGGTCATCATAATAAACTTTCACCTCAACTAATGAAAACTGAATATAATTCTTCCTATCAACCCAGTCATACTACTTCTTCAATCCGTCACTTCAGTATAAGATTGGGAGCAGCTGTGACCAGTAGCATGTTGAGTTGCTACCTGGCTTTCTCTATGCAAAGAAAGATTTATTAGTAAAACATAACATATGATAAAATATGAGAGAGCAATTCTATCCCCATCAGAGCAATAGTTTGATGGGACAAACATTTGGCCTTTTTAACCAGACTCAGTTTGACTTTAGGAAACATTGTGGTAACTTTTTCACCCAAAAGGACTTTTCATCATAGTAAGAACAATACAGTATTTATTTATTTAATAAAAATAATAATACATATAATTAGATAAGGGTCTAGGTTCTCTAACACATCATAAATAACACAATAAAATCTCATCAGCAATAAAGTAATCTTCTGAACTGGAAATCAGCTTTCTAGACACCTAATAAAACCTTTCCCCCCATTCTTCATGAATGAGGAAAGAAAAATTTCAAGTATCTCAGAAGACCCCATAAAAGAGATTAGAACATTGACACTTTGAATAGTAGGCAAAATAATTGTAGTAGTATAAGAGCCCTATTGTCAATCAAACATTAACCCCGAACCTTCACCCGTTAAGCCCTGCCCACCTGTCACTTGAAGTCCCGCCCTTGGAGATATTACTCCCGGGGTCAAGA
Organism: Macrochelys suwanniensis; assembly: GCA_033296515.1. Taxonomy (NCBI): domain Eukaryota; kingdom Metazoa; phylum Chordata; order Testudines; family Chelydridae; genus Macrochelys; species Macrochelys suwanniensis. The sequence goes on along the minus strand of CM065786.1, from coordinate 39,574,791 downwards.
AGGACACATGACCCTAAGCAAGATGTGTCTTGTGACACCCTCTAAGAACTTCTCACACTACCCTCTACCAATCTGGATGGGTTTTGACCCCTGTAGGATCACCCCAAGAGGAGATTTGACCAATAAAGGGGAGTTTTGCGGAGGGGTGACCTGCCCAGTAGTGGGTCATGTGACCCCTCTAACAATTCCTCCCACCACCCTCTACCAATCAGGAGGGGTTTCAGGTGCTGGGATCCCCCCCTGAGAGGAGATTTGACCAATCCGGGGGAGTACTGGGCAGGGGGGGGTGGGACTTGTCCAGAAATGGGTCATGTGACACCTCTTAGAACTCCTCCCACTCTCCACTACCAATCAGGAGGCATTTCAGCTCCTCAGGACCTCTCCTGAGAGGAAATTTGACCAATCAAGGGGATTTCTGTGATGGGGTGACCCTTCCAGAAATGGTTCATGTATCCCCTCTAAGAACACCTCCCACCACCCTCTGCCAATCAGAGCACAGCACTACCACCCCATAAGTCCCAGCACTGGGTAGAAGAGGCCATTTCTTACTAAGAACACGTGTTTTAGAAATTGTGGAAACACTGAGAAGAAACATAGATTCCTTCACCACCCCCATGAGAACTTAAAACTTTGTTTTAGCCCTGAGGCCCTTCCACCATCCATGGAGAAAGCGCTACATCAGTGACAATTCCAAGGAAGAGGAGGGAGCATCCAATTAGAGCCCTTTGGCCCAGTCATTGATGGAACACAATCCCGAAACTCAACCACTCGTGAGGAAGACCGACGAGTGTGATGGCCTCTTGTCATCCACCCCCCTGGAGGAGGAAGAAAAACACAGGTCAGCAGAGTCACCGGTGAACGGAAAAGATGTTACTCAGGTAAATGAACGATTTAGGAGTAATATTAGAGGCTTTGTGTGTGTGTATTGGGGTTATGAACCAGGGCTGTGCAAATCTAAAAATAAGCAGTGGGAACTTACACTTGTTTCTTTTCTGAAAATCTCTTGACAGCTCGACGATAGCTGTCTAGAGGACCCGGAGGCCCTAGACAGCATTGCATCAAACAGCGAAGATGAACCGGGCCTGCCTTGTTTTTTCTCAACACCGGTACAAATTGATGAAGAGGATTTTGAGGATAATGGCTATGATGAGTTTAGGAGGAGGCTTGGCATGGAACTAACTGAGCCAGTGGCACGTCGTGAGCATCAAAAAAGTCCTGCGGACTATTGTACGCGTTGCTGGTTATGCTGTCCTTAATCACTGTCTTAGGGAAGAGCTTTTAGAAGATTGTGAGGGCTGCGTCATAGATGCGCCCGCTCAACGGCACCATGACGGTGTGACTTGGACTTCAATGGCTATAAAGTGCAAGCTCCAGGGCCTGTGTGCTGAGCTGTGTTTGGAAAGCTCATTAAACACTGTTATTGCCATAGGTTATGCTATGCAATGTCTGTGCTTAACTCAAGAACATTTAGCGCAATGGGTGACCTTGATAAATGCTGGTCAATTCAGGGGAGACCTTGACTGTGTATTAAAGAAAATGACCAAACCGGAAGAAGCCTGTTTACAGCGTTATATTGACCGTCTGGTCCACACAAAAAGTGACAGAACCCTGCTTAAGAAAAACACTATTTGTAAGAAATCTAAAAGGATTAAGTTAGAGAATGGTGAGGGGATAAACATTTGATATAAAACTTTGTAGCTGTAAATAAAAAAATAATATTGAAAAGGGCTTTGTGACTATCTGTGTTTCTGTTACAAGGTCGCTGTGGCCCTTAAGTGAGCTAAAAGTTTTAATGGAGCATATTGGTTTGTTTTCAAGGGTGGGATTTCCTACATTGCTCAGGGCCTTTTGAAAATATTTTGAAAATCTCTCATGATCAAGGAGCTAAATCTATGTAGCTTAACAAAGAGAAGGTTAAGAGGATACTTGGTCACAATCTAGAAGTACCTACACAGGGGGCAAATATTTCATAACAGCCTCTTCAGTAGAACAGAAAAAGGTATAATATGATCCAAATTCAGACTATAAAGTCAGCTAGACAAATTCAGACTACAAAAGAGGTGTACATTCTTCACACCGAGGGTAATTAACCACTGAACCCACTGACCAAGGGTTGTGATGGATTCTGTATCACTGGCTATTTTGAAATCACGGTTAGCTTCTTTTATTTTTGAGCTATGGTCTGGTGCCAAAGGAATGATTTTGGGGAGTTCTTTGACTAGTGTGTTACAGGAGGTCAGACTAGATGATCACAACGGTCCCTTCTGTCCTTGGAATCTATAAGAACTGTTGGTTGGCGACCACATTTGCCTCCCTCTTTGCAGATAAGCCGTTCAAGCTTTATTCAGATTATACCAGTGTAAATCTAGACTCTAACTATTGTGGTTTTGCATGTGTACATGGGTTGAACACGATTGTGTGTTTGCATGCAGAGTGGACACTACTGTGTGTTTGTGTATATACGGGCTGTGCGGTAGTGTGTGTTTGCGCACTGTACACTGTTGTGAGGCACAAGATGTTAATGTCCCTTGATAGAAGGTTTGTAGGGGTTGAACATGGGGCCTGTAGATTTGCAAACAGGATCCTGAATTGACTGTGCTACAAGCACGAAATGATCTAGTACAGAGGCAATAGCAGACTCATAAGCTGCTGTTCAAGCTCTGACCAATAGAGGGGGACAATGAGCGACAGTGGGTTACGTGCACATTCTGGTGTGTGAATATCTGAGTCACTGTGTGTACCAGAGAATAAACTGCAATATCAATGACATCCGATTAGCAGAAATCTTTGTATGGCCTAGGTCTGAGGGCTGAGGGAGGTGATTTCAGTTCAGATAAAGCAGCTGGGCAGAGTCAATCGTATTAATGCCTCCTGTTGGTGTGTTTTGGATCCCCTCAGAATCTCATCCCTAGAGCCTGTAAGCAAGTCACACCCTAGCAGGGAGCCTGGTTGTTTAGCTCAAGCTGCAGGGACTCCTGCCCTTAGCTCTGGAGGTCCCTGGTGCACCCAGCCAAGACAGTGACCAACATAAGCGCACTGGGAAGAAGCTTCCTCAGAGCGATTACCACTGGCTTCTCCACTCTCAGAGCAGGTGTCATTTTAGTGTTGCTGTGCTTTAAGGTTGGGGAAAGCTCAACACAAAGCTCCTGGAAGCTCCTCATCCCATTGCTGCATATCTATGCGATCCCACCAGTCAGTGCTTGTTTCACAGGACCAGAAATGGTGTTCCACCATGCTCAGCTGCTGTATGACTGCCAGCAGCAACTGGCAAATGTTTCATTCTGTGGCTTGCAGCAGGGCTGCTTGAATGACATCACAATGTTCTGTGCACTGGCTCCTGCCACTGCTCTGTGTTTGTAGTGCTCACAACAAGAGTGCACAGGAACAGTGCACACCTTCTCAGGAAGAGGAAGGTCAACAGAGTTGGGCTGTAGCATGAGAAGGCAATTCCAGTGTCAATGAACAACCCCCTATTTTCTCAAGTGTCTCAGCAAATAGCAATTACCTGGTATTCAATGGGCATCATGATTTATTGACCTACATTGCACCACATTGCAACAAAGGAAACTTGAAGTTACAATTTTAAATGTTTCTGCCAGAAGCGCAAGTCAGATCTTACCCTGTATCATTTGAAGAACCGAGTGAAAGCCGGAAAAACATTTTTGTGTGAATATTAGTTTTCCTTTAAAATTAATTTGGCTCAGGTGTGTCCATGGTCCCTTTGGGGTTACACTCCATGAACGTTCCCCCAATGGAGACATGAATGTTCATGGTAACGGTGAACTTGAACCAATTGGGATAGGATATTTCAAAGAGGCCCAAGGAAATTGGGTGCTGAAATCCCCCTGAAAGTCAATAAGAGTTGGATATCTAATTACCATAGGCCCAGTTGAAAATCACATCCATATCCCCTAATCCAAACAAAAAAAAACAGTTAACCATAAGTTTTGCTGTTAGCCTTCAATGGGACGTCTGCCATGTTTAAAGTTAAGCACTGGCTTAAGTATTCTTCCAGTTCAGGGCCTTAGTTCAGAATATTCAAAGGAGTTCAGTTGTAAATGAATAATCATTCAGTGTTTGGACAAGAAGCTACGATGATTTAGACCAACTGAGAAGCTGTTCCTTTTTTTAAAATAAAAAATAATTATAATAATCCAATGTATTGAAAAAAGCAAAAGAAACAGAGCATGTTAATTATATATCCAGTTAAAATGGTCAAATTTCACAGACAATGTATGTCATGTAGTTCTTGTAAAAGAGCAATGGAGTAAGAAATATTCACAGAAATAACAACAAATAATGAATACTCTCAGGAAAATCATGCTCTGGACAGCAGCAGTGATAGACTGAAAAAGAGGCACAATAAATTGGCATTGATTACTCATGATCTAGCTAGCTAGCCAGCTTTCCACATGCTCTTTTATCTATTGCATATGTATTGTACACAGCCATGCACAAACGTGGTTTAATCAATAATAAATAATTGTGATAATAATAACAAAGCAAACTTCTGTGATCTAGACACAATTGGATCCTTGCGTGGATGAGAGACCACTGGCCATATCCCAGTCTACCCTTTGAAGTGAATGCCGAAATCCCAATTGTTACGGTTACATGATTAGCTGAACCTCTGCTCCCTGCTCTGGTGTCTGAGTTCACACCCTGAGGTCTCAGCTTTGTGCCTGTCCCTCTCTTAGGGTGGAATTGTGTGATTCATCCCCTCTCAAACTGAGTCCCAGGCTACAGCAATTTGTGTACCAACTATGATTTTTCCAACCAGCTTTGGTACCTGGAATTCCCCAAATAGGCGCTGCGACTATTAAGTTAAGTGACTAGCCGGGCTTCTCCATACAAAATATAATTTATTTACCATTGTAGGAATAATGCGTAACATAAGAGTAAATATGAGCAATTCCAAATCCATCACTGGAGTCATTTGGTAGGATAAAAATTTGGTTTTATTACCCAGATTCAGTTTGTCTTTAGGAAATATTTCAATAGTTTTCTCTTCCAAATACCTTTCTACCATAGCAAGAAGAATACAGCATTTATTTATTAAAATTAAAAAGATAATACACATAATTATATAATGGTCTTTGTGCCCCAACACATAATAAATAATACTATAAAATCCTACCTGCATTAAAATAAACACACACCCCCATGTAATCAAACATATTGCACCCTGCAGATTCCTATCTCCCCAAAGTCACCTGGAACAAAGTATCAAGTCAGCCAATGGATCAATAAAATGAGACAAGCTAATTGTCTCATACCCCAGCCACAATGTCTATCCCAAAAATGCAGAACGGCCAGTCGTAACCAAGCTATGGTTCTTCATATTCTGCGCAGCACGCGCAGTTAGCATGGCGATGGTAGCAGTATAAATACCCAAGACAGATAGACAGTTGTGTATGTACATTTATGGATAGATATTTAGATTCTGGTTTTATTTATACTGGTGTAATTGTAAACTAACTCATTTGACTTCAGTGGAGTTTGTCTGGATTGCACCATATGTTCTCAAGCAGACAATTTTGTCATCAGTTCACTCTATCCATAAAGAAGCTCAGGGTGAAATCACGGTCAAGGTGAATAACCTCCACACAATCAGTTTCTTCAATGCAGCTTTGACCTCCTTGTTCCTCATGCTGTAGATGATCGGATTCATCATTGGAGGCACCAGGGCATAGAGAACACCCACCAAGAGATCTAGACTGGATGCTGAGCTGGAGGTGAATTTCAGATAGTCAAACACGGCAGTGAAAAGAAACAAGGAGATAACAGTGAGGTGAGGGAGGCAGGTGGAGAAGGCTTTATGCCGGCCCTGCTGAGAGGGGATTCTCAACACTGCTTTGAAGATCTGAACATAAGACACAACTATAAAAACAAAGCAGTTTAAACTTATAAACACACCAAAGACAAGAAGCCCAACTTCACTGAGGTTCGAGTCAGAGCAGGTGAGCTTGAGTAGCTGGGGGATTTCACAGAAGAACTGGTTGATGACATTGGACTGGCAGAAGGGTAACCTGAAGGTGTTCCCGGTGTGCAGGGCAGAGTATACAATACCAGTAATCCAGGCACTGGCTGCCATTTGGACACATGCTCTCCTGTTCATCACTCTCTCATAGTGCAGCGGTTGGCAGATGGCGACGTATCGGTCGTACGCCATAATAGTGAGTAGGGCAAGATCAACTGCAATGAAGACTATGAAGAGAAAGACTTGGGTGACACATGCAGGATAAGAAATTACCCTGGTGTTCATGAGGGAATTGGCCATGGATTTGGGAATGGTGACAGAGATGGAGCCCAGGTCTATAATGGACAGATTCACCAGAAGGAAGTACATGGGGGTATGAAGATGGTGGTTGAGGGCTACAGCTGAGATGATGAGAAGATTCCCTATTAGGCCTGCCAGGTAAATCACCAGAAACACCACAAAGTGCAATATCTGCAGCTCCCGAACATCAGAGAATCCCAGGAGAAGGAACTCGGTCACCATGGTTTGGTTGGACATTTTCTTTCTCAGTTCATTGTGTGATGGCTGTTGAGGGAAGGACAAAAACAGTGGTGGGATTACACTGACAGCAGGAGTGGCCCTCATTCCCCCCAGCAATATGTCATGATGTGAGTTTCAACAATGCACAGCGCTCATCCCTCCTATTAACTAGCAGTGGTGAATTATCATACGAAGGTAAATTGGCACGGTTCCGTTAAAGTCAATGGAGCTGCATCAGTTTACACCATCTAAAGTTCTAGCTCAGGATGTGACTTGATAAAATGTTTTGAGGAGGATGGAGCAAAGTACTATCCCAATGCAACAAGTCTAAGCAAGCTGGGTCCCCTCTTGCTACAAACAGGAGGTTCTAGACTTCGGCATGAAACTAAAATGCTAAAATGCCGACACTGCCTGATATCACTTTCCAGGAAAATATGACATACAGCAACTTAGTGTGTTGCATGAGAGCTCATCTGAAGTGATTCCAATTCAGTATCACATCGATGGCTAACTCTCTGCTGCATCGTTTACCTCTGTCATTTTATGTCTGTGCAGGTCAGTGGCCGTCAGGAGACTTGGGTTCTATTCTTGGCTCTGCCACTGACCAGCTCTGTGAACTTGGACCAATCACTTCCCTGTGCCTCTGTTTCCCTTCCCACTGTTTCTCAGCCTTTTCTGCTAGGACTGTGAGCCCTTTCGTGGATGGGCTGTGTCTTATTATGTGTATGTTCTGTGCTCCCATTTACATCATTTGGGTTTAGACATCAACAGTGTGTGACAGAGGATACGGCGCTAGAGCAGAATACCTAGGTTCTAATTCCATTGACATCCTCTATGTGCTTGGCAGGGATAAGCGAGACAGACTTTGGCTGGGGGCTTCAATTCTCCATTCTCCAGTTAAGGCACTAGTATGTTTAATACCGATGCTGCTGGCTGCCAACTTTGTTGCTTACTTAATTTTATGAATCACCAAGTATCCCTTTGAAACAGAAATAAACACCATTGCAATAGAGTGACTGGGTTCAAATTTTACTATTGTTGGACAGTGTCAATGTTCCCACTCTCGCTTACATCTTAGTTTCCAATCTGGGGTATTCATACATTTTCTGTTTAAATTATTTCAAAGCAAAACTGGGTTTTCAACTAAAGAAATATTCTGGGGAAGCCTGTGTCATTCTTGACACACAACTTTGGTATTAGAAAACTCAAAATAATGTTTCTTTATTTAAGTGAAAATGTTTCAGTTTCCAGCAGTTTATCTGAAATTCTCTGGTTCTAAATGAATAAAAACAAAACAAAATTAGTTTTCATAATATCGATGAAACATTAACGGTTTGGTGCTGGGAAAATTAAAGAATAGCCTCTGAGCAGCTCTAAATGTTGGATTACATTATATAAAACTCCTTGAAGAGTTCCAATTGTAACTCCTAGTTCTGTTATGACATTTGACCAGCATATACATACCTAAACATCTGTGACTGAAATAAAAAAACTTACTGCGCCGGACTTTGCGGAATGTTTTCTGGCCCGTGATGCATGGGACTCTTCACAGCCAGCATCCTTCAGTCATTGCCTGTCTGTATAAATAATGCCCCAATCGCTGTGTTATCCAGCAGCAGTTTCCCTCTCGCTTCACCATGTTTCCCAAGCTGCTGGGTCTTGTGGAGTTACTAGCAGGCAGGGACCACTCCGCAGACGGGTGCTCCCTGCTCCCCATGTCGGACAGGCTTGGCTGAGTGGTGAAGGACTAAATAGGATGGGGGCAGAGAGCCCCTCCCAGCACTGAAACTGATCCCGGCTTGTTCAAGCTGCTTGTTCACAACCCAGGATGTCCCTGTTCTGGGGCTGAATAGTTGGATCCGGTCTGCAGGGCTGTGATCTGAGCTCTGATCTCATCTCAGGAGCAAACAACCCTGACAAGCTGCCTTAGCTGCCGCTAATCCCCAGAGGGGAACAGCACCTGCCCTGGATCTCACATGATGGCAGAACTCTGAAAGGACCCCGGGCTACACACAAGGCTGGGCTGAGGCCCAAAGGGTGTCCAAAGGAGATTACACAACAAACTATATATTTGTAACACAGACATGTGACCTACAATAGCTCTGAGCCCAGTGGTACCAGAGCCCCAAACGGGCTGGAATAGCCTGTTCCTTCATTAACACCATAGAATTACCTCTGACAGAGCAGAGATTTTTTCTTTTCCTCCTGTGTTGCATCAGCAGCTCTTGGGATGCAGCCACCAGAGGAAGCCACAGCTCAGGCTGTCCTGGGTGTTTAATGTTGGTCACTAAGAAGCAGCCAGAGACAAGCACTAAAAGCTCCCAGCTACATCCTAAACTGTTGTAAATTGATACAGTTCCATTGAGTTCCGGTTAGTTAGGGCTGTTTCTGCCAAGCAGAGATCTGGCCATTTTATTCCAATGGAGCTACTTTGATTTCCAGTAGATGGGTTCTGGCCCTAAGACGCCCATGCAGCTCTGTCAGTTTTCCCCAGCTGGGCAATCAGGCCTCATTAACTCCACTGGAGCTACTGGTGATTTACACCAGCTGTGGTTCTTGCTCATTGACACCAATGGAGCTATGGCGGATACACACCTGCTGGGGATCTCCCCTCATTAAACGGCTTCAAATCCATTTCCTTTGCCTGTGAATCTGAACTGAAGATGAGGCAGGCGGTTTGTTTTGGGATGTGGTGTGAACTTGAATGGGCAAAGGAGGTGGTCTCTATATTCGTGTCTGGGAGAAGAGGAAATTGATGAGATCACAGTGGAGAGGGGACGGGTCCACAAGGCATCTCTCTCTCTTGATATGGTCTGTGATCTGAGAAAAGGTTGAGAGCCCCCAGTGGAACGGCATTCACATGGACATAGAAGTCTGCCGGTGGGAGGAAGGGAGGGAGGGTCATGTTTCAGGGTTGGGGCCTAAGAGGGGAGGAAGAAATTGTTGTCCGTGGACTGATTATGAACTCGGGTTGGAAATTTTCTCACAATATGGTTTTGTTCATCAGAAAATGCTAATTCATTGAAACTCTGTTCGCAGCAATCGGTTGGTTGGTTTTGATGAATCTCCTAATTTGATTTCTATTAGAAGGTTCAAATTTGCTAAAGTGTCCAGTTTTGACATTTTTCAATTTGAAAAAAAAAATCATTTGGAAATTTCAGTTAATTCCTTCTAATGAAAAGGTGAAAAAGAAATGGTCAAAATGAAAATGAACCTTTGCCCTGCAGCATGGGGCGCAGGTCGCCTGCTAGGATCACTTGGAATTGCCTCAGCTGACCTGTATTTGCCAGGGCCTAGGTCACAGGTGAGACCTCAGTCTGTCCAGGTGGCTCACAACAGGGCAGTCTCCTTAGGACTGAAATACTTTAGTTTAACTGAAGTCATCAGGCTCAACACAGGGGTACCTGGGAGAGGGGATTCCATGGCCTGTGATAAAGAGAAGTTCTGACTAGTTGGTTGCATCATCCCTCCCGGCCTACAATTCTATGAAACTATAAAAATGGTGGAAGCCCAAATGTTTTGTTTTGCCCTAATGCATCTTTTATTTCTATCTATCTATCTATCTATCTATCTATCTATCTATCTATCTATCTATAATTTATTTATTTATGTATTCAAATCATTTGCAATTTATGTATTGCAATATATGTATATATATATGTTTTCAGATTATCTGTTTGCAATAAATAAATAAATAAATACATAAATACATAAATAAATAAATAAATAAATGCTGTTTTGACTTTTTGTCCTGAGGTGGGAATGGAAAATATTTCAAAATCTTGAAAAGTCTCCCAAGATGAGAACCCCCTTTCCTAGCTAGTTCTACTCTTTAACGCCTCTCTTTTCAATAACTCACTAAAACGTTATTTTCTTAGACTCTAGGAGCTGCAGGTAGATAGCAGCTTTTCACTTTAAACAGGGACTCAGAGTTAAGTCAATGTACTGTCACATACATACAAACAAAATAATATTCACTCGTAAATACCCAGTTATATGCACTTTTAAAGACACACACAACTAATGCATTATCACAAAACACACACACTCACACAACAGTTTGCACTAATAAGCACAGTATTCTCATTCAGAAGCAAAAATACTAGTATGAATACTCAGAAATCCACTCACACACCCTAACGAGTGCTGATAATGCACACACACACACGTTTCACTCATGATGGTTTGCATTAATAAATTCACACAATGATTCACAGTCAGAAACACACATTCACATCATGTAAGTTCTCAAAGAGACCCACAGCAATCTAAAAACTCAATTGTACGTTGATTTCCTCAGGAGCACACTCAAAATAACATACACTGACAAAACCACAGCCATTCACACAACACTGTTTCTGAATTGCACTCAGAACATAATCTTAAAAATGAACACAGAGATCAGGTCTGTACTAGAAACGCTTGCCATCACAGCAGTGTTTGTTTGGAGCTGTGATATTTGGGGTGAAATTTTTATACCACGGTAAAGTAAAAATTTAAGCAATTGTATTAGCACAATTAGTAAAGACACAAATGCTCCCAGTCACATTAAAAGACAGCAGTGATAAATCATTAATATTTTGTATAAGGCTGTTAAGCAAAATATTTTGATATTTTGTATAAGGCTGTTAAGTAATTATAAAAATTAATCGTGATTAATCTCACAATTTATCGTGCTGGTAAACAATAATAGAATACCATTTATTTAAATATTTTTGGATGTTTTCTACATTTTCAATTATATTGATTTAAATTACAGAACAGAATACAAAGTGTACAGTGCGCACTTTATATTTTTTGATTACAAACGTTTACATTGTAAAAAACCAAAAGAAATAGTATTTTTCAATTCACCTAATACAAGTACTATTATGAAATCTCTTTGTCATGAAAGTTGAACTTACAAATGTAGAATTATGTACAAAAAATAACTGCACTCAAAAATAAAACAATGTAAAACCTTAGCGCCTACAAGTCCACTCAGTCCTATTTCTTGTTCGGTCAATCGCTCAGACAAACAAGGGTTTTTTTTTTACATTTGTAGGAGATAATGCTGCACGCTTCTTGTTTACAATGTCACCTGAAATTGAGAACAGGCATTTGCATGGCATTGTTGTAGGCGGCGGCGCAAGATATTTACATACCAGATGCGCTAAAGATTCATATGTCCCTTCATGCTTCAGCCACCATTCCAGAGGACATGTGTCCATGCTGATGATGGATTCTGTTCGACAATGATTGGAAGCAGAGCGGACCAATGCATGTTCATTTTCATCATCTGACTCAGATGCCACCAGCAGAAGGTTGACTTTCTTTTTTGGTGCTTTGGGTTCTGTAGTTTCTCCATCAGAGTGTTGTTCTGTTAAGACTTCTGAAAGCATGCTGCACACCTTGTCCCTCTCACATTTTGAAAGGCACTTCAGATTCTCAAACCTTGTGTCGTGTGCTGTAGCTATCTTTAGAAATCTGATATTGGAATCTTTTTTGTGTTTTGTCAAATCTGAAGTGAAAGTGTTCTTAAATCAAACAACATATGCTGGGTCGTCATCTGAGACTATTATAACACAAAATATATGGCAGAATGTGGGTAAAACAATGGATCAGAACACATATAATTCTCCTCCAAGGAATTCAGTCACAAATTTAATTATACATTTTTTTAAACAAGCATCATCAGCATGAGGCATGTCCTCTAGAATTGTGGTCGAAGTATGAAGATGCATATGGAGGTTTAGCATATCTGGCACATAAATACCTTGCAATGCCTGCTACAAAAGTCCCATGTGAATGCCTGTTCTCTCTGTCAGGTAACACTGTAAATAAGAAGCAGGCGGCATTATCTCCAGTAAATGTAAACACACTTGTTTCTCTTGGCGATTGCCTGAACAAGAAGTAGGACTTGTAGGCTCTTAAAGTTTTACATTGTTTTGTTATGTAGTGCAGTTATGTAACAAAAGAAATCTACATTTGTAAGTTGCACTTTTACGATAAACAGATTGCACTACAGTACTTGTATGAGGTGAACTGAAAAATACAATTCCTTTTGTTTATCATTTTTATAGTGCAAATATTTGTAATCATAAGTAATATAAAATGAGCACTGTACACTTTGTACTCTGTGTTGTAATTGAAATCAATATATTTGAAAAATTAGTAAAACATCCAAAATATGTAATAAATTTCAGTTGGTATTCTATTGTTTAACAGTGTGAATAAAACTGTGATTAATCGCAATTAACTTTTTGAATTAATTGCGTAAGTTAACTGCGATTAATTGACAGAAATAATTTTGTATCATCCCTTACATATAATAAAACCTTTTCTTTGTATGCGGATGTGAGAGGCAATCGGTCATCTATGCAATCCCTGGCCTGCCCAATGAGTCCGATGACCTAGTATAGGGCCTAATAGTTGCTATAAATATTCATATCATGGAAAATCATGGAACAGGTCCTCAAGGAATCAATTCTGAACCACTTAAAGGAGGGGAAAGTGATCAGGAACAGTCAGCATGGATTCACCAAGGGCAAGTCATGCCTGACTAACCTCATTGCCTTCTATGATGAGATAACTGGCTCTGTGGATGAGGGGAAAGCAGTGGATGTGCTATTTCTTGACTTTAGCAAAGCTTTTGATACAGTCTCCCACAGTGTTCTTGCCAGCAAGTTAAGGAAGTATGGGCTGGATGAATGGACGGTAAGGTGGATAGAAAACTGGCTGGATGGTCGTGCTCAACGGGTAGTGATCAATGGCTCCATGTCTAGTTGGCAGCCGGTATCAAGTGGAGTGCCCCAAGGGTCGGTGCTGGGGCCGGTTTTGTTCAATATCTTCATCAACGATCTGGAGGATGGTGTGGACTGCACCCTTAGCACGTTTGCAGATGACACTAAACTGGGAGGAGTGGTTGATACGCTGGAGGGTAGGGACAGGATACAGAGGGACCTAGACAAATTAGAGGATTGGGCCAAAAGAAATCTGATGAGGTTCAACAAGGACAAGTGCAGAGTCCTGCACTTAGGACGGAAGAATCCCATGCACTGCTACAGACTAGGGACCGAATGGCTGGGCAGCAATTCTGCAGAAAAGGAGCTAGGGGTTACAGTGGACGAAAAGCTGAATATGAGTCAACAGTGTGCCCTTGTTGCCAAGAAGGCTAACGGCATTTTGGGCTGTATAAGTAGGGGCATTTCCAGCAGATCGAGGGACGTGATTATTCCCCTCTATTCGGCAGTGGTGAGGCCTCATTTGGAGTACTGTGTCCAGTTTTGGGCCCCACGCTACAAGAAGGATGTGGATAAATTGGAAAGAGTCCAACGGAGGGCAACAAAAATGATTAGGGGGCTGGAGCACATGACTTATGAGGAGAGGCTGAGGGAACTGGGATTGTTTAGCCTGCAGAAGAGAAGAATGAGGGGGGATTTGATAGCTGCTTTCAACTACCTGAAAGGGGGTTCCAAAGAGGATGGATCTAGACTGTTCTCAGTGGTAGAAGATGACAGAACAAGGAGTAATGGTCTCAAGTTGCAGAGGGGGAGGTTTAGGTTGGATATTAGGAAAAACTTTTTCACTAGTAGGGTGGTGAAGCACTGGAATGGGTTACCTAGGGAGGTGGTGGAATCTCCTTCCTTAGAGGTTTTTAAGGTCAGGCTTGACAAAGCCCTGGCTGGGATGATCTAATTGGGTTTGGTCCTGCTTTGAGCAGGGGGTTGGACTAGATGACCTCCTGAGGTCCCTTCCAACCCTGAGATTCTATGATTCTATGATTCTATGATAGAAATGTACATCCTTCTTTTCTCATGTATAAATTCCTCACCCTAATAATATTGGGTATGCTATCAGTTCATATTTTAATGATTTTTTCTTATTATCCTATAGGACAATTTATTAATATTATTGTCAAGGAAAGTTCATTGTTTATCATCTACCAACGTTTCTATCCTAAACTATCCAAGCCTACTATTAGTTCCATGTTCCTTCTGTTACCTGGTGTCATTTTTTACAAACTCCCACCATAAGCATAATGTTCCCAGTTCTCCAAAACTCAATGGACACTGTTGGGACACTTACTTACTCACAGAAGGCTCTGGTCTCAAAGCGTTCTGCCAGCCACTTCGCAGGCTATAGGACTGTAGGCTCCTTTTCTTCCTGCTGAATACAATGCTAAGCTCACTTTATGGTCTACATCATGAACTGAGGATGGGTGTGGTCCTGGAGCAAAAGCCTGCACCTCAGCCTTATGGAGTTAACTTTGTGACTGGATCAGGCTCCCTGAAGACTCAGGCAGGTGTCATTGTGTTAGTTTGATACAAAGCAGTCTAATCCTCTCAGAGTGATTGGCTAAGGCTCTCTGCAGACTCAGGCAGATGTTACTCTGTTGGTAACACTTGGCTATTGTCTTAGTTGTCAGTCATATTTTGAGGCTTTCTGGCCCATGAAGACTAGAAACTTTCTTTTATTTAAATGGAAGCTGAAATTCTGTGTAATGCAAAGACTCCATGGTTCCCTGGACGCTGGCCTATAGTGCATAACTCTAAATCCAGCCCCTAACACTCCTGTACTGTTACATTTCTATATGCACAATTTCTATAGCTTGTGCTGGGATGTTATGTAACATTGAATGGGCAAGGGGGTAGTCCCATAATTGTGTGTGGCTGGATAGGCTGTTGGTGAGATCACAAATGAAAGAGGAAAATTCCACAAGAAACTCTCTCTACTGACATACAGTCCATGAGCTCTAAAAAAAAAGTCTGAGAATTTCAAGGCAGAAAGGCCTGCCCGGGTGGGTCACTCTTCAGGATTGGGACCTAGTAAAAGCAACATTTGAAAATAGGGCACAAAATAATTATTGCAAATAATGTCTTAATATAAACAATACGGAAATACTAACACTGAAGGATCCCTAAATGGCATTGACTGGGCTTTGTTGTGACGCTGTCATGTTTCAAGTGTAGACAAGACCTTAGATACCCAATGACGGAGGGCCAAGCTTTTAAAGATATTTGGGTGCCTCTAGAGAGGTACTGGGGCACTTTTGAAAATAGGAGATAGGCCTGTTGTTGTTTTTTTTAACCTTTCCCTAGTCTTTTGGGCTGAAATATCAAAGCCACTTAGAGGATTTTGGATACTCAGTTCTGAATGGAATTAATGGGAACTGGCATTCCAATTGCCAAGGCAGATTTGAAAATCTCAGCAGTAGTGATCTAAATAGCACTGATGACATGGGCAGTGGCCCGGCATCCTCACACCATCACAGCCCTTATCAATGGTGATCTCTCTCTCTAGTCTGCTTAGCAGGGTGGTGTAGAAGGCAACTGACACACTCAGGTCCCAGAAACCCAACTGTTGACAAGAGCCAGGGAGAACATGTGAGCAACTCCTCCATCTACCGAACGCCTAGTTGTGCTGTAGCACTCAGTGAGTCAAATACAGTCGTGGTATAAAATGGCACATCATCACTTGCAATTAATACTGCCAGGCCAGTTTATCTGAGAGGTGATTTTGCACTGTTGCACACAAGACCAACAACTGGTCATTAAATGCAATCGAATCCAGTGACAGCACTATCTGCATTATATAATTAAAGAGATGGATAAGAAAGCACATACCCCACAATGTAGGCCTCTGCACAGCATTGTAAGAAAAATTTGCAAAATTTTAACTCGACTCACCAGCTCCACAGCAGTTCATTCTCCATAACACTCTCCTTCCTTTACCCTAAAAGACATCCCATTCATCAACTGTGAAATTCCCCTCCTTCACCAACCATGGACCTCTCTGCCCTTTGCCACCCCTACATCTCTATGCCTCACATGAACGTAGATTTCGCTACTGTTGCCTGAGCTAATTGATTATGTATTGATCTCCTTAATTATTTAGAGTTCTCAATTAACACAATTAACACAAGATTTAGAGTTCCCAATTAACACAAGATCAGGCCAAGTATTATCAGAATTACTGTTTAGTTGGGGTCCCCGTTGTGAATGTGTGTGATAACACTTACACTCCAGGGAGACTTTTTGTGATTGCGAAATTTTTATTATGACTATGATTTGTCCTATAAGTAAAACAATCCACACACGTAAGGTGAAATAATACAACCCTGTAATAATGTTCAGCACCATTGGCTGGGAATACTCAATCTATACTTCGAGAGGACTAGAAGGGTTGAGAAAATTTCTATTTGGCTCCATCATGCTGATGGAGAATTCCAATAGCCTAAACCAGCCAAGAATTTATAGGTCTTGAGGTTCATCATACACATGCATGAATAACTCCTTCCACTTTTACCATATCTTCACTGCCTCACACTCACAGTAAGGGGGTTGTCTTATCCTATAGATTACCATATTAATTAGTTTAAACTTATTAGCATGTATGTCAATTAGTCACCATGACTACTGTCAAGGCTAATTCCCCACTCTAGCACTTCAAGTGCAGAAGGTGGGGGCCTGTAAAGACTTTAAAAAATAATACTTGCCACTCCAGGCTTGTATTATTTCCAAGGTTACAACTTTTCTCTGACCTTGGGTTGGTAGATGTTGCCACCACTCAAGTGCAGAACCCCTTTGAGAGCCCAGGAAGGGACACTTGGGAATTCCTGACTGTGGGGTATCCTCAAGCCCTTTCATTTGCCCTCCGTCCGCTGGGGAAGAGCTGAGAATGAAAACAAAAAGAAATCAGCTGTTGCCACCAGCTAATTAAAAAGAAACTAACATGTGCACAAACCTCTTACCACACAAAAATCCAATCCTGGTCCTTACAAAGGTAAATTTTATGAAAGAAAGAAAGAAAGAAAGAAAGAAAGAAAGAAAGAAAGAAAGAAAGAAAGAAAGAAAGAAAGAAAGAAAGAAAGAAAGAAAGAAAGAAAGAAAAGGTATCTGGGAAGTAAGGGCTTGTCTTCACTACCTGCCGGATCGGCAGGTAGCAATCGATCTTTCGGGGATCTATTTTTCACATCTCGTTTAGACGTGATTAATCAATCCCCGAAAGTGCTCCTCGTCGACTCCGGAAATCCACCTCCGTGAAAGGCGGAAGCGGAGTCGACGTGGGAGCGGTAGCGATCAACTCGCCGCCGTCCTCACGGCCAGATAAGTCGATCAACGATACGCTGACTTCAGCTACGTAGCTGAAGTTGCGTATCATAGATCGACCCCCACCCCTAGTGTAGCCCTGAGCTAAGGCTATTGCTAGATTTTAAAAGAGCAACTACAAGGATTAAGCACTGAGAATAGCTTTTTTGATGTCCAGCTTAAAGGTTACAAGCAAAACAAAAGCACCTGGGCTTTGCACAGAGGAATCCACAAGCCATAAAGAAATAAAGGGGATAAAGTTATTCGCATCTTCCTAGACATTTCCTGATCTACTTACATATCTGGGGTTTCAAATGAGTAGTTTCTAGGTATGATTCTGATGATTTTTCATACCTGGCCCTAGCTTCTTACAGCATAGCTGCTGCCCTATCCATCTCTCCCCAGGAGAACAACCATAGACAGACAAAAGGGGAGTCTTTTCTCAATTTTAAAAAGTTCTTGCCTTCCCATTGGCTCTTTTGGCTGTGGGCCCACTCACTTCTCTTTACCTATGCATAGCAGTGACACTTTTAAACCCTTTACAGGTAAAGCAATTAGAGAACAGCTACTAAGAGGGATTTTATAGTTACAGATTGGCTGGGTGTGCATAAAAGGGAGCTACATCCTTCACTTATCACAACAACAAACGGTTAAACATTTTCTGATCATCTACTGTTGTTAATCCCCTCCCCAACACCTTAAAACTGGTACCGGCTGCGAACTGGATTAAGCAATTTACTTTTACCAAGGCTGTGAGGCCTTGTTTTTATATTAAGTCATTACACTAATTGTTATGGCCTTGGGCCTGTAGATCTGGAATAGCCTGTTCCTTCATTAATGCCACATAAACAGCTCTGGGGGAGTAGAGATTTTTTTTTCTTCTGCAATTCGTCAGCAGCCCTTGGGATGCAGCCACCAGAGGCACCCACAGCTCAGGATGCTCTGGCTGTTTGATGTTGGTCACTAAGGGTACATCTATACTTATGCACTGGTTCGGCGGCAAGCAATCGATCTTCTGGGATCGATTTATCGCATCTTGTCTAGACGCGATAAAACGATCCCGGAAGTGCTCACAATCGACGCCGGTAATCCTGCTCCATGAGAGGAGTAGGTGGAGTTGCCGGGGGAGCCTGCCTGCCGCGTCTGGACCCGCGGTAAGTACCTTTTAGTTCGAACTAAGATACTTCAACTTCAGCTACGTTATTCACGTAGCTGAAGTTGCGTATCTTAGTTCGAACTGGGGCTTAGTGTGGACCAGCCCTAAGAGGTACCCAGAGGCAAACACTAAAGCTCAGTGCAATGTCCTAAACTGGTGTAAATTGATACAGTTCCACTGAGTTCCGAGTAGTTACGGCTCTTTGCACCAAGAGGAGATCTTGCCCTTTGATTTCATAGAATCATAGAATCATAGAATCTCAGGAGGTCATCTACTCCAACCTCCTGCTCAAAGCAGGACCAAACCCAACGAAATCATCCCAGCCAGGGCTTTGTCAAGCCTGACCTTAAAAACCTCTAAGGAAGGAGATTCCACCACTTCCTTAGGTAACCCATTCCAGTTCTTCACCACCCTCCTAGTGAAAAAGTTTTTCCTAATGTCCAACCTAAACCTCCCCCTCTGCAACTTGAGACCATTACTCCTTGTTCTGTCATCTTCTACCACTGAGAACAGTCTAGATCCATCCTCTATGGATTTCAATGGAGCTACTTTGTTTTACATTAGCTGGGGATCTGGCTCTGAGATGGCCATGAAGCTATGTCAGTTTTGACCAGTTGGGAATCAGGCCTCATTAACTGGAGCTACTGCTGATTTACACCAGCTGGGGATCTGTTCCTTTAAACAATTTCAACTCAATTTTATTTGCCTGTGAATATGAACTGAATGAAAGACAAAAGTTTCTACCCTGACGGCACTTTCTTAACTCTTTCCCCCATGGGATTAATGGCCAGAGTGTAACTTTTAATGGCTACGAAGCAATTCATTCTCACTCAGGACCCAACTTTGGAGCAATTCACTGTTGCAGAGATTTTCTGTATCTCAATTTCAACTTCCATAGGGATGGATGTCTCAGCCTTCCTCTTTCTTTCTGTCTTTCTTTTTTTCTATATATATTATAGCAGACAACAAACAAATAAAAGGCACATTAGACTGCAGGTTCATCGCTTCTTGACATCTTAAAACTGTTCATTTTATTTCAAACTGATTGTAGGTATGTCAGAGAGATGAACAAATAAGAAGGATCAGATCCCCATCTGATGTAAATCAGTTGTTGCTCCATTGGATTCAAAGGGGCCAGATCCATATCTGTTATACATCAATCACCTCCTCTCCCCGACACACACACTTTCTGTAAATCTGTCATAGTACCGTTGGAGTCAATGAGGCCAGATGCCCAGATGGTGTAAATTTTCCTAGTGCTATGGAGCTATGCCAGTTGATGTGACCTGAGTATCTGTACCATGATGCCTAGTTTTATGTTTGTTTCTGTATTTGAGATTCTCATGGCTTATAACCTCCATCCCATTTTAATAACACTGAAATAGTCTAACATGTTGAGATCATGGCTCATAGACAGAAACGTGTGAGGTTGGCACGAGCTGGGAAATTGGCTGATGAATATAGACACATTAAGTCTGGGGCGGTTAGATAACAGAACAGGGATGGTTAGTGATCAGAGAGCGGGGAAGGGCCCAGTCACAGGCACCCACCCAGAGAAAGCACCTAATCCAGCATGAGGCAGGCAACCTCAGAGGTACTCCCAGAAAGAGTGGGGAGAAGTGGTGGAACATCTGTAAAAACTGTGTTGTATCTCTCAGAATTGATCCACGTGGTAACGCTAACTCCACATCTGGAGTTAGCTTTTTGACTGCATCAGGCTATCTGAAGACTCAGGCAAGTGGCACCCTGTCAGTTTCACTCAAAGCAGTCTAATCCTTTCAGAGTAATTGGTTCAGGCCCTCTGCAGACTCAGGCAGATGTTGCTCTATTGGTTACACTTGGCTATCACCTTAATTGTGGGTTATGTTTTCAGGCTTTCCAGGCCATGAAGATGTACCTTGATAGAGGCTACATAGTGGTTGAGCACAGGGCCTGTAGATTTTCATGCAGGAACCCATACTGCCTATGCAATAAGCACTAGGTGAACTAGTAGAGAGGCAATAGCAGATATATAAACTGCTGTGCAAGCTCTGACCACTAGAGGGGGACAAGGAGTAATGCTGTCTTAACCTGTGTTACTGAGTGACCGTGTGTACCTGAAAATAAACTGCAATAACAATGACATGGGATTAGTGGGAATGGAAATGGGAATGGGAATAGGGATTAGTGGGATCAATGGGATTGATGGAATTGGTGGGATTAGTTACGGAATTAGTGAGAATGGGGAGTGTGATGAGATTAGTAGGAATGTCTGGGATTAGTGAGAATGTCTGTGCGGCCCTGTACTCGAGGACGAGCGAGGTGATGTCAGTTCAGATAAAGCAGCCGCACAGAATCACTCGTACATATGCCACCCACCGGTCTTTGTGTGTTACAAATCCCCTCTGCGCCCAATCCCCAGAGCCCGTGAGTCTGTCACATCCCTACCAGGGAGCCTGACTCTTTAGATCAAGCTGCAGGGACTCCTGCCCTTATCTCTGGAGGTCCCTGGTGTAACCACAAGGTACCAGCCAAGATGGTGACCATCATAGAAGTGCAACTGCGGCCCTATTTCTATATTTATCCTAGAATCATAGAATCGTAGGATTAGTCCAGTCCCCTGCACACATGGCAGGACTAAGTATTTTGTAGACCGTCCCTAACAGGTGTTTGTCTAATACTTAAAAGTTGGATGTTTAATTACAATAGACCCAGCTCAAAATCACATCCAAACTCCCAACCCTACGTTCTCCCCACCCCTCAAAAAACATACGTTTAGGGTTGAATCACGTGATTCTCCCTCTCAAACTGGGTAGCAGGCTATAGCAATTTGTGCATCCACTGTGATTTCTCCTACCGTGCTTGGTACCTACAGTTCTTCCCACAGGAGTTGTGACGAGTAGTAAGTTGAGCGACTGGATTAGTACACTTTATTTACCACTGTAGGTAAAAAGCGTAACATAAGAAAAAATATGATCCAATTCCAGATTGATCACTGCAGTAGTTTGATAAGATAAACAAAATGGATTTATTAGAGAGACTCAGATTACCTTTAGGAAACATTGCAATAACTTTCTCTTCCAAAATGCCTTTCAATCATATCAAGAAGAATATATGACAAAATAAATGGATACCTCCATTTAATAAAACATATCCCACCCTTCAAATACATATCCCCCAAAAGTCACCTGGAACATAGAAACAAGTCAACCAACGAATCAATAAAATGAAACAACATGAAAAAGAGACAATTAAGTAAACAGACAAGCCAAACCTCTCATACCCCAACCACAATTTTTATCCGAAAAAGGAGAAGCTCCAGAAAGTTCATGAAGTCCACTAGTGACTTAGCTCTGGCTATTGATATTCTGTGCAACATGCTCAGATAGCAAGGTGATGTTAGCAGTATAAGACAGATAGATAGGTGTATATGTACATTTATGGATAGATATTTTGATTCTGATCTTATTTACACTGGTGTAATTCAAAATTCATTCATTTTACTTCAGTGGAGTTAGACCAGATTTTATGAATTCATAAACAGATTGCACCCTATGTTCTCAAGGAGACAATTTTGTCATCAGTTGATTATATCTAAGAAGAAGCTCAGAATGAAATCTCAATCAAGTACCAATGATGGACATTTTAATTCTTGGGGAATAACCTCCACACAATCAGTTTCTTTAATGCAGCTTTGATCTCCTGGTTCCTCATGCTGTAGATGATCGGATTCATCATTGGAGGCACCAGGGAATAGAGAACACCCATCATGAGATCCAGACCTGTTGCTGAACTGGAGGTGGGTTTCAAGTAGGCAAAAAATGAAGTGCCAACTAACAAGGAGACCACGGTGAGGTGAGGGAGGCAGGTGGAGAAGGCTTTATGCCGGCCTTGCTCAGAGGGGAGTCTCAGCACTGCTTTGAAGATCTGAACATAAGACACAATTATAAAAACAAAGCAGTTAAAACTTAAAAACGCACTGAAGGCAATAGCCCCAACTTCACTGAGGTACGAGTCAGAGCAGGTGAGCTTGAGTATCTGGGGGATTTCACAGAAGAACTGGTTGATGACATTGGACTGACAGAAGGGTAACCTGAAGGTGTTCCCGGTGTGCAGTGCAGAGTAGACAATACTAGTAATCCAGGCACTGGCTGCCATTTGGACACACGCTCTCCTGTTCATCACTCTCTCGTAGTGCAGTGGTTGGCAGATGGCGACGTGTCGGTCGTACGACATGATAGTGAGTAGAGCAAGATCAGTTGCAGTGAAGACTAAAAAGAGAAAGACTTGGGTAACACATCCAGGATAAGAAATCACCCTGGTGCTCATGAGGGAATTGGCCATGGATTTGGGGATGGTGACAGAGATGGAGCCGAGGTCTATGATGGACAGATTCACCAGGAAGAAGTACATGGGGGTGTGAAGATGGTGGTCAAACGCTACGGCTGTGATGATAAGAAGATTCCCAATCAGGCCTGCCAGGTAAATCACTAGAAATATGAAAAAGTGCCAAATCTGCAGCTCCCGAACATGAGAGAATCCCAGGAGAAGGAACTCGGTCACCGTGGTTTGGTTGGACATTTTCTGTCTCAGTTCATTGTGGGATGGCTGTGGAGGGAAGGACAAAGACAATGGGGATTTCAGTGACAGAGGGAATGGCCCTGATTCCGTGCGGCAATATCTCATGTGAGTTTCAACAATGCACAGTGCTCATCACTGCTGTGAACTAGGAGCGGTGAGTTATCACATAAATGTAAAGTCAATGGAGCTGCATCAGTTTACATCATCTAAATATCTGCCCCAGGATGTGACTTGATAAAATGCCGTGTGAAGGATGGAGCAAAGTACAATCTCAATGCAGCAATTCTAGCCAAGCTGCATCCCCTCTTTCTACAAACAGCAGGCTGTGAACTTGGGCTTGAGAATAAAATGCTAAAATGTCAAAATTGCCTGATATCCATTTCCGGGGAAATATGACATAGACTCAGTTAGTATCCTGCATGAGAGCTCGTCTGTAGTGATTCCATTGCAGCACCACATCGATGGCCTGCTGCCTGCTTATGTGTCGATTTGTGACAAAAGATCCCATTTCCATCTCTGTGTACCGATGGGCTAGCAGAATCGCTCAGCTACCTCTCTGCTGCAACGTTTAGCTAAGTCACTTTATGTCTGTGCAGGTCAGTGGCCATCAGGAGACTTGGGGTCTATTCTTGTCTCTGCCACTGACCTGCTGTGTGATCTTGGGCCAGTCACTTCCCCTCCCTGTGCCTCTGTTTCCCCTCCCACCCTTTCTCTGCCTCGTCTGCTAGGACTGTCAGATCGGTTGGGGATGGACTTTGTATGTTCAGTGCCTCCATTTGCAGCATTTGTGTTTAGCCAAGAGCAGTGTGGTATAGAGGATATGGTGCCAGAGCAGAATATCTCAGTTCTAATCCCATGCACCTCCTCTATGTCCTTGGCAGGGATAAGAGAGACAGGCTTTGGCTGAGGGCTTCAGTTCTCTCTTCTCCATTTAAGGCACTAGTATGTTTAATATCTATGCTGTAGGCTACCAACTTTGCTGCTTACTCAGTTTTCCCATTCAACAACTGTCCCTTTCAAACAGAAATATACACTGGTGCAACAGAGTGACTGGGTTCAAATTTTACTCTTATTGGACAATATCAATGTTCCCATGGCTTACATCTAAATTTCCAGTCTGGGGAATTCAGACATTTTCTATTTACATTATTTCAAAGGAAACCTGGATTTTCAACTAAGAAAATATTCTGCGGAAGTCTGTTATTCCTGAAACACAGCCTATGTACTGGAAAACTCAAACCATTTGTTTCTTAATTTAAGTGAAAATGTTTCAGTTTCTAGCAGTTTACCTGACATTGTCTGGTTCTCAATGAACACACACAAAATTTCTATGAAAATTTCTATGAAAAGTCAAGTATTTTCTGCAACAACAAAAAAACAAATAATCTCTGAGCAGCTCTAAAAGTTTGATTAAATTATATTAAGAATCTTGAATAGTTGTATTTATTGTAACCCATAGATCTTTTTTTGAAATTTGCCCAATATAATAATACCTGAACATGTTTAACTGAAATAAGAAACTTACTGCGCTGGTCTTTGTGGAATGTTTCCCAGCCTGTGATGAATTAAAGACTTCACCGCCAGGATTCTTCAGTCATTGCCTATCTCTGTACCTGCCAACAATGCCCCATCTGTGTATTATCCAGAAACTGTTTCCCTGCCCCTCCACCATATTTCCTGAGTTGCTGGGTCTCTCTGCAGTTCCTAGAAGACAAGTATCTTCTCCACAGATGGACACTCCCTGCTTCCCTCCTTGGACTGGCTTGGCTGAGAAGGGAAGGACTAAATAGGATGGGGGCAGGGAGCCCCACCCAGCTGTGAAACTGATCCCGGCTTGTGCAGGCTTCAAACATGGTCATAATCCAGGATATGTTTGTTCTGGGGCTAAATAGGTGACTCTGGTCTCCAGGGCTGTGAGCCCAGCTCTGATCTCACCTCAGGAGCAAACCACCATGACAAGCTGCCCTATCTGACCCTAACCCCCAGAGAGGGAATACAACATGCCCTGGGTCTCACATGGTAGCAGTATTCTGAAAGGATCCTGGGCTACAAACAAGGCACGGCTGAGTTCCAAAGGGTATCTGAAGGAGATTACAGAATAAACTATATATTTATAGCACAGACATGTGACCTATAATAACTCAGAACCCAGTGGCACCATAGCCTCAGTTGGCCTGGAATAGCCTGTTAATTCATTAACTCCACATAATCAGCTCTGAAAGAGAAGAGATGTTTTTCCCTACTGCATTGTATCAGGAGCTCTTGGGATGCAGACACCAGAGGAACCCACAGCTTAGGCTGCTCTGGGTGTTTGATGTTGGTCACTAAGAGGTACCCAGAGGCAAACACTAAAAGCTCCCAGCTACGTCCTAAACTGGTGTAAATTGATACAGTTCCACTGAGTTCCGAGTAGTTAGGGCTCTTTACGCCAACCAGAGATCTGGCCATTTGATTCCAATGAAGCTACTTTGGTTTCCATTAGTTGGGTTCTGGCCCTAAGACGCCCATGCAGCTATGTCAGTTTTCCCCAGCAGGGGAATCAGGCCTCATTAACTCCATTGGAGCTACTGGTGATTTACACCAGCTGTGGTTCTTGCTCATTGACACCAATGGAGCTATGGTGGATACACACCTGCTGGGGATCTTGCCTTGTTAAACAGCTTCAAATCCATTTCCTTTGCCTGTGAATCTGAACGGAACATGAGGCAGGAGTTTTATGCTGAGCTGTTGCGTGATCTTGAATGGGCAAAGGAGGTGGTCTCTATATTTGTGTTTGAGAGGAGAGGAAGTTAATGAGATCACAATGGGGAGGACACCTGTCCACAAGGCATCTCTCTCTTGATATGGTCTGTGAACTGAGAAAAGTTTGAGACCCCCCGGTCGAACGGCATTCACATGGACATAGAAATCTGCCGGAGGGAGGGAGGGACATATTTCAGGGTTGGGGCCTAAAAGGGGAGTGTGACAGGGTCAGACTCACCCCTGCCGTGCCTCCTGCTGGTCGATCCAGGGAATTAGCTCCCCATCCTCTGGAGCGCCCTCTACAGGCCGGTGATCCTCCTGACCGCTCTGGCCCCATGTCCCTCCCAGGACCCCGGTGCCTATTTAACTGGGGTGCTGCCCCCTGGCAATACCACCCAAGATCTGGGTCTCCCCTCCCCAGGGGACCCCCAACCCACTATCCCCACCTCGCCTCAGTCGTAGGCTACTGCCAGTCACCAGCTAGCCCCTGCGCCCTGGGGCAGATAGCAGTATAAGCCACTCATCACAGGCAAAGGGGGTATGGACCTGCTGCCTAGGCCTACCCGTGGGCTGCCCCCTGCAACCCCTATACCCCGTTAGCCACAGCCTGGAGTTTCCTCAGGCCGGAGCTCCCGAGCTCCCTTAGCCTTTCCCAAGCCCTGCTCCACTCAAGGTACCCTGCTTAGCCCTTGCAGCTAGGCCCTTCTCCCTCTAAAGGCAGAGAGAGAGTGTCTCTGCTCCAGGCCCACTGCCCTCTCATAAGGACCAGCTGGGCCATGATTAAATTGGCCCCAACTGTGGCTGCTTCCAATCAGCCCAGCTTCCAGCCTCAGCCCTCTCTCAGGGCTGTTTCCAGCCCCTCAGGGCATGAGCGGGGTATCCACCCCGCTACAGGAAGGAAGAAATTGTCATCTGTGGGCTGATTATGAACTCTGGTTGGAAATGTTCTCACAATATGGTTTCGTTCATCAGAAAATGATGATTCATTGAAACCCTTTCGCAGGAAAATATTAGTTGGTTTTGATGGATCTCCTAATCTGATTTCTATTAGAATGTTCACATTTATTAAAATGTCCAGTTTTGACACTTTACAATTTGAAAAAAAAATCATTTGGAAATTTCAGTTAATTCATTCTAAAGAAAAGGTGAAAAAAAAGGGTCAAAATCAAAATGAAACTTTACCCTGCAGCATGGGGCGCAGGTCACCTGCTACGATCACCTGGATGTGCCCTAGCTGACCTGTCTTTGCTGGGCCCTAGGGCACAGGTGAGACCTCAGGCTGCCCAGGTTTAGGCCTGTGGCTCACAACAGGGCAGTCTGCTGAGGAGCAAAATGCTTTAGTTTAACTCAAGTCATCGGGCTCAACACAGGGGTACCTGGGGGAGGGGGATTCCATGGCCTGTGATAAAGAGAAGTTCTGACTAGTTGCTTGCATCATCCCTCCTGGACTAAAATTCTATGAAACTACAAAAATGATGGAAGCCAAATGTTTTGTTTTGACCTAATTTCTTTTTTTTAATATATTTGTTTTGTTTTGTTTTCAGATGATCTCTTTGAAAGATAATGCAATTTTGACTTTTTGTCTTGACGTGGGATGGGAAAATATTTCAAAATCTTGAAAAGCCTCACAAAATAAGAACTCCCATTCTCAGCTAGTTCTACTCTTCAACTTCTCTCCTTTCCATAAGTCACTAAAACTTTATTTTATTAGACTCTAGGAGCTGCAGGTAGATAACAGCTTTTCACTTTAAGCAGGGACTCGGTCTTAAGTCAATGTACTCTCACATAGACACACAAACAAAATAAGATTCACTCATAAATACCCAGTTATCTGCACTTTGAAAGACACACACAGAAATGCACAATCACAAAACACACACACTCATGCAACATTTTGCACTGATAAACACAATATTCTCATTCCGAAGCAAACAAAAATGAAAACAGAGAAAAGTTCTGTACTAGAAATATTTGCCATCAGAGCAGTATTGGTTTGGAGCTGTGATATTTTTGGTGATATTTTTATACCACGATAAAGTAAAAATTTAAGCAATTTTATTAGTACAATTAGTAAAGACACAAATGCTCCCGGTCACATTCAAAAACAGCAATGATATAACAATAAGCTTATATTTTGTATAGGGCTGTCAATCAATTAAAGAAATTAATTGTGATTAGTCTTGCAATTTATCGCGCTGTTAAACAATAATAGAATACCATTTATTTAAATATTTTGGGATGTTTTCTACTTTTTCAAATATATTGATTTAAATTACAACACAGAATACAAAGTGTACAATGTTCACTTTATATTTATTTTTGATTACGGTCAAAACAAAAACAAAAAAATATTTTTCAATTCCCCAATACAAGTACTATCGTGCAATCTCTTTGTCATGAAAGTTGAACTTACAAATGTAGAATTACGTACAAAAAATAACTGCACTCAAAAATAAAACAATGTAAAACCTTAGAGCCTAAAGTCCACTCAGTCCTATTTCTTCTTCAGCCAATCGCTCAGACAAACATGGTTTTTTTTACGTTTGCAGAAGATAATGCTGCCCGCTTCTTGTTTATAATGTCACCTGAAAGTGAGAACAGACGTTCACATGGCACTTTTGTAACTGGCATTGCAAGGTATTTACAAGGACTGAGTGGCTCTAAAGTTTTACTTTGTTTTGTTATGGAGTGCAGTTATATAACAAAAAAAAATCTACATCTATAAGTTGCACTTTCATGATAAGGAGATTGCACTACAGTACTTGAATGAGGTGAACTGAGAAATACTATTTCTTTTGTTTATCATTTTTATAGTGCAAATATTTGTAATTGAAATTAATATAAAGTGAAGACTGTACACTTTGTATTCTGTGTTGTAAATGAAATCAATATATTGGAAAATCTAGTCAAACATCCAAATATTTAATACATTTCAATTGGTATTCTATTGTTTAACGGTGTTTAAAACTGTGATTAATCATGATGAATTTTTTTAATCGCGTGAGTTAACTGCGAATAATCGACAGTCATAATTTTGTATCATCCCTTACATATAGTAGCACCTTTTCTTTGTACGTGGAGGTGAGAGACCATCGGTCATTTGTGCGATCCCCGGCCTGCCCAATGAGTACGATGATCTAGTATAGGGCCTAATAGTTACTATAAATATTCACAGTAATGTTCATCCTTCTCTACTCATGTATAACTTCCTCACCCTAATAATATTGAGTATGCTATCGTTTCATATTTTAATGAATTTTACTTAATATCCTATAGTACAATTGATTCTTATTATTATCAAGGAAAGTTCATTGTTAATCATCTACAATCATTTCTATTCTAAAATATCCAAATCTAGTATCATTTCAATGTTTTTGCCATTACCTGGTGTCATTTTTTACAAACTCCTACCATAAGCATAATGTTCCCAGTTCTTCAAAACTCAGGGACACTGTTGGGACACTTACTTATGCTAAGGCTCAGGTCTCAAAGGCTTCTGCCAGCTGCTTCACAGGCTATACGACTGTAGGTTCCTTTTGTTCCTCCTGATTACAATGTTAAGCTTGCATTATGGGCTACATCATTATGGGCTACATCATGAACAGAGTATGAGTGTGGTCCTGGAGTAAAAGCCTGCACCGCAACCTTATGGGGTTAACTTTGTGACTGGATCAGGCTCTCTGAAGACTCAGGCAGGTGTCACTGTGTTAGTTTAATTCAAAGCAGGCTAATCCTCTCAGAGTGATTGGCTCAGGGTCTCTGCAGACTCAGGCAGATGTTACTCTGTTGGTTACACTTGGCTATTGTCTTAGTTGTGGGTTATGTTTTGAGGCTTTCTAGATCATGAAGACTAGAAACTTATTTTTAATTAAAAAATGAAAGCTGAGATTCTGCTGTAATGCCATGACTCCATGGGACCCAGGACGTTGGCCTAAGATGCATAACACTTAATCCAGCCCCTAACGCTCTTGTAATGTTTAATTTCCACAGGCACAATTTCTGTAGCTTGTGCTTGGATGTTATGAAACATTGAATGGGCAAGGGGGTAGTCCCATAATTGTGTGTGGCTGGATAGGCTGTTGGAGAGATCACAAATGAGAGAGGAAACTTTTTGTGCTTGGATGTTATGTAACATTGACTTTTTTTAAGAGCTCATTAATTTTATATCAGTCTGAGAATTTCAAGAGAGAAATGCCTGCCCAGGTGGGTCACTCTTCAGGATTGGGACCTAGTAAAAGCAGCCTTTGAAAATAGAGCTCAAAATAATTATTGAAAATAATGTCTTAATATAAACAAGATGGCAAATACTAACCCTGAAGGATCCCTAAGATGGCATGGACTAGGCTTTGTTGTGACGCTGTCATGTTTCAAGTGTAGACAAGACCTTAGTTGCCCAATGATCGAGGGCCGAGTTTTTAAAGATATTTAGGTGCCTCTAGAGAGGTACTGGGGCAGTTTTGAAAATAGGAGATAGGCCTGTTGTTGTTTGGTTTTTTTTAACCTTTCTCAAGTCTTTTTTGCTGAAATATCAAAGCCACCTAGAGGACTTTGGATACTCAGTTCTGAATGAAATTAATGGGAACTGGAATTCCAATTGCCAATGCAGCTTTAAAAATCTCAGCAGTAGTGATCTAAATAGCACTGATGACATGGGCAGTGGCCCTGCATCCTCACTCCATGCCAACCTTTGTCAATGGTGATCTCTCTCTCTAGTCTTCTTTACAGGGTGGTGTAAAAGGCAACTGACACACTCAGGTCCCAGAAACCCAGCTGTTGACAAAAGCCAGAGAGAACATCTGAGCAAGTCCCCCATCTACCAAAAACTGTAGCACTCAGTGAGTTACATACAGTCGTGGTATAAAAGGGCACATCACCACCAGGAGTTAATATTGCCAGGCCAGTTTACCTGAGGTGAATTTGCACTGCTCCACACAAGACCAACAACTGGTCGTTAAATGGAATAGAATCCAGTGACAGCACTATCTGTATTATTTAATTATAGAGGTGGATAACAAATCACATACCCCACAATGTAGGCCTCTGCCAGAATTGTAAGAAAAATTTGCAAAATTTTGACTTGACTTACCAGCTCCACAGCAGTTCATCCTCCATAACATTCTCCTTCCTTTACCCTAAAAGATATCCCATCCATCAACTTTGAAATTCCCCTCCTTTACCAACCATAGACCTCTCTGCCGTTTGCCACCCCTACATCTCTATGCCTCACATCAACGTAGCCTTGGCTACTGTTGCCTGAGCTAATTGATTACATATTGAACTCCTTAATTATTTAGAGTTCCCAATTAACACTCTGAAATATGATAGGTTCTTGTCCCAAGTATTATCAGAATTACTGTTTAGTTGGGAGCCCCTTTGTGCAAATCTGTGACAACAACATTTACACTGCGGGAAGATTTTTGTGATTGCAAAATTTTTATTATGACTATGATATGTCCTATAAGTAAAACAATCTATACACGTAAGGTGAAGTAATAATAACCTGTAATAATGTTCAGCACCATTTGCTGGGCATACTCAATCTATACTGTGAGAGGACTCGAAGGGTTGAGAAAATTTCTATTTGGCTCCATCACGCTGATGGAGAATTCCAATAGCCTAATTCATGCCAAGAATGTATAGGCCTTGATGTTCATCATGCACATGCATGAATTACTCCTTCCACTTTTACCGTATCGTCACTGCCTCACACTCAAAGTAAAAAGAGTGGTCTTATTCCATAGATTAGCATATTAATTAGTTTAAATTTATTAGCATATATGTCAATTAGTCACCATGACTACTATGAAGGCTAATTCCCCACTCTGGCACGTCGAGTGCAGAGGATGGGGGCCCGGAAGGACTCTAAAAATTAATACTTGCCACTCCAGGCTTGTAACCTTGGAAATAATACAACTTTTCTCCGACCTCGGATTCGTACATGTTGCCACAACTCAAGTGCAGAACCCCTTTGAGAGCCCAGGAATTGGCACTTGGTAATTCCTGCCTCTGGGGTACCCTCGTGCCCATTCATCTCCACTTCCCCCGGGGAAGAGCTGAGACAGAAAAAAAAAGAAATCAGCTGTTGCCACCAACTAATTAAAAAACAAACAAACGTGTACAAACCTCTTAAGACACAAAAATCCAATCCCGGTCTTAAAAAAGGTACATTTTATTAAAGAAAAAAGAGAGAACGAAAATACATCTGTGATCTTAGGCTATTGCTGGATTTTAAAAGAGCAACTACAAGGATTAAGCACCAATAATAGCTTTCTTGAGGTCCAGTTTAAAGGTTAAAAGCAAAACAAAAGCACCTGTGCTTAGCACAGAGGAATCCACAAGCCATAAAGAAATAAAAGGGTTAAACCTAATTGTGTCTTCCTAGACATTTCCTGATCTGCTTACATATCTGGGGTTTCAACTGAGCAGTTTCTAGGTATGATTCTGATAAATTTTCATACCTGGCCCAAGCTTCTTACAACATAGCTGTTGCCCTGTCTGCCTCTCCCTGGGAGAACAACCACAGACAGACAAAAGGGGAGTCTTTTCTCCATTTTAAAAAGCTCTAGCCTTCCCATTGGCTCCTTGGGACAGGTGCCCACTCACTTCCTTTTACCTATGCATAGCAGTGTGACCTTTTAATCGTTTACAGGTAAAACAAGTAGGGAACAGCTACTAAGAGGGATTTTATAGCTACTGACTGGCTGGGTGTCCATAAAATGGAGTTACCTCCTCACTTCATTTATCACAACTACCAACAGTTAGACATTTGGTGATCATCTACTGTTGTTAACCCCCTCCCTAACACTTTAAAACTGGTACCAGCTGCTAACTTGATAAGCAACTTACTCTTACCAAGGCTGTGAGGCCTTATTTTTATATTCAGTCATTACACTAATTCTTATGGGCTTGGACCTATAGATCTGTTGCATTTCTGCATTATTATTCTTATCTCTTATCCTAAATACAGTATCTGGGCTACTCTACCCTCCACCAAGCATAGACTTCTTGATCTTCCACCAAACACAGACCTTTTCCCTTCCACTAATAATGAGATAATGCTGCATTCATGAACCATAACATTCTCTAGCTCTTCCAATGATACATAGACTTCTCCACCTTGCACCACTCATAGTCAATCCCCACCTCCACCTGTTATAGACTTAGCCTCCACCACCTATCGTAACATGATTCCCTAGTCACAAACCAAATCATTTTTATCCTTCAACCACTGATTGACTTCCACCCTTTCCACTCACCATAAGATCATTCTCCATACGTTCACCATAATAAATCTTTCACCTTAACAAAGGAAAACAGAATATAATTCTTCCCATCAACCTAGTCGAACTACTTCTTCAATCCATCACTTCAGAAAAAGTTTGGGAGCAGCTATGACCAGTAGCATGTTGAGTTAGTACCTGGTTTATTCCATGCAAAGAAAGATTTATTAGTAAAACATAACATATGAGAAAATATGAGAGATCAATTCCATCCAGTCTTTTCTCAATTTTAAAAAGTTCTAGCCTTCCCATTGGCTCCTTTGGACAGGTGCCCACTCACTTCCTTTTACCTATGCATAGCAGTGAGACTTTTAAAGCCTTTATAGGCAAAACAATTAGAGAACAGCTACTAAGAGAGATTTTAAAGGTACTGGGTGGCTGGTGGTCCATAAAAAGGAGCTCCCCCCCTTCATTTATCACAACTACCAAAGGTTAAACATTTGCTGATCATCTATTGTTGTTAACCCCCTCCCCAATACCCTAAAACTGGTACCAGCTACTAACTCAATTAAGCAACTTTCTCTTACCTCGGCTGTGAGGCCTTGCTTTTATATTAAGCTGTTACACTAATTCTTATGGTCTTGGACCTATAGATCTGTTGCATTTATGCATGATTATTCCTATCTCTTATCCTAAAACCAGCATCTGTGCTACTCTACCCTCCACCAAGCATAGGCTTCTTGATCCTCCACCAAGCACAGACCTTTTCCCTTCCACTAATCATCAGATAATACTGCATTCCTGAACCATAACATTCTATAGCTCTTGCAATGATGCATGGACTTCTCCACCTTCCACCACTCATAGTCTACCCCCACCTCCACCTGTTATAGACTTACCCTCCACCACCTACCATAATATGATTTCCTTGTCACAAACCAAATCATTTTTATCCCTCAACCAGTGATAGATTTCCACCCTCTCCACTCACCATAAGATCATTCCCGATATGTTCACCATAATAATCTTTCACCACAACAAATGAGAACTGAATATAATTCTTCCCATTTACCCAGTCATACTACTTCTTCAATTGGTCACTTCATTAGAAGTTTGGGAGCAGCTGTGACCTGTAGCATGTTGAGTTACTACCTGGCTTATTCCATGCAAAGAAAGATTTATTAGTAAAACATAACATAAGAGAAAATATGAGAGAGCAATTCCATCCCTAACACAGCAATAGTTTGATGGGACAAACATTTTGCTTTTTTATCCAGACTCAGTTTGACTTTAGGAAACACTGTGGTAACTTTCTCATCCAAAAGGACTTTTCATCCTAGTAGGAACAATACAGTATTTATTTATTTAATAAAAATAATAATACATATAATTAGATAAGGGTTTGGATTCCCTAAAATATCATAAATAGCACAATAAAATCTCATCAGCAATAAAATAATCTTCTGAATTGGAACTCAACTCTCTAGACACCTGAAAAAACCTTTCCACACCATTCTTCATGAATGTGGAAAGCAAAACGTCAAGTGACTCAGAAGACACTATAAAAGAGATTAAGACATTGACACTTTGAATAATAGGCAAAATAATTGTAGTAGTATACGGGACCTACCGTCAATCAAACGTTAACCCGACCCTTGACACTTTAAGCCCTGCCCACCTGTCACCGGAAGTCCCACCAAAATAGGGCAGATTATGGGGCTGGATGAACCGCTCAAAGAGGGCCATGGAACCCTTCTAAGAACCCCTCCCACCATCTTCTGTCAGTCAGATCACAGCACCATCATCCCATAAGTCCCAGTTTCAGGAAGTAGAGGCCATCTCTTACCAAGAACATCTATTTTAGAAATCATGGAAATGCTGAGAAGAAACATGGACTCCTTCACCACCCCTTTGAAAACTTCAAACTTTGTTTTATCCCCAATGGCCTTCAACCATCCGCAGAGAAAGCACTACATCAGCAACAGTTCCAAGGAGGAGGAGGGAGAGGCAAAGGGGAGCCCTTTGGCCCAGCCATTGATGGATATGCCGGAACCCAACCCCGAAGCCCAGTTACTTGTCTTTATTCTGTGATGCCTCCAATGATGAATCTGGTCATCTACAGTATGAGGAACAAGGAGATGAAATTTTCATTAAGGAGACTGACTGTGAGGAGGTTATTCACCAAGAATTAACTGTCTCTCTTTCTCCAGTAAATACTCTTTCAGTTTGTGTCTCCCAGTCCACGTCCGTTATTTCCATGACAACACAGTTTATGCAGAAGTTGGCCAGATTCTGCTCTCTATTGCCCCCAGCTGATGTCAGTGCAGTTGGGCTGATTTACATTGGCAGAAGATGTGAGCCAATCCTGGAGTTAGACTGGTGTGCATTTCATGGGAGGGAAGAATCAGCCTTTCATTCTGGGCCCAAGCAATGCCCATTAAACTGTGTTGCCACTTACACCTGTTCCATGGACACTCGAAAGCAAGGATGGGAGCTTCTTTCCCTTGGGTGTATAAATCAGGACCCAGAGACTTTAAGGTCAGAAGGGACCATCGTGATCATCTAGTCTGACCTCCTGCACATTGCAGGTCGCAGAACCTCACCCACCCAATCCTGTAATAGGCCCTGAGCCTGTGGCTGAATTACTGACATTCTCAAATCATGGTGTAAACAGTTATAATTACAGAGAATTCACCATTTACACTAGTTTAAACATGCAAGTGACCCATGCACCGCGCTGCAGAGGAAGGTGAAAATCCCCCAGCATCTCTGGCAATCTGACTCCCAATATGGCGATCAGTTAGACTTGAGCATGTGGGCAAGACCCACCAGGCAGATACCTAGGAAAGAATTCTTTGTAGTAACTCAGACTCTTCCCCATCTAGTGTCCCATCTCCAGGAGTTGGGGATTTTTGCAACTGGCAGATGCCGATGGGCCACATACCATTGTAGGCTTTATCATCATGCCATCCCCTCCATAAGCTTATCAAGCTCAGTCTTGAAGCCAGTTAGGTTTTTTGTCCCCACTGCTCACCTTGGAAGGCTGTTCCACGTGGCATCAAAGGAGTCAGACTGGCATAAAACTGGCATATGTGAAGGTATGTCTACACTACGATAGTAGTTCGATTTTACTTAAACCGATTTTTTGAAACCGATATTACAAAGTCGAACGTGTGTGTCCACACTCAGCATGTTAATTCGGCGTTGTGAGTCCACATTACCGGGGCAAGCATCGACATTCCAAGCGGTGCACTGTGGGTAGCTATTCCACAGTTCCCACAGTCCCCGCTGCCCATTTGCAGTCTGGGTCGAGCTCCCAATGTCTGATGGGGCAAGAAATTTGTTGCGGGTGGTTTTGGGTAACTGTCGTCATTCAACCCTCACTCCCCCACTCCCTCCGTGAACGCAACGGCAGACAATCATTTTGCGCCCTTTCCCCTTGATTGACAGCGTGGACGCCATAGCACTGCGAGCATGGAGCCCAGTGAGATCATTGCAGCAATTTTGGCCGTTGTCAACACCTCGCGCCTTATCGTGCACTTTATGCAGAGGCTGATGTTGAGAAATCAGGCGAGGAGGCTACGGCAGCGCGGTGACGACAGTGATGATGACAGGGACACAGACCTCTCTCAAAGAACGGGACCCCGCAAATTGGACATCCTGGTGGCAGTGGGGCATGTTGATACAGTGGAACGCCGATTCTGGGCCCGGGAATCAAGCACAGACTGGTGGGACCACATAGTGCTGCAGGTCTGGGATGAATCCCAGTGGCTACGAAACTTTCGCATGAGTAAGGGCACTTTCCTTGAACTTTGTGACACGCTGTCCCCTGCACTGAAGCGCCTGGACACCAGGATGAGAGCAGCCCTGACAGTCCAGAAGCGAGTGGCCATAGCCCTCTGGAAGCTTGCAACGCCTGACAACTACCGGTCAGTCGCGAATCAATTTGGAGTGGGCAAATCTACTGTGGGGGTTACTGTGATGCAAGTAGCCAACACAATCATTGAGCTGCTGCTATCAAAGGTAGTGACCCTAGGAAATGTGCAGGTGATAGTAGATGGCTTCGCTGCGATGGGATTCCCTAACTGTGGTGGGGGTATAGACAGAACGCACATCCCTATCCTGGGACCGTACCACCAGGCCAGCCAGTACATTAACCACAAGGGGTACTTTTCAATGGTACTGCAAGCACTGGTGGATTATAAGGGACGTTTCACCATCATCAACGTCGGATGGCTGGGCAAGGTTCACGATGCTCGCGTTTTCAGGAACCCTGGTCTGTTTAGATGGCTGCAGAAAGGTATTTACTTTCCGGACCAGAAAATAACTGTTGGGGATGTGGAGATGCCTATAGTGATCCTTGGGGACCCAGCCTACCCACTAATGCCCTGGCTCATGAAGCCATACACAGACGCCCTGGACAGTGATAAGGAGCTCTTCAACTACAGGCTGGTGGTGGAGTGTGCTTTTGGACGTTTGAAAGGGCGATGGCACAGCTTATTGACTCGTTCAGATCTCAGCGAAACCAATATACTCATTCTTATTGCAGCTTGCTGTGTGCTCCACAATCTCTGTGAGAGTAAGGGGGAGACGTTTATGGCGGGGTGGGAGATTGAGGCAAATCGCCTAGCCGCTGATTACGCACAGCCAGACACCAGGGTGATTAGAAGAGCACAGTGGGACATGTTGCGCATCAGGGAAGCTTTGAAAACTAGCTTCCAGACTGACCAGGGTAACTAGTGACTCTTACATTTGTTTTTCCTTGAGGAGAACATGCCCCCGTTTGTTTACTTTGTTTATATTTTCTATCCTCTCCAATTACCAACCCCCTTCCCCCCCTTCAAGTACACCTTGCTTTGAAAAGAAAATAAAGGCAACATTCTTCACCGAAAAAGTATTTTTTATTCAAGGTTTATCAATAAAGGGAGGGAACTGGGATGGTGGGCAGGGTGGGGTGCGGGTGGAGGGAGGGAAAGGACGCTTCAAAACTTGGGGAATGACAACCTTCTGCTGCTTGAGCAATCCACCAGGGTGGACTGGTTGTTCGCACGGAGCCTCCCACCCTTCGTTTTTGGGACTCTGGGTGAGGGGGCTATGGGACTTGGTGGCGGGGGAGGGAGGTTACAGATGTGCTGCAGCGGCACTCTGTCATCCTGCTTCCGTTCCTGCAGAACATCCACCAGACACCGGAGCATGTCAGTTTGCTCCCGCAGTAGCCCAAGCATCGCCTCAGTCACCCTCTGGTCTTCCAGATGCCACGTCTCATCTCGAGCGTCCCTCCTGTCCTCATGCTCGTCCCTCCTGTCCTCATGGGCATCCCTCCTGTCCTCCTGTTCACTGGCCGCTCGCTTGTACTGGGAAATAGTGTCCCTCCACTCATTCTGCAGGGCTACATCAGTGCATGAGCACTGCATTAGCTCAGAGAACATCTCGTCTCGTGTGCGTTTTTTTTGCCACCTTATCTGTGACAGCCTTTGGGAGGGAGATGCCGGAGGAAGCCTAGATACAGTTGCAGCTGTGGGATGAAAAAAAGGTTGTGAATTCTTTAAAAAGATACATTTTACAGAACAATGAATATAGTCTTTCGTGGTGAACAAGACCATTCACAGTACCCAGCACATGCGCTTTCAGTACAAGGTCGCATTTTGCATCTTTATATTGAGTGCCTGGGGCTTTGGTGTACAGATCACACAAGCAGAGCCGGGCAACAGAATTCGGCTAGCAGGCGGCCATGGTAAGCCATAGACTTTCGGCTGCTGAAACCTTACTTAACAGCAGCGCCCTCCTTTCCCGCTCCAAGCAGAGCTCCTAGAGTTGGCCAGTTACTGCTGCGCTGTGCGGGTTAACGTGCAGCGGCAGAAACCAAAGTAACCCCAGCCATCCCATTCTCTGGAATGATCGCTTTAGCCTTCACCCCACCGCGTGGCTGGTCTTGGGGAAGATCCCTGCTAGCTGACGGCGAGCCGCTCAGCATGAACGGTCCCCCTCCCTGCACCCACCGCGTGGCTGGTCTCGGGGAAGATCCCTGCTAGCTGACCGCGAGCTGCTCAGCATGAACGGTCCTCCTCCCCGCACCCACCGCATGGCTGGAAACTGCTGGGAGGATTTTTTAAAAGGCACAGGCAAACAGTCCCCATAATTTAATTCCCGTATTCCAACCAGGTCACCATGACTGATTTCACTCTGATGAGGATTACGCAAACAGAAAAAGAACGGAGGGGGGAGGGATAGCTCAGTGGTTTGAACATTGGCCTGCTAAACCCAGGGTTGTGAGTTCAATCCTTGAGGGGGCCATTTAGGGATCTGGGGCAAAAATTGGGGATTGGTCCTGCTTTGAGCAGGGGGTTGGACTAGATGACCTCCTAAGGTCCCTTCCAACCCTGATATTCTATGATTCTAGGATGTTGCGTGAATGCCAGCAAACACCGGGGCCATATGCTGCCATGCTTTGTCAGGCAATGATACCAGAGTAACTGCTACTGGCCTGGCGCGGTAAAGTCTCCTACCATGGAGGACGCAATAAGGCTGCTGTCCCCAGAAACCTTCTGCAAAGGCTTTCACAGTACCTCCAGGAGAGCTTCATGGAGATGTCCCAGGAAGATTTCTGCTCCATCCCCACACATGTTAACAGACTTTTACGAATGCATCCATAGTCCTCAGGTCAAATTAATCATTAAAAACCAATTGCTTTAATTTCATGTCTATTCTGTTCAAAAGATACACTCACCTACTGTTGCTTCTCTGGATTCACAGTCCGGGATACCGCCTTGGGATGATTGGTAGGGGATCTCTGTCAGGGTGATGAAGAGATCCTGGCTTTCAGGGAAATCGGCGTGCAAAGCGCTGTCAACTACCTCGTCCTCATCATCTCCTTCATCATCTTCCCCGTCCGCGAAAACCTCAGAGGAAGCGACCGATGAGAATACCCCATCATCGGATTCCACGGACAGGGGTGGGGTAGTGGTGGCGGCCACCCCTAGGATAGCATGCAGTGCGGCGTAGAAATGGCATGTCTGGGGCTGAGACCCGGAGCAGCCGCTGGACTCTTTGCTCTTCTGGTACGCTTGTCTCAGCTCCTTAATTTTCACTCGGCAATGTGTTGCATCCCTGCTGTATCCTCTGTCCGGCATGGAGTAACTCCCCATACAGCTCTCAGCCCAGGGCTACACTAGGGGAGGGGGTCGATCTACGATACGCAACTTCAGCTACGTGAATAGTGTAGCTGAAGTCGGCATATCATAATCGACTTACCTGGCCATGAGGACGGCGGCGAGTTGATCGCTGCCGCTCCCCCATCGACTCCGCTTCCGCCTTTCGATTAGGTGGATTTCCGGAGCTGACGGGGAGCGCGATCGGGGATCGATTAATCGCGTCTTAATGAGACGCGAAAAATCGATCACCGATAGATCGATTGCTACCCGCCGATCCGGCGGGTAGTGAAGACAAGCCCTCAGATCTAACACTTCCCGATCAGTCCATGCTGGAGCCCTCTTTCGATTCTGGGATTGCATGGTCACCTCTGCTGGA
This sequence comes from Macrochelys suwanniensis, assembly GCA_033296515.1. NCBI lineage: Eukaryota > Metazoa > Chordata > Testudines > Chelydridae > Macrochelys > Macrochelys suwanniensis. The sequence goes on along the minus strand of CM065786.1, from coordinate 39,534,018 downwards.
GAGCTCTGCATTGTTACCAGTGCTGCTGAGCTTGCCACGATGTCCAAACAGAAAATGAAATTCAAACTGGCCAAACAGGAAATGGAATTCAAATGTTCCCAGGTCTTTTCCTGTGTGGCTGGGCAGAGCATCCGAGCTCGGACTGCTGTCCAGATAGGCGACAGTGGTGCACTGTGGGATACCTCCCGGAGCTATTAGCGTCGAATTCCGTTCACACTAACCCTAATTCAACATAGCCATGTTGATTTTAGCACTACTCCCCTCGTCAGGGAGGAGTACAAAAATCGATTTAAAGAGCCCTTTATGTCAAAATAAATTGCTTCGTTGTGTGGACGGGTGCAGGGTTAATTCTATTTAATGCTGCTAAATTCGACATCATCCCTGACAGATGTTTGTCTAACCTGCTCTTAAAAGTCTCCAGTGATGGAGATTCCACAAAATCTCTAGGCAATTTATTCCAATGATTATCCTGAGAGTTAAGAGGTTTTCCCTAAGTACCAACTTAAACTACCCTTTCTGCAATTTAAGCCCTTTGTTTCTTGTCCTATCATCAAAGGTTAAGGAGAACAAATTTTCTCCCTCCTCCTTGTAACAACCTTTTATGGACTTGGAAACTGCTATCATGTTCCTGTGACACTCTGTGCTCCAAAGCAGTACCCTGGAACCCCAATATTTTCCATGGTGACACGACTATGTACATATTATGCCTTGTGAGGTATCATTTCAAAAATCATAATATAAAAAAAATGTTCATATCCTGTTGCATTGTATGTGCTGTCACTATATGGGAAGTTAAGAAGTTTGCTATAGCTTTCTCTTCATACCAAACATATTCCACCCTGAAAATTCCTATCTCCCCAAAGTCATCTGGAACAAAGTAACAAGTCAACCAATGAATTAATAAAATGAAACAACATGAAAAAGAGACAATCAAGCAAACAAAACAAGAAAACCTCTCATAACCCAACCACAATTTTTATCCCAATAAAGGAAATGCACCAGAAAGTTCATGAAGTCAACTAGTGTCTTAGCTATGGATATTGATATTCTGTGCAACATGCTAAGATAGCATGGTGACGTTAGCAGTATAAGACAGATAGATAGGTGTGTATGTACATATATGGATAGATATTTAGATTCTGATCTTATTTACACCAGTGTAATTCTAAATTAACTCATTTTAGTTTAGTAGAGTTAGTCCGGATTTTATGAATTTGAAAACTTATTGCATGCTATGTTCTCAAGGAGACAATTTCATCATCAGTTGATTATATCCAAGAAGAAGTTCAGAATGAAATCTGAATCAAGTGCCAATGATGGACATTTTAATTCTTGGTGAATAACCTCCACACAATCAGTTTCTTTAATGCAGCTTTGATCTCCTTGTTCCTCATGCTGTAGATGATCGGATTCATCACTGGAGGCACCAGGGAATAGAGAACACCCACCATGAGATCCAGACCTGATGCTGAGCTGGAAGCGGGTTTCAGGTAGGCAAAAAAACCAGTTGAAAGTAGTAAAGAGACCACAGTGAGGTGAGGGAGGCAGATGGAGAAGGCTTTATGCCGGCCCTGCTCAGAGGGGATTCTCAGCACTGCTTTGAAGATCTGAACATAAGACACAATTATAAAAACAAAGCAGTTTAAACCTAAAAACACACCAAAGGCAAGAAGGCCAAGTTCACTGAGGTACGAGTCAGAGCAGGTGAGCTTGAGTAGCTGGGGGATTTCACAGAAGAACTGGTTGATGACATTGGACTGGCAGAAGGGTAACCTGAAGGTGTTCCCGGTGTGAAGGGCAGAGTAGACAATACCAGTAATCCAGGCACTTGCTGCCATTTGGACACAAGCTTTCCTGTTCATCTCTCTCTCGTAGTGCAGTGGTTGGCAGATGGCGACATGTCGGTCGTACGCCATAATGGTGAGTAAGGCAAAATCAGCTACAGTGAAGACTAAAAAGAGAAAGACCTGGGTAACGCATCCAGGATAAGAAATTACCCTCGTGTTAATGAAGGAATTGGCCATGGATTTGGGGATGGTGACAGAGATGGAGCCGAGGTCTAGGATGGACAGATTCATCAGGAAGAAGTACATGGGGGTGTGAAGATGGTGGTCGAGGGCTATGGCTGTGATGATGAGAAGATTCCCCATCAGGCCTGCCAGGTAAATCAGCAGAAACACCACAAAGTGCAAAATCTGCAGCTCCAAAAGGTCAGAGAATCCCAGGAGAAGGAAATCTGTCACCGCGGTTTGGTTGGACATTTTCATTCTCAATTCATTGTGTGATGGCTGTGGAGGGAAGGTGAAAGACAGTGGTGAGATTACACTGACAGAGGGAGTGGCCCTGATTCCCCGCAGCAATATCTTATGATGTGAGTGTCGACAATACACAGTGCTCGTCATTGCCATTACCTAGGAGTGGTGAGTTATCATATGAATGTAAATTGGCACGGCTCCTTTAAAGTCAATGGATCTGTATCAGTGTGCACCATGTAAAGATGTGCCTGAGGATGTGAATTGATAAAATGCCGTGTGGAGGATGGAGCAAGGCACAACCCAATGCAACATTCTAGCCAAGCTGGATACCCACTTGCTACGAACAGCAGTATCTAGCCTTGGGAATGAAACTAAAATGCCAACACTGCCTATAATCCACCTTCCGGGGAAGTATGACATAGACTCACTCAGTATCCTGCATAAGAGCTCGTCAGTAGTGATTTCACTGCAGCACCACATCGATGGCCTGCTGCCTGCTTCTGTATCGATTTGTGACACAAGATTCCATTTCCATCTCTGTGAAACAATGGGCTCGTACCATTGCTCAGCTACCTTTCTGCTGCATCATTTACCTCTGACACTTATGTCTGTGTGGGTCAGTGGCCATCAGGAGACTTGGGTTCCATTCTTGGCTCTACCACTGACTTCCTGTGTGACCTTGTCCCAGTCACTTCTCCTCCCTGTGCCACTGTTTCCCCTCCCTCCATCCCATTCTCTGCCTCGTCTGTTAGGACTGTGAGCTCTGCGGGGGATGGGCTGTGTCTTGTTATCTGTATGTTCCGTGCCTCCATTTACAGCATTTGTGTTTAGCCAGCAGCAGTGTGAGAGAGAGGATACGGCGCTAGAGCAGGAGATCTAGGTTCTAATCCCATTCACCTTCTCTATGTCCTGGGGCAGGGTTAAGAGAGACGGGCTTTGGCTGGGAGCTTCAATTGATGGTTCCCCATCTAAGGCACTAGTATGCTTCAGAAATATGTTGTGGGCTACCAACTTTGCTGCTTACTCAGATTAGCCACTCAACAAGTGTCCCTTTGGAACAGAAATATACACCGGTGCAATAGAGTGACTGGGTTCAAATTATACTAATATTGAACAAGGTTAATATTCCCAACCCGGTTGAAATCAAAGTTTCCAATCCGGAATATTCAGACTTTTTCTGTTTAAATTATTTCAAAGTCAAACTGGGGGTGTGAAGATGGTGGTCAATGGCTATGGCTGAGATGATTAGAAGAGAGAAGGAGAAAGACAACGGTCGGGATTACAGAGACAGAGGAAATGGCCCTGATTTCCCTCAGTAATATCGCAGGGTAGGAGTGTGAAAGGTGCACAGTAACTAGGAGAGGTGAATTAACACACGAGTGTACATTGGCACGGCTCCCTTAATATTCATGGGTCTGCATCAGTTTACACGGTCTGAAGATTTGACTCAGGATGTGGCTTGATAAAATAAAGTATGAAGGATGGAGCAAAGCACTTCCAACCCCAATGATCTAGCCAAGATATTTCCCTCTCTGGTGAAATATGCAAACTTGGTCGTGGGGGTAACATACTAAAAAGCTATTGCTGCCTGAATTGCAGTTTCTGAGGAAATATGACCTGGACTCAGAAAGCATCCCCAATGACAGCTCACTTGTTAGGATTCACTGCAACACCACACAGATGTCCTGCTGCCTGTATCCGTTACTGATCTGTGGCACCAAATCCCAGCTGCATTTCCAGCTCTGTGTGATGAGGGGCTAATAGCATCGCTCAGCTACATCTGTGTTGTGTAATTTCCCTCTTTCACTGTATATGTGGGGTCTAGCCACATTGCCCTCTTCTATGTAACTGAGCAGAGACAGACTTTGGCTGTGGGCATCATGTCTCTGTGCCTCAGTTTAAATGTGGCTGCATGTAGAAAACTGTGTATATCAGCTTTGCTGCCTACTCAGTTTTACCATCCTGGAAGTATCTCTTTGAAACAGCAATAAACATGGTTGGAATAGAGGGTGTTATTGGAGAATATTGATGCTGACCTGTTGGATTCGTTATAAATTTCCAATCTGGGGAATTTAAATATTTTCTATTTAAATTATTACCAATGGAAACTGTGTTTTAAATTGAAAACATTTTCATGATAGGTCTGTGCTATTCTTAAAATGAGCGTGTGTATTGGAAAAATCTTTTTTTTTTTCAAAACACTCAGTGAAAATTTTTCAGTTTTCAGCTTTTTTTACCCACAATTCTTTGGTTCTCGATTCACAAAACCAAACAATGGTTTGGTTTCTACAATGTCAATGAAAATTTAAATTTTACATGCTCTAGCTGTTTGATTAAATGATAGTAAAGATTTCAAATAATTCCAATTGTAACTGATAGTTCCAGTATAAAAATGCTCCACTAGATTAGCAACTAAACATATTTAACCGAAATAGCAAACTTACAGTGCTGATCTTTGTGGAATGTTTCCCAGCCTGTGAAGCATTGGAGAGTCCACTGCCAGGATTCTTCAGTCATTGTGCACCTCTCAATAATGCCTCACCCCTGTGTTATCCAGCTGCTGTCTCCCAGTCCCTTGCGATATCCCCTCAGTTGCTGGGTCTCTTTGCAGTTCCTAGCAGACAGGGACCCACTCCACAGATGGGTGCTCCCCTCTTTGGGCAGGCTTGGCTGAAAGGTGAAGGACTAAATGGGACTGGGGACTAAAAGACCAGTTCTGAAACTGATCCTGGCTTGTGCAGGATTCAGACACGGTCGTAGCACAGAGATGTAGGGAGTGTAGAGATTGATCTTGCCTTGAGATAAATAACTGAATCTAGTCTCCTTGACTGTGAGCCCGCTCTGATCTCATCTCAGGAACAATCCACCTTGACAACCTTCCCTTGCTGACCCCACTCTGTAGAGGGGGAAGAGCACCCAGCCTGGATCTCACATGATGGCAGCATCCTTGGAAGGACCCTTGGTTAAGGACAAGGCAGGGCTGAGTCCCATGTAGCATCCCAAGGAGATTGTAGAATAGAATATACATTGGTAGAACAGACACGTGACCTACAATAGCTCAGAGCCCCAGATGGCCTGGAATAGACTGTTACTTCATTAACACCACATCAACACCTCTGAGGGAGTTGAGAGGTTTTTTTTCTCCTGCATTTCGTCAGCAGCTCTTGGGATGCAGCCACCAGAGGAACCCAGAGCTCAGGCTGCTCTGACTGTTTGATGTTGGTCACTAAGAGGTACCCAGAGGCAAACACTAAAAGCTCAGTACAATGTCCTAAACTGGTGAAAATTAATACAGTTCCATTGAGTTCCAAAAAAATTGTGCTCTTTGTACGACTTGGAGATGTGGCCCTTTGCTTTTACATTAGCTGGGGAACTGGCCCTGAGATGGCCCTGAAGCTATGTCAGTTTTCACCATTTGGGAATCAGGCCTCATTAACTGAAGCTACTGGTGATTTACACCAGCTGGGGATCGGTTCCCTTAAACAATTTCTAATCCATTTTATTTGGTTTCTCTGAATCTGAACTGAATAAAAGACAAATGTTCCTGCTCAGTCTGCACTTTTTTAGCTCTTTGCCCCATGGGATTAATTGCCAGAGTGTAACTTTCACTGTCAAAGGAGCAATTCATTCCCACTGGGGACATAGCTTTGGAGGAATTCAGTGTTGCAGAGATTTTCTGTATCTGAATTTCAACTTCTATAGGGATAGATTGCCTGATCTTCTCTTTCTTTCTTTCTTTCTTTCTTTCTTTCTTTCTTTCTTTCTTTCTTTCTTTCTTTCTTTCTTTCTTTCTTTCTTTCTTTCACCAATTCCATATATATTAGAGCAGAAAACACTCAAATAAAAGGCACTTTAGACTGCAGGTTCAATGCTTCTTGACATCTATAAACTGTTTATTTTATTTCACACTGATTGAAGGTATGTCAGAGAGACTGAACAAATAAGAACGATCAGATCCCCATCTGACGTAAATCTATTGTAGATCCATTGGAGATTCTCATGGCTTAGAACCTCCATCCCATTTTAATAACCCGAAAATAGTCGAAGATGTTGAGATCATGGTTCATAGAAAGAAATCTGTGAGGTGGGCACCCAGCTGGGAAGTTGGCTGATGAACATAGACACATTAGGTCTGAGGCTGCTAGATAACAGAACAGGGATGGTGAGGGATCAGAGAGCGGTTAAAGGCCCAGTCACAGACACCCACCCAGAGAAAGCACCTACTCCAGAATGAGTCAGGCAACTTCAGAGGTACTCCCAGAAAGAGTGGGGAGAAGTGGTGGCACATCTGTAAAAATCTGGGTTGTATCTCTCAGAATTGATCCATGTGGTAAAGTTCACTCCCCATCTGGAGTTAACTTTTTGACTGTATCAGGCTGTCTGAAGGCTCAGGCAGGTGGCACTGGGTCAGTTTCACTCAAAGCAGTCTAATCCCTTCAGAGCAATTGGTTCAGGCTCTGTGCAGACTCAGGCAGATGTTACTCTATTGGTTACACTTGACTATCGTCTTAGTCATGGGTTATGTTTTCAAGCTTTCCAGACCATGAAGAATAGAAACTTACTTTGGTTAAAAAAAAATAAAAAACACACTTCTTCAGATGCATGGAGTGCAAATTAAAGATAAATTTATGCCTATATCTGCAATTTTCACTCCAGTGGGTTTTTTATCCACGAAAGCTTCTGCCCAAATTAATCTGTTAGTCTTTAAGGTGCCACCGGACTCCTTGTTATTTTTGTGGATACAGACTAACACGGTTACTCCTCTGATAATTAAGTCAGGGTGCCAACATTGATAATGTCCAATAACACCACGCTTTCAAACCTAATCCCTCTATTGCAATCCCGATTATTGCTGTTTCAAAGAGATACTTGCAGGATTGTAAAACTGAGTAAGCGGTAAATTTGACACTCACAGAATATATTTTATTTGTGCAGCCACGTTTAAATTGAGGCACAGAGAGTTGAAGCCCCCAGCCAAAGCCTGTCTCTGCTCACTTACATTGAAGAGGGCAATGTGGCTAGATCCCAGATCTCCTGCTCCAGCACTGTATCCTCTGTCCCCCACTGATGCCTGCTAAACAGAAATGTTCTCAACAGGTGGACAGAACACACACATAGTAAGACCCAGCCGATGAACCAAAGAGTTTACAACTGAAGCAGACAAGGCAGGGAAAGGGAGAGAGGAGAAACAGAGGCTCAGGGAGGGGAAGTGACTGGCCCAAGGTCATCAGTAGGTCAGAGGCAGAATCAAGAATAGAAACCAAACCTCCTGACAGCCACTGAACAGCACAGCACAGACATAGAGTCAGAGGGAAATGATATGCATAGAATTAGCTGAGTGATGCTATTAGCCCCTCATCACACAGAGATGGAAATGCAGCTGGGATTTGGTGCCATAAATCAATTAGGAAACAGGCAGCAGACCGTCTGTGTGGCGTTGCAGTGGAATCATTCCAAATGAGCTGTCGTATGCGATGCTTTGTTAGTCTATGTCATATTTCCTAAGACAGTGGCATAGGCGCCGACTTCCCCTCTTTCCCATGGGTGTTCCACCCGCCTCTGTCTCCAGCCCCACCCCCACTTCACCGCTTGCATGAGGCCCCACCCCTGCCCCACCTCTTCCCATCCCTTACCCAACCCCATTTCAATCCCTTCCCCAAAGCCCCCATCCCAACTCCGTCCCCTCCCTGACAATATTCCAAGTACTTCCCCAAATCCCCACCCAGGATCTGCCTCCTTTCCTGAGTACGCCACGTTCCCGCTCTTCCACCTCCCTTCAGAGAGCAGGAAAAAGCCCAGTCAGCGACACCCACCCAGAGGAAGGACATACTCCAGCAGGACACAGGCCTCCTCAGAGGTACCCAGGAAAGAGTGGGGAGAAATGGTGCCACGTCTGTAAAAAACTCGGTTGTATCTCCCAGAATTCCCCATCTGTCCACTGATGGTGAGAGCAGTCCCAGAGCAGCCACCTGTACCTCAGCCTTATGGAGTTAACTTTGTAACTGGTTCAGGCTCTCTGCAGACTCAGGAAGATGTAGCTGCATCATTATACCCCATGCAGTTTATCCCTCTCAGAGAAATTGTCTCAGGCTGTCTATAGACTGAGGCAGGTGTTGCACTGGTTAACTGAGGACAGCCCACTCCATCCCATCAGTGATTGTCTGAGGCAAGACTCAGGCAGCCATTGCTCTATTGATTACACTTGGCTTTTGTCTTGTGGAATATTTTCAAGCTTTCCTTCTACACCACGAAGACTAGAAAATGGCTATAGTTTAGGAAATGGAAGCTGAGATTCTGTTGTAATGTCTCAAGTATCAGAGGGGTAGCCGTGTTAGTCTGGATCTGTAGAAGCGACAAAGGGTCCTGTGGCACCTTATAGACTAACAGTTGTAATGTTGTAATGTCGTGACTCCTGGAGCTGAGGCCCTGGAAGCTGGTTTACAGTCCTTAAACTTTAATCCAGCCCTAATTGCTTTCCTAATACCACATTTCCATACGCAGAGTTGCTTATGTTGGGATATTGTGTGAACTTGAACTGCAAAGGGACATAGTCTCTATAATCCTGTCTGGGAGGAGAGGCAGTTGCTGAGATGATGAAGGAGAGTGGACGTGAGCACAAGGCACTCTCTGTAATAATATTAAAATAATTGTTTTAAAAGGAACTCAGCTCACCACACACCTACAGAAACTTTTTTTCAATTCTGTTAAACCTCTCCAAAAAAAACCCTTCAAGGAAATTATGACATTGACACCTTGAATAAATGACAAAATAATCTGATTCCCACCTTTAATCAAACATATTCCACCCTGCAAATTCCTACAGCTAAAAGTCATCTGGAACAAAAAAAGTCAACCAATGAATCAATAAAATGAAACATGAAAAAGAAAGAATCAAGCAAACAAACAAGCTAAACCTCTCATGCCCCAACCACAATTTTTACCTCATAAAAGGAGAAGAGAAAGAGTCTTCATGTTCACTAGTGACTTAGCTTTGGCTGTTGATATTCTGTGGAACATGCTCAGGTAGCATGGCCATGTTAGCAGTATACGACAGAGAGATAGGTGTGTATGTATATTTATGGATAGATACTTAGATTCTGATCTTATTTACACTGATGTAATTCGAAATTAACTTATTTAACTTCAGTGGCGTTAGTCCAGATTTTATGAATTCATAAATAGTTTGCACCCTATGTTCTCAAGGAGACAATTTTGTCATCGGTTGACTATGTTGTGGAAAATTAACCACACGTTGTGTTTGGATCAGAAATGCCAGAGGCTCCTTTATTAATAAAGCGTATATGCTGGGAAGCAACACATGGCTGTATGAGATACATCCATCATGGCCCCCACTTTACAAAGGGTGGTACATCTTCATATATACTTTTCACTTGCATTCACTTGCATTCAAACAGTAGACTTCCTCTTTGGTAGTTTTCCACCAGACCAAACAGTCATTCCTTATATGGAATATTGAATAACAAAACATATTTTTCATTAAAAAGCAAACTAGTGGTTAAACTGTAGGTCAAAGAAAATTTAGCTTAGCATTGCAGTTTTTAGACTTTTAGCTGAGCTGGTTGTTATCACCCACTGTACCCTACTTCCTCTTCTGACCTTTGCCTTACATACTATTTCTAACAAAAGGTCTTTGGGCCCAGACAGCACAGTTCCCGGGCACAGCAGTTTCTACATAAGTAAAGTCTAAAGGGGCTGGGGGAATTTCTACAACTATATCCAAGAAGAAGCTCAGAATGAAATCTCAATCAAGGAGCAAAGATGGACGTTTTAATTTTTCGTGAATAACCTGCACACAGTCAGCTTCTTTAATGCAGCTTTGATCTTCTTGTTCCTCATGCTGTAGATGATTGGATTCATCACTGGAGGCACCAGGGAATAGAGAACACCCACCATGAGATCCAGACCTGATGCTGAACTGGAGGTGGGTTTCAAATAGGCAAAGAAAGTAGTGCAAACTAACAAAGAGACCACAGTGAGGTGAGGGAGGCAGGTGGAGAAGGCTTTATGCTGGCCCTGTTCAGAGGGGATTCTCAGCGCTGCTTTGAAGATCTGAACATAAGACACAGTTTTGAAAACAAAGCAGTTAGAACCTAAAAATGCACTGAAGGCAAAAAGCCCAACTTCACTGAGGTATGAGTCAGAGCAGGTGAGCTTGAGTAGCTGGGGAATTTCACAGAAGAACTGGTTGATGACATTGGACTGGCAGAAGGGTAACCTGAAGGTGTTCCAAGTGTGCAGGGCAGAGTAGACAATACCAGTAATCCAGGCACTGGCTGCCATTTGGACACAAGCTCTCCTGTTCATCACTCTCTCATAGTGCAGTGGTTGGCAGATGGCGACATGTCGGTCATACGCCATGATGGTGAGTAAGGCAAAATCAGTTGAAGCGAAGACTACAAATAGAAAGACTTGGGTGACACATCCAAGATAAGAAATTACCCTGGTGTTCATGTGGGAATTGGCCATGGATTTTGGGATGGTGACAGAGATGGATCCGAGGTCTAGGATGGACAGGTTCACCAGGAAGAAGTACATGGGGGTGTGAAGATGATGGTCGAGGACTACGGCTGAGATGATGAGAAAATTCCCTATCAGGCCTGCCAGGTAAATCACCAGAAACACCACAAAGTGCAAAAACTGCAGCTCCTGAAGATCAGAGAATCCCAGGAGAAGGAACTCGGTCACCGTGGTTCTGTTGGACATTTTCTTTCTCAGTTCATTGTGTGATGGCTGTGGAGGGAAGAACAAAGACAGTGATGGGATTATACTGACAGCAGGAGTCGCCCTGATTCCCAACAGCAATATCTCATGATGTGAGTGGCAAGAATGTACAGCGCTCATCACTGGTATTAACTAGGAGTGGTGAGTTATCATACGAATGTAAATTTGTACGGTTCCCTTAAAGTCAATGGAGCTGCAACAGTTTGCACCATCTAGAGATCTAGCTCAGGATGTGACTTGATAAAATGCTGTGTGAAGGATGGAGCAAAGTACTATCCCAATGCAACAATTCTAGCCAAGCTGGGTCCCCTCTTGCTACAAACAGGAGGGTCTAGAATCGGGCATGAAAGTAAAATGTTAAAATGCCGACACTGCCTGATATCCACTTTCAATGAAAATATGACATACAGTAACTCAATATCCTGCATCAGAGCTCGTCTCTAGTGATTCCACTTCAGCATCACATCGATGGTCTGCTGCCTGCTTATGTATCGATTTGTGACATAAGATCCCACTTCCATCTCTGTGTACTGATGGGCTAGCAGAATCGCTCAGCTACCACTCTGCTTCATCATTTACCTCTGTCACTTTATGTATGTGCAGGTCAGTGGCCATGAGTAGACTTGGGTTCTATTTTTGTCTCTGCCACTGACCTGCTGTGTGACCTTGGGTCAGTCACTTCCCTGCGCCTCTGTTTCCCCTCCCATCATTTCTCTGCTTTGTCTGCTAGGACTGTAAGCACTCTGGTGTATGGCTGTGTCTTATTATTTCTGGTTCTGTGTTCCCATTTACATCATTTGGGTTTAGCCAGCAGCATTGTGGGACAGAGGATATGGAACTAGAGCAGAATATCTAGGTTTTAATTCCATTGCCATCCGCTATGACCTTTGTGAGGATAAGAGAGACAAGCTTTGGCTGAGGGCTTCAATTCTCTATTCTTCATTTAAGGCACTAGTATGTTTAATACCGATGCTGTTGGCTGCCAACCTTGCTGCTTACTCAATTTTATGAATCACCAAGTATCCCTTTGGAACAGAAATAAACACAATTGCAATAGAGTGCCTGGGTTCAAATTTTAATATAATTGGACAGTATCAACGTTCCCACTCTCGCTAACATCTAAGTTTCCAGTCTGAGGTATTTATACACTTTCTGTTTAAAATATTTCAAAGGAAAACTGGGTTTTCAACTAAAAAATGTTGTGGGGCAATCCGGGTTATTCTTGAAACACAACTCAGGCATTGGAAAACTCAAAATAATGTTTCTTTATTTAAGTGAAAATATTTCAGTTTCCAGCAGTTTATCTGAAATTGTCTGCTTCGTTCTCAATGAATAAAAACAAAACAAAAAAATTGGTTTTCATAATATGTATGAAAAGTCAACAGTTTGCTGCTGGGGTAAAATAAAAAAAACCTCTGAGCAGCTCTAAATGTTTGATTTAATTATATAGAAAGCATTGATAAGTTCCAATTGGAACAACTAGGTCTGTCATGAAATTTGACCATCATATAAATACCTAAACATCTGTGATTGAAATAAGAAACTTACTGCGCCGGCCTTTGTAGAATGTTTCCCAGCCCATCATGCATGGGACTCTTCACAGCCAGGATCCTTCAGTCATTGCCCGTCTGTATAAATAATGCCCCAATCACTGTGTTATCCAGCAGCTGTTTCCCTCTCGCTTCCCCACGTTTCCCAAGCTGCTGGGTCTTGTGCAGTTCCTAGCAGACGGGAACCCACTCCACAGATGTGTGCTCCCTGCTCCCCATCTCAGGCAGGCTCGGCTGAGAGGTGAAGGACTAAATAGGATGCGGGCAGAGAGCCCCTCCCAGCACTGAAACTGATCCCGGCTTGTTCAGGCTGCTTGTTCACAACCCAGGATGTCCCTGTTTCAGGGCTAAATAGTTGGATCTGGTGTGGAGAGCTGTGATCTGAGCTCTTACCTTATCTCAGGAGCAAACAACCCTGAGAAGCTGCCCTAGCTGAACCTAACCTCCAAAGGGAGAACAGCACCTGCCCGGGATCTCATATGAGGCAGCACCCCGAAAGGACCCCTGGCTACACACAAGTTAGGGCTGATGCCCAAAGTGTGTCCAAAGGAGATTACACAACACACTATATATTTGTAACTCAGACATGTGACCTACAATAGCTCAGAGCCCAGTGGCAACAGAGCCCCAGACGGGCTGGAATAGCCTGTCCCTTCATTAACACCATAGAATTGCCTCTGACAGAGCAGAAAGTTTTTTTCCTTCTGTGTTGCATCAGCAGCTCTTGGGATGCAGCCACCAGAGGAAACCACAGCTCAGGCTGCCCTGGGTATTTGATGTTGGTCACTAAGAAGCAGCCAGAGGCAAACACTAAAAGCTCCCAGCTACGTCCTAAACTTGTCCAAATTGATACAATTCCATTGAGATCCGGGTAGTTAGCGCTCTTTATGCCAAGCAGAGATCTGGCCATTTGATTCCAATGGAGCTACGTTGATTTCCATTAGTTGGGTTCTGGCCCTAAGACGCCCATGCAGCTCTGTCAGTTTTCACCAGCTGTGGAATCAGGCCTCATTAACTCCACTGGAGCTACTGGTGATTTACACCCGCTATGGTTCTTGCTCATTGACACCAATGGAGCTATGGCGGATACACACCTGCTGGGGATCTCACCTAGTTAAATAGCTTCAAATTCATTTCCGTTGCCTGTGAATCTGAACTGAAGATGAGGCAGGAGGTTTGTTTTAGGATGTGGTGTGAACTTGAATGGGCAAAGGAGGTGGTATCTATATATGTGTCTGGGAGAAGAGGAAATTGATGAGATCACAGTGGAGAGGGGACAGGGTCCACAAGGCATCTCTGTCTCCTTATATGGTCAGTGATCAGAGAAAATTGTGAGAGTCCCCAGTCGAACGGCATTCACATGGACATAGAAGTCTGCTGGTGGGAGGAAGGGAGGGAGGGACATATTTCAGAGTTGGGGCCTAAGCGGAAAGTAGGAAATTGTCATCCGTGTGATGTTTATGAACTCAGGTTGGAAATTTTCTCACAATGATTTTGTTCATCAGAAAATGCTAATTCATTGAAACCCTGTTCACAGCAAAGGGTTAGTTGGTTTTGATCAATCTCCTAATTTCATTTCTACTAGAAGGTTCAAATTTGTTAAAATGTCCAGTTTTGACATTTTTCAATTTGAAAAAAAAAATCATTTGGAAATTTCAGATAATTCATTCTAAAGAAAAGGTGAAAAAAAAAAAGAGTCAAAATCAAAATGAAACTTTACCCTGCAGCATGGGGCACAGGTTGCCTGCTAGGATCACCTGGATGCGCCCCAAGCAGACCTGTCTTTGCCAGGGACTAGAGCACAGGTGAGACCTCAATCTGCCCAGGTCTAGGCCTGTGGCTCACAACAGGGTAGTCTGCTGAGAACTAAAGCGCTTTAGTTTAACTGACATCATCAGGCTCAACACAGGGGTACCTGGGAGAGGGGATTCCATGGCCTGTGATAAAGAGAAGTTCTGACTAGTTGCTTGCATCATCTCTTCCGGACTAAAATTCTATGAAACTACAAAAATGATGGAAGCAAATGTTTTGTTTTGACCTAATCTTTCTTTTAAAAATATATATATTCTTCTCGGGCTATTTCACATAAGCGGCTAAGCCAGGCTTTCACAAAAAGGGATGGAAAATGATGAGTCATTTGTCATTGATTGCAAGGAAGGGAGGGAGGGAGGAAAGTGTTTCATGGCAGGTCAAAGCCATGTTCCCATTGCCCCTTGAAACAATGTTTTGGTTCCATCAGCCATTGCAAGCCCGTCCCCAAACCACCAGCAGCTAGTTGCACTGTCGGATAGCTACCCATGGTGCACTGTTCTGGGCATTGATGCAGGCGCTGCTAGTGAGGCTGGATGTCTACTTACATTAAATTGACTTAGTTTTGTAGTGTAGACATGCCCTAAAAGACCAAAGGGAGGTGGCCAACAGGGGGCTGCAAAGAGGAGAGTTTGAGAAGGAGATTGTAGGAAGGAGAAAGAATGAAACCAGCATGGTTCAGAAAGGCCACTACACCAGTGCCAATATTGCTCCTGACTCCTCCACCTGTAACCATGCCAAGACAGAGAACCCGACCATGGGTGGTTCTATCGAGTTCCTGATGTGGATTTACAGAGACTGTGTCCTGCATTTCCATCCAAAAAAGCTAGGTTGGAGACAACATCCAGTGGGACAGGTGTCTGTTGTTAAAATCTCTAAGGAAGCAGGTGGGAGAGCTACAAGAGGAGTGATTAAGCTGAGGAGCATCCATGCACAGGATGTATTCACGGAAAATATGACTATGGAGACCTCCTAGGTCTACAAAGCTACGTAACTTCAGAGGACTGCAGTTGCGTCACCAGGAGAAGAGAAAATGGGTCTGTCACAGGAAGGAAGCAGGATGCTGCTTGTAGTTTTCCCTCCTTATCCCAACCCTTATAGTAAAAAAATGGTGTCCTGGTAACTATGGCTGAGGAATCTCCCCCAAAGGTGGAGGAGGAGATGCCATGTTTCCCCAAGTCTGGGAGACTCCCAGCCACTACTCCAGAGAGGAAACAAAGTGTGTGTGTGTGGCCGGGGTGGGGGGGGGGTTGGTGACTCTGTTCTCAGGAAGACTAGAAGTCACCTCACCCATACACAATCCATACAATTGTGGTCCCTCATCATACAATCAGCTTCTACCCTTTTCACTCATCTCCATAAGTTCATTCCTCGTGTATTCACGATAATATTCTCTCACCTCAACTAATGAAACCTCAGTATAATTCTTCTCATGAATCCAGTCACACTGCCTCTTCAGTCCGCAATTGCTGTTCCCCTTTTTTAAAATAAAAATTATAATAGTCCAATGTATCGAAAAAGGCAAAAGAAACAGATCATGTTAATTATGTATCCAGTTAAAATGGCTCAAAGCTCACAGACAATGTATGTCATGTAGTTCTTCTAAAAGAGCAAAGGAGTAAGAAATATTCACAGAAATAAAAACAAATAATAAATACTATAAGGAAAATCATGCTCTGGACAGCAGCAGTCATAGACTGAAAAAGAGGCACCATAAATTGGCATTGATTACTCATGATCTAGCTAGCTAGCCAGCTTTCCACATGCTCTTCTTTTATCTATTGCATATGTAGTGTACACAGCCATTCACAAACATGGTTTAATAAATAATAAATAATGATAATAATAATAACGAAGCCAACTTCTGTGATCTAGACACAATTGGATCCTTGTATGGATGAGAGACCACTGGCCAAATCCCATTCTACAGTTTGAAGTGAATGCCGAAATCCCAATTTTTACAGTTATGTGATTAGCGGAACCTCTGCTCCCCGCTCTGGTCTCTGAGTTCACACCCTGAAGTCTCAGCTTTGTGCGTGTCCCTCTCTTAGGGTGGAATTGTGTGATTCATACCCTCTCAAACTGAGTTCCAGGCTACAGCAATTTGTGTACCAACTATGATTTTTCCAACCAGGTTTGGTACCTGGAATTCTTGCCACAGGAGCTGCGACCAGAAGGAAGTTTTGTGACTAGCCAGGCTTCGCCATACAAAGTATAATTTATTTACCATTGTGGGAACAAAACGTGACATAAGATAAAATATGAGCAATTTGATATCGATCACTGCGGTAATTTTGTAGGATAAAAATTTGGTTTTATTACCCAGACTCTGTTTGTCTTTAAGAAACATTTCAATAGTTTTCTCTTCCAAATACCTTTCTACCATAGCAAGAAGAATGCAGCATTTATTTATTAAAATAAAAAAGATAATACACATAACTATGTAATGATCTTTCTTCCCTAACACATAATAAAAAACAATAAACTCCCACCAGTATTAAAATAATAATTTGAACAGCAACTCAGCCATCCAGACATATACAGAAACTTTGTTTCAATTCTTTATCATTGGGGAAAGGAAAATTCAAGTCACTCAGGCTACGTTTACACTACCCACCTGATTTGGCGGGTAGCTATCGATGTTCTGGGATCGATTTATTACGTCTCGTCTAGACACGATAAATTGATCCCAGAACCGCTCCCCGTCAACATCGGAACTCCAGCTCCGCGAGCGGAGGAAGCGCTGTCGACGGGGGAGCCTGCCTGCTTCTGTGTGGACCGCGGTAAGTACTTTTAAAAATCGATCTAAGATATTCAACTTCAGCTACGTTATTCACGTAGCTGAAGTTGCGTATCTTAGATCGACGCCCCGCCCCTAGTGTGGACCAGCCCTCAGAAACCCTCTTCAAAGATATTATGACATTGACACCTTCAACAGATGACAAATTAAACAGAGACCCCCATTTAATAAAACATATCCCACCCTGCAAATTTCTATCCCCCAAAACTCACCTGAAACAAAGTATCAAGTCAGCCAATGGATCCTTAAAATGAAACAAGCTAATTGTCTCATACCTCATCCACAATGTCTATCCCAAAAATGCAGAAGGGCCAGAAATTTCATGAAGTCCAGTTCTGAATAAGCTACGGTTGTTCATATTATGCGCAACAAGCGCAGATAGCATGGCGATGGTATGAGTATATACACCCAAGACAGATAGATAAGTGTGTACGTACATATATGGATAGATATATAGATTATGGTTTTATTTATACTGGTGTAATTCTAAACTAACTCATTTGACTTCAGTGGAGTTCATCTGGATTTTATGATTTCCTAAACAGATTACACCTTATGTTCTCAAGCAGACAATTTTGTCATCAGTTCGCTATATCCATAAAGATGCTCATAATGAAATCACCGTCAAAGTGCAATGACGGACACTTTAAGATTTGGTGAATAACCTCCACAGAATTAGTTTCTTCAATGCAGCTTTGATCTCCTTGTTCCTCATAGTGTAGATGATCGGATTCATCATTGGAGGCACCAGGGCATAAAGGACACCCACCAAGAGATCTAGACTGGATGCTGAGCTGGAGGTGAATTTCAAATAGTCAAATATGACAGTGAAAAGGAACAAGGAGATGACAGTGAGGTGAGGAAGGCAAGTAGAGAAGGCTTTACGCTGGCCCTGCTCAGAGGGGATTCTCAGCACTGCTTTGAAGATCTGAACATAAGACACAATTATAAAACCAAAGCAGCTTAAACCTAATAACACACTAAAGGCAATAGCCCCAAGTTCACTGAGGTACGAGTCAGAGCAGGTGAGCTTGAGTAGCTGGGGGATATCACAGAAGAACTGGTTGATGACATTCGACTGGCAGAAGGGTAACCTAAATGTGTTCCCGGTGTGCAGTGAAGCGTAGACAATACAAGTAATCCAGGCACTGGCTGCCATTTGGACACAAGCTCTCCTGTTCATCACTCTCTCATAGTGCAGTGGTTGGCATATGGCGACGTATCGGTCGTACGCCATGATGGTGAGAAGGGAAAAATCTGCTCCCATGAAGAAGATGAGGAAAAAAACTTGGGCCACACATCCAGCATAGGAAATGGAGCTGGAGTTGATTAGGGAATTGACCGTGGATTTGGGGATGGTGACAGAGATGGACCCAAGGTCTATAATGGACAGATTCACCAGGAAGAAGTACATGGGGGTGTGAAGATGGTTGTCGAGGGCTATGGCTGTGATGATCAGAAGATTCCCCATCAGGCCTGCCAGGAAAATCAGCACAAACACCACAACGTGCAAAATCTGCAGCTCCCAAACATGAGAGAATCCCAGGAGAAGGAACTCGTTCACCGTGGTTTGGTTGGACATTTTCATTCTCAGTTCATTGTATGATGGCTGTGGAGGGAAGGACAAAGACAGTGGTGGTATTACACTGACAGCGGGAGTGGCCCTGATTCCGCACAGCAATATCTCATGATGTAGGTGTCAACAATGCACAGCGCTCATCACTGCTATTAACTACGAGTGGTGAGTTATCATATGAATGTAAAGTCAATGGATCTGCATCTTTTTTCACAATCTAAAGATCTAGCTCATGATGTGACTTGATAAAATGCCATGTGAAGGATGGAGCAAGGTACTATCCCAATGCAACAATTCTAACCAAGCTGGGTCCCCTCTTGCTACAAACAGGAGACTCTAGACTTGGGCAGGAAACTAAAATGCTAAAATGTCAACACTGCCTGAAATCCACTTTCCGGGGAAATATGACAGACAGTAACGCAGTATCCTGCACGAGAACTCATCTGTAGTTATTTCACTGCAACACCACATAGACGACCTTCTACCTGCTTATGTATCGATTTGTGACACAAGATCCCACTTACATCTCTGTGTACCGAGGGGCTAGCAGAATCCCTCAGCTACCTCTCTGCTGCATCGTTTACCTCTGTCACTTTATGTCTGTGCAGGTCAGTGGCCGTCAGAAGACTCGGGTTCTGTTCTTGTGTCTGCCACTGACCTGCTCTGTGACCTTGGCCCAGTCACTTCCCTTCCCCGTGCCTCTGTTTCCCCTCCATACCTTTCTCTGCCCGGACTGCTAGGACAGTCGGCTCTGCGGGGGATGGGCTTTGTCTTATTATGTGTATGTTCAGTGCCCCCATTTACAGCATTTGTGTTCAGCTTGAAGCGGTGTGGGACAGAGGATACGGCACTAGAGCAGAATATCTCAGTTCTAATCCCATTCATCTCCTCTATGTCCTTAGCAGGAATAAGAGAGACAGGCTTTGGCTGGGAGCTTCAATTGACTGTTCCCCATCTAAGGCACTAGTATGCTTATTAAATATGCTGTGGGCTACCAACATTGCTGCTTACTCAGTTTTGCCATTCAACAAGTGTCCCTTTGGAACAGAAATATACACCGGTGCAATAGAGTGACTGGGTTCAGATTTTACTCTTATTTCACAATATTAATGTTTGTTTAAAAGAGTTTCAATTGTAACTGATAGTTCTAGTATTACATTGCTCCAGTATATTAGCAACCAAACATATTTAACCCGAATAGCAAACTTACAGTGATGGTTTTTGTGGAATGTTTCCCAGCCTGTGAAGCATTAGAGAGTCCACTGCCAGGATTCTTCAGTCATTGTCTACCTGTGCATCTGTCAATAATGCCTCATCACTGTGTTATCCAGCTGCTGTCTCCCAGTCCCTTCACAATATCCCCTTGGTTTCTGGGTCTTTCTGCAGTTCCTAGCAGACAGGGACCCACTGCACAGATGGGTGCTCCTCTGTTTGGGCAGGCGTGGCTGAAAGGTGAAGGACTAAATGGGATCTGGGACTGAAAGCCTCTCTCAAATCTGAAACAGATCCTGGCTTGTGCAGGATTCAGAAACAGTCATAGTCCAGGATGTACCTTCCCTGAGCTGAATCTGGTCTCCAGGGCTGTGAGCCCAGCTCCGATTTCACCTCGTGAACAATCCAATGTTCACAATCTGCCCTAGCCGAACCAAACCCCACAGAGCGGGAAGAGCACCCAGCCTGGATCTCACACGATGTAACTCAGTCACCGTGGTTCAGTTGGACATTTTCTTTCTCAGTTCATTGTGTGATGGCTGTGGAGGGAAGGACAAAGACAGTGGGGTGATTACAGTGAGAGAGGGAATGGCCCTGATTCCCCGCAGCAATATCTCATGATGTGAATGTCAACAATGCACAGCGCTCGTCACTGCTGTGAACTAGGAGTGGTGAGTTATCACATGAATGTAACGTCAATGGAGCTGTATCAGTTTTCACCATCTAAAGATCTGCCCCAGGATGTGACTTGATAAAATGCTGTGTGAAGGATGGTGCAATGTTCTATCCCAATGCAACAATTCTAGCCAAGCTGGATCCCCTATTGCTCCAAACAGCAGGCTGTGAACTTAGGCTTGAAACTAAAAGGCTAAAATGCCAACACTGCCTGATATCCACTTTCCGGGGAAATATGACATAGACTCAGTTAGTATCCTGGATGAGAGGTCGTCTATGGTGATTCCACTGCAGCACCACATCGATGGTGTGCTGCCTGCTTATGTATTGATTTATGACACAAGATCCCATTTCCATCTCTGTGTACCGACGGGCTAGCAGAATCGCTCAGCTACCTCTCTGCTGCATCCTTTACCTCTGCCACTTTATGTCTGTGCAGGTCAGTGGCCATAAGGAGACTTGGGTTCTATTCTTGGCTCTGCCACTGACCTGCTGTGTGACCTTGAGCCAGTCACTTCCCTGCGCCTCTGTTTCCTCTCCCGCCCTTTCTCTGCCTTGACTGCTAGGACTGTGAGGTCTGTGGCGGATGGACTGTGTCTTATTATTTATATGTTTGGTGCCCCCATTTATATCACTGGGTTTAGCCAGCAGTAGTGTGTGACAGAGGATACGGCGCTAGAGCAGAATACCTAGTTTCTAATCCATTGACATCCTCTATGTTCTTGGCAGGGATAAGAGAGACAGGCTTTGGCTGGGGGCTTCAATTCTCTGTTCTCCATTTAAGGCACTAGTATGTTTAATACCGATGCTGTTGGCTACCAACTTTGCTGCTTAATCAGTTTTATGTATCACCAGGTATCCCTTTTAAAAAGAAATAAACACTATTGCAATAGAGTGACTCGGTTTAAATTGTACTACTATTGGACAGTATCAACATTCCCACTCTCGCTTACATGTAAGTTTCCAATCTGGGGTATTCATACTTTTTCTGTTTAAATTATTTCAAAGGAAAACTGGGTTTTCAACTAAAGATATTTTCTGGGGAAGCCTGTGTTGTTCTTGAAACACAACTCAGGTATTGGAAAAGTCAAAATAATGTTTCTTTATTTAAGTGAAAATGTTTCAGTTTCCAGCAATTTACCTCAAACTGTCTGCTTGGTTCACAATGAAAAAAAACAAACAAAAAAAGTGGTTTTCATAATATCTATGAAAAGTCAATGGTTTGCTCCGGGGGAAAAAACCAACAACCTCTGAGCAGCTCTAAATGTTTGATTAAATTATATAAAAAGCCTTGAAGAGTTCCAATTGGAAATCCTAGTTATGTTATGAAATTTGACCAGCATATAAATACCTAAACATCTGTGATTGAAATAAGAAACTTACCGCGTTGGTCTTTGTGGAATGTTTCCCAGCCCATCATGCATGGGACTCTTCACAGCCAGGATCCTTCAGTCATTGCCTGTCTGTATAAATAATGCCCCAGTCGCTCTGTTATCCAGCAGCTGTTTCCCTCTCGCTTCACCATGTTTCCCAAGCTGCTGGGTCTTGTGCAGTTCCTAGCAGGCAGGGACCCACTCCACAGATGGGTGCTCCCTGGTCCCCATGTCAGGCAGGCTTGGCGGAGAGGTGAAGGACTAAATATGATGGGGTCCGGGAGCCCCTCCCAGCACTGAAACTGATCCTGGCTTCTTCAGGCTGCTTCTTCACAACCCAGGATGTCCCTGCTCTGTGGCTAAATATTTGGATCCGGTCTGGAGAGCTGTGATCTGAGCTCTGATCTCATCTCAGGAGCAAACAACCCTGACAAGCTGCCATAGCTGACCCTACACAAGGCAGGGCTGAGGCCCAAAGTGTGTCCAAAGGAGATTACACAGCAAAATATATATTTGTAGCACAGACATGTGACCTACAACAGCTCAGAGCCCAGTGGCAACAGAGCCCCAGATGGGCTGAATAGCCTGTTCCTTCATTAACACCATAGAATTACCTCTGACAGAGCAGAGATTTTTTTTCCTCCTGCGTTGCATCAGCAGCTCTTGGGATTCAGCCACAAGAGGAAGCCACAGCTCAGTCTGCCCTGGGTGTTTGATGTTGGTCACTAAGAAGCAGCCAGAGGCAAACACTAGAAGCTCCCAGCTACGTCCTGAACTGGTGTAAATTGATACAATTCCATTGAGTTCCAGGTGGTTAGGGCTGTTTATGCCAAGCTGAGATCTGGCCATTTGATTCCAACGGAGCTACTTTGATTTCCATTAGCTGGGTTTTGGCCCTAAGACACCCATGACTCTATGTCGGTTTTCACCAGCTGGGGAATCAGGCCTCATTAACTCCACTGGAGCTACTGCTGATTTACACCAGCTGTGGTTCTTGCTCATTGACACCAGTGGAATTATGGCCGATACACACCTGCTGGGGATCTCGCCTCGTTAAACAGTTTCAAATCCATTTCCTTTGCCTGTGAATCTGAATTGAAGATGAGGCACTAGGTTTGTGTTGGGATGTGGTGTGAACTTGAATGGGCAAAGGAGGTGGTCTCTATATTTGTGTCTGGGAGAAGAGGAAGTTGATGAGATCACAATGGAGAGGGGACGGGTCCACAAGGCATCTCTCTCTTGATATGGTCAGTGATCTGAGGAAAGTTTGAGAGCCCCCAGTCGAACGGCATTCACATGGACATAGAAGTTTGCCGGTGGGAGGGAGGGAGGATCATGTTTCAGGGTTGAGGCCTAAGAGGGGAGGAAGAAATTGTCGTCCATGGGCTGATTATGAACTGTGTTGAAATTTTCTCACAATATGGTTTTGTTCATCAGAAAATGCTAATTCATTGAAACCCTCTTTGCAGGAAAGGGTTGGTTGGTTTAGATGAGTCTTCTAATTTGATTCTTATTAGAAGGTTAAAATTTGCTAAAATGTCCAGTTTTGTCATTTTTCAATTTTAAAAAAATATATTTGTTAATTTCAGTTAATTCATTCTAAAGCAAAGGTGAAACAAAAGGGTTAAAATCAAAATGAACCTTTGCCCTGCAGCATGGGGCGCAGGTCGTCTGCTAGGATCACCTGGATGTGCCCCGGATGACATGTCTCTGCCAGGGCCTAGGGAAAAGGTGAGACCTCAGTCTGCCCAGGTGGCTCACAACAGTGCAGTCTGCTTAGGACTGAAATACTTTAGTTTAACTGAAGTCATAGGGCTCAGAACAGGGGTACCTCGGTGGGATTCAATGGCCTGTGATAAAGAGAAATTCTGACTAATTGCTTGCATCATCCCTTCTGGCCTAAAATTCTATTAAACTATAAAAATGTTGGAATCCAAATCTTTTGTTTTGACCTAATCTGTCTTTTTATATATGCATATATAATTTTGTTTTCAGAATATCTGTTTGTAATAAATGAATGAATGAATGAATGAATGAATGCTGTTTTGACTTTTTGTCCTGACGTGGGATGGGAAAATATTTCAAAATCTTGAAAAGCCTCACAAAATAAGAAACCCCCTTTCCCAGCTAGTTCTACTCTTCAACTCCTCTCCTTTCAATAACTCACTAAAACGTTATTTTCTTAGCCCTGGTCTACACTACGAGTTTAGGTCGAATTTATTAGCGTTATTTCGATTGATCCGTGCACCCGTCCACACGACGAAGCCCTTAACATCGACTTCTAGGGCTCTTAAAATCGATCTCGCCACTCCACCCCCAACGAGGGGATTAGCGCTTAAATCGATATTGCCGAATCGATGTAGGCTAGTGAGGACGCAATTCGACAGTATTGGCCTCCTGGATCTATCCCACAGTGCAACATTTGACCGCTCTGGACAGCAGTCTGAGCTCCAATGCTCCGCCCAGGTAGACAGGAAAAGCCCCGCGAACTTTTGAATTTCATTTCCTGTTTGGCCAGCGTGGTGAGCTGCAGGTGAGCGCAGATCTCATCAGCAGAGGTGACCATGATGGAGTCCCATCAAAAGGATTTTTTGCTCCCCCCTCAGTTGCTTTCACGGAGGGAGGGGGGAGCAAGGGTTAGGCTCATTTCCTTCTAGCTGCAGATGGTACAATATGCGGTGAGCAAGGAGGCGCCTTCCCTTCTAGCAGCAGATGGTACAATATGCTTGATATCCATCATCAGCTCCTGGCCCCCTCAAGGATTGAACTCGCAACCCCGGGTTTAGCGGGCCAACGCTCAGACCGCTGAGCTATCCCTCCGCCCGTGTTCCAGGCAGTACTGAATCTCCCTTAAACAAAACGTAAAAAAGAGAATGACCAGAGTCACTCTGGTCACTCCCATTTATGTCCAAGCGCCCCCGGCCAGCCACACCATAGGCCGCCGGCCAGGAGCACACGAATACCAATCATATTGTACAATCTGCTGCGAGAAGGAAAGGAGCTTCTGCTGTGTGGTCCCGCGACCACGACCATTTATGGCATATTGCACCATCTGCAGCTAGAAGGCAAGGCGCTCCTGCTGTGTAGTCCCGCGACTACCAGCCTCAGGCGGAATGGCCCCCTCAAGGATTGAACTCGCAACCCCGGGTTTAGCGGGCCAACGCTCAGAACGCTGAGCTATCCCTCTGCCCGTATTATAGTGTGACTGAATCCCCACTAGACCTAATGTCCAGGCGTACGCTGGAGATGTACGGTAATTGTGAGCTGAGCAGGCTTCCGTAGCAAACACGGAAACCCCGGAAAAAAGGCGCGAGAAATATTGCTTTCACGGAGGGAGGGATGACATGTACCCAGAACCACCAGCGACAATGTTTTCTGCCCCATCAGGCTTTGGGATCGCAACCCAGAATCCCAATGGGCGGCGGAGACTGCGGGAACTGTGGGATAGCTACCCGCAATGCAATGCTCCGAAAGTCGATGCTAGCCCCGCTACTGTGGACACAGTCAATCGACCTCATGGTCTTAACGCTCTTTAGTGGGGACACACACAATCGATTCCATAAATTCGGGTTTTAAAATATCGACTTCTATAAATTCGACCTAATTCTGTAGTATAGACATACCCTTAGACTCTAGGAGCTGAAGGTAGATAGCAGCCTTTGGCTTTAAACGGGGACTCAGTATTAAGTCAATGTACTCTCACGTACACACAAACAAAATATTATTCACATGTAAATACCCAGTTATATACACTTTGAAAGACACACACACTAATGCAGAATCACAAAACACACACACACTCACACAACTCTTTGCACTGATAAAAAAACACAGTATTCTCATTCAGAAGCAAACATACAAAAATGAACATTCAGAAATCCACTCACACACCCTAACAAGTGCTGATAATTCACGCCCACACATGTTTCGTACATGGTGGTATATGTTCATAAATTCACATAATGATTCACAGTCAGAAACACACATTTACATCATGTAAGTTTTCAAAGAGACCCACAGCAAGGTAAAAACTCAATGGCACGTTGATTTCCTCAGGAGCACACTCAAAATAACATACACTGACAAAACCACCGCCATTCACACGACACTGTTTCTGAATTGCACTTAGAATGTAATCTTAAAAATGAACGCAGAGAACAGGTATGTACTAGAAACATTTGCCATCAGAGCAGTGTTGCTTTGGAGCTGTGATATTTGGGGTGACATTTTTATGCCAGGGTAAAGTAAAAATTTAAGAAATTTTATTAGCACAGTTAGTAAAGACACAAATGCTCCCAGTCACATTAAAAGACAGCAGTGATAAAACATTAAGCTGATATTTTGTATAGGGCTGTCAAGCAATTAAAGAAATTAATCGTGATGAATCGCGCAATTTATCATGCTGTTAAACAATAAACCAGTTTCCAGGGCCTCAGCTCCAGGAGTCATGACATTACAACAGAATCTCAGAGAATCTCAGTACTTAAGCAACTTACTCTTACCAAGGCTGTGAGGCCTTGCTTTTATATTAAGCCATTACACTAATTCTTATGGGCTTGGACCTATAGACCTGATGCATTTCTGCATTATTATTCTGATCTCTTATCCTAAAATCAGCATCTGGGCTACTCTACCCTCCACGAAGCATATGCTTCTTGATCTTTGTCAGGGTTCCCTCACGACTCTGAACTCTAGGGTACAGATGTGGGGACTCGCATGAAAGCCGCCTAAGCTTATGTCTACCAGCTTAGGTTAAAAACTTCCCCAAGGAACAAATCCTTTGTCCTTGGACGGTACGCTGCCACCACCAAGTGATTTAACTAAGAATCAGGGAAAGGACTACTTGGAGTTCCTCTCCCCCAAAATATCCCCCCACCCCCAAGCCCTTACACCCCCTTTCCTGGGGAGGCTTGAGAATAATATCCTAACCAATTGGATACAAATTGATCACAGACCCAAACCCCTGTGTCTTAAGACAATGGAAAAACAGCCAGGTTCTTAAAAGAAGGATTTTATTTTAAAAGAAAAAGGTAAAAACCACCTCTGTAAAATCAGGATGGAAAATAACTTTACAGGGTAGCAAAAGATTCAAGAACACAGAAGAACTTCCTCTAGCCTTAGTTTCAAACTTCCAAAAAACAGGAATAAACCTCCCTCTTAGCACACGGAAAATTCACAAGCAAAAACAAAAGATAACCTAATACGTCTTGCCTGGCTTTTACAGACAATTTTTGTAAAATGAGAGACTTTTCGGATGGTTGATAGGAGAAGGAGTTTTCTGACCTGATGCTTCTCTGCTTCCCAAGTCAGCACACACACACACACAAAGAGCACACACAAAATCTCCCCCTCCCCAGATTTGAAAGTATCTTCTTTCCCCATTGGTCCTTTTGGTTAGGTGTGAACCAGGTTATTTGAGATACCCTTACAGGTAAGGAGGAAATCTAGGCTACCCTTAGCTGTATGGTTATAACAATCTTCCACGAAAAACAGACGTTTTCCCTTCCACTAATCATCAGATAATACTGCATTCATGAACCATAACATTCTCTAGCTCTTCCAATGATACATAGACATCTCCACCTTCCACCAATCATAGTCTATCCCCACCTCCACCTGTTATAGACTTACCCTCCACCATCTACCATAATATGATTCCCTAGTCACAAACGAAATCATTTTTATCCCTCAACGAGTGATCGACTTCCACCCTCTCCACTCACCATAAGATCATTCCCCATATGTTCACCATAATCATCTTTCCCCTCAACAAATGAAAACTGAATATAATTCTTCCCATCAACACAGTCGTATTACTTCTTCAATCCGTCACTTCAGCAGAAGTTTGGAAGCAGATGTGAACAGTAGCATGTTGAGTTGCTACCTGGCTTACTCCATGCAAAGAATGATTTATTAGTAAAACATAACATATGAGAAAATATGAGAGAGCAATTCCAGCCCCATCACAGCAATAGTTTGATGGGACAAACATTTGGCCTTTTTATCCAAACTCAGTTTGACTTTAGCAAACACTGTGGTAACTTTCTCATCCAAAAGGACTTTTCATCGTAGTAAGAACAATGCAGTATTTATTTATTTATTTAATAAATAATAATAACACATATAATTACATAAGGGTCTAGGTTCCTTAACACATCACAAATAACACAATAAAATCTCATTGTCAATAAAATAAACTTCTGAACTGGAACTCAGCTCTCAAGACACCCAAAAAACCCTTTCCCCCCATTAATCATGAATGTGGAAAGAAAAATTTCAAGTTTCTCAGAAGACCCCATAAAAGAGATTAGAACATTGACACTTGGAATAGAAGGCAAAACAATTGTAGGAGTATAAGGGCCCTACCGTCAATCAAATGTTAACCCCGACCCTTCACCCCTTAAGCCCTGCCCACCTGTCACCGGAAGTCCCGCCAAAATAGGGCAGATTCTGGGGCGGGATGAACCGCCAAGAAGAGGGTCGTGTGACCCTTCTAAGAACCCCTCCCACCACCATCTGCCAATCAGAGCACAGCACCATCTAACCATAAGTCCCAGCGCCTGGCAGTAGAGACCATCCCTTACGGAGAATGCTTGTTTTAGAAATTGTGGAAATGCTGAGAAGAAACATGGACTCCTTCACCACCCCTGTGAAAACTTCAGACTTTGTTTTAGCCCTGAGGGCCTTCAACCATCCTCAGAGGAAGCGCTACTTCAGCAAGAGTTCCGAGGAGGAGGAGGGAGAGGCCGAGGGGAGCCCTTTGGCTCAGACATTGATGGATATGCCAGAACCCGACCCCCAAACCCAACCATTCATGAGGAAGACCGATAAGTGTGACTGCCTCTCATCGTCCACCCTCCTGCAGGAGGAAGGAGTACGCAGGTCAGGGGAGTCACCGGCGGACAAGGTGAACGGAAAAGTCATCGCTCAGGTAAATGAATGATTTAGAAGTAACATTAGAGGATTTGTGTGTGTGTGTGTGTGTGTGTGTAATGGGGTTAGTATAGATCCATCAATGGCTATTACCTATGATGGGCAGGCAGGGTGTCCCTAGCCTGTGTTTGCCAGAAGCTGGGAATGGGCGACAGGGGATGGATGACTTGGTGATTACCTATTCTGTTCATTCCATCTGGGGCACCTGGCATTGTCCAGTGTCGGAAGACAGGACCCTGGGCTCATGTACTAATGCTCTTACTGCTAATAAGAGCACTGTGCTACATTTTTTAATAGTGGTACAGTATGGTGCAGTAATTAGGGTGAGTGGCTTGGAGTCAGGACTCTTTGGTTCTATTCCCAGTTCTGGTCTGAGTGTAATCTAATGATTATGGGAGGGGCTGGGCAGTATCAGGACTCTTGGGTTCAAATCCCGCCTCTCGGAGACCATGGGGTGCTATAGGTTAAAGAAGTGAGAAAGCAGCCTGGGCTCCTTTTTCTGTTTTGGGCAGTTAATGTTGGGTGATGGCTAGAACAGCTGCCTGGGATTCAGGATTCCTCCTGGGTTATCTTCCTGATTCTACAGCTCAGTCACTGTATAGCCATGAGTGAGCTCTTTCACCTCCATAGTAGATGCTACTCCCATTTGAAGCAGCGTAAACGCAAAGTCATTCCACCACTTTCAGTGACGTTACCCCAGATTTACACTGGTGTATCTGACAGCAGATTCTAGCTCTCTGGTCTGCATTTTCTTTTCTATGAAATGAAGATAAGATTCACTTCGATTTATACTTTTTCGAGTGGAAAAGTATACAGACCCATTGGTGCTTACTCTGCTTTCCTTCAGCTTGGTGTAAATCAGCAGCGATCTCATTCGGTCAATGGGCCTGACTCTCCTCTCACTGCCCAGTGTAAATCTGGACTAACTCCACTGGAGTCACTGGTTCCTGAACTCCCCTTCCCATATTGCACCAATCTGCACAAGCCAAGCACCTGACTCAAGTGAACTAAGGCGGCTTCCACAAAAGGAGACTTATTTTACTGATGTAATCCTGACCATTGCCCTTCTTCTTTCCTCCAGAGGCAGGGGATGATGTTCTGAGAAAGAAAATGTCCAACCAAACCACCTTGACCCAGTTATTTCTCCTGGGATTCTCTGAGGTTCAGGAGCTGCAGATTTTGCACTTTGTGGTGTTCCTGGTGATTTATCTGGCAGCCCTGATGAGAATCTTCTCATTATCACAGCCATAGCCCTCGACCACCATCTTCACACCCCCATGTACCTCTTCCTGGTGAATCTGTCCATCCTAGAGCTCGGCTCCATCTCTGTCACCATCCCCAAATCCATGGCCAATTCCCTCATTAACACCAGGGTAATTTCTTCCCAATTCTTTCTCTTCATAGTATTTATTGCAGCTGATCTTGCCTTACCGTCGCCATCTGCCAACCACTGCACTATGAGAAAATGATGAAGAGAAGAGCTTGTGTGCAAATGGTAGCCAGTGCCTGGATCGGTGGAATTCTTTACTCTGTACTGCACACTGGGAGCGCAATTGCAGTCACTTTCTGTGGAGGTAACATGGTCGATCAGTTCTTCTGTGAAATCCCCCAACTCCTCAAGCTCACCTGCTCTGACTTGTACCTCAGTGAAATTGGGGCTCTTATCTTCAATGTGTGCACAGTTTTAAGCTTTTATGTTTTTATAATTGTGTCGTATGTTGAGATCTTCAGCACAGTGCTGAGAATCCCCTCTGAGCAGGGTGGTGTAAAGCCTTCTCCACCTGCCTTCCTCACCTCACTGTAATCTCCTTGTTTGTTTGCACTGACATCTTTGCCTACCTGAAACCCACCTCCAGCTCAGGATCAGCTATGGACCTTGTGGTGGCTGTTCTCTATTCTGTGGTGCCTCCAATGATGAATCCAGTCATCTACAGCATGAGGAACAAGGAGATCAAATCTTCATTAAAGAGACTGACTGGGGGGAGGTTATTCACCAATAATTAATTGTCTCTCTTTCTCCAGTAAATACTCTTTCAGTTTGTGTCTCCCAGTACATGTCAGTTATTTCCATGACAACACAGTTTATGCAGAAGTGGGCCAGATTCTGCTCTCTGTTGCCCCCAGCTGATGTCAGTGCAGTTTGGCTGGTTTACATCAGCAGAAGATGTGAGCCAATCCTGGAGTTAAGCTGGTGTGCATTTCATAGGAGGGAAGAATCAGCCTTTCATTCTGTGCCCAAGCAATTCCTATTAAACTGTGTTGTCACTTACACCTGTTCCATGGACACTAGAAAGCAATGATGAGAGCTTCTTTCCCTTGGGTGTATAAATCAGGACCCAGAGACTTTAAGGTCAGAACGGACCATCGTGATCATCTAGTCTGACTTCCTGCACATTTCAGATCTCAAAACCTCACCCACCCACTCCTGTGATAAGCCCTTAGCCTGTGGCTGAGTTACTGACATCCTCAAATCATGGTGTAAACAGTTATAATTACAGAGAATTCATCATTTACACTAGTTTAAACCTGCAAGTGACCCATGCACTGCGCTGCAGAGGAAGGTGAAAATCTCCCAGCGTCTCTGTCAATCTGACTCCAAGTATGGTGATCAGTTAGCATTGAGCATGTGGGCAAGACCCATCAGGCAGATACCTGGGAAAGAATTCTTTGTAGTAGCTCAGACTCTTCCTCATCTAGTGTCCCATCTCCGGGAGTTGGGGATTTTTGCTACTGGCAGTTGCCTATGGGCCACATACCATTGTAGGCAGTCTCATCATGCCATCCCCTCCATATGCGTATCAAGATCAGTCTTGAAGCCGTTAGGTTTTTGTCCCCACTGCTTGCCTTGGAAGGCTGTTCCACGTGGCATCAAAGGAGTCAGACTGGCATAAAACTGGCATATATGAGAAAATAATCAGAACTTATCATTTAGGGCTAGAGTCCTATCAAACCAGTGTAGTTCTATTCACTTTGATAGCACTTAACAAATTCTCAACTAGTTTCAGTCCACGGACAACCACGCCAATCAAAAAAATTTCGTGTACCACCTTCTTTATTTATTTTATTTTGTTTTTGATGAGACATGATTAAAAGGAGCAGACACATTTTGGTTTGAAATTTATTTATTTATTACTAGATGTTTGGATTCTCTTCTCACTGACAAGCTTTTCAGTGTTTGGAGATGTACTTGATAATGCACCAGGAATATCACTTTCCACTGTGACCCGATTCCTCTGTTTGGACTTAACGTGCAACAAGCACTAAAATCCCATCTCACACATATAAGTTGATGCAAGTGGCAAAAGAAATCTGACTGTGTGTGCTGACAGATTTTGGTAACTCCTAGTCATGCTGGCCCAAAATTTCTCTATGGTACACTGCTGGTACATGCCTTGGGTCGCAAAATCATTTTTCAGATCCAAAAATTCCTCCTGCAGATCCTCTGGAACACTATTAACATCTGTTGTTAACATCTGACGCTCAGAGCCATAGACGGAAGTTACTGGCAACACAATGCAGTCGCGTCCTAGATGACGCTATGGATGACACACTGTGTGCTCGTAAAACAGCCTAACGGCAGCGCCTGCTCACACTATCTCACTTTGGACAATATTCATGTGGACCCCTGAAAAAGTCACCATGGACCATCAGTGGTCCATGGACCATCACTTGGGAACCACTGCTGGGGATCTGGCTTCCTGATTTCAATGGAGCTACATCCATTTACACCA
This sequence comes from Macrochelys suwanniensis, assembly GCA_033296515.1. Classification (NCBI taxonomy): domain Eukaryota; kingdom Metazoa; phylum Chordata; order Testudines; family Chelydridae; genus Macrochelys; species Macrochelys suwanniensis. Next base: position 39,501,362 of record CM065786.1, on the reverse strand, counting down.
GCCAGGGTCTGGGCCCATTGACACACATGCTGTGATGCCAATTTACACAAGCTGTGGATCTGACATGTGCGTTTTAATACCAATGAGCTCAATCTATTCAGCTTAACAAAGAGAAGGTAAAGGGCTGACTTAAGCACAGTCTACAAGTACCTACATGGGAACAAATCCTTCATAGTGGGCTCTCCGGTCTAGCAACCAAAGGTATAACATGATCCAAAGACTGAATGTTGAAGTTAGACAAATTCAGACTACAAATAAGGAGTAAATTCTTAACCACCGGAACCATTTACCAAGTTTTGTGGTCAAGAAGTCAGTCTGGATGATCACAATGATCCTTTCTGGCTTGGGAATCTATGAAAACTGTTGGTTGATGACCACATTGCTGTGAGTTATGGCCTGCATCTCACTTTGCAGATAAACCTTTAGAGCTGCATGCGGATTATACCTGTGTAAATCTAGACTACACTATTGTGGTTTTGCATGTGTACGTCACCTGAACACGATTGTGTGTTTGCATGCAGACTGGACACTACAGTGCGTTTGTGTATATGTGGACTGTGATGTAGTGTGTGTGTGAGGGCTGTATGTTGTTGTGTGGCACTAGATGTCAAAGTCCCTTGATAGAAGCTACATAGGGTTTGAACACAGGGCCTGTCGATTTTCAAGCAGGATCCCATACTGCCTTTGCTACAAGCACTAAGTGAACTAGTACAGGGGGGACAAGGAGCCACACTGTGTTAGTCTGGGTTACATGTACATTTCTGGAGTGTGAGAATCTGAGTGACTGTGTGTACCTGAGAATAAACTGCAATAATAATGACATGGGATTAGTACGAATGTCTGTGTGGCCCTGGCCTCCAGGACGGGCGAGATTATTTTAGTTCAGATAAAGCAGCTGCACAGAATCACTCGTACATATGCCAACCACTGGTCTTTGTGTGTTACAAATCCCCTCTGCGCCCAATCCCCAGAGCCCATGAGTCTGTCACATCCCTACCAGGGATCCTGGCTCTTTAGATCAAGCTGCAGAGACTCCTGCCCTTGTCTCTGGAGTTCCCTGGTGTAACCACAAGGTACCAGCCAAGATGGTGACCATCATAGAAGTGCAAAAGCGGCCCTATTTCTATTTTATCCTAGAATCATAGAATTGTAGGACTAGTCCAATCCCCTGCACACATGGCAGGACTAAGTATTTTCTAGACCATCCCTGACAGGTGTTTGTCTAACCTGCTCTTAAAAATCTCCAGTGATGGAGATTCCACAACCTCCTTAGGCAATTTATTCCAATGATTATCTATCCTGAGAGTTAAGAGGTTTTCCCTATGGACCAACCTAAATTGCCCTTTCTGCAATTTAAGCCCTTTGTTTCTTGTCCTATCATCAAAGGTTAAGGAGAACAAATTTTCTCCCTCCTCCTTGTAACAACCTTTTATGGACTTGGAAATTGCTATCATGTCCCTGTGACACTCTGTGCTCCAAAGCAGTACCCTGGAATCCAAATATTTTCCATGGTAACATGATTATGTTCATATTATGCCTTGTGAGCTATCATTTCAAAAATCTTAATATAAAAAAACTCATTAATTTCCTGTTGCATTGTATGTGCTATCACTGTATGTGAAGTTAAGAAGTTTGCTATGTGTGTGTTTCTGAAATATATTCTAAGATTGGAAACACCCACAACCAGCCTTTCAGGTACAACAATGGAGAAGCCAGGGAGTGCTGATGGCCCATTAAGGGGAATCCACCATGACAAGGACTATCACAGGACCTGTATACAATGAAGGCTTCTCAGAGGGAGCATGTAGAGAATGGAGACTGCTTTACTTACATCATAGACTCATAGACTTTAAGGTCAGAAGGGACCATTATGATAATCTAGTCTGACCTCCTGCACAATTCAGGCCACAGAATTTCACCCACCCACTCCTTGAATAATTCTCTCCCCTATGTCTCAGCTATTGAAGTCCTCAAATCATGGTTTAAAGACTTCAAGATGGAGAGAATCCTCCAGTAAGTGACCTGTGCCCCATGCTGCAGAAGAAGGCGAAAAACCTCCAGGGCCTCTGCCGATCTACCCTGGAGGAAAATTCCTTCCCGACCCCAAATATGGTGATCAGCTGAACCCTGAGCATGTGGGCAAGACCCACCAGCCAGACACCCAGGAAAAAGTTCTCTGTAGTAACTTCTAACATCCCATCATTGACCATTGGTCCTATTTACCACTGATGGCAATTAATTGACCTTTGACTAAGATCATGTTATCCCATCAAACCATCCCCTCCATAAACGTATCTAGCTTTATCTTGAAGTCTGATAGGTCTTTTGCCCACACTGCTTCCCTTTGAAGGCTGTTCCAGAACTTTACTCCTCTGATGGTTAGAAACCTTCGTCTATTTTCAAGTCTAAACTTCCTGATGGCCAGTTTATATCCATTTGTTCTTGTGTCCACATTGGTACTGAGCTGAAATAATTCCTCTCCCTCCCTGGTATTTATCCCTCTGATATATTTAAAGAGAGCAATCATATCTCCCCTCAGCCTTCTTTTGGTTAAGGTAAACAACCTAAGCTCCTTGAGTCTCCTTTCATATGACAGGTTTTCCATTCCTCGGATCATCCTAGTGGCCCTTCTTTGTACCTGTTCCAGTTTGAATTCATCCTTCTTAAACATGGGAGACCAGAACTGCACACAGTATTCCAAATGAGGTCTCACCAATGCCTTGTATAATGGTACTAACACCTCCTTATCTCTGCTAGAAATACCTCGCCTAATGCATCCCAAGACCGCATTAGCTTTTTTCACGGCCACATCACATTGGCGACTCATAGTCATCCTGTGATCAACCAGGACTCTGAGGTCCTTCTCCTCTTCCGTTACTTCCAACTGATGCGTCCCCAGCTTATAACTAAAATTCTTGTTATTAATCCCTAAATGCATAACCTTACACTTCTCACTATTACATTTCATCCTATTACTATTACTCCAGTTTACAAGGTCATCCAGATCTTCCTGTAGGATATCCCGATCCTTTTCTGAATTGGCAATACCTCCTAACTTTGTGTCATCTGCAAACTTTATTAGCACACTCCCACTTTTGGTTCCGAGGTCAGTAATAAAAAGATTAAATAAAATTGGTCCCAAAACTGAACCTTGAGGAACTCCACTAGTAACCTCCCTCCAACCTGACACTTCACCTTTCAGTATGACCCGCAGTAATCTCCCCTTTAACCAGTTCCTTATCCACCTCTCAGTTTTCATATTGATCCCCATCTTTTCCAATTTAACCAATAATTCCTCATGTGGTACTGTATCAAATGCCTTACTGAAATCGAGGTAGATTAGATCCACTGCGTTTCCTTAATCTAAAAAATCTGTTACTTTCTCAAAGAAGGAGATCAAGTTGGTTTGGCACGATCTACCTTTTGTAAAACCATGTTGTAATTTGTCCCAATTGCCATTGACCTCAAGGTCCTTAACTACTTTCTCCTTCAAAATTTTTTCCAAGACCTTGCATACTACAGATGTCAAACTAACAGGCCTGTCGTTACCCGGGTCACTTTATTTCCCTTTCTTAAAAATAGGAACTATATTAGCTATTCTCCAGTCAAATGGTACAACCGCTGAGTTTAGAGATTCATTAAAAATTTTTGCTAATGGGCTTGCAATTTCATGTGCCAGTTCCTTTAATATTCTTAGATGAAGATTATCTGGGCCGCCTGATTTACTCCTATTAAGCTGTTCGAGTTTGGCTTCTACCTCGGATATGGTAATATCTACCCCCACATCCTTATTCCCATTTGTCATGCTGCCTTTATTCCTAAGCTCCTCATTAGCCTCATTAAAGACTGAGGTGAAGTATTTGTTTAGATATTGGGCCATGCCTAGATTATCCTTAACCGCCACTCCATCCTCAGTGTTTAGCGGTCCCACTTCTTCTTTCTTTGTTTTCTTCCTATTTATATGGCTATAAAACTTTTTACTATTGGTTTTAATTCCCTTTGCAAGGTCCAATTCTACATCATAGCAAAGGATCTTTTCAGCAAGCTGGAGGAAGTGGACATCTAACTGACATCTTAGAAGTATGTCTTCTCATGCAAGAGATGTGGGGAATAAAAAGGAAGAACTAGAAATATAAATAAAAGGATTAGTGTTGTGTCCTGGTCTTCAAAGGTTTTTCGGCCTGTAACTCCCATTGGCCTTGGCTCCTTGTTTTGCCACTGGCATACTCAGTGACTTTGGGAAAGAGCCAATACTTCAGAGTTGGATATCTAATTATAATAGGCCCAGCGGTAAATCACATAGAGGCCCCCCTCCCCCCAAAAAACCCTTACGTTTAGCTGTAAGCCTTCAATGGGACTTCTCTAATATTTAAAATTAAGCACTGGCTTATGAGTTTTTTGAAATTAGTATTTTAGCTCAGAATATTCAAAGGAGCTGAGTTTTAAATTCATATATAGTACACAGAACCATGCACAAACATGGTTTAATAAAAATAAATAATAATAACAATAACAATGCAGCCAACTTCTGTGATCTAGACACAACTGGATCCTTGTGTGGATGAGAGACCATTGGCCAAATCCCAATCTACCCTGCTTTTAGCAATAAGTCATAATGATTTCAGGCACTGTACTGGTTTGCTGACATCTCCCCTTACAGTTCTCCTTAAAGGTCACCTTTCACACATGGGGACCTTTACACGCTCGCTGCCACACCTTTTCTGGATGCACCTGAGTTGAGATCCAACGAAAGGTGAAGTCTCAGCCAAGACCGAGCAAATTATCGTCTTGTTGGTATCCCAGACTGAACACACCAGCCTAGCAATTGACAAGCGATCACATTAACCTCCTTTCCCATTTGAAGGAGGAGCGACAAGTTTGATATGTTCCTTTCCCCGGGGTATGAGTGCTGGTGGCAGTAACCACTGACTCATCTGTCGGGGGACTTTCAATTGCCGGATTTTGCGCCATATACAGCATGTCATTAGGCTGGTAACAAAAACCACTACTATTTGGCACCCCAAGATTAGTATGATGGGGTGTAGAGCCAAATTCAAGGATGCCTGTGCCAGTGGGGGACCATCCTAATAACACTTCCCACCAGTGGAGTGACAGGTCCTGGATAATTCTTGAAAATACCCGTTTAATTTCATTGGCATGATGATGCACAGTAACCATGACTCTGCCCTTCCTGTTTTGCAGTTCTCTAAATCAGGCAATCAGGTACAAGCAATGTTTGTAAAGCAGTTAGATCCCTTCCAAGGGGCACGGGTGTTACAATAGAATACAAAGTATCAGACACTTTTAACTGACTATATTGAAATTCGGGTAATTTTTCGGGAGCTGCAGATTTTGCACTTTGTGGTGCTTCGGGTGATTTTACCTGTCAGCCCTGACAGGGAATCTTCTCATCAGCATGGTTGTAGCCCTGAACCATCATCTTCACACCCCCATGTACTTCTTCCAGATCAATTTGTCTATCCTAGACCTTAGCTCCATCTCTCTCGCCATCCCCAAAACTACGGCTAATTCCCTAACCAACACCAGGCTTATTTCTTATTCTAGATGCGCAACCCAAATCTTTCTCTTTAGCTTTTTCCCTTCAGCAGATGTCGCCTTACTGACCGTCATGGCGTACGACCACTTGTTGCCATCTGCCACCCGCTACACTAAGAGACTGTGATGAACAGGAGAGCTTTTGTCCGAATGGCTGTTGGCGTCTGGTTGAGTGCAATTCTCTACTCTTCACTTCACACTGGGAACACGTTTGCAATATCCTTCTGTGGAGGCAACTGGGTGGATCAGTTCTTCTGTGAACTCTCCCAGTTACTCAAGATGGCCTGTTCTTCCTCCTACCTCCATGAATACGGGGTTATTGCCCATAGTGCATGTTTAGCTTTAAGTTGCTTTGTTTTAATCATTGTGTCATTTGTTCAGATCTTCAAAACTGTGCTGAGAATCCCCTCTGAGCAGGGCCTGCATAAAGCCTTTCCCACCTGCCTCCCTCACCTCACTGTGATCTCTTTGTTTCTTGGCACCGGTAGTTTTGCCTTCTTGAAACCCACCTCCAGCTCAGCATCAGGTCTGGATCTCATAGTGGCTGTTCTCTATTCCGTGGTGTCTCCAATGATGAATCCGATCATCTTCAGCATGAGGAACAAGGAGATCAAGTCTACCGTGTGGAAAATGATGGAATCAACGCTATTCCCCAAGAATAAAATGCCCATCTTTCTGCGCTGACCATGATTTCTTTTTTTCTATATAAATGTCATAAACTCGTGACCATATTGTCTCCATAAGAACATATCATGCAATCTGTTGGTTCACATTAAGGTGTTTACACTGCTAAATACCCAGTCAAATACCGCTCAAGTCAATGGAGTTACTGTGGGTTTTACACAAGTAAAAATAAGATCATACGCTACCTAGCTACTGCCTCCCATCACCAAACTATCTGTTCACCTTCCACAGCAAACCTCTTCCTTTATATACATTTACACATTAAATTGCATTCACTATACATTGCATTGCAGTTTGGGGTTGGCTTGCTTACTTTATAAGAACCAATCCCAGGACAGCATTCTCTGTCCATGTGCAATTTGTCCGTTACCTTATCTTTATGTTCCCGACTTATTTTATCCATTGTTTTCTTGTCCTTTGTAAATGGTTCCCTGATGTTCCCCCTAATCTTAGCTAGTGCAGACTAGGCTGTTTCAAGCTTGTTGAGCCAGTTACATCCCTTATCCTGTCTCCCAAAAAATGGGGCCTCCCCCATGCTTAATTATTCATGTCAATTCATATCTACAACTGCTTTACAATTCTCACATTCAATTATCTCAGTTAACTGAGCTTTGGGTTCCTTCCTGGATGTCTTGACCCTGCTGTGCTTCTTGGTGTATTCCCTTTTACAGCAATTTGCATCTCTCCTGCTCCGTAATTTCTCCTTCATATGAAATGATGTCATCTCCCTTGATATTTCTGCTAATGGGAATTTGAAATTATTGCATAAGGAAAGAGAATATTTATTTTTAGAAAGGAAAAACAAGAGTAGAAGGGCAGTCTTATTACTAACCTCAAAGGGGAAGTCATGGGAAACAACTGATTCCAAAGGGAAAATAACAGAGACAGGAAATTTTGGGGGAAGTTCTCTGGACTGTGCTCTACACAAGATCCAACCATACAATCACAATGGTCTCTTCTCGCACTGGAAGCTATCTCTCTTAAAAGTATCCTCATGTTCAGCTGAACTTGCTGGGTTTCATTCAGGAATCATCAGATGAGATATTATCGATGGGATTATCCTAAAGGCCTCTACTGACCTTAAAATATTTGATTCTATGAAAAGATCACTCAAGTCAACAGTCAAGATTCCACTCTAACTTAAACCAATGTAAAACAAGAGTCCTTCAGCTGAGGTAAATAGATTTAAGCCCATGTAAACCTCATCTTGGAAAGAAATTCCAAGCATTTTATCACTTATGTATATCATATGATTGCTGAAATGTTGATGTATCTTGAAGTGTCATACATTGGGATTGTAAACTAATTTAATATGGAATAGTAATTTCCTGTTAAGATTTTAGCATTCCTGTGTGTGCTATAAAATAATAAATAATGCTATCCAGAAAAAAATAACTCTAGAAGACTTTATATTGCTCTTGTCATCTGATGGTACTCTGTGAATAAATATAACATGATATTTATCCATCAAACCACCTTGGATTTTAAAGGGACCTATGGGAGTTAGAAGCCCAATTCTGAGTGATTTTCTATGGCAATTGGGCACCTGATCCCCTTGTTTTCTTTGAACATCTTGGCCACGAAGAATCATGAATTTCTGAGTGTGTTCTGAAAGAAAATGGCAGGGTTATTAATGAATATGCTTGAGTGTTTCAGTAATACCTTTTTTGAATGGTGTTAATTAGCTGGTTAGTCACTCTATACACTTACATTTCTATAACTATTCTACAGATAGACACTCCTACCAAATCTAAGGGTATAGAATGATAAACAAATGTATGATGAGGAAGGGATCAAACTCCACTAGAAGTCATCGATGACCTATTGGATTCACACAGGTCCTAGGCCTGGAGCTGGAGCCATGGTTTTGACATGTGTCCACTAGGAAATGGGCCAAAGCTACGAAATTGTCATCATGTTTTACAAGTATTTAGACAGTAGCAAAAGCACCTGGATTCATATCAGTGAAAAGCCCAGCTGACTGTTCTGAGCCCCTTGTCCTGGTCTGTTTACAACTGGGGAATTTGGGATTTAAATAACTGATGCATAAACACAACACAAGAATCCTTCGTGGACACTAAACTGTGTCTTCACTAATATATCCCACGGGTGATGGAGGGTTTTTTACTTAAGGCCTTTGGGTATTAATTAACAACAACATTGGTTGCATCATGTCCTCTGGAATATTGCAAGTAAGTGGCAATCGGTTTTCAATAGCATGATCCAATTTGTTCCCTGGTGTAGCTCCTCTCTCTTCACTGTGGTTATACCAGGGGTGCGTCTGAGCCAGTGTTTTTACCACTGAGATACTGAGTCGGGTTCTAATAACAATACACCACTGGAGTATGGGGAATTACTCTGTATTTACACCAGCATAACTGAGAATAGAATCTGGGCCATTGTGCACATTCAAAGTTCTCCAGCATCTCAAAATTAATCTCTCCTCATATGGAAGCTGTTCCATACCCTCAATCATTTTTGTTGCCCTTTTCTGAACATTTTCCAGTTCCAATGTATCTTTTTTGAGTTGGGTGCAACCACATCTGCATGTGGTATTCAAGATGTGAGCAAGTGGGAGAGGGCTAAGAGCAGAAATTGAGAGACTGGGGCCCAAGATTATTTACAGCCTTGGTGGTTAGGCTATTCACTTAGAACATGGGAGACCCTGCTTTTTGCACCTGCGCCGAATCAGGCATAACTGGCAATTATTTGGGCACTTGTGGTCCAGGGAAGAGAATCTTCCGTCATCTACAGAAAGGGTCCCTCCAGGACAGGAGAGAGGCATGTGTCCAAAGAGGGGTGAGTGTGGACCTTTAGATATTCTACTTAAAAATATCAGAGGGGTAGCCGTGTTAGTCTGGATCTGTAGAAGCGACAAAGGGTCCTGTGGCACCTTATAGACTAACAGAGGTATTGAAGCATAAGCTTTTGTGGGTCAATACCCACTTCTTCGGATGCCATCATTATGCCATCATCCCACAGTATGCCAACATTTTTATGGCTGACTTAGAACAACGCTTCCTCAGCTCTCGTCACCTAACACCCCTACTCTACTTGCGCTACATTGATGATATCTTCATCATTTGGACCCATGGAAAAGAAGCCCTTGAGGAATTCCACCATGATTTCAACAATTTCCATCCCACCATCAACCTCAGCCTAGACCAGTCCACACAAGCGGTCCATTTCCTAGACACCACTGTGCTAATAAGTGATGGTCACATAAACACCACCCTATACCGGAAACCTACTGACTGCTATACTTACCTACATGCTTCCAGCTTCCATCCTGGACACACCACACGATCCATTGTTTACAGCCAAGCTCTAAGATACAACCGCATTTGCTCCAATCCCTCAGACAGAGACAAACACCTACAAGATCTCTATCAAGCATTCTTACAACTACAATACCCACCTGCTGAAGTGAAAAAACAGATTGACAGAGCCAGAAGAGTACCCAGGAGTCACCTACTACAAGACAGGCCCAAAAAAGAAAATAACAGAACACCACTAGCCGTCACCTTTAGCCCCCAACTAAAACCTCTCCAGCGCATCATCAAAGATCTACAACCTATCCTAAAAGATGATCCCTCACTCTCACAGATCTTGGAGGACAGACCAATCCTCACTTACAGACAGCCCCCCAACCTGAAGCAAATACTCACCAGCAACCACACACCATACAACAAAAACACTAACCCAGGAACCTATCCTTGCAACAAAGCCCGATGCCAACTCTGTCCACATATCGATTCAAGTGATACCATCACAGGGCCTAATCACATCCGCCACACCATCAGGGGCTCATTCACCTGCACATCTACCAATGTGATATATGCCATCATGTGCCAGCAATGCCCCTCTGCCATGTACATTGGCCAAACCGGACAGTCTCTACGCAAAAGAATAAATGGACATAAATCTGATATCAGGAATCATAACATTCAAAAACCAGTAGGAGAACACTTCAACCTCCCTAATCACTCACTGACAGACTTGAGGGTAGCAGTGTTGCGACAGATTAACTCGAAAAGCAGACTTCAAAGAGAAACTGTTGAACTCAAATTGATATGCAAACTAGATTGTATTACCTCAGGATTAAATAAGGACCTCGAATGGCTCGGCCATTACGTTAATTGAATCTATTTCCCTTAAGTTAACGATCCTCATTCACACCTGTGTGACCATCTTGTTTATCACTTCAAAGGTTTTTCTTCCCCTGCTGTTATGGTTCCTCTCAATTAATTAGCCTCTTAAGGTTGCTCTATGCACCTCCACCTTATCATGTTTCTCTGACTGTATAAATATCTGTCTACTGTATGTTTCATTCCATGCATCCGATGAAGTGGGTACTAACCCACGAAAGCTTATGCTGAAATAAATTTGTTAGTCTCTAAGGTGCTACAAGTTTTTCTTTCTTATTTTCATTTTGCTGACAGACTAACATGGCTACTACACTGAAACAGGACCCTTTGTCACTTCTACTTAAAAATGCAAGTCTTCAGACCTTTGGGCTAATGATTCTGGCCAGTTAGAAAAAAAGAAGGCCATGGGACATGAGAGAAATCTTTTTGTTCCAAGTCTTGGATATTCAAAGGGATGAAAAACAGTTGGGTGCCTAACTCTCCTTGGGCACTCAATGGGAGTTGGGCACCTGATTCCCTTAAGCTTTTCTGAAAGTCCCAGGCATTTATCACATCCTGAAGCAAGAGTCCACTGTATTTTTCCAGATTCTGCAGCACCCACAGCCCCTTGTTTCTGCTGTAATTGTTCAGGCTGCTGCAGAGTCAGTTACAGGTCCCTCCACAGGGCCAAGCTCATCCCTGGTGCCTCTCCATAGAAATCAGCAGATTTGTACCCAAGATACATTTGGGTCCCTGCTGTTGAGCTGTTTTCTACTCACAGCCTTTGTAATGCCCACGGGGGATAACCACAGCTCTGTGTTCCCCATGGGAGTTTCCTAAGGGATTCTCAATTCAGTCTCATTGACGACTTTGGTTGCTATTAGTACAAGAATCCCTGGGCTGATGTTATGTTCCTTGAACAGCATGCAGAACCCAGATGCCATGGCAGGGCATGGGAATAGATTGCACCCCAATAAGGTGTCCTGACAGAGCAGGATAGTCCTTGGTCTTAGCCCCCACTGGCCATTTGAAAAGAGTTGGTGTCTCAGTTCTTGCCCCATTTCCATGTGAATGCTATGGACAAGATTGGATCTGCTGGCTCAGGAAAGAAGAAATGAAGTAGTTGCTTTCACCTCTAGGTCACCTGTTCTAACCCAGGGAGCAGTGGCCTCATGTCCTTGCCTTTCTGACCTCTGTGCAAAGATTGGCTTTGTGTCTCATCTCCTTGGACATATCATGACAGCACCCACCAAACATCCCATCCATCCAACCTGGGACCAGGTGACCCCCTGTGGGCAGCCTCCGCAGAGACCAGCTCTCATCTGAGGAGACCATCTCAAATGTGGGAGAGGATAGTTCAGGCTCCCAGTCCCATTGATTTCACAGCCTCTCCCTAGACCCTGTGATAGCCCTCAAAGGGGACAGTTGTTGCCAATGAAAGTAGTGGCGGGTTCAGTAGGGATGGGCCAGGGGCTAGAACCAGAACCTCACATCCTAAGCCTGAGCTTTAGGGAAGTGTGGAGCCTAATATAGAGTCCTGTGTCTGAGCTGGGCCCATCTCTGCTCCATGCGCAGTTTGGCATAGTCCTGCTTCTCCTTCCTTCAGCCAGACAACCCTCAGCTCTTCAGTAGCAGGGAAGACTCAGTCCTGATACCATTGGAGTCTATAGAGTTGTGTCTTCTTAGGCAAGAAGGGAACATTTTAATCATGTAGTCTGATCCCCAGTGTAGCACAGGCCAAAGAATTTCCCCCAAATAATTCCCAGAGAAGATCTTTTAGAAAAAACATCCAATCTTGATTTAAATATTGTCAGTGATGGAGAATCCACCACCACTCTTGGAAAGTTGTCCCAAGGGTTAATAATCGTGAGTATTAAAAATTCACACCTTATTTTCAGTCTGAATTTGTCTGGCTTCAACTTCCAGTCATTGGATCATGATACATGATACACGATACACCTTTCTCTGCTAGAATGAAGAGCCCAATATCAAAGATTTATTCCCCACTTTGCTACGTTTAGACTCTGATAAAGTCACCCCTTAACCTTCTCTTTGTTAAGCTAAATAGATTGAGCTTCCTGGGTCTCTCAGTATAAGCCATGTGTTGTAATACTTTAATCATTCTCATGGCTCTTTTCTGAATCCTCTTCAATTCGTCAACCTCCTTCTTGAATTGTGGGTACCAGAACTGGACACAGGCTTCCAGCAGTGGTTGCACCAGTGCTATATAGAGAGATAAAATAACCTCACTGCTCCTACTCAGGATTTCCCTCTTTAGGCATTGCAGGATTGCATTAGCCCTTTTGGCCACACTGTTGCACTGGGAACTCATGTTCAGTTGATTATCCACCACAGCCCCCAGATCTTTTTCAGAGTCACTGTTACCTAGGATAGCGTCCCCCATCCGGCAAGTAAGTGTCACATTCTTTGTTCCTATACGTGCACATTTACAGTTAGCTATGCTAAAACATAGTGTTTGCTTGCACCTAGTCTACCAATTGATCCTGATCACACTGAATCAGTGACTTGTCCCCTTCATTATTTACCACACCTTTGTCAACCAAACTTGTAATCTCATTCAGAAAAGTTTCAGCTTGGCAGGATCTATTTTCAATAAAACCATGTTGATTAGTATTAATTTTAATACCTTCTTTTAATTCTTTATTAATCAAGTCCTGTATCAGCCACTCCATTACCTTGTCCGGTATCAGTATCAGACTGACAGGCCTATAATTACCCATGTCACTCTGTTTACCCTTTTCAAATATTGACCCATTATCTTTCTTCCAGTCCTCTGGAACTTCTCTGGTATGCCAAGATTTACTGAAAATAAACATTAGCTCTCCTCATTAACGATCTCCTCTACCAGTTCTTTTAAAACACTTGGATGCAAGTTATCCTGACCTGCTTATTGGAAAATATCTAACTTTAGTATTCACTTTTTAACTTTCTCCTGCGATAGTAGTGTAATGGAATACAAGATGACTGCATCATGTGTTCCCTGCCAATATAGAATAAAAATATTTATTCTATATCTCTACCTTTTCTGCATTATTATTGATAATTTTATCATTTTCATCTAGCAATAGACCAATGCCATTATAAGGATTCTTTTTGTTCCTAATGTACTTATTGTCCTTAACTCTGCTGGCCATGAATTTCTCTTTGTGTCCATTTCCTTCCCTTATCCATTTTCTACAATTCTTAGCTTCTGAATTATATTTTTCACTATATTTTATCCCTTTCTTCCATTTGGTTTATATTATTGCTATTTATTTTTAGTATTATTAGTTATAGGTGCCTTCACTTTCCCTCTAAACCATTTTTTAAACAAACATGACTTTATTCCTCGATTGTGACTTTTTGGGCATCTAGTCAAGTGTTCTTAAACAATTCCCCATTATAATACATATTTGTTATAATAAAATTCTTCCACCCAGGTGATTTAGCTTATCATTATTTTCAGCTTTCTGAAACTGGTCCTTTTAAAGCAGCATGTGTATAATCGTATAATCACTGGTCTGGGTCTTATTCTGTTTGCACATTATATGTGTGATCAAGTCCTGAGCACTTGATCAAAGACACTTTAGCTCAAAATAGCAGTGTAACCAGGACAGTATGGGTAGTGGTTTAAGTGAGCCAACCAAATACAAACCTGTTCCTATCCCATGGATATGGGCTAGTTGAAAATCACATCCACACCCCCAATAAATAAACACTCACAGACATCCAAAAAAAAACCCACCTAAGCATGAGTTAAGCTGTAAGCCTTCAGTGGACTTCTCTCATGTTATGTCACAATGTGTTTTTTCCCAGATCAGCCTTAGCTTAGAATGTTTAAAGGAGTTGATTTTAAATTCATAAACACTGAGTATTTGGACAAGAAGCTGTAGCAATTTTGATATCCACTTTCCAGGGAAGTATGACATGGACTCACTCATCTTTGTGATATAGCTTGCCTGGATGTTATGTGACATTGAATGGGCAAGAGGGTAGTCACATAATTGTGTGTGACTGGAGAGGCTGTTGATGAGATCACAAATGAGAGAAGAAACTTGCAAGACAGTCTCTCTACTGACATACAGTTCGTGAGCTATTAAAAAAGTCTGAGAACATCAAGACAGAAAGGTCTGCCCAGGTTGGTCACTCTTCAGGACTGGGACCTAGTAAAAGCAACATTTGAAAACAGGATTCAAAATAATTATTGCAAATATTGTCTTAATATTAACAAGATGGCAAATACTAACGTTGAAGTATCCTTGAAATGGCATGCACCAGGCTGCAGGTGTGACATTGTTGCATTTGAAGTGTAAATAAGACCTTAAACTACCAAGTAACATAAGAACATAAGAAAGGCCGTACTGGGTCAGACCAAAGGTCCATCCAGCCCAGTATCCTGTCCACCGACAGTGGCCAATGCCAGGTGCCCCGGAGTGAGTGGACCCAACAGGTAATGATCAAGTGATCTCTCTCTTGCCATCCATCACCCCACTCTGACAAACAGAGGCTAAGGACACCATTTCTTACCCATTCTGGCTAATAGCCATTAATGGACTTAACCTCCATGAATTTATCCAGTTCTCTTTTAAACCCTGTTATAGTCCTAGCCTTCACAGCCTCCTCAGGCAAGGAGTTCCACAGGTTGACTGTGCGCTGTGTGAAGAAGAACGTCCTTTTATTTGTTTTAAACCTGCTGCCCACTAATTTCATTGGGTGGCCGCTAGTTCTTTTATTATGAGAACAAGTAAATAACTTTTCCTTATTCACTTCCTCCACACCACTCATAATTTTATATACCTCTATCATATCCCCTCTTAGTCTCCTCTTTTCCAAGCTAAAAAGTCCTAGCCTCTTTAATCTCTCTTCATATGGGACCCGTTCCAGACCCCTATTCATTTTAGTTGCCCTTCTCTGAACCTTTTCTAATGCCAGTATATCCTTTTTGAGATGAGACCACAATTGTACACAGTATTCAAGATGTGGGCACACTATGGATTTGTATAGGGGCAGTAAGATATTCTCCATCTTATTCTCTATCCCTTTTTTAATGATTCCTAACATCCCGTTTGCTTTTTTGACTGCCGCTGCACACTGCATGGACATCTTCAGAGAACTATCCACGATGACTCCAAGATCTTTTTCCTGATTAGTTGTAGCTAAATTAGCCCCCATCACTAGTTACCCCTCTCCATTGTGAAAATTTACCAAGTGACTTAGGACGAAGTTTTTAAATGTCTTTAGATGCCTCTGGGGAGATACTAGGGCACTTTTGAAAATGGGAGATAGGCTATTTTCATGAAACTTTCTCTAGTCTTTTGGGCGGAAATTACAAAGCCACTTAGGGGATTTTGGATACTCAGTTCTGAATGGAATTAATGGCAACTGGCGTTCCAATTGCCAAGGCAGCTTTGAAAATCTCAGCAGTAGTGATCTAAATAGCACTGATGACACGGGCAGTGGCCCGGCATCCTCACTCCATGCCAGCCCTTGTCAATGGTGATCTCTCTCTCTAGTCTACTTAGCGGGGTGGTGTCTAAAGCAACTGACACACTCAGGTCCCAGAAACCCAACTGTTGACAAAGGCCAGAGAGAACATTTGAGCAACATCCTCACCTACCAAAATGTAGTGTTGCTGTAGCACTCAGTGAACCAAATCCAGTCCTGGTACAAAAGGGCTCATCACCACCTGGAGTTAATATTGCCAGGCCAGTTTACCTGAGATATCAATTTGCGCTGCTCTGCACAAGACCAACAGCTGGTGGTTAAATGCCATAGAATCCAGTGACAGCACTATCTGCATTACTTAATTATAGAGACAAATAAGAGAGCACATAGCCCAAAATATAGACCTCTGCACAGCACTGTAAGAAAAACTTGCAAAATTTTGACTCGGTTCTCCTGCTCCGCAGTATTCACCCTCCATAATATTCTCCTTCCTTTACCCTAAAAGACATCCCATTCATCAACTGTGAAATTCACCTTCTTCACCAACCATAGACATCTCTGCCCTCTGCCACCCCTAGACATTTATGCCTTACACCAACGTAGCCTTGTCTACTGTTGCCTGAGCAATTGATTACATATTGATCTTCCTAATTATTTAGAGTTCCCAATTAACACTCTGAAATATGGTAGGTTCTTGTCCCAAGATCAGGCCAAGTATTAATCAGAATTACTGTTTACCTGGGAGTCCCATTGTCCCAGTCTGTGACACAAACCCACACTCCAGGAAGACTTTTTGCGATTACGAAAATTTTATTATTACTAAGATTTGTACTATAAGTAAAACAATCCACACACGTAAGGTGAAATAATACAACCCTGTAATAATGTTCAACACCATTGGTTGAGAATACTCATTCTACCCTTTGAGAGGACTTGAAGGGTTGAGAAAGTTTCTATTTGGCTCCATCATGCTGATAGAGAATTCCAATAGCCTAATCCATGCCAAGAATTTATAGGCCTTGATGTTCATCATGCACGTGCACGAATAACTTCTTCCACTTTTACCATATTTTCACTGCCTCACACTCATGGTAATGAGGTGTCCTTATCCTACAGATTAGTATATTAATTAGTTTAACTTATAAGAATATATGTCAATTAGTCACCATGTCTGCTGATGGTAAAACATCTGCTGATCATCTATTGTTCTTAACTCCCTCCCCCATACCCTAAAACTGGTACCAGCTGATAACTTGATTAAGCAACTTACTCCTACCAAGGCTGTGAGGCCTTGCATTTAAATTAAGCAATTACACTCATTCTTATAGGCTTGGGCCTAAAGATCTGTTGCATTTCTACATTATTCTTCTTATCTCTTATCCTAAAATCAGCATCTCAGCTACTCTACCCTCTACCAAGCATATGCTTCTTGATCCTCCACCAAACACAGATCTATTCCCTTCCAATAATCATCAGATAATACTGCATTCGTGAACCATAACATTCTCTACCTCAACCAGTGATATATACCCTTCTCCACCTTCTACCATTCATGGACTATCCCCACCTCCACCTGTTATAGACCTATCCTCCGCCAGCTAGTCACAAACCAAATCATTTTTATCCGTCAACCAGTGATCAACTTCCACCCTCTCCACTCACCATAAGATCATTTCCCATACGTTCACCATAATAATCTTTCACCTCAACTAATGAAAACCGAATACAATGCTTCCCATCAACCCAGTCGTACTACTTCTTCAGTCCGACACTTCAGTACAAGTTTGGGAGCAGCTGTGACCAGCAGCATGTTGAATTGATACCTGGCTTTCTTTATGCAAAGAAAGATTTATTAGTAAAACATAACATATGAGAAAATACAAGAGAGCAATTCCAGCCCCATCACAGCAATAGGACAAAGATTTGGCCTTTTTATCCAGACACAGTTTGACTTTAGGAAACATTGCAGTAACTTTCAACCAAACAAAACACAACAAATAATAAACAAGCAAACAAAAAAGCCAAACCTCTCAAACCACAACCACAATTTTTAATCTAAAAAAGGAGAAGAGAAAGAGTCTTCATGTTCACTAGTGACTTAGCTATGGCTGTTGATATTCTGTGTAACATGCTCACATAGCATGGCGATGTTAGCAGTATATAGCCCAAAGATAGATAGGTGAGTATGTACATTTATGAATAGATATTTAGATTCTGAT
The DNA here is from genome assembly GCA_033296515.1 of Macrochelys suwanniensis. NCBI lineage: Eukaryota > Metazoa > Chordata > Testudines > Chelydridae > Macrochelys > Macrochelys suwanniensis. The sequence goes on along the minus strand of CM065786.1, from coordinate 39,483,331 downwards.
CTTATTTACACTAATGGAATTCAAAATTTACTCATTTTACTTCAGTGGAGTTAGCCCAGTTTTTATGAATTCATAAACAGATTGCACCCTATGTTCTCAAGGAGACAATTTTGTCATCAGTTGATTATATACGAGAAGGAGCTCAGAATGAAATCTCTATCAAGGAGAAATTATGGACATTTTAATTCTTCGTAAATAACCTCCACACAATCAGTTTCTTTAATGCAGCTTTGATCTCCTTGTTCCTCATGCTGTAGATGATCGGATTCATCACTGGAGGCACCAGGGAATAGAGAACACCCACTAAGAGATCTAGACTGGATGCTGAGCTGGAGGTGGGTTTCAGGTACTCAAACATGCCAGTAGAAAGAAACAAGGAGACCACAGTGAGGTGAGGGAGGCAGGTGGAGAAGGCTTTATGCCGGCCCTGTTCAGAGGGGATTCTCAGCACTGCTTTGAAGATCTGAACATAAGACACAATTATAAAAACAAAGCAATTTAAACATAAAAACATACTAAAGGCAAGAAGCCCAAGTTCACTGAGGTATGAGTCAGAGCAGGTGAGCTTGAGTAGCTGGGGGATTTCACAGAAGAACTGGTTGATGACATTGGACTGGCAGAAGGGTAACGTGAAGGTGTTCCCGGTGTGCAGTGCAGAGTAGACAATACCAGCAATCCAGGCACTGGCTGCCATTTGGACACAAGCTCTCCTGTTCATCACTCTCTCGTAGTGCAGTGGTTGGCAGATGGCGACATGTCGGTCATACGCCATTATGGTGAGTAAGGCAAGATCAGTTGAAGTGAAGACTACAAATAGAAAGACTTGGGCGACACATCCAGGATAAGAAATCAACCTGGTGTTCATAAGCGAATTGGCCATGGATTTTGGGATGGTGACAGAGATGGAGCCGAGGTCTAGGATGGACAGGTTCACCAGGAAGAAGTACATGGGGGTGTGAAGATGGTGGTCAAGGATTATGGCTGAGATGATAAGAAGATTCCCTATCAGGCCTGCCAGGTAAATCACCAGAAACACCATAAAGTGCAAAATCTGCAGCTCCCGAATGTCAGAGAATCCCAAAAGAAGGAACTCGATCACTGTGGTTTGGTTGGACATTTTCTTTCTCGGTTCATTGTGTGATGGCTGTGGAAGGAAGGACAAAGACAGTGGGGGGATTACAGTGACAGAGGGAATGGCTCTGATTCCACAGAGCAATATCTCATAATGTGAGTGTCAAAAATGCACAGCGCTCGTCACTGCTGTGAACTAGAAGTGGTGAATTATCACAGGAATGTAAAGTCAATGGAGCTGCATCAGTTTGCACCATATAAAGATCTGCCCCAGGATGTGACTTGATAAAATGCCGTGTGGAGGATGAAGGAAAGTACAACCCAATGCAACAATTCTAACCAAGCTGGATCCCCTATTGCTACAAACAGCAGGCTGTGAACTTGGGCTTGAAAATAAAATGCTAAAATGCCAACACGGCCTGATATCCACTTTCCGGGGAAATATGACATAGACTCACTCAGTATCCTGCATTAGAGCTCGTCTGTAGTGATTCCACTGAACCATCACATCGATGGCCTGCTGCCTGCTTATGTATTGATTTATGATACAAGATCCCACATCCATCTCTGTGTACCGACGGGCTAGCAGAATCGCTCAGCTACCTCTGTGCTGCATGGTTTACCTCTGTCACTTTATGTCTGTGCAGGTCAGTGGCCGTCAGGAGACTTGGGTTCTATTCTTGGCTCTGCCTCTGACCTGCTGTGTGACCTTGGGTCAGTCACTTCCCTGTGCCTCTGTTTCCCCTCCCGCCCTTTCTCTGCCTTGTCTGCTTGTACTGTGAGCCCTTTTGCGGATGGGCTGTGTCTTATTATGTGTATGTTCTGTGCCCCCATTTACATCATTTGGCTTTAGCCAGCAGTAGTGTGGGACAGAGGATATGGCGCTAGAGCAGAATATCTAGGTTGTAATCCCATTGACATCCTCTATGTCCTTGGCAGCGATAAGAGAGACAGACTTTGGGTATTGGCTTCAATTCTCTGTTCTCCATTTAAGGCACTAGTATGTTTAATACCAATGTTGTTGGCTGCCAACTTTGCTGCTTACTCAGTTTTATGAATCACCAAGTATCCCTTTGGAACAGAAATAAACACCATTGCAATAGAGTGACTGGGTTCAAATTTTACTGCTATTGGACAGTATCAACATTCCCACTCTTGCTTACATCAAAGTTTCCAATCTGGGGTATTCATATATGTTTTATTTAAATTGTTTCAAAGAAAAACTGGGTTTTCAATTCAAGAAATATTCTGGAGAACCCTGTGTTATTCTTGAAACACAACTCAGGTATTGGAAAAGTCAAAATAATGTTTCTTTATTTAAGTGAAAATGTTTCACGTTCCAGCAATTTACCTGAAATTGTCTGGTTAGTTCTCAATGAGTAAAAACAAAACAAAAAACAATTGGTTTTTATAATATCTATGAAAAGTCAGCGGTTTGTGGATGGGGAAAAAAAACAACAACCTCCGAGTAGCTCTAAATGTTTGATTAAATTATATAAAAAGACTTGAAAAGTACCAGTTGTTATGTTACTCCAAGTTCTGTTATGAAATTTAACCAGCATATAAATACCTACACATCTGTGATTGAAATAAGAAACTTACTGCGCCGGTCTTTGTGGAATGTTTCCCGGCCCATCATGCATGGGACTCTTCACAGCCAGGATCCTTCAGTCATTGCCCGTCTGTAGAAATAATGCCCCAGTCGCTGTGTTATGCAGCAGCTGTTTCCCTCTCGCTTCACCATGTTTCCCAAGCTGCTGGGTCTTGTGCAGTTCCTAGCAGGCAGGGACCCACTCCACAGACGGGTGCTCCCTGCTCCCCATGTCGGGCAGGCTTGGCTGAGAGGTGAAGGACAAAATAGGATGGGGGCAGAGAGCCCCTCCCAGCACTGAAACTGATCCCGGCTTGTTCAGGCTGCTTGTTCACAACCCAGGATGTCCCAGTTCCGGGGCTAAATAGTTGGATCCGGTCTGCAGGGCTGTGATCTGAGCTCTGATCTCATCTCAGGGGCAAACAACCTGGACAAGCTGCTCTAGCTGACCCTAACCCCCAGAGGGGAACAGCACCTGCCCTGGATCTCAGATGATGGCAGCACCCTGAAAGGACCCCTGGCTACACACAAGGCCGGGCTGAGGCCCAAAGTGTGTCCAAAGGAGATTACACAACACACTATATATTTGTAACACAGACATGTGACCTACAATAGCTCAGAGCCCAGTGGCACCAGAGCCCCAGCTGGCCTGGAATAGCCTGTTCCTTCATTAACACTATAGAATTACCTCTGACAGAGCAGAGATTTTCCCCCCCTGCATTGGATCAGCAGCTCTTGGGATGCAGCCACCAGAGGAAGCCACAGCTCAGGCTGCTCTGGGTGTTTGATGTTGGTCACTAAGAAGCAGCCAGAGGCAAACACTAAAAGCTCCCAGCTACGTCCTAAACTGGTGTAAATTGATACAGTTCCATTGAGTTCCGGGTAGTTAGGGCTCTTTACACCAAAGGAAATTTGGCCATTGGCCAATGGAGCTACTTTGATTTCCATTTCCTGGTTCTGGCCCTAAGACACCCATGCAGCTCTGTCAGTTTTCACCAGCTGGGGAATCAGGCCTCATTAACTGCACTGGAGCTACTGCTGATTTACGCCAGCTGTGGTTCTTGCTCATTGACACCAATGGAATTATGGCCGATACACACCTGCTGGGCATCCCGCCTCATTAAACAGCTTCAGATCCATTTCCTTTGTCTGTGAATCTGAACTGAAGATGAGGCAGGAGGTTTATGCTGAGCTGTTGTGTGAACTTGAATGGGAAACGGAGGTGGTCTCTATATTTGTGTCTGACTGAATAGGAAGTTGGTGAGATCACAATGGAGAGGGGACGGGTTACAAGGCACCTCTCACTATTGATATGGTCAGTGGTCTGAGAGCCCCCGGTTGAAAGGCATTCACAGGGACATAGAAGTCCGCTGGTGGGAGGGCGGGAGGTTCATGTTTCAGGGTTGGGGCTTAAGAGGGGAAGAAGAAATTGTCTTCAGTGGGCTGACTATAAACTGAGGTTGGAATTTTCTCACAATATGGTTTTGTTCTTCAGAAAAGGCTAATTCATTGAAACTCTGTTCACAGGAAAGGGTTGGTTGGTTTTGATGAATCTCCTAATCTGATTTCTATTAGAAGGTTAAAATTTGCTAAAATGTCCATTTTTGTCAATTTGAAAAAAAACCATTTGGAAATTTCAGTTAATTCATTCTAAAGAAAAGGTGAAAATTAAAGGGTCAAAATCAAAATGAAACTTTGCCCTGCAGCATGGGGCGCAGGTCGCCTGCTAGGATCACCTGGATGTGCCCCAGCTGACCTGTCTTTGTCAGGGCCTAGGGCACAGGTGAGACCTCAGTCTGCCCAGGTCTAAGCCTGTGGCTCACAACAGGGCAGTCTGCTTTGGACTGAAATACTTTAGTTTAACTGAAGTCATTGGGCTCAATAGAGGGGAGGGATTTGTTGTGTATTTGGTTGTCGTGGTAATAGCACCTTGTTGTTGCTATGGCAACTGAGTGATTATTATAGGATAGCCCAGCCAGTTTTGGATGGTTTGTTTAGTTGAGTGTGTGAAAATAAATGGCTGCTTTTAAGGCCCTCAGCTCTCTGCATCTCAAGTGATTTCTTCCTAAAACTGCTGCCCCAAGGATACAAGAAAGTGGCGACGAGGGTGGGATCCCTGTGCTGCCCCAGCAACAGAAGGAAGTAGAAGTCAAGGTAAAAAAGAAAAGAAAAGAAAAGAAAACCCTACGAAAATCTTTTAGCTGTTAGAAGGGGGTGAGAATTGGCTTGTTTGCACTGACTGTGAAACCTGTAACTAAAACCATGGCTACACTTACAGGGCCCCTGGAACCTTTTGAGGAGATTATAGTGCAATGTCATGTGTATACTGAGCGTTTTGACCTTTTTGTTATTGAAATGACATTACAGAAGAGAAGAAGGTGCCAATATACTTAAGTGTTGTAGGGGCTAAAACCTTCTCCCTGCTATGCAGATTACTACACTTTGTTAAACTTGAGACCAAATCTTACAGTGACATTGTGGAAATCCTGGGGTCCCATTTCCGCCCCAAAACCACTGGTATGGCGATGTTAGCAGTATAAGACAGATAGATAGGGGTGTATGTACATTAATGGATAGATATTTAGATTCTGATCTTATTTACACTGGTGTAATTCTAAGTTAACTAATTTTACTTCAATGAAGATAGTCCGGATGTTATGAATTCGTAAACTGTTTTCACTCTATGTTCTCAAGGAGACAATTTTGTCATCAGTCGATTATACCCAAGAAGAAGCTCAGAATGAAATCTCAATCAAGTGCCAATGACGGATATTTTAATTCTTCAGGAATCACCTCTACACAATCAGTTTCTTTAATGCAGCTTTGATCTCCTTGTTCCTCATGCTGTAGATGATCGGATTCATCACTGGAGGCACCAGGGAATAGAGAACACCCACCATGAGATCCAGACCTGATGCTGAGCTGGAAGCGGGTTTCAGATAAGCAAAGGAGCCAGTGGAAAGAAACAAAGAGACCACAGTGAGGTGAGGGAGGCAGGTGGAGAAGGCTTTACGCTGGCCCTGCTCAGAGGGGATTCTCAGCACTGCTTTGAAGATCTGAACATAAGATACCATTATAAAAACAAAGCAGTTAAAACCTAAAAACGCACTGAACGCAATAGCTCCAAGTTCACTGAGGTACGAGTCAGAGCAGGTGAGCTTGAGTAGCTGGGGGATTTCACAGAAGAACTGGTTGATGACATTGGACTGGCAGAAGGGTAACCTGAAGGTGTTCCCGGTGTGCAAGGCAGACCAGACAATACCAGTAATCCAGGCACTGGCTGCCATGTGGACACACGCTCTCCTGTTCATCACTCTCTCGTAGTGCAGTGGTTGGCAGATGGCGACGTATCGGTCGTACGCCATAATTGTGAGTAAGGCAAGATCAGTTGCAGTGAAGACTAAAAAGAGAAAGACCTGGGTAACGCATCCAGGATAAGAAATCACCCTGGTGTTCATGAGGGAATTGGTCATGGATTTTGGGATGGTGACAGAGATGGAGCCGAGGTCTAGGATGGACAGATTCATCAGGAAGAAATACATGGGGGTGTGAAGATGGTGGTCGAGGGCTACGGCTGTGATGATGAGAAGATTCCCCATCAGGCCTGTCAGGTAAATCACTAGAAACATGACAAAGTGCAAAATCTGCAGCTCCCGAACATCAGAGAATCCCAGGAGAAGGAACTCGGTCACCATGGTTCGGTTGGACATTTTCTTTCTCAGTTTATTGTGTGATGGCTGTAGAGGGAAGAACAAAACAGTGGTGGGGATTACAGTGACAGAGGGAGTAGCCCTAATTTAATGCAGCAATATCTTATGATGTGAATGTCAACAATGCACAGCGCTCATCACTGTGATTAATGGGAGTGTTGAGTTTTCACTTGAATGTAAATTGGCACCGCTCCCTTAAAGTCAATGGAGCTGTATCAGTTTGCACCATGTAAAGATCTGCCCCAGGATGTGACTTAATAAAATGCCGTGTGGAGGATGGAGTAAAGTACAACTCAATGCAACGATTCTAGCCAAGATGGATCCTCTCTTCCAATGAACAGCAGGCTCTGGACTTCAGCATTAAACTAAAATTCTAAAATGCCAACAATGCCTGATATCCATTTGCTGGGAAATATGACATAGACTCACACAGTATGATGCATGAGAGCTCGTCTGTACTGATTCCACTGCAGCACCTCACCGATGGCCTCTTGCCTGCTTATATAGTGATTTATGACACAAGATCCCACTTCCATCTCTGTGTACCGACGGGCTAGCAGAATCGCTCAGCTACCTCTCTGCTGCATCGTTTACCTCTGTCACTTTATTTCTGTGCGGGTCAGTGGCCATCAGGAGACTTGGGTTCTATGCTTGGCTCTACCATTGACCTGCTGTGTGACCTTGTCCCAGTCACTTCTCCTCCCTGTGCCTCTGTTTCCCCTCCCTCCATCCCATTCTCTGCCTCGTCTGTTAGGACTGTGAGCTCTGCGGGGGATGGGCTGTGTCTTGTTATGTGTATGTTCGGTGCCCCCATTTACAGCATTTGTGTTTAGCCAGCAGCAGTGTGAGACAGAGGATACGGCGCTAGAGCAGGAGATCTAGGTTCTAATCCCATTCACCTCCTCTATGTCCTGGGGCAGGGTTAAGAGAGACAGGCTTTGGCTGGGAGCTTCAATTGACTGTTCCCCATCTAAGGCACTAGTATGCTTCAGAAATATGCTGTGGGCTACCAACTGTGCTGCTTACTCAGTTTTGCCATTCAACAAGTGTCCCTTTGGAACAGAAATATACACTGGTGCAATAGAGTGACTGGGTTCAAATTGTACTAATACTGGACAATGTTAATATTCCCAACCCGGTTGGAATTAAATTTTCCAATCTGGAATATTCAGACATTTTCTGTTTACATTATTTCAAAGGAAAACTGGGGGTGTAAATATGGTGGTCATGGGCTATGGCTGAAGCGATGAGAAGGGGGAAGGACAAAGACAATGGTCAGGATTACAGAGACAGAGGAAATGGCCCTGATTTCCCTCAGTAATATCTCATGGTAGGAGTGTGAATGGTGCACAGAACTCATCACTGCCATTAACTAGGAGAGGCTATTTAACTAGTGTAAATTGGCACAACTCCCTTAATATGCATGGAGCTGCATCAGTTCACACGGTCTGAAGATCTGGCTCAGGATGTGGCTTGTTAAAATACCGTATGAAGGATGGAGCAGTGGCGTAGCCAGGTTTAGAGCACAGTGGGAGCGGTGGTAGAAAAGGGAGCCGGGAGCAAAAAGCGTCGGGAGCAAAAAAGGCGCCGGGAGCCAAAAAAAATGTTCTGCTCCGGCTGCAGCTCAAGAGCAAAAGGCGTTGGAGCACAAAAAAGGCACCGCTTCTGCTCAGTGGGGGAGTGGCCACACCCCCTGATCCCCCCCGGTGACGCTAGTGGGATGGAGCAAACACATCCAACCCCATTGATCTAGCCAAGATATTTCCCTTATTGGGGATATATGCAAACTTGGACGAAGGGGTAACATACTAAAAAGCTATTGCTGCCTGATTTCCAGTTTCTGAGGAAATATGACCTGGACTCAGAAAGCATCCCCAATGACAGCTCACTTGTAAGGATTCACTGCAATACCACACAGACACCTGCTGCCTGTTTCCATAACTGATCTGTGGCACCAAATTCCAGCTGCATTTCCATCGCTGTGTGACGAGGGGCTAATAGCATCGCTCAGCTACATCTGTGTTGTGTAATTTCCCTCTTTGCCTGTATATCTGACTTTTGCCATTCAGTGGCAATCAGGAGACTTGTTTTCTATTCTTGGTTCTGCCACGGACATGCTGTGAGACCTAGGGCCAGTCACTTACCCTCTCCGTACCTCTTTTTCCCCTCCCTCCCTTTCTCTGTCCTGTCCACTTGAGTTGTAAACTCTCTGGGATATAGGCTGTATCTTACTTTATATGTTTGCTGTCCAACTATTAAGAAAATTTCTATTTAGCAGGCATCAGTGTGGGACAAAGGATATGGTGCTAGAGCAGGAGATCTGGGGTCTAGCCACATTGCCCTCTTCTATGTAATTGAGCAAAGACAGGCTTTAGCTGGGGGCTTCATCTCTCTGTACCTCATTTTAAAGGTGACTGCATGTAGAAAACATAGTCTCTGGTTATCAACTTTGCTGCCTACTCAGTTTTACCATCCTGCAAGTATCTCTTTGAAACAGAAATAAACGTGGTTGAAATAGAGGGTGTTATTGGACAATATCGATGCTGTCCCGCTGGCTTAGTTATAAGTTTCCAATCTTGGGAATTCAAATATTTTCTGTTTAATTTATTTCCAAGGCAAACAGGGCTTTAAATTGAAAACATTTTTATGATAGGTCTGTGTCATCCTTAAAATGAACATATGTATTGGAAAAATCTTTTTTTTCTGAAAACAGTGAAATTTTTTCAGCATTTTTTACTAGCAATTGTTTGGTTCTTGATTCACAAAACCAAAAAATGGTTTGGTTTCCCCAACGTCAATGAAAATTTATTTTTTTTATGCTGGAAAATTGAGCATCTCTAGATGTTTGATTAATTGATAGTAAAGTTTACAAAGAGTTCCAATTGTAACTGATAGGTCTGGTGTTACATTGCACCAGTATATTAGCAACCAAAGATATTTAAGTGAAATTGCAAACTTACAGTGATGGTCTTTGTGGAATGTTTCCCAGCCTGTGAAGCATTGAAGAGTCCACTGCCAGGATTCTTCAGTCATTGTCTGTCTGTGCACCTGTCAATAACGCCTCATCACTGTGTTATCCAGCTGCTGTCTCCCAGTCCCTTTGCGATATCCCCTCAATTGCTGGGTCTCTCTGCAGTTACTAGCAGACAGGGATCCACTCTACGGATGGGTGCTCCCCTCTTTGGGCAGGCTTGGCTGAAAGGTGAAGTACTAAATGGGATTGGGGACTGAAAGCCCCTCCAGGCTCTGAAACTGATCCGGGCTTGTGCAGGATTCAGACACAATCATAGCCCAGGATGTCCCTTGCCTGGGGCTAAATAGCTGAATCTGCTCTGCAGGGCTGTGAGCCGAGCTCTGATCTCACCTCAGGAACAATCCATCTTGCCAACCTGCCCTTGCCAACCCTAACCCAACAGAGGGAGAAGAGCACCCAGCTTAGATCTCACACGATGGCAGCATACCTGCAAGGACCCTTGGTTAAAGACAAGTCAGGGCTGAGTCCCATGGGGCATCCCAAGGAGATTGCAGAATAGAATGTACATTGGTAGAACAGACACGTGACCTACAATAGCTCAGAGCCCCAGACGGCCTGGAATAGTCTGGTGAATCAGGCCTCATTAACTGGAGCTACTGGTGATTTTCACCAGCTGGGGATCTGTTCCCTTAAACAATTTCTAATCCATTTTATTTGGGTTCTGTGAATCTGAACTGAATGAAAGACAAAAGTTCCTATTCAGACGGCATTTTCTTAGCTCTTTGCCCCATGGGATTAATCTCCAAAGTGTAACTTTTAATGGCAAAGGAGCAATACATTCCCACTGGGGACATAGCTTTGGAGGAATTCAGTGTTGCAGAGATTTTCTGTATCTGAATTTCAACTTCTATAGGGATGGATGGCCCAACCTTCTTTCTTTCTTTCTTTCTTTCTTTCTTTCTTTCTTTCTTTCTTTCTTTCTTTCTTTCTTTCTTTCTTTCTTTCTTTCTTTCTTTCTTTCTTTCTTTCTTTCTGCAATTCTATATGCATTAGAGCAGACAACCCAAAAAGAAAAGGCACATTAGACTGCAGGTACAATGCTGCATGACATCTTAAAACTGTTTATTTTATTTCACACTGATTGAAGCTATGTCAGAGAGACTGAACAAATAAGAAGGATCAGATCCCCATCTGTTGTTAATCAATTGTAGCTCCATTGAAGATACTCATGGCTTAGAACCTCCATCCCATTTTAATAACCCCAAAATAGTCAAAGATGTTGAGATCATGGTTCATAGACAGAATTGTGTGAGGTGGGCACCCAGCTGGGAAATTGGCTGATGAATCATAGATACATTAGGTCTGGGGCTGCTAGATAACAGAACAGGGATGGTGAGGGATCATAGAGTGCGGAAAGGCCCAGTCACAGATACCCACCCAGAGAAAGCACCTACTCCAGCATGAGGCAGGCAACCTCAGAGGTACTCCCAGAAAGAGTGGGGAGAATTGGTGGCACATCTGTAAAACACTGGAATGTATCTGTCCGAATTGATCCATGTGGTAAAGTTCACTCCCCATCTGGAGTTAATGTTTTGACTGTATCAGGCTGTCTGAGGTCTCAGGCAGGTGGCACTGGGTCAGTTTCACTCAAAGCAGTCTAATCCTTTCAGAGAAATTGGTTCAGGCTCTCTGCAGACTCAGGGAGATGTTGCTCTATTGGTTACACTTGACTGTCATCTTAGTCATGGGTGATGTTTTCAAGCTTTTCAGTCCATGAAGAATAGAAAATTACTTTTGTTTAAAAAAATAATAAAAAAACTGAGAATCTGCTGTAATTCCATGACTCCTGGAGCTGGGGCCCTGGGCTAGGTCTACAGGGCTTAACCCCCAATCCAGTTACTAATGGTATCCTACTGTCACATTTCCATATGAACAGTTTCTGTAGTTTATGCAGGGATGTTATGGGATGTTGAATGGGCAAGGTGGGTAGTCCCCATAATTTTGTCTGGGTGGACAGGCAGAGGATCACACATGAGAGAGGATGCTTCCATAACACAATCTCTCTATTTGTGTACAGCCCATGTGCTCTAAAAAATAGTCTGAGAACTTCAAGACAGAAAAGTCTGTCTAGTTGGGTCCCTTTTCAGGATTCAGACCAAAGAAAAGCATGGTTTGAAAATAGGGCTCAAAATAATTATTGCAAATATTGTCTTAATATTAACAAGATGGCAAATGCTAATGGGGAAGGATTCCTAAAAATACATGGACTAGGCTGCGGCTATACCATTGTAGTGTTAAAAGCGGAAAGAAGACCTTAGACTCCCAAGTTACTAAGGCCAAGTTTTAAAGATTTTTAGGTGCCTCTAGGAAATTATTGGGGCACTTTGGAAAATGGGAGTTCAGCTCCCTAAAGTAACACTTTTATTCTAACAACATTCCTTAGCCTCCTTCCCTTTAGTTGTAACAATTACTCCCTCCCTTTACTGTAACAATTACAATAACATTACTACAACAACAATGCTCAGTGCATCATGAGCCTTCTGAAGACACCCAACATGACAAACTTTGCATTGGATACCACATGATCATTTTACAAAGTTGAACATGAGGTGCGGGTTATTCCCCTGAGGTACAGAGCATGACACACGTACAGGATAAAAAATAGACCTAGTTTTCATGAGGGAATTGGCCATGGATTTGGGGATGGTGACAGAGATGGAGCCGAGGTCTAAGATGGACAGGTTCACCAGGAAGAAGGATATGGGGCTGTGAAGATGGTGGTCGAGGACTATGGCTGAGATGTTGAGAAAATTCCCCATCAAGCCTGCCAGGTAAATCATCAGAAACACCACAAAGTGAAAAATCTGCAGCTCCCGAACGTCAGAGAATCCCAGGATCAGGAACTCGGACACCGTGGTTTGATTGGACATTTTCTTTCTCAGTTCATTGTGTGATGGCTGTGAAGGGAAGGACAGAGACAAGAGTCGGGAATACAGTGACAGAGGGTATGAACCTGATTTCATTTGTTCAATCATTCCGACATACCTACAGCAAGTGGGAATTAGTCATTTTTAGGATGTCATAAACCATTGTATTTGCAGCCCAATGATCCTTTCATATTAGTGTTGTATGTAGGAAGAAAACTTATCATACTGAGATAAAGAAAGAAAGAAAGAAAGAAAGAAAGAAAGAAAGAAAGAAAGAAAGAAAGAAAGATGGTCCATTCATCCCAATATAAACACAGAAAATCTTAGTAACACTAAATTCCTGCAAAGTTCAGTCCCAGTGGGAATGAATCGCTCCTTAGCCATTAAAAATTACACTCTTGCAATTAATCCCCTGGGGCAAAGAGCTAAGAAAGTGCAGATTGGTTTGGAACTTTTGTCTCATCTTCAGTTCAGTTTCTCAGGAATAGAATATAGACTTGAAACTGAAGAATGGGCCAGATCCGCAGCTAGTGTAAATTAAGGTAGCTCCATTGAAATCAAAAGGCTACATCTCCACTTGGCGTAAACAGGCCTAACTACTCAGAACTCAATGGAACTGTGTCAATTTACATCTGTGGAGTGGGTCCCTGCCTGCTGGGAACTGCAGAGAGACCCAGCAACTCAGGAAATATGGTGACGGGGCAGGGAAACAGCTGCTGGATAACACAGTTATGGGGTGTTATTGAGAGATATAGGGATAGAGAATGACAGAAGAATCCTGGCAGTGGACTGTCCAGTTCTTCACAGGCTGGGAAATATTCCCCGAAGACCAACACTGCAAGTTTACTTTTTCAGTTAAATATGCTTGGGTATAAATATACTGGAGCAATGTAATAATAGAACTATGAATTGCATTACAACTCCTTTAAGACTTCTCCTCTCATTTCATGAAACATCTAGAGCTCCTGAATTTTTTCCCAAGAAGAAAAATACCCCAATTGTCTTAGAAACTGAAAAAAACCTACTTTTTTTGGGTGTTAATCAAGAACCAAACAATTGCTGGTAAAATCTGCTGAAAACTGGGAAATTTTCACTAATGCTTTGAATTATTTTTTTGATGTTTACAATATAAATGTTTTTAAGAATAGCAGGGACTTCCTATGAAAATTTCTTCAGCTGAAAACCCAGTTCTCCTTTGAAATGATTTACACAGAAAATATCTGAATTCCTCAGATTGGAAACTTAAAATTAAACCACAAAAACAATGAAGACTCCGGTGGGACACTAAAGACGAACAGATTTATTTGGGCATAAGCTTCCGCGGGTAAAAAACCCAATTCTTCAGATGCATGGAGTGCAAATTACAGATAAAAGTATGCCTGTATCTGCAATTTTCACTCCATGCATTTGAAGAAGTGGGTTTTTGACCCACGAAAGCTTCTGCCTAAATTAATCTGTTAGTCTTTAAGGTGCCATCGGACTCCTTTTTATTTTTGTGGATACAGACTAACACGGTTACCCCTCTGATAATTAAGTCAGGGTGCCAACATTGATATTGTCCAATAACACCACACTTTCAAACCTAATCCCTCTATTGGAATCCCGATTATTGCTGTTTCAAAGGGATACTTGCAGGATTGAAAAACTGAGTAAGCGGTAAATTTGACACTCACAGAATATGTTTGATACGTGCAGGCTCCTTTAAATTGAGGCACAGAGAGTTGAAGCCCCCAGCCAAAGCCTGTCTTTGCTCACTTACATTGAAGAGGGCAATGTGGCTAGATCCCAGATCTCCTGCTCCAGCACTGTATCCTCTGTCCCCCACAGATGCCTGCTAAACAGAAATGTTCTCAACAGGTGGACAGAACACACACATAGTAAGACCCAGCCGATGAACCAAAGAGTTTACAACTGAAGCAGACAAGGCAGAGAAAGGGAGGGAGGAGAAACAGAGGCTGAGGGAGGGGAAGTGACTGGCCCAAGGTCATTCAGCAGGTCAGTGGCAGAATCAAGAATAGAAACCAAAGCTCCAGACAGCTACTGAACTGCACAGCACAGACATAAAGTCAGAGGGAAATGATATGCATAGAATTAGCTGAGTGATGCTATTAGCCCCTCAGCACACAGAGATGGAAATGAAGCTGGGATTTGGTGCCATAAATCAATTAGGAAAGAGGCAGCAGGCCGTCCATGTGGTGTTGCAGTGGAAACATTACAAATGAGCTGTCGTATGCGATGCTTTGTTACTCCATGTCATATTTCCTAAGGGCTTGTCTTGAGCCCAGGGCTACACTAGGGGAGGGGGTCGATCTATGATACGCAACTTCAGCTACGTGAATAGCGTAGCTGAAGTCGGCGTATCGTAATCGACTTACCTGGCCATGAGGACGGCGGCGAGTCGATTGCTGCCGCTCCCCCATCGACTCCGCTTCCGCCTTTCGATGAAGTGGATTTCCGGAACCGACGGGGAGCGCGATCGGGGATCGATTAAAGGCGTCTTAACGATACGCGAAAAATCGATCCCCGATAGATCGATTGCTACCCGCCGATCCGGCGGGTAGTGAAGACAAGCCCATAGGCACCGACTTCCCTTCTTTCCCATGGGTGCTTGACCCGCCTCTGTCTCCGGCCCCGACCCCACTTCACCCCTTGCATGAGACCCCTCCCTTGCCCCACCATTTCCCTTCCCTTACCCGACCCCATTTCAATCCCTTCCCCCCAAACCCCACCCCAACTCCGTTCCCTCCCTGATAATATTCCAAGTCCTTCCCCAAATCCCCACCCAGGACCTGCCTCCTCTCCTGAGTGCGCCACGTTCCCACTCTTCCACCTCCCTTCAGAGAGCAGGAAAAAGCCCAGTCAGAGACATCCACCCAGAGGAAGGACGATCTCTAGCAGGACAAATGCCTCCTCAGAGGTACCCTGGAAAGAGTGGAGAGAAGTGGTGCCACATCTGTAGAAAACTGGGTTTATCTCCCAGAATTCCCCATCTGTCCACTGATGGTGAGAGCAGTCCCAGAGCAGCCACCTGCACCTCAGCCTTATGGAGTTAACTTTGTGACTGGTTCAGTCTCTCTGCAGACTCAGGAAGATGTAGATGCATCATTATACCCCATGCAGTTTACCCCTCTCAGAGCAATTGTCTCAGGCTGTCTATAGACTGAGGCAGGCGTTGCATTGGTTAACTGAGGACAGCCAACTCCATCCCATGAGTGATTGGCTCAGGCAAGACTCAGGCAGCCATGGCTCTATTGATTACACTTAGCTTTTGTCTTGGGGAATATTTTCAAGCTTTCCTTCTCAACCACGAGGACTAGAAAATGGCTATCGGTTAGGAAATGGAAGCTGAGATTCTGTTGTAATGTCGTGACACCTGGAGCTGAGGCCCTGGAAACTCGTTTATAGTCCTTAAACTTTAATCCAGCCCTAAATGCTTTCCTAATACCATGTTTCCATACGCAGAGTTGCTCATGTTGGGAGATTGTGTGAACTTGAACTGGCAAGGGACATAGTCTCTATAATCGTGTCTGGGAGGAGAGGCAGTTGCTGGGATGATGAAGGAGAGCGGACGTGAGCACAAGACACTCTCTGTAATAACATTAAAATAATTGTTTTAAAAGGAACTCAGCGAGCCACACACCTACAGAATTTTTTTTTCAATTCTCTCAAACCTCCCCAAAAAACCCTTCAAGGAGATTATGACACCGACACCTTGAATAAATAACAGAATAGTCTGATTCCCACCTTTCATCAAACATATTCCACCCTGAAAATTCCTACCGCTAAAAGTAATCTGGAACAAACAACAAAAAGTCAATCAATGAATCAATAAAATGAAATATGAAAAAGAAAGAATCTAGCAAACAAACAAGCCAAACCTCTCAAACCCCAACCACAATTTTTACCACATAAAAGGAGAAGAGAAAGAGTCTTCATGTTCACTAGTGTCTTAGCTATGGCTGTTGATATTCTGTGCAACATGCTCAGGTATCATGGCCATGTTAGCAGTATAGGACAGATTGATAGGGGTGTATGTACATTTATGGATAGATATTTAGATTCTGATCTTATTTACACTGGTGTAATTTGAAATTAACTCATTTAACATCAGTGGAGTTAGACCAGATTTTATGAATTCGTAAACAGATTGTACCCTATGTTCTCAAGGAGACAATTTTGTCATCAGTTGCTTATATCCAAGAAGAAGCTCAAAATGAAATCTCAATCAAGTACCAATGATGGACATTTTAATTCTTGGGGAATAACGTCGACACAATAAGTTTCGTTAATGCAGCTTTGATCTTCTTGTTCCTCATGCTGTAGATGATTGGATTCATCACTGGGGGCACAAGGGAATAGAGAACACCCACCATGAGATCCAGACCTGATGCTGAGCTGGAAGTGGGTTTCAGGTAGGCAAAGAAGCCAGTGGAAAGAAACAAAGAGACCACAGTGAGGTGAGGGAGGCAGGTGGAGAAGGCTTTATGCTGGTCCTGCTCAGAGGGGATTCTCAGCACTGCTTTGAAGATCTGAACATAAGACACAATTATAAAAACAAAGCAGTTTAAACTTAAAAACACACCAAAGGCAAGAAGCCCAAGTTCACTGAGGTGCGAGTTAGAGCAGGTGAGCTTGAGTAGCTGGGGGATTTCACAGAAGAACTGGTTGATGACATTGGACTGGCAGAAGGGTAACCTGAAGGTGTTCCCGGTGTGCAGGGCAGAGTAGACAATACCAGTAATCCAGGCACTGGCTGCCATGTGGACACACGCTCTCCTGTTCATTACTGTCTCGTAGTGCAGTGGTTGGCAGATGGCGACCTGTCGGTCGTACGCCATGATGGTGAGTAAGGCAATATCAGCTGCAGTGAAGACTAAAAAGAGAAAGACCTGGGTCACACATCCAGGGTAAGAAATCACCCTGGTGTTCATGAGGGTATTGGCCATGGATTTGGGAATGGTGACAGAGATGGAGCCGAGATCTAGGATGGACAGATTCATCAGGAAGAAGTACATGGGTGTGTGAAGACGGTGGTCGAGAGCTACGGCTGAGATTATGAGAATATTCCCCATCAGGCCGGCCAGGTAAATCACTAGAAACACCACAAAGTGCAAAATCTGCATCTCCCGAATGTCAGAGAATCCCAGGAGAAGGAACTCGGTCACCGTGGTTTGGTTGGATATTTTCACTCTCAGCTCATTGTGTGATGGCTGTGGAGGGAAAACAAAGACAGTGCTGGGGATAACAGTGACAGAGGCAATCGCCCTGATTCCATGCAGAAATATCTCATGATGTGAGTGTCATCAATGCACAGCCCTCGTCACTGCCCTTAACTAGAAGTGGTGAGTTATCACATGAATGAAAATTGGCACGGCTCCCTTAAATTGGAGCTGTATCAGTTTGCACCATGTAAAGATCTGCCCCAGGATGTGACTTGATAAAATGCCGTGTGGAGGATGGAGCAAAGTACAACCCAACGCAACATTATAGCCTGGCTGGATCCTCTCTTCCAATAAACAGCAGGCTTAATATCGCTTAATATGCTGCATGAGAGGTCGTCTGGACTTGGGAATGAAACTAAAATGCTAAAATGCCAACAACTGCTTCATATCCACATTGCGGCGAAATATGACACAGACTCACTTAGTATCCTACATGAGAGCGCCTCTGTAGTGATTCCACTGCAGCACCACATCGATGGCCTGTTGCCTGCTTATGTAGTGATTTATGACACCAGATCCCATTTCCATCTCTGTGTTCTGATGGGCTAGCAGAATCGCTCAGCTACCTCTCTGCTGCATTGTTTACCTCTGTCACTTTACGTCTGTGCAGGTCAGTGGCCATCAGGAGACTTGGGTTCTATTCTTGGCTCTGCCACTGACCTGCTCTGTGACCTTGGGCCAGTCACTTCCCCTCCCTGTGCCTCTGTTTCCCCTCCCTCCATCCCATTCTCTGCCTCGTCTGCTAGGACTGTGAGCTCTGCGGAGGATGGGCTGTGTCTTGTTATGTGTATGTTCGGTGCCCCCATTAGTGTTTAGCCAGCATCAGTGTGAGACAGAGGATATGGCACTAGAGCACGAGATCTAGGTTCTAATCCCATTAACCTCCTCTGTGTCCTAGGGCAGGGTTAAGAGAGACAGTGTTTGGCTGGGAGCTTTAATTGACTGTTCCCCATCTAAGGCACTAGTATGATTAATAACTATGCTCTGGGCTACCAACTTTGCTGCTTACTCAGTTTTGGCATTCAACAAGTGCCCCTTTGGAGCAGAAATATACACCGGTACAATAGAGTTATTGGGTTCAAATTTACTAATACTGGACAATGTTAATATTCCCTACCCAGTTGAAGTCAAACTTTCCAATCTGGAATAGTCAGACATTTTCTGTTTAAATTATTTCAAAGGTGGTGGTCAAGGGCTATGGCTGAAACGATGAGAAGGGGGAAGGACAAAGACAACGGTCGGGATTACAGAGACAGAGGAAATGGCCCTGATTTCCCTCAGTAATATCTCAGGGTAGGAGTGTGAAAGGTGCACAGCATTCATCACTGCCAGTATCTACGAGAGGCGAATTCACACACGAGTGTACATTGGAACGGCTCCCTTAATGTCCATGGAGCTGCATCAGTTTACATGGTCTGAAGATCTGGCTCAGGATGTGGCTTGAGAAAATACAGTATGAAGGATGGAGCAAAGCACATCCAACCCCAATGTAGTCAAGATATTTCCCTTATTGGGGAAATATGCAAACTTGGACGTGGAGGTAACATACTAAAATCCTTATGCTGCCTGATTTCCAGTTTCTAAGAAAATATGACCTGGACTCAGAAAGCATCCCCAATGACAGCTCACTTGTAAGGATTCACTGCAATACCACACAGACACCTGCTGCCTGTTTCCATAACTGATCTCTGGCACCAAATCCCAGCGGCATTTAAATCGCTGTGTGACGAGGGGCTAATAGCATCGCTCAGCTACATCTGTGTTGTGTAATTTCCCTCTTTGACTGTATATCTGACTTTTGGCATTCAGTGGCCACCAGGAGACTTCGTTTCTATTCTTAATTCTGCCACGGACTTGCTGTGTGACCTTGGGCCAGTCACTTACCATCCCCGTACCTCTATTTCCCCTCCCTCCCTTTCTCTGTCTGGGACATAGGCTGTGTCTTACTGTGTTCGTGTGCTCTCCACCTGTTAAGAGTTTTTTCTGTTTAGCGGGCATCAGTGTGGGACAGAGGATATGGTGCTAGAGCAGGAGATCTGGGGTCTAGCCACATTGCCCTCTTCTATGTAACTGAGAGGCTTTGTCTGGGGGCTTCAACTCTCTGTGCCTCAGTTTAAAGGTGACTGCATGTAGAAAACATAGTCTGTGCATATCAACTCTGCTGCCTACTCGGTTTTACCATCCTGCAAGTATCTCTTTGAAACAGAAGTAAAGGTGTTTGGAATAGAGGGTGTTATTGGACAGTATCAATGCTGGCCTGCTTGCTTTGTTATAAGTTTCCAATCTTGGGAATTCAAATATTTTCTGTTTAAATTATTTCCAAAGAAAACTGGCTTTTAAATTGAAAACATTTTGATGATAGGTCTGTTCTATCCTTAAAATGAAAATCTGTATTGGAAAAATCTTTATTTTTTTCCAAAACACTCGGTGAAAATTTATCAGTTTTCAGGATTTTTACCAGCAATTGTTTGTTTCTCGATTCACAAAACCAAAAAATGGTTTGGTTTCTACAACGTCAATGAAAATTGAAATTTTTTATGCTGGAAAAAATGAGCAGCTCTAGACGTTTGATTAAATGATAGTAAAGGTTTCAAAGAGTCCCAATTCTAACTGATAGTTCCAGTATTACATTGCTCCAGTGTACTAGCACCCAAACATATTTAACCAAAATAGCAAACTTACAGTGTTGGTCTTTGTGGAATGTTTGCCAGCCTGTGAAGCATTGGAGAGTCCACTGCCAGGATTCTTCAGTCATTGTCTGTCTGTGCACCTCTCAATAACGCCTCATCGCTGTGTTATCCAGCTGCTGTCTCCCAGTCCCTTCATGATATTCCCTGAGTTGCTGGGTCTCTCTGCAATTCCTAGCAGACAGGGACCCCCTCCACAGATGGGTGCTCCCCTCTTTGGGCCGGCTTGGCTGAAAGGTGAAGGACTAAATGGGTTTGGAAGCCTCTCCCAGCTGTGAAACTGATCCTGGTTTGTGCAGGATTCAGACACAGTCACAGCCCTTGATGTATCTTGCCTGGAGCTAAATAGCTGAATCTGGTCTCCAGGGCTGTGAGCCCAGCTCTGACCTCACCTCGGGAACAATCCACCTTGACAACCTTTCCTAGCCGACCCCAACCCCACAGAGGGGGAAGAGCACCCAGCCTGGATCTCACATGATGGCAGCATCCCTGCAAGGACCCTTGGTTATAGACAAGCCAGGGGTGAGTCCCATGTGGCATCCCAAGGAGATTGCAGAATAGAATGTACATTGGTAGAACAGACACGTGACCTACCCAGTCCAAACTGGATCTCACATGATGGCAGGAGATTGCAGAATAGAATAGACATTGACAGTACAGACACATGACCTAGAATAGCTCAGAGCCCAGGGGCACCAGAGCCCCAGCCGGCCTGGAATAGCCTGTTGCTTCATTAACACCACATCAACAGCTCTGTGGGAGTAGAGATTTTTCCCCCCTGCATTCATACAGAAGCTCTTGGGTTGCAGCCACCAGAGGAACCCACAGCTCAGGCTGCTGTGGCTGTTTGATGTTGGTCACTAAGAGGTACCCAAAGGCAGACACTAAAAGCTCAGTGCAATGTCCTAAAGTGGTGTAAACTGATACAGTTCCATTGAGTTCTGACAAAATTTGGGGCTCTTTGCCCCAAGTGGTGATGGGGCCCTTTGATTTACATTAGCTGGGGATCTGGCACTGAGACGGCCATGAAGCTCTGTCAGTTTTCACCAGTTGGGAATCAGGCCTCATTAACTGGAGCTACTGGTGATTTACACCAGCTGGGGATCTGTTCCCTTAAACAATTTCTAATCCATTTTATTTGGTTTCTGTGAATCTGAACTGAATGGAAGACAAAAGTTTCCACCTTGTC
This sequence comes from Macrochelys suwanniensis, assembly GCA_033296515.1. Classification (NCBI taxonomy): domain Eukaryota; kingdom Metazoa; phylum Chordata; order Testudines; family Chelydridae; genus Macrochelys; species Macrochelys suwanniensis. Next base: position 39,461,960 of record CM065786.1, on the reverse strand, counting down.
AGCACTTTCTTAACTCTTTTCCCATGGGATTAATCGTCAGAATGTAACTTTTAATGGCTATGAAGCAATTCATTCCCACTGGGGACAGAATTTTGGAGGAATTCAGTGTTGCAGAGATTTTCTGTATCTGAAATTCAACTTCTATAGGGAAGGATGGCCCAACCTTCTTTCTTTCTTTCTTTTTCTTTCTTTCTTTCTTTCTTTCTTTCTTTCTTTCTTTCTTTCTTTCTTTCTTTCTTTCTTTCTTTCTTTCACACTTATTGAAGGTATGTCAGAGAGACTGAACAAATAAGAAGGATAAGATACCCATCTGATGTAAATCAATTGTAGCTCCATTAGTTTCAAAGGGGCCAGATCCATATCTGTTGTTATCAATCCCCTCCTCCTCCCTACACACACACTTTCTGTAAATCTCTCATAGTACTGTTGGAGTCAATGAGACCAGAGGCCCAGATGGTGTAAATGTGCCTAGTGCTATGGAGCTATTCCAGTTGATGTGACCTGAGTATCTGTACCATGATGCCTAGTTTTATGTTTGTTCCTGTATTTGAGTTTCTCATGGCTTAGAACCTCCATCCCATTTTAATAACCCTGAAATAGTCTAATATGTTGAGATCATGGTTCACAGACAGACGCGTGTGAGGTGGGCACCCAGCTTGGAAATTGGCTGATGAATATAAACACATTAGGTCTGTTGCTCCTAGATAACAGAACAGGGATGGTGAGGGATCATAGAGCGGGGAAGGGCCCAGTCACAGACACCCACTGAGAGAAAGCACCTACTCCAGCATGAAGCAGGCAAATCCCAGAAAGATTGGGGAGAAATGGTGGCAGGGATGTATCTCTCAGAATTGATCCATGTGGTAAAGTTAACTCCCCATCTGCAGTTAACGTTTTGACTGTATCAGGCTATCTGAAGACTCAGGTAGGTGGCACTAGGTCAGTTTCACTCAAAGCAGTCTAATCCTTTCAGAGCAATTGGTTCAGGTTCTCTGCAGACTCGGGCAGATGTTGCTCTATTGGTTACACTTGGCTATCGTCTTACTCATGGGTGATGTTTTCAAGCTTTCCAGTCCATGAAGATATCCCTTGATAGTCGCTACATAGGGGTTGAGCACAGGGTCTGTAGATTTGCATGAAGGAACCCATACTGCCTATGGTACAAGCACTAAGTGAACTAGTACAGAGGCAATAGCAGACTCATAAACTGCTCTTCAAGCTCTGACCACTAGAGGGGGACAAGTAGCCACGCAATGTTAGCCTGTGTTACTGAGTGACCCTGTGTACCTGAGAATAAACTGCAATAACAATGACATGGGATTAGTGTCAATGAGCGTGGGAATGGGGATTAGTGGGAATGTCATGGGAATTAGTTTCAGAGTAGTAGCCGTGATAGTCTGTGCCAGCAAAAAGAAAAGGAATACTTGTGGCACCTTAGAGACTAACAAACTTATTTCTGCATAAGCTTTCGTGGACTACAGTCTGCTTCGTCGGATGCATAGGATGGAACATACAGTAAGAGGATATTTATACATTCAGAGAAACATGAAAAGGTGGAAGTAGCCATACCAACTGTAAAAGGCTAGTTAATTGAAAGGAACTATTATCAGCAGGGGAAAGAAACGTTTGAAGTGATAATCAGGATGGCCCATTACGGACAGTTGACACAAAGGTGTTAAGGGTACTTAACTAGGATACTAAACTAGGGGAAATAGATTTAATTAACGTAATGACTGAGCCACTCCCAGTCTCTGTTCAAACCTAAGTTAATGGTAGCTAGTTTGCATATTAATTCTAGTTCAGCAGCTTCTCGTTGGAGCCTGTTTTTGAAGTTTTTCTGTTGCAAAATTACCACCTTTAAGTCTGTCATTGAGTGATTAGAGAGGCTGAAGTGTTCTCCTACTGGCTTTTGAATGTTATGATTCCTGATGTCAGATTTGTGTCCATATATTCTTTTGCATAGAGACTGTCCAGTTTGGCCAATGTACATGGCAGAGGGGCATTGCTGGCACATGATGGTATATATCACATTGGTAGATGTGCAGGTGAACGAGCCCCTGATGGTGTGGCCATGGCTGATGTGATTAGGTCCTATGATGGTGTCACTTGAATAGATATGTGGACTGAGATGGCATCAGGCTTTGTTGCAAGGATAGGTTTCTGGGTTAGTGATTTTGTTGTATGGTGTGTGGTTACTGGTGAGTATTTGCTTCAGGTTGGGGGGCTGTCTGTAAGCGAGGACTGGTCTGTCTCCCAAGATCTGTGAGAGTGAGGGATCATCTTTCAGGATAGGCTGTAGATCTTTGATGATGCCTTGGAGAGGTTTTAGTTGGGGGCTGAAGGTGACAGCTAGTGGCGTTCTGTTATTTTCTTTGTTGGGCCTGTCCTGTAGTAGGTGACTTCTGGGTACTCATCTGGCTTTGTCAATATGTTTTTTCACTTTAGCAGGTGGGTATTATAGTTTTAAGAATGCTTGATAGAGATCTTGTAGGTGTTTGTCTCTGTCTGAGGGATTGGAGCAAATGCGGTTGTGTCTTAGAGCTTGGCTGTAGACAATGGATCGTGTGGTGTGTCCTGGATGGAAGCTGGAGGCATGTAGGTAAGTATAGAGGTCAGCAGGTTTCCAGTATAGTGTGGTATTTATGCGACCATCGTTTATTAGCACAGTAGTGTCTAGGAAATGGACCGCTTGTGTGGACTGCTCTAAGCTGAGGTTGATGGTGGGATGGAAATTGTTGAAATCGTGGTGGAATTTGTCGAGGGTTTCTTTTCCGTAGGTGCAGATGATGAAGATGTCATCAATGTAGTGCAAGCAGAGTACGGGTGTTAGGGGACGAGAGCTAAGGAAGCATTGTTCTAAGTCAGCCATAAAAAAGTTGGCATACTGTGGGGTTATGCGGGTATCCATGGAAGTGCTGCTGACTTGAAGGTATATATTGTCCCCAAATGTGAAATAGTTGTGGGTGAGGACAAAATCACAAAGTACAGCCACCAGGTTAGCCGTGGCATTATCGGGTATACTGTTCCTGACAGCTTGTAGTCCATCTTTGTGTGGAATGTTGGTGGAGAGAGCTTCTACATCCATAGTGGCCAGGATGGTGTTTTCTATCGGTGATCTTCCAGAAGTGGGAATGTCTGTGCGGCCCTCGCCTCCAGGATGTGCGAGGTGATTTCAGTTCAGATAAAGCAGCCGCACAGAATCACTCGTACATATGCCACCCACTGGTCTTTGTGTGTTACAAATCCCCTCTGCGCCCAATCCCCAGAGCCCCTGAGTCTGTCACATCTCTACCAGGGAGACTGGCTCTTTAGATCAAGCTAGAGGGACTCCTGCCCTTATCTCTGGAGTTCCCTGATGTAACCACAAGGTACCAGCCAAGATGGTGACCATCATAGAAGTGCAACAGCGGCCCTATTTCTATTTTATCCTAGAATCATAGAATTGTAGGACAAGTCCAGTCCCCTGCACACACGGCAGGACTAAGAATTGTGTAGACCATCCCTGACAGGTGTTTGTCGAATACTTAACAAACAAAGGTGTTTGGATGTCTACTTACAATAGGCCCAGCTGAAAATCACATCCAAACTCCCAATCCTCCCCTCTCCCCACCCCCCAAAAAAACATAAGTTTAGGGTTGAATCACGTGATTCTCCGTCTCAAACTGGGTCCCAGGCTATAACTATTTGAGCACCCACCATGATTTATCCGACCATGCTTGATACCTGCAGTTCTTCCCACAGGATCTGTGACCAGTAGTAAGTTGAGTGACAAGCCTGGCCTTCACCATACAAAGTACAATTTATGTACCACTGTAGGAAAAAAGTGTAATATAAGAAAAAAATATGATCCAATTACAGATCGATCACTGCAGTAGTTTGGTAGGATAAAAATTTGGGTTTATTAGCTAGACACAGTTTGTCTTTAGGAAACATTGCAATAGCTTTCTCTTCCAAAATGCCTTTCAACCATAGCAAGAAGAATAAATAACAAAATAAATGGATACCTCCATTCAATCAAACATATCCCACTCTGTATACCTATCCCCCAAAAGTCATCTGGAACAAAGTAACATGTCAACCAATGAATCAATAAAATGAAACAACATGAAAAAGAGACAGTCAAGCAAACAAACAAGTCAGACCTCTCATAACCCAACCACAATTTTTATCCCAAAAAAGAGGCAGCAACAGACAGTTCTAATGACTTAGCTATGGCTATTGTTATTCTGTGCAACATGCTCAGATAGCATGGTGATGTTAGCAGTATAAGACAGATAGATAGGTGTGTATGTACATTTATGGATAGATATTTTGATTCTTATCTTATTCAATTGGTGTAATTCTAAATTAGCTAATTTTTCTTCAGTAGAATTAGTCCGGATTTTATGAATTCATAAACAGATTGCACCCTATGTTCTCAAGGAGACAATTTTGTCATCAGTAGATTGTATCCAAGAAGAAGCTCAGAATGAAATCTCAATCAAGTACCAATGATGGACATTTCAATTCTTGTTGAATAACCTCCACACAATCAGTTTCTTTAATGTAGCTCTGATCTCCTTGTTCCTCATGCTGTAGATGATTGGATTCATCACTGGAGGCACCAGGGCATAGAGAACACCCATCATGAGATCCAGACTTGATGCTGACCTGGAGGTGGGTTTCAAGTAGGCAAAAAATGAAGGGCCAACTAACAAAGAGACCACAGTGAGGTGAGGGAGGCAGGTGGAGAAGGCTTTATGCCTTCCCTGCTCAGAGGGGATTCTCAGCACGGCTTTGAAAATCTGAACATAAGATACAATTATAAAAACAAAGCAGTTTAAACTTAAAAACACACTAAAGGCAAGAAGCCCAAGTTCACTGAGGAATGAGTCAGAGCAGGTGAGCTTGAGTAGCTGGGGGATTTCACAGAAGAACTGGTTGATGACATTGGACTGGCAGAAGGGTAACCTGAAGGTGTTCCCGGTGTGCAGTGCAGAGTTGACAATACCAGTAATCCAGGCACTGGCTGCCATTTGGACACAAGCTCTCCTGTTCATTACTCTCTCGTAGTGCAGTGGTTGGCAGATGGCGACATGTCGGTCGTATGCCATAATGGTGAGTAATGCAAAATCAGTAGTAGTGAAGAGGAAAAAGAGAAAGACTTGGTTGACACATGCAGGATAAGAAATCACCCTGGTGTTCATGAGGGAATTAGCCATGGATTTGGGGATGGTGACAGAGATGGACCCGAGGTCTATAATGGACAGATTCACCAGGAAGAAGTACATGGGGGTGTGAAGATGGTGGTCGAGGGCTATGGCTGAGATGATGAGAAAATTCCCCATAAGGCCTGCCAGGTAAATCACCAGAAACACAACAAAGTGCAAAATCTGCAGCTCCCGAATGTCAGAGAATCCCAGGAGAACGAACTCGGTCACCATGGTTTGGTTGGACATTTTCATTCTCAGTTCATTGTGTGATGGCTGTGGGGGAAAGGACAAAGACAGTAGGGGGATTACAGTGACAGAGGGAATGTCCCTGATTCCACTCAGCAATATATCATGATGTGAGTGTCAACAATGCACAGCGTTCGTCACTGCTATTAACTAGAAGTGGTGAGTTATCACATGAATGTAAATTGGCACGGCTCCCTTAAAGTCAATGGAGATGCATCAGTTTGCACCATGTAAAGATCTGCCCCAGGATGTGACTTGATAAAATGCTGTGTGAAGGATGGAGCAAAGTACAAACCAATTCAACATTCTAGCGAAACTGGATCCCGACTTGCTACGAAAAGCAAGCTCTAGCCTTGGGTATGACACTAAAATGCTAAAATGCCAATACAGCCTGTTATCCACTATCCGGTGAAATATGAAATAGACTCATGACAGCTCGTCTGTAGTGATTCCACTGCAGCACCACATCGATGGCCTTTTGCCTGCTTATGTAGTGATTTATGACACAAGATCCCATTTCCATCTCTGTGTACCGATGGGCTAGCAGAATCACTCAGCTACCTCTCTGCTGCATCGTTTACCTCTGTCACTTTATGTCTGTACGGGTCAGTAGCCGTCAGGAGACTTGGGTTCTATTTTTGGCTCTACCATTGACCTCCTGTGTGACCTTGGGCCAGTCACTTCCCCTCCCTGTGCCTCTGTTTCCCCTCCCTCCATCCCATTCTCCGCCTTGTCAGCTAGGGCTGTCAGCTCTGCGGGGGACGGGCTCTGTCTTGTTATGTGTATGTTCGGTGCCCCAATTTACAGCATTTGTGTTTAGCCAGCAGCAGTGTGAGACAGAGGATACGGCACTAGAGCAGGCGAACCCGGTTCTAATCCCATTCACCTCCTCTGTGTCCTGGGGCAGGCTTAAGAGAGACAGGGTTTGACTGGGAGCTACAATTGACTGTTCCCCATCTAAGGCACTAGTATACTTAATAAATATGCTGTGGGCTACCAACTTTGCTGCTTACTCAGTTTTGCCATTCAACAAGTGTCCCTTTGGAACAGAAATATACACCGGTGCAATAGAGTGACTGGGTTCAAATTGTACTAATACTGGATAATGTTAATATTCCCAACCCGACTGAAATCAAACTTTCCAATCTGGAATATTGAGACATTTTCTGTTTAAATTATTTCAAAGTAAAACCGGGGGTGTAAAGATGGTGGTCAAGGGCTCTGGCTGAGATGATGAGAAGAGGGAAGGACAAAGACAACAGTCGGGATTACAGAGACAGAGGAAATTGCCCTGATTCCCCTCAGTAATATCTCAGGGTAGGAGTGTGAAAGGTGCACAGCATGCGTCACTGCCAGTAACTACAAGAGGTGAATTAACACACGAGTGTACATTGGCACGGCTCCCTTAACATCCAATGGGCTGCATCAGATCACACGGTCTGAAGATCTGGCTCAGGATGTGGCTTGATAAAATACAGTATGAAGGATGGAGCAGTGGGGTAGCCAGGTTTAGAGCACAGTGGGAGCGGTGGTAGAAAAGGGAGCCGGGAGCAAAAAGCGTCGGGAGCAAAAAAGGCGCCAGGAGCCAAAAAAAATGTTCTGCTCCGGCTGCAGCTCAAGAGCAAAAGGCGTTGGAGCACAAAAAAGGCACCGCTTTTGCTCAGTGGGGGAGTGGCCACTCCCCCTGATCCCCCCCGGCGACGCTAGTGGGATGGAGCAAAGCACATCCAACCCCAATGATCTAGCCAAGATATTTCCCTTATTGGGGAAATATGCAAACTTGGACGTGGAGGTAACATACTAAAAAGCTAATGCTGCCTGATTTCCAATTTCTGAGGAAATATGACCTGGACTCAGAAAGCATCCCCAATGACAACTCACTTGTTAGGAGTCACTACAACACCACACAGACGCCTGCTGCCTGTTTCCATAATTGATCTGTGGCACCAAATCCCAGCGGCATTTCCAGCTCTGTGTGGCAAGGGGCTAATAGCATCGCTCAGCTACATCTGTGTTGTGTAATTTCCCTCTTTGCCTGTATATCTGACTTTTGCCATTCAGTGGCCATCGGGAGACTTGGTTTCTATTCTTAGTTCTGCCACGGACATTCTGTGTGACCTTGGGCGAGTCCCTTGCCATCCCTGAACCTCTATTTCCCCTCCCTCCCTTTCTCTGTCCTGTCCACTTCAGTCGTAAACTCTCTGGGACATAGGCTGTATCTTACTTTATATGTTTGCTGTCCAATTGTTAAGAAAATTTCTGTTTAGCAGGCATCAGTGTGGGACAGAGGATATGGTGCTAGAGCAGGAGATCAGGGGTCTAGCCACATTGCCCTCTTCTATTTAATTGAGCAGAGACAGGGTTTAGCTGGGGGCTTCATCTCTCTGTGCCTGAGTTTAAAGGTGGCTGCATGTAGAAAACATAGTCTGTGGGTATCAACTTTGCTGCGTAGTCAATTTTACCATCCTGCAAGTATCTCCTTGAAACAGAAATAAACCTGGTCGGAATAGAGGGTGTGATTGGACAATATCGATGCTGTCCCGCTGGCTTAGTTATAAGTTTCCAATATGGGGAATTCAAATATTTTCTGTTTAAATTGTTTCCAAGGGAAACAGGGTTTTATGATAGGTCTATGCTATCCTTAAAATGAACGTATGTATTTGATGAATCTTTTTTTTTTCAGCATTTTTACTATCAATTGTTTGGTTCTTGATTCACAAAACCAAAAAATGGTTTGGTTTCCCCAACGTCAATGAAAATTTATTTTTTTATGCTTGAAAAAAAGAGCATCTCTAGATGTTTGATTAAATGATAATAAAGGTTTCAAAGAGTTCCAATTGTAACTGATAGGTCTGGTGTTACATTGCACCAGTATATTAGCAACCAAAGATATTTAAGTGAAATAGCAAACTTACAGTGATGGTCTTTGTGGAATATTTCCCAGCCTGTGAAGCATTGAAGAGTCCACTGCCAGGATTCTTCAGTCATTGTCTGTCTGTGCAACTCTCAATAATGCCTCACCACTGTGTTAGCCAGCTGCTGTCTCCCAGTCCCTTCGCGATATCCCCTGAGTTGCTGGGTGGTCTCTCTGCGTTCCTAGCAGACAGGGACCCACTCCACAGATGGGTACTCCCCTCTTTGGGCCGGCTTGGCTGAAAGGTGAAGGACTAAATGGGATCTGGGACTGAAAGCTCCTCCCAGCTCTGAAACTGATCCTGGTTTGTGAAGGATTCAGACACAGTCATAGCCCAGGATGTCCCTTTCCTGTGTCTAAATAGCTGAATTTGGTCTCCAGGGCTGTGAGCCCAGCTCTCATCTCACCTCAGGAACAATCCACCTAGACAACCTGCCCTTGCCAACCCTAGACCTACAGAGGGGGAAGAGCACCCAGCCTGGAACTCACACAATGGCAGCATCCCTGCAAGGACCTTTGGTTAAAGACAAGTCAGGGCTGAGTCTCATGTGGCATCCCAAGGAGATTGCAGGATAGAATGTACTTTGGTAGTACAGACACGTGACCTACAATTGCTCAGAGCCCAGACGTCCTGGAATAGTCTGGGGAATCAGGCCTCATTAACTGGAGCTACTGGTGATTTTCACCAGCTGGGGATCTGTTTCCTTAAACAATTTCTAATCCATTTTATTTGCCTGTGAATCTGAATTGAATGAAAGACAAAAGTTCTTATTCAGTCGGCACTTTCTTAGCTCTTTGCCCCATGGGATTAATTGCCAGAGTGTAACTTTTAATGTCAAAGGAGCAATTCATTCCTACTGGGGACATAGCTTTGGAGGAATTCAGTGTTGCAGAGATTTTCTGTATCTGAATTTCAACGTCTATAGGGATGGATTTCCCGGCTTTCTTTCTTTCTTTCTTTCTTTCTTTCTTTCTTTCTTTCTTTCTTTCTTTCTTTCTTTCTTTCTTTCTTTCTTTCAGCAATTCTATATGCATTAGAGCAGACAACCCAAAAAGAAATGGCACATTAGACTGCAGGTGCAATGCTGCATGACATCTTAAAACTGGTTATTTTATTTCACACTGATTGTAGGTATGTCAGAGAGACTGAACAAATAAGAAGGATCAGATCCCCATCTGATGTAAATCTATTGTAGCTCCATTGGAGATTCTCATGGATTAGAACCTCCATCCCATTTTAATAACCCGAAAATAGTCGAAGATGTTGAGATCATGGTTCATAGACAGAATTGTGTGAGGTGGGCACCGAGCTGGGAAATTGGCTGATGAATATAGACACATTAGGTCTGGGGCGGTTAGATAACAGAACAGGGATGGTGAGTGATCAGAGAGCGGGGAAAGGCCCAGTCAGAGGCACCCACGCAGAGAAAGCACCTACTCCAGCATGAGGCAGGAAACCTCAGAGGTACTGCCAGAAAGAGTGGGGAGAAGTGGTGGCACATCTGTAAAACACTGGATTGTATCTCTCAGAATTGATCCATGTGATAAAGTTCACACCCCATCTGTAGTTAATGTTTTCACTGTATCAGGCTATCTGAAGTCTCAGGCAGGTGGCACTCTGTCAGTTCACTCAAAGCAGTCTAATCCATTCAGAGCAATTGGTTCAGGCTCTCTGCAGACTCAGGGAGATGTTCCTCTGTTGGTTACACTTGACTATCGTCAACAAGTGGGAATTAGTCATTTTTAGGATGTCATAAACCATTGCATTTGCAGCCCAATGAGCCTTTCATTTTAATGTTGTCTGTAGGAAGAAAACATATCAGTCCTGAAAGAAAGAAAGAAAGAAAGAAAGAAAGAAAGAAAGAAAGAAAGAAAGAAAGAAAGAAAGAAAGAAAGAAAGAAAGAAAGAAAGTTGTTCCATTCATCTCAATAAAAAATGAAAATCAGATACAGAAAATCTTAGCAACACTGAATTCCTGCAAAGTTCAGTTGCAGTGGGAATGAATCGCTCCTTAGTCATTAAAAGTTTCACTCTTGCACTTAATCCCCTGGGGCAAAGAGCTAAGAAAGTGCAGATGGGTTTGGAACTTTTGTCTAATCTTCAGTTCAGTTTCCCAGGAGGAGATATGGACTTGAAACTGATTAATGGGCCTGATCCGCAGCTAGTGTAAATCAAAGTAGCTCCACCCAAAATTAAAAGGCCACATCTCCACTTGGCGTAAACAGGCCTAACTACTCAGAACTCAATGGAACTGTGTCAATTTACATCTGTGGAGTGGGTCCCTGCCTGCTGGGAACTGCAGAGAGACCCAGCAACTCAGGAAATATGGTGACGGGGCAGGGAACAGCTGCTGGATAACACAGTTATGGGGTTTCAGTGTAGTAGCCGTGTTAGTCTGTGTCAGCAAAACGAAAATAAGAAAGAAAAACTTGTAGCACCTTAGAGACTAACAAATTTATTTCAGCATAAGCTTTCGTGGGTTGTTACCCACTTCATCGGATGCATGGAATGAAACATACAGTACACAGATATTTATACAGTCAGAGAAACATGATAAGGTCGAGGTGCATAGACCAACCTTAAGAGGCGAATTAGTTGAGAGGAACAATAACAGCAGGGGAAGAAAAACCTTTGAAGTGATAAACATGATGGTCACACAGGTGTGAATGAGGATCGTTAACTTAAGGGAAATAGATTCAATTAACGGAATGGCTGAGCCATTCCAAATCTCTATTTAATCCGGACGCAATGCAACCTAGTTTGCATATCAATTCGAGTTCAATAGTTTCTCTTTGAAGTCTGCTTTTGGAGTTAATCTGTCGCAACACTGCTACCCTCAAGTCTGTCACTGAGTGATTAGGGAGGTTGAAGTGTTCTCCTACTGGTTTTTGAATGTTATGATTTCTGATGTCAGATTTATGTCCATTTATTCTTTTGCGTAGAGACTGTCCGGTTTGGCCAATGTACATGGCAGAGGGGCATTGCTGGCACATGATGGCATATATCACATTGGTAGATGTGCAGGTGAATGAGCCCCTGATGGCGTGGCGGATGTGATTAGGCCCTGTGATGGTATCACTTGAATCGATATGTTGACAGAGTTGGCATCGGGCTTTGTTGCAAGGATAGGTTCCTGGGTCGGTGTTTTTGTTGTATGGTGTGTGGTTGCTGGTGAGTATTTGCTTCAGGTTGGGGGGCTGTCTGTAAGCAAGGATTGGTCTGTCCTCCAAGATCTGTGAGAGTGAGGGATCATCTTTTAGGATAGGTTGTAGATCTTTGATGATGCGCTGGAGAGGTTTTAGTTGGGGGCTAAAGGTGACGGCTAGTGGTGTTCTGTTATTTTCTTTTTTGGGCCTGTCTTGTAGTAGGTGACTCCTGGGTACTCTTTTGGCCCTGTCAATCTGTTTTTTCACTTCAGCAGGTGGGTATTGTAGTTGTAAGAATGCTTGATAGAGATCTTGTAGGTGTTTGTCTCTGTCTGAGGGATTGGAGCAAATGCGGTTGTATCTTAGAGCTTGGCTGTAAACAATGGATCGTGTGGTGTGTCCAGGATGGAAGCTGGAAGCATGTAGGTAAGTATAGCGGTCAGTAGGTTTCCGGTATAGGGTGGTGTTTATGTGACCATCACTTATTAGCACAGTGGTGTCTAGGAAATGGACCGCTTGTGTGGACTGGTCTAGGCTGAGGTTGATGGTGGGATGGAAATTGTTGAAATCATGGTGGAATTCCTCAAGGGCTTCTTTTCCATGGGTCCAAATGATGAAGATATCATCAATGTAGATATCATCAACAGTTATGGGGTGTTATTGAGAGATATAGGGGTAAAGAGTGACAGAAGAATCCTGGCAGTGGACTGTCCAATGCTTCACAGGCTGGGAAATATTCCCCAAAGACCAACACTGCAAGTTTGCTATTTCAGTTAAATGTGCTTGGGTATAAATATAGCGGAGCAATGTAATAATAGAACTATGAATTGCATTAAAACTCTTTTAAGACTTCTACTCTCATTTCATCAGACATCTAGAGCTCCTGTATTTTTTCCCAAGGAGAAACACCCCCCCCCCCAATTTTCATAGAAACTGAAAAAACAAAACTTTTTTTTGGTGTTAATCAAGAACCAAACAATTGCTGGTAAAATCTGCTGAAAACTGGGAAATTGTCACTGAATGTTTTGAATTTTTTATTTTATTTTTACAATATACATGTTTTTAAGGATAGCAGAGACTTCCTATGAAAATTTCTTCAGCTGAAAACCCAGTGCAGTGGAATCATTACAAATGAGCTGTCGTATGCGATGCTTTGTTAGTCCATGCCATATTTCGTAAGACAGTGGCATAGGCGCCGACTTCCCCTCTTTCCCATGGGTGCTCCGCCTGCCTCTGTCTCTGGCCCTGCCCCCACTTCAACCCTTGCATGAGGCCCCGCCCCTGCTCCACCTCTTCCCATACCTTACCCGACCCCATTTCAATCTCTTCCCCAAAGACCCCACCCCAACTCCCTCCCCTCCCTGACAATATTCCAAGTCCTTCCCCAAATCTCACCTCTCCTGAGTGCGCCACGTTCCCGCTCTTCCACCTCCTTTCAGAGAGCAGGAAAAAGCCCAGTCAGAGACACCCACCCAGAGGAAGGACGTACTCCAGCAGGACATAGGCCTCCTCAGAGGTACCCCCGGAAAGAGTGGAGAGAAGTGGTGCCACATCTGTAAAAAACTTGGTTGTATCTCCCAGAATTCCCCATCTGTCCACTGATGGTGAGAGCAGTCCCAGAGCAGCCGCCTGCACCTCAGCCTTATGGAGATAACTTTGTGACTGGTTCAGGCTCTCTGCAGATTCAGGAAGATGTAGCTGCATCATTATACCCCTAGAAGTTTACCTCTCTCAGAGCAATTGTCTCAGGCTGTCTATAGACTGAGGCAGGCGTTGCATTGGTTAACTGAGGACAGCCCACTCCATCCCATGAGTGATTGGCTCAGGCAAGACTCAGGCAGCCATGGCTCTATTGATTACACTTGGCTTTTGTCTTGGGGAATATTTTCAAGCTTTCCTTCTCAACCATGAGGACTAGAATATGGCTATAGTTTAGGAAATGGAAGCTGAGATTCAGTTGCAATGTCGTGACTCCTGGAGCTGAGGCCCTGGAAACTGGATTATAGTCCTTAAACTTTAATCCAGCCCTAAATGCTTTCCTAATACCACGTTTCCATACGCAGAGTTGCTTATGTTGGGATATTGTGTGAACTTGAACTGGCAAGGGACATAGTCTCTATAATCGTGTCTGGGAGGAGAGGCAGTTGCTGAGATGACGAAGGAGAGGGGACGTGAGCACAAGGCACTCTCTGTAATAATATTAAAATAATTGTTTAAAAAAGGAACTCAGCAAGACACACACCTACAGAATCTTTTTTTTAAATCTCTCAAATCTCTCCAAAAAAACCTTTCAAGGAGATTATGACACTGACACCTTGAATAAATGACAAAATAATCTGATTCCAACATTTAATCAAACATATTCCACGCTTGAAATTCCTGCAAAAAGTCATCTGGAACACTAAAAAAGTCAACCAATGAATCAATAAAATGAAACATGAAAAACAAACTAACAAACAAGACAAAGCTCTCATGCCCCATCCGCAATTTTTACCGCATAAAAGGAGAAGAGAAAGAGTCTTCATGTTCACTAGTGACTTAGCTATGGCTGCTGATATTCTGTGCAACATGCTCAGGCAGCATGGCGATGTTAGTAGTATAAGACAGATAGATAGGTGTGAATGTACATTTATGGATAGATATTTAGATCCTGGTCTTATTTACACTGATGCACTTCGAAATTAACTCATTTTACTTCAAAGGAGTTAGTTCAGATTTTATGAATTCATAAACAGATTGCACCCTATATTCTCAAGGAGACAATTCTGTCATCATTTCATTATATCAAAGAAGAAGCTCGAAATGAAATATCAATGAAGTACCAATGATGGACATTTTAATAATTGGCGAATAACCTCCACACAATCAGTTTCTTTAATGCAGCCTTGATCTCTTTGTTCCTCATGCTGTAGATGATCGGATTCATCACTGCAGGCACCAGGGAATAGAGAACACCCATCATGAGATCCAGACCTGAGGCTGAGCTGGAAGTGGGTTTCAGGTAGGCAAAGAAGCCAGTGGAAAGAAACAAAGAGACCACAGTGAGGTGAGGGAGGCAGGTGGAGAAGGCTTTATGCTGGTCCTGCTCAGAGGGGATTCTCCGCACTGCTTTGAAGATCTGAACATAAGACACAATTATAAAAACAAAGCAGTTTAAACATAAAAACACACTAAAGGCAAGAAGCCCAACTTCACTGAGGTACGAGTCAGAGCAGGTGAGCTTGAGTAGCTGGGGGATTTCACAGAAGAACTGGTTGATGACATTGGACTGGCAGAAGGGTAACCTGAAGGTGTTCCCGGTGTGCAGGGCAGAATAGACAATACCAATAATCCAGGCACTGGCTGCCATTTGACCACACGCTCTTCTGTTCATCACTCTCTCGTAGTGCAGTGGTTGGCAGATGGCGACATGTCGGTCATATGCCATTACAGTGAGTAAGGCAAAATCAGTTGAAGAGAAGAGTACAAATAGAAAGACTTGGGTGACACATCCAGGATAAGAAATCACCCTGGTGTTCATGAGGGAATTGGCCATGGATTTGGGGATGATGACAGAGATGGAGCCAAGGTCTAGGATGGACAAATTCACCGGGAAGAAGTACATAGGGGTGTGAAGATGGTGGTAGAGGATTACGGCTGAGATGATGAGAAGATTCCCCATCAGTCCTGCCAGGAAAATCAGCAGAAACACCATTAAGTGCAAAATCTGCAGCTCCCGAACATCAGAGAATCCCAGGAGAAGGAACTCGGTCACCGTGGTTTGGTTGGACATTTTCTTTCCCAGTTCATTGTGTGATGGCTGTGGAGGGAAGAACAAAGACAGTGGGGGGATTTCAGTGACAGAGGGAATGACCCCGATTCCCCGCAGCAATATCTCATGATGTGAGTGTCAACAATGCACAGCACTCGTCACTGCTGTGAACTAGGAGTGGTGAGTTATCACATGAATGTAAAGTCAATGGAGCTGCCTCAATTTGCATTATCTAATGATTTAGCTCAGCATGTGACTTGATATAATGCGGTGTGAAGGATGGAGCAAAGTACTATCCCAATGCAACAATTCTAGCCAAGCTGTGTCCCCTCTTGCTACAAAAAGGAGGCTGTGAACTTCAGCATGAAAATAAAATGCTAAAATGCCAACACTGCCTGACATCCACTTTGCGGGGAAATATTACATGGATTCACTTAGTATCCTACATGAGAGCTCGTCTGTAGTGATTCCACTGCAGCACCACATCGATGGCCTGCTGCCTGCTTATGTATCAATTTGTGACACAAGGTCCCAATTCCATCTCTGTGTACCGATGGGCTAGCAGAATCGCTCAGTTACCTGTCTGCTGCATCGTTTACCTCTGTCACTTTATGTCTGCGCAGGTCAGTGGCCGTCAGGAGACTTGGGGTCTATTCTTGGCTCTGCCACTGACATGCTGTGTGACCTTGGGCCAGTCAGTTTCCTCTGCCTCCGTTTCCCCTCTCACCCTTTCTCTGCCTTGTCTGCTAGGACTGCGAGCCCTCTGGCGGATTGGCTGTGTGTTATTATATGTATGTTCTGTGCTCCCATTTACATCATTTGGGTTTAGCCAGCAGCAGTGTGTGACAGAGGATACGGCGCTAGAGCAGAATATCCAGGTTCTAATCCCATTGACATCCTCTATGTCCTTGGGTTCTATTTTTGCCTCTACCACTGACCTGCTGTGTGACCTTTGTCCAGTCACTTCCCTGTGCCTCTGTTTCCCATCAATCCATCCCATTCTCCGCCTTGTCTGCTAACACTGTGAGCTCTGCGGGGCAGGGATAAGAGAGACAGCGTTTGTCTGGGGGCTTCACTTCTCTGTTCTCCATTTAAGGCACTAGTATACTTAATACTGATGCTCTTGGCTGTCAACTTTGCTGCTTACTCAATTTTTTAAATCACCAAGTATCCCTTTGAAACAGAAATAAATACTATTGCAATAGAGTGACTGTGTTCAAATTTTACTATTATTGGACAGTATCAACATTCCCACTCTCGCTTACATCTAAGTTTCCAATCTGGGGTATTCATACATTTTCGGTTTAAAATATTTCAAAGGAAAACTGGGTTTTCAAATTAAGAAATATTCTGGGGAAGCCTGTGTTATTCTTGAAACACAACTCAGGTATTGGAAAAGTCAAAATAATGTTTCTTTATTTACGTGAATATGTTTCTGTTTCCAGCAGTTTACCTGAAATTGGCTGGTTGGTTTTCAATGAATTAAAAAAAAAAGTGATTTTCATAATATCTATGAAAAGTGAATGGTTTGCTGCTGGGGAAAAAAACAACAAGCTCTGAGCAGCTCTAAATGTTTGATTAAATTATATTAAAAGCCTTGACAAGTTCCAATTGCAAGTCCTAGTTCTGTTATGAAATTTGACCAGCATATAAATACCTACACATCAGTGATTGAAATAAGAAACGTACTGTGTTGGTCTTTGTGGAATGTTTCCCGGCCCATGATGCGTGGGACTCTTCACAGCCAGGATCCTTCAGTCATTGCCCGTCTGTAGAAATAATGCCCCAGTCGCTGTGTTATCCAGCAGCTGTTTCCCTCTCACTTCACCATGTTTCCCAAGCTGCTGGGTCTTGTGCAGTTCCTAGCAGGCAGGGACCCACTCCACAGACGGGTGCTCCCTGCTCCCCATGTCGGGCAGGTTTGGCTGAGAGGTGAAGGACTAAATAGGATGGGGGCAGAGAGCCCCTCCCAGCACTGAAACTGATCCCGGCTTCTTCAAGCTGCTTGTTCACAACCCAGGATGTCCCTGTTCTGGAGCTAAATAGCTGGATCCAGTCTGCAGGGCTGTGATCTGAGCTCTGATCTCATCACAGGAGCAAACAACCCTGACAAGCTGCCCTAGGTGACACTAACCCCCAGAGGAGAACAGCACCTGCCCTGGATCTCACACGAGGCAACACCCTAAAAGGACCCCTGGCTACACACAAGGCCGGGCTGAGGCCCAAAGTGTGTCCAAAGGAGATTACACAGCAAAATATATATTTGTAACACAGACATGTGACCTACAATAGCTCAGAGCCCAGTGGCACCACAGCCCCAGCTGGCCTGGAATCGCCTGTTCCTTCATTAACACCATAGAATTACCTCTGACAGAGCAGAGATTTTTTTCCCTCCTGTGTTGCATCAGCAGCTCTTGGGATGCAGCCACCAGAGGAAGCCACAGCTCAGGCTGCCCTGGGTGTTTGATGTTGGTCACTAAGAAGCAGCCAGAGGCAAACACTAAAAGCTCCCAGCTACGTCCTGAACTGGTGTAAATTGATACAGTTCCATTGAGTTCCGGGTCGTTAGGGCTGTTTATGCCAAGCAGAGATCTGGCCATTTGATTCTATTGGAGCTACTTTGATTTCCATTAGTTGGGCTCTGGCCCTATGACGCCCATGCAGCTCTGTCAGTTTTCACCAGGTTGGGAATCAGGCCTCATTAACTCCACTGGAGCTACTGCTGATTTACACCAGCTGTGGTTCTTGCTCATTGACACCAATGGAGATATGGCGGATACACACCTGCTGGGCATCCCGCCTCATTAAACAGCTTCAAATCCATTTCCTTTGCCTGTGAATCTGAACTGAAGATGAGGCAGGAGGTTTATGCTGAGCTGTTGTGTCAACTTGAATGGGCAAAGGAGGTGGTCTCTATATTCGTGTCTGGGAGAAAAGGAAGTTGGTGAGATCACAATGGAGAGGGGATGGGGCCACAAGGCATCTCTCTCTTGATATGGTCAGTGATCTGAGAATAGTTTGAGAGCCCCCGGTCGAATGGCATTCACATGGACATAGAAGTCTGCTGGTGGGAGGGAGGGAAGGTCATGTTTTAGGGTTGGGGCCTAAGAGAGGAGGAAGAAATTGTCGTCAGTGGGCTGATTATGAACTCAGGTTGGAAATTTTCTCACAATAAGGTTTTGTTCATCAGAAAATGCTGATTCATTGAAACCCTGTTTGCAGGAAAGGGTGGATTGGTTTTGATGAATCTCCTAATTTGGTTTCTGTTAGAAGGTTCAGATTTGCTAAAATGCAGACTAAGGCAGATGTTACTCTGTTGGTTACACTGGGCTATTGTCTTAGTTTTGAGTTATGTTTTGAGGCTTTCTGGCCCATGAAGATTAGAAACTTTCTTTTATTTAAATGGAAGCTGAGATTCTGCTGTAATACTATGACTCCATGTGGCCCTGGATGCTGGCCTATGGTGCTTAACTTTTAATCCATCCCCTAATTCTCTTGTAATGTTACATTTCCATATACACAATTTCTGCGGCTTGTGCTGGGATGTTAGGTGACATTGAATGGGCAAGGGGGTAGTCCCATAATTGTGTGTTGCTGGATAGGCTGTTGGTGAGATCACAAATGAGAGAGGAAAATTCCACAAGACAGTCTCTCTACTGACATACAATCCATGAGCTCTAAAAAAAAATTCTGAGAATTTCAAGGCAGAAAGGCCTGCCCAGGTGAGTCACTCTTCAGGATTCGGACCTAGTAAAAGCAACATTTGAAAATAGGGCACAAAATAATTATTGCTAATATTGTCTTGATATTAACATGATGGCAAATACAAACACTGAAGGATCCCTAAAATGGTGTGGACTAGGCTCAGTTGTGACATGTACTGGGACACATATGAAAATGGGAGATAGTCCTGTTGATCTAAATAGCATTGATGACATGGGCAGTGGCCCCACATCCTCACTCCATGCCAGCCCTTGCCAATGGTGATCTCTCTCTCTAGTCTATTTAGCAGGGTGGTGTATAAGGCAACTGACACACTCAGGTACCAGAAACCCAGCTGTTGACAAAGGCCAGCGAGAACATCTGAGCAACTCCTCCATCTACCAAAAACCTACTGGTGCTGTGGCACTCAGTGAGTAACATACAGTGGTGGTATAAACGGGCACATCACCACTTGGAGTTAATATTGCCAGGCCAGTTTACCTGAGTGGTGAATTTTCACTGCTCCACACAAGACCAACAACTGGGTGTTAAATGTAATAGAATCCAGTGAGAGAACTATTTGCATTATTTAATTATAGAGATGGATAAGAAAGCACATACCCCAAAATGTAGGCCTCTGCACAGCATTGTAAGAAAATTTTGACTTAACTCACCAGTTGCACAGCAGTTCATCTTTCATAACATTCTCCTTCCTTTACCCTAAAAGACATCCCATTCCTCAACTGTGAAATTCACCTCCTTCACCAACCATAGACCTCTCTGTCCTTTGCCATCCCTAGATCTCCATGCCCTCTATGCCTTCTATGCCCTTTATGCCACCCCTAGACTTCTATCTCTAAAGGTTACAAGCAAAACAAAAGCACCTGGGGTTAGCACAGAGGAATCCACAAGCCATAAAAAAGAAAAGGGATAAACCTCATCGCGTCTTCCTAGACATTTCCTGATCTTCTTACATATCTGGGGTTTCAAATGAGAAGTTTCTAGGTATGATACTGATGATTTTTCATACCTGGCCCAATCTTCTTACAACATAGCTGCTCCCCTATCTGCCTCTCTGGGAGAACAACCGTAGACAGACAAAAAGGGAATCTTTTCTCAATTTTGAAAAGGTCCAACCTTCCCATTGGCTCCTTTGGCCAGGTGCCCATTCACTTCCTTTTACCTATGCATAGCTGTGAGACTTTTTAACCTTTTACAGGAAAAATATTAGAGAACAGCTAGTAAGAGAGACTTTATAGCTACTGGCTGGCTTGGTGTCCATACAAGGGAGCTACCCTCCCTTCATTTATCACAACTACCAATGGTTAAATATTTGCTGATCATCTACTGTTGTTAACCCCCTCCCTATTACCTTAAAACTGCTAGCAGCTGCTAACTTGATTAAGCAACTTATTCTTACCAAGGGTGTGAGGCCTTGCTTTTCTATTAAGCCATTACAGTAATACTTATGGGCTTGGACCTATAGATCTGTTGTAGTTCTGCATTATTATTCTTATCTCTTATCCTAAAATCAGCATCTGGGCTACTCTACCCTCCATCAAGCATATGCTTCTTGATCTTTCACCAAACACAGAACTTTTCCCTTCCAAAAATCATCAGATAATACTGCATTCATGAACCATAACATTCTCTCCCTCTTCCAATGATGCATAGATTTCTCCACCTTCCACCACTCATTGTCTACCCCCAACTCCACCTGTTATAGACTCACCCTCCACCAGCTACCATAACATGATTCCCCAGTCACAAACCAAATCATTTTTATCGCTCAACGAGTGATCGATTTCCACCCTCTCCACTCACCATAAGATCATTCCCAATATGTTCATCATGATAATCTTTCACCTTAACTAATGAAAACTGAATATAATTCTTCCCATCAACCCAGTCGTACTACTTCTCCAATCCGTCACTTTAGTAGAAGTTTGGGAGCAGCTGTGACCAGTAGCATGTTGAGTTGCTGCCTGGCTTACTCCATGCAAAGAATGATTTATTAGTAATACATAATATATGAGAAAATATGTGAGAGCAATTCCAGCAATAGTTTGATGGGACAAACATTTGGCCTTTTTATCCAGACTCAGTTTGACTTTAGGAAATACTGTCGTAACTTTCTCACCCAAAAGGACTTTTCATCGTAGTAACAACAATACAGTATCTATTTATTTAATAAAAAATAATAATTCACATAATTAGATAAGGGTGTAGGTTCCCTAACACATCATAAACAACACAATAAAATCTCATTAGCAATAAAATAATCTGAAATGGAACTCAGCTCGCTAGACACCTAAAAAAACCTTCCCCCATTTTATCATGAATGTGGAAAGTAAAATTTCAAGTGTCTCAGAAGACCTCATAAAAGAGATTAAGACTTTGACACTTTGAATAGAAGGGAAAATAATTGTAGTAGTAGATGGGCACTACCGTCAATCAAATGTTAACCCCGACCCTTGACCCCTTATACCCTGCCCACCTGTCACCAGAAGTCCTGCCAAAATAGGGCAGATTCTGGGGCAGGATGAACTGCCCAGAAGAGAGTTGTGTGACTCTTCTAAGAACCCCTCTGACCACCCTCTGCCAGTAAGAGCACAGCACCATCACCCCATAAGTCCCAGGGCTGGGCAGTAGGGGCCATCTCTTACCAAGAACTTGTGTTTTAGAAATCGTGGAATTGATGAGAGGAAACATCACCACCCCTGTGAAAATTTCAAACTTTGTTTTAGCCCCGAGAGCCTTCAATCATCTGCAGAGAAAGCGCTACATCAGCAACAGTTCCAAGGAGGAGGACGGAGAGGCCGAGGGGAGTCCTTTGGCGCAGCCATTGATGGATATGCTGGAACTCAACCCCAAAACCCAACCGCTCATGAGAAAGACTGAGGAGTGTGACAGCCTCTAGTCATCCACCCCCCTGGAGGAGGAAGGAGAGCGCAGGTCGGGGGAGTCACCGGTGGACAAGGTGAATGGAAAAGATGTCGCTCAGGTAAATGAATGCTTTAGAAGTAACATTAGAGGATTTGTGTGTGTGTAATGGGTCCATAAAATGGATAGGTCCATCAATGTCTATTAGCCAGGATGGGCAGGCATGATGTCCCTAGCCTGTGTTTGCCAGAAGGTGGGACTGGGCGACAGGGGATGGATCACTTGGTGATTACCTGTTCTGTTCATTCCATATGGGGCACCAGGACACTGTGCTAGATGGACCTTTGGTCTGACCCAGTATGGCGGTTCTTATGTTCTTATGTGATAATGCTCTTACTGCTAATAAGAGCACTGTGCAGTATTGCTACATTTTTTAACAGTGGAACAGTATGGTGTAGTGATTAGGGTGGGTGGCTTAGAGTCAGGACTCTTTGGTTCTATTCTCAGCTCTTGGATCAGCATATAATCTAATGATTATGGGAGGGGCTGGGCAGTATCAGGACTCTAGGGATCAAATCCCCCCTCTGGGAGACCAGTGGGGCCATGGGGTGCTATAAGTTAAAGAAGTGAGAAAGTGAGGCTGGGCTCCTTTTTCTGTTTTGGGTAGATAGTGTTGGGTCATACCTGGAACAGCTGACTGGGATTCAGGATTCCTCCTGGGTTCTCTTCCTGATTCTACAGCTCAGCCACTGTATAGCCATGAGTGAGCTCTTTCACCTCCGTGGTAGATGCTACTCCCATTTGCAGCAGCGTAAACACAAAGTAATTCCACTGCTTTCAGTGACGTTACCCCAGATTTACACTGGTGTATCTGACAGGAGATTCTAGATCTCTGATCTACATTTTCTGTTCTATGAAATGAAGATAAGATTCACCTCATAGAATCATAGAATATCAGGGTTGGAAGGGATCTTAGTAGGTCATCTAGTCCAACCACCTGCTCAAAGCAGGACCAATCCCCAATTTTTGCCCCAGATCCCCAAATGGCCCCCTCAAGGATTGAACTCACAACCCTGGGTTTAGCAGGCCAGTGCGCAAACCACTGAGCTATCCCTCCCCCCTCACTTTATACTTCTTTGCGTGGAAAAGTATACAAACCCCTACAAAGCAATTGGTGCTTACTCTGCTTTACTTCAGCTTCGTGTAAATCAGCAGCGATCTCATTAGGTCAATGGGCCTGAGTCTCCTCTCATTGCCCAGTGTAAATCCGGGCTACCTCCACTGGAGTCAATGGTTTCCGAACTCCCCTTCCCATATTTCACCCATCTGCACAAGCCAAGGACCCGACTCAAGTGAACTAAGGTGATTTTCACAAAAGGAGATTTATTTTACTGATGTAATCCTGACCATTGTCCTTCTCCTTCCCTCCAGAGACAGCGTATGATGTTCTGAGAAAGAAAATGTCCAACCAAACCACCTTGACGCAGATATTTCTCCTGGGATGCTCTGAGGCTCGGGAGCTGCAGATTTTGCACTTTGTGGTGTTCCTGGTGATTTACCTGGCAGCCCTGATGGGGAATCTTCTCATCATCACAGCCATAGCTCTCGACCACCATCTTCACACTCCTATGTATTTCTTCCTGGTGAACCTGTCCATCATAGACCTCGGCTCCATCTCTGTCACCAACCCCAAATCCATGGCGAATTCCCTCATAAACACCAGGGTGATTTCTTATCCTGGATGTGTCACCCAAGTGTTTTTCTTCACACTATTCATTGCAGCTCATCTTGCCTTACTCACCTTCATGGCATACAACTGATACATCACCATCTGTCAACAACTGCACTATGAGAGAGTGATGAAGAGGAGAGCTTGTGTCCAAATGGCAGCCAATGCCTGGATAGGTGGAATTCTTTACTCTGCACTGGACTCTGGGAACACATTTGCAGTCACTTTCTGTGGTTTATGCAGAAGTGGGCCAGATTCTGCTCTTTGTTGCCCCCTGCTGATGTCAGTGCAATTGGGCTGGTTTACATCAGCAGAAGATGTGAGCCAATCCTGGAGTAAAGCTTGTGTGCATTTCATGGGAGGGAAGAATCAGCCTTTCATTCTGTACCCAAGCAATGCCTATTAAACTGTGTTGCCACTTACACCTGTTCCATGGACACTCGAAAGCAATGATGGGAGCTTCTTTCCCTTGTGTGTATTAATCAGGACCCAGAGACTTTAAGGTCAGAAGGGGCCATCGTGATCATCTAGTCTGACCTCCTGCACATTGCAGGTCGCAGAACCTCACCCACCTACTCCTGTAATAGGCCCTGAGCCTGTGGCTGAATTACTGACATCCACAAATCATGGTGTAAACAGTTATAATTACAGAGAATTCACCATTTACACTAGTTTAAACCTGAAAGTGACTCATGCACCGCGCTGCAGAGGAAGGTGAAAATCCCCCACCATCTCTGGCAATCTGACTCCAAATATGGCGATCAGTTAGACTTGAGCATGAGGGCAAGAACCACCAGGCAGATACCTGGGAAAGAATTCTTTGTAGTAGCTCAGACTCTTCCCCATCTAGTGTCCCATCTCCAGGAGTTGGGGATTTTTGCTACTGGCAGTTGCCGATAGGCCACATCCCATTCTAGTCAGTCTCATCATGCCATCCCCTCCATAAGCTTATCAAGCTCAGTCTTGAAGCCAGTTAGGTGTTTTGTCCCCACTTCTTGCCTTGGAAGGCTGTTCGAAGTGGCATCAAAGGAGTCAGAGTGGCATAAAACTGGCATATGTGAGAAAATAACCAGACCTTAACATTTAGGGCTAGAGTCCTATCAAACCAGTGTAGTTCTGTTCACTTTGATAGCGCTTAACCAATTTACACCCCGATCTGGCTTCCTTATTTCAATGGAGCTACATCCATTTACACCATCCAGGGGCTGGGCCCATTGACGCCCATGCTGTGATGCGAATTTACACAAGCTGTGGATCTGACATGTACGTTTTAATACCAAGGAGCTCAATCTATTCAGCTTAACAAAGAGAAGGTAAAGGGCTGACTTAAGCACAGTCTACAAGAACCTACATGGGAACAAATCCTTCATAGTGGGCTCTCCGGTCTTGCAACCAAAGGTATAACATGATCCAAAGACTGAAAGTTGAAGTTAGACGAATTCAGACTACAAATAAGGCGTTAATTCTTAACCACCAGAACTATTTACCAAGTTTTGTGGTCAAGAAGACAGACTGGATGATCACATTGGTCCCTTCTGGCCTGGGAATCTATGAATATTGTTGGTTGATGACGACATTGCTGTGAGTTATGGCCTGCCTCTCACTTTGTAGATAAACCTTTACAGCTGCATGCGGATTATACCAGTGCAAATCTAGACTCTACACTATTGTGGTTTTGCATGTGTAAATGACCTGAACACGATTGTGTGTTTGCATGCAGACCGGACACTACTGTGTGTTTGTGTATATGTGGACTGTGCAGTTTGCTGTTGTGTGCCAGTAGATGTCAAAGTCCCTTGAGAGAAGCTACATAGGGCTTGAACACAGGGCCTGTAGATTTTCAAGCAGGATCCCATACTGCCTTTGCTACAAGCAGTAAGTAAACTAGTACAGGTGGGACAAGGAGCCATGCTGTGTTAGCCTGGGTTACGTGCACATTTCTGGAGTTTGAGAATCTGAGTGACCTGTGTACCTGAGAATAAACTGCAATAACAATGACATGGGATTAGTGGGAATGTCTGTGCGGCTCTGGCCTCCAGGATGTGCGAGGTGATTTCAGTTCAGATAAAGCAGCCGCACAGAATCACTCGTACATATGCCAACCACTGGTCTTTGTGTGTTACAAATCCCCTCTGCGCCCAATCCCCGGAGCCGGTGAGTCTGTCACATCCTTACCAGGGAACCTGACTCTTTAGATCAAGCTGCAGGGACACCGGCCCTTATCTCTGGAGTTCCCTGGTGTAACCACAAGGTACCAGCCAAGATGGTGACCATCATAGAAGTGCAAAAGCAGCCCTATTTCTATATTTATCATAGATTCATAGAATCGTAGGACTAGTCCAGTCCCCTGCACACATGGCAGGACTAAGTATTTACTAGACCATCCCTGGCAGGTGTTTGTCTAACCTGCTCTTAAAAATCTCCAGTGATGGAGATTCCACAACCTCCCTAGGCAATTTATCCCAATAATTATCTATCCTGAGAGTTAAGAGATTTTCCCTAAGGACCAACCTAAACTGCCCTTTCTGCAATTTATGCCCTTTGTTTCTTGTCCTATCATCAAAGGTTAAGGAGAACAATTTTTCTCCCTCCTCCTTGTAACAACCTTTTATGTACTTGGAAACTGCTAGCATGTCCCTGTGACACTGTGCTCCAAAGCAGTATCTGGGAACCCCAATATTTTCCATTGTGACATGACTATGTACATATTATGCTTTGTGAGGTATCATTTCAAAAATCTTAATATAAAAAAACCATTAATATCCTGTTGTATTGTATGTGCTATCACTGTATGGGAAGTTAAGAAGTTTGCTATGTATGTATTACTGAAATATATTCTAAGATTGGAAACACCCACAACCAGCCTTTCAGGTACAACAATGGAGAAGCTGTGTTTTAAATTTCTATGCAGTATATGCAACCATGCACAAACATGGTTTAATAAATAATAAATAATAATAACAATAACAATGCAGCCAACTTCTGTGATCTAGACACAACTGGATCCGTGTGTGGATGAGAGACAATTGGCCAAATACCAATCTACCCTTTGAAACTAATGGATAAATCCCATTTGTTATGGGTATAAGGTTAGAATAACCTCTGTGTTGTGCTCTGGTCTTTGAGTGCACACCCCCATGTCTCCATCTTGCGCTTGTCCCTCTATTAGGGTTCAATCACATGATTCTCCCTCTCAAACTTGGTCCCAGGCTATAGCAATTTGTGCACCCACCGTGATTTCTCCCATTGTGCTTGGTATCCGCAGTTCTTCCCACAGGAGCTGTGACCAGTAGTAAGTTGAGTGACTACCCTAGCCTTCACCATACAAAGTACAATTTATTTATGGCTGTAGGCAAAAAGCGTAACATAGGAAAAAATACCATCCATTCCAGATCGATCACTGCAGTAGTTTGGTAGGATAAAAATTTGGGTTTATTACCCAGATTCAGTTTGTCTTTAGGAAACATTGCAATAGCTTTCTCTTCCAAAATGCCTTTCTTCCACAGCAAGAAGAATTTATTTATTTAAATAAAAAGATAATAAACATAATTATATAAAGATATAGGTGCCCTAACACATCATAAATAAGATAATAAAATCCCATCAGCATTAAAAAAATCATTTATACAGGAACTCAGCTATTGACACACCTACAGAAATTATTTCTAATTCTTCATCATTGGAGAAAGGAAAACTCTAAGGCTAAGTCTTCACTACCCGCTGGATCAGAGGGTAGAGATCAATCTTTTGCGGATCGATTTTTCACAATTGATCTACACGCGATAAATTGATCCCTGAAAGCGCTCTCCGTCGATTCTGGTACTCCAGCTTGAGAGAGGCGCAAGCGGAGTCGACGGGGGAGTGGCTAGTAAGGTAAGCGCCAGGTGAGGATGGCCATTAAATCGATCTAAGATACGCCGACTTCAGCTATGCTACCTGCGTAGCTGAGGTTGCGTATCTTAGATCGACAACCCCCCGCCCGCCCCCCCCCCGCTAGTGTACACCAGGGCCCAGTCTTCCAGAAAACCCTTACACAGATATTATGACATTGACACCTTGAATAGATGACAAAATAAACAGATACACCCATTTACCAAAACATATTCCACCCTGGAAATTCCTATCTCCCAAAAGTCACCTGGAACAAATAACAAGTCAATCAATGAATCAATAAAATGAAACGACATGAAAAAGAGACAATCAAGCAAACAAAACAAGCCAAACCTCTCATAAACCAACCACGATTTTTATCCCTATAAAGAAAATGCACCAGAAAGTTCATGAAGCCCACTAGTGCCTTAGCTATGGCTATTGATATTCTGTGCAACATGCTCAGATAGCATGGCGATGTTAGCAGTATAAGACAGATAGATGGGGTGTATGTACATTTATGGATAGATATTTAGATTCTGATCTTATTTACACTGGTGTAATTCAAAATTAACTCATTTTACTTTAGTGCAGTTAGGCCGGATTTTATGAATTCGAAAACAGATTGCACTCTATGTTCTCAAGGAGACAATTTTGTCATCAGTCAATTATATCCAAGAAGAAGCTCAGAATGAAATCTCAATCAAGTGCCAATGATGGACATTTTAATTCTTCAGGAATAACCTCCACACAATCAGTTTCTTTAATGCAGCTTTGATCTCCTTGTTCCTCATGCTGTAGATGATCGGATTCATCACTGGAGGCACCAGGGAATAGAGAACACCCACCATGAGATCCAGACCTGATGCTGAGCTGGAAGCGGGTTTCAGGTAGGCAAAGAAGCCAGTGGAAAGAAACAAAGAGACCACAGTGAGGTGAGGGAGGCAGGTGGAGAAGGCTTTATGCCGGCCCTGCTCAGAGGGGATACTCAGCACGGCTTTGAAGATCTGAACATAAGACACAATTATAAAAACAAAGCAGTTAGAACCTAAAAACGCACCAAAGGCAATAGCTCCAACTTCACTGAGGTACGAGTCAGAGCAGGTGAGCTTGAGTAGCTGGGGGATTTCACAGAAGAACTGGTTGATGACATTGGATTGGCAGAAGTGTAACGTGAATGTGTTCCCGGTGTGCAGGGCAGAGTAGACAATACCAGTAATCCAGGCACTGGCTGCCATTTGGACACACGCTCTCCTGTTCATCACTCTCTCGTAGTGCAGTGGTTGGCAGATTGAGACCTGTCGGTCATATGCCATAATGGTGAGTAAGGCAAGATCAACTGTAGTGAAGACTAAAAAGAGAAAGACCTGGGTAACACATCCAGGATAATAAATCACCCTGGTGTTCATGAGGGAATTGGCCATGGATTTGGGGATGGTGACAGAGATGGAGCCCAGGTCTAGGATGGACAGATTCATCAAGAAGAAATACATGGGGGTGTGAAGATGGTGGTCGAGGGCTATGGCTGAGATAATGAGAAGATTCCCTATCAGGCCTGTCAGGTAAATCACTAGAAACATGACAAAGTGCAAAATCTGCAGCTCCCGAACATCAGAGAATCCCAGGAGAAGGAACTCGGTCACCGTAGTTCGGTTGGACATTTTCTTTCTCAGTTCATTGTGTGATGGCTGTGGAGGGAAGAACAAAACAGTGGTGGGGATTATAGTTACAGAGGGAGTAGCCCTAATTTAATGCAGAAATATCTTATGATGTGAATGTCAACAATGCACAGCGCTCATCACTGTGATTAACTGGGAGTGTTGAGTTATCACTTGAATGTAAATTGGTGCCGCTCCCTTAAAGTCAACGGAGCTGTATCAGTTTGCACCATGTAAAGATCTGCCCCAGGATGTGACTTGATAAAATGCCGTGTGGAGGATGGAGCAAAGTACAACCCGATGTGACAATTCTAGCCAAGATGGATCCTCTCTTCCTACCAACAGCAGGCTCTGGACTTCAGCATTAAACTAAAATTCTAAAATGCCAACACTGCCTGATATCCATTTCTGGGGAAATGTGACATAGACTCACTCAGTATCCTGCTTGAGAGCTCGTCTGTAGTGATTCCACTGCAGCACCACAGCGATGGCCTCCTGCCTGCTTCTGTATTGATTTATGACACAAGATCCCATTTCCATGTCTGTGTACTGATGGGTAGCAGAATCGCTCAGTTACCTCTCTACTGCATCGTTTACCTCTGCCACTTTATGTCTGTGCGGGTCAGTGGTGGTAAGGAGACTTGGGTTCTATTCTTGGCTCTACCATTGACCTGCTGTGTGACCTTGGGCCAGTCACTTCCCCTCCCTGTGCCTCTGTTTCCCCTCCCTCCATCCCATTCTCTGCCTCGTCTGCTAGAACTGTGAGCTTTGCGGGGGATGGGCTGTGTCTTGTTATGTGTGTGTTCGGTCCCCCATTTACAGCATTTGTGTTTAGCCAGCAGCAGTGTGAGACAGAGGATACGGCGTTAGAGGAGGAGATCTAGGTTCTAATCCCATTCACCTCCTCTATGTCCTGGGGCAGGGTTAAGAGAGACAGGCTTTGGCTGGGAGCTTCAATTGACTGTTCCCCATCTAAGGCACTAGTATGCTTAATAAATATGCTGTGGGCTACCAACTTTGCTGCTTACTCAGTTTTGCCATTCAACAACTGCCCCTTTGGAGCAGAAATATACACCGGTGCAATAGAGTGACTGGGTTCAAATTGTACTAATATTGGACAATGTTAATATTCCCAACCCGGTTGTAATCAAACCTTCCAATCTGGAATATTCTGACATTTTCTGTTTAAATTATTTCGTAGGAAAACTGGGGATCTGAAGATGGTGGTCAAGAGCTATGGCTGAGATGATGAGAAGGGGGAAGGAGAAAGACAACGGTCGGGATTACAGAGACAGAGGAAATGGCCCTGATTTCCCTCAGTAATATCTCAGGGTAGGAGCGTGAAAGGTGCACAGCACTTGTCACTGCCATTAACTAGGAGATGTGAATTAACACACGAGTGTACATTGGCACGGCTCCCTTAATATCCATGGAGCTGCATCAGTTTACACAGTCCTGGCTCAGGATGTGGCTTGATAAAATACAGTATGAAGGATGGAGCAAAGCACATCCAACCCCAATGATCTAGCCAAGATATTTGCCTTATTGGGGAAATATGCAAACTTGGTCGTGGGGGTAAGATACTAAAAAGCTAATGCTGCCTGATTTCCATTTTCTGAGGAAATATGACAATGACAGCTCACTTGTAATGATTCAGTAACTGCAGTACCACACAGACAGCCTGCTCCCTTTTCTATATCTGATCTGTGGCACCAAATCCCAGCTGCATTTCCATCGCTGTGTGATGAGGGGCTAATAGCATCACTCAGCTACATCTGTGTTGTGTAATTTCACTCTTTGACCGTATATCTGACTTATGCCATTCAGTGGCCATCAGGAGACATGGTTTCTATTCTTGGTTCTTCCACGGACCTGCTGTGTGACCTTGGGCCAGTCACTTCCAGTTTCTGTGCCTCTGTTTCCCCTCCCTCCCTTTCTCTGTCCTGTCCACTTCAGTTGTAAACTCTCTGGGACATAGGCTGTATCTTACTTTATATGTTTGCTGTCCAAGTGTTAAGAAAATTTCTGTTTAGCAGGCATCAGGGTAGGACAGAGGATATGGTGCTAGAGCAGGAGATCTGGGGTCTAGCCACATTGCCCTCTTCTATGTAATTGAGCAGAGACAGGGTTTAGCTGGGGGCTTCAACTCTGTGTGCCTCAGTTTAAAGGTGGCTGCATGTAGAAAACGTAGTCTGTGGGTATCAACTTTGCTATGTAGTCAGTTTTACCATCCTGCAAGTATCTCTTTGAAACAGAAATAAACCTGGTCGGAATAGAGGGTGTTATTGGACAATATTGATGCTGGCCCGCTGGCTTAGTTATAAGTTTCCAATATAGGGAATTCAAATATGTTCTGTTTAAATTATTTCCAAGGGAAACAGGGTTTTATGATAGGTCTCTGCTATCCTTAAAATGAATGTATGTATTGGAATTTTTTTTTCTCCAAATACTCAGTGACTTTTTTTCAGTTTTCAGCATTTTTTACTATCAATTGTTTGGTTCTTGATGCACAAAACCAAAAAATGGTTTGGTTTCTGCAAAGTAAATGAAAATTAAATTTGTTATGCTGGAAAAAATGAGCATCTCTAGATGTTTGATTAAATGATAGTAAAGGTTTCAAAGAGTTCCAATTGTAACTGAAAGTTCTGGTGTTACATTGCACCAGTATATTAGCAACCAAAGATATTTAAGTGAAATGGCAAACTTACAGTGATGGTCTTTGTGGAATGTTTCCCAGCCTGTGAAGCATTGGAGAGTCCACTGCCAGGATTCTTCAGTCATTGTCTGTCTGTGCAACTCTCAATAATGCCTCACCACTGTGTTATCCAGCTGCTGTCTCCCAGTCCCTTCGCGATATCCCCTGAGTTGCTGGGTGGTTTCTCTGCAGTTCCTAGCAGACAGGGACCCACTCCACAGATGTGTGCTCCCCTCTCTGGGCAGGCTTGGCTGAAGGTGAAGGACTAAACAGGATCTGGGACTGAAAGCCAGTCCCAACTCTCAAAGTGATCCTGGTTTGTGCAGGATTCAGACACAGTCGTAGCCCAGGATGTCCCTTGCCTGGAGCTAAATATCTAAATTTGGTCTCCAGGGCTGTGAGCCCAGCTCTCATCTCACCTCAGGAACAATCCACCTTGACAACCTGCCCTTGCCAACCCTAGACCTACAGAGGGGGAAGAGCACCCAGCCTGGATCTCACACGATGGCAGCATCCCTGCAAGGACCCTTGGTTAAAGACAAGTCAGGGCTGAGTCCCATGTGGCATCCCATGGAGATTGCAGAATAGAATGTACTTTGGTAGTACAGACACGTGACCGACAATAGCTCAGAGCCCAGACGGCCTGGAATCGTCTGGGGAATAATGCCTCATTAACTGGAGCTACTGGTGATTTACACCAGCTGGGGATCTGTTCCCTTAAACAATTTCTAATCCATTTTATTTGGTTTCTGTGAATCTGAATTGAATGAAAGACAAAAGTTCTTATTCAGTCGGCACTTTCTTAGCTCTTTGCCCCATGGGATTAATTGCCAGAGTGTAACTTTTAATGTCAAAGGAGCAATTCATTCCCACTGTGGACATAGCTTTGGAGGAATTCAGTGTTGCAGAGATTTTCTGTATCTGAATTTCAACGTCTATAGGGATGGATTTCCCGGCTTTCTTTCTTTCTTTCTTTCTTTCTTTCTTTCTTTCTTTCTTTCTTTCTTTCTTTCTTTCTTTCTTTCTTTCTTTCTTTCTTTCTTTCTTTCTTTCTGCAATTCTATATGCATTAGAGCAGACAACCCAAAAAGAAAAGGCACATTAGACTGCAGGTGCAATGCTGCATGACATCTTAAATCTGTTTAGTTTATTTCACACTGATTGTAGGTATGTCAGAGAGACTGAACAAATAAGAAGGATCAGATCCCCATCTGATGTAAATCTATTGTAGCTCCATTGGAGAATCTCATGGCTTAGAACCTCCATCCCATTTTAATAACCCGAAAATAGCTAAGATGTTGAGATCATGGTTCATAGACAGAATTGTGTGAGGTGGGCACCGAGCTGGGAAATTGGCTGATGAACATAGACACATTAGGTCTGGGGCGGTTAGATAACAGAACAGGGATGGTGAGGGATCAGAGAGCGGTTAAAGGCCCAGTCACATGTACCCACCCAGAGAAAGCACCTACTCCAGCATGAGGCAGGAAACCTCAGAGGTACTCTCAGAAACAGTGGGGTGAAGTGGTGGCACATCTGTGAAACACTGGGTTGTATCTCTCAGAATTGATCCATGTGATAAAGTTCACTCCCCATCTGGAGTTAATGTTTTGACTGTATCAGGCTATCTGAAGGCTCAGGCAGGTGGCACTGGGTCAGTTTCACTCAAAGCAGTCTAATCCCTTCAGAGCAATTGGTTCAGGCTCTGTGCAGACTCAGGCAGATGTTACTCTATTGGTTACACTTGACTATTGTCTTAGTCATGGGTGATGTTTTCAAGCTTTTCAATCCATGAAGAATAGAAAATTACTTTTGTTTAAACAAATGATAAAAAACTGAGAATCTGCTGTAATTCCATGACTCCTGGAGCTGGGGCCCTGGGCTAGGTCTACAGGGCTTAACCCTTAATCCAGTTACTAATGGTATCCTACTGTCACATTTCCATATGAACAATTTCTGTAGTTTGTGCAGGGATGTTATGGGATGTTGAATGGGCAAGGTGGGTAGTCCCCATAATTTTGTCTGGGTGGAGAGGCAGAGGATCACATATGAGAGAGGAACCTTCCACAACACAATCTCTCTATTGGTATACAGCCCGTGTGCTCTAAAAAATAGTCTGAGAACTTCAAGACAGAAAAGTCTGTCTAGTTGGGTCCCTTTTCCGGATTCAGACCAAAGAAAATCAACATTTGAAAATAGGGCTCAAAATAATATATTGTCTTAATATTAACAAGATGACAAATGCTAACGCTGAAGGATTCCTTAAAATACATGGATTAGGCTGAGACTATACCATTTTAGTGTTGAAAGCGGAAAGAAGAACTTAGACTCCCAAGTTACTAAGGCCAAGTTTTAAAGATTTTTAGGTGCCTCTAGGAAATTATTGGGGCACTTTTGAAAATGGGAGTTCAGCTCCCTAAAGCATTTGAAATTCAGAGTATTAAGTAACACTTTTATTCTAACAACATTCCTTAGCCTCCTTCCCTTTACTGTAACAATTACTCCTTCTCTTTGGCTGTAACAATTACTATAACATCACTACAACAACAATGCTCAGTGCATCATGAGCCTCCCGAAGACACCCAACATGAAAAACTTTGCATTGGATACCACACGATCATTTTACAGAGATGAACATGGGGTGTGGGGTGTTCCGCCGGGGTGCAGAGCATCACACATATGCAGGATAAGATAGATCTGGTGTTCATGAGGGTATTGGCCATGGATTAGGGGATGGTGACAGAGATGGAGCCGAGGTCTAAGATGGACAGATTCACCAGGAAGAAGTACATGGGGCTGTGAAGAGGATGGTTGAGGACTATGGCTGAGATGATGAGAAAATTCCCCTCAGACCTGCCAGGTAAATCATCAGAAACACCACAAAGTGAAAAATCTTCAGCTCCCGAACGTCAGAGAATCCCAGGATCAGGAACTCAGACACCGTGGCTTGGTTGGACATTTTCTTCCTCAGTTCATTGTGTGATGGCTGTGGAGGGAAGGACAAAGACAAGAGTCGGGAATACAGTGACAGAGGGAATGAACCTGATATGTCACAACACAAGTGTGAAAGCTGCACACAGCACTCGTCATTGCCATTAACTAGGATTTAACACACATATGTAAATTGGCACAGATTCGTTAAAGTCAATGGAGCTGCATCATTTTGCACCATATTAAGATCTGGCTCAGGATGTGTGTTAAAAAAATATAATATAAAGGATGGAGCAAATCACACCAAAACCCATTTATCTAATCAAGATAATTCCCCAGTTGGTCCAGACAGCAGGCCAGAAACGTGGGTATGAAGTTAAAATACTAAAAAGCTAAAAGAGCTTTTTCCTTATCTCTGATTCCTCACTATTCCTGTTATGCTACCTAGCGGCTTTCTATATATTCATCAGCCAATTTCCCAGCTAGGTGCCCATCTCACAGGTTTCTCTCTATGAGCCATGACATCAAGATCATAGAATATTTTATGGTTATTTAAATGGGATGGATGTTCGAAGCAATGAGAATCTCAAATCCTGGAACACATATGAAACTAGACATCAAAAGAACATAGGAACAACCATATTGGGTCAGATCCAAGGTCCAGCCAGCCCAGTATCCTGTCTTATGACAGTGGCCAATGCCTGGTTCCTCAGAGGGAATGAACAGAACAGGAAATCATCAATTGATCAATCCCATAGCCCATTCCCAGCTTCTGGCAAACAGAGGATAAGGACACCATCCCTGCCCATCCTGGCTAATAGCCATTGAGGTACCAATCCTACATGCATTGCTCTATTTCTTTATGAACCCTGTTATAATCTTGGCTTACACAACATCCTCTGGCTAAGAGTTCCACATGTTGACTATGCTTTGTGTGAAGAAATATTTCCTTTTGTTTTGTTTTAAACCCATTTTTATATTAAGCCATTACACTATTTCTTATGGGCTTAGACCTATAGATCTGTTGTATTTCTGCATTATTATTCTTATCTCTTATCCTAAATACAGTATCTGGGCTACTCTACCCTCCACCAAGCATAGGCTTCTTGATCCTCCACCAAACACAGACTTTTTCCCTTCCACTAATCATCAGATAATACTGCATTCCTGAACCATAGCATTCTCTAGCTCTTCCAATGATGCATAGACTTCTCCACCTTCCACCACTCATTGTCTACCCCCACCTCCACCTGTTATAGAGTTACCCTCCACCACCTACCATAATATGATTTCCTAGTCACAAACCAAATCATTTTTATCCCTCAACCAGTGATCGACTGCCACCCTTTCCACTCACCATAGGATCATTCCCCATATGTTCACCATAATAATCTTTCACCTCAACTAATGAAAACTGAATATAATTCTTCCCATCAACCCAGTTGTACTACTTCTTCAATCCATCACTTAAGTAGAAGTTTGGGAGCAGCTGTGACCAGTAACATGTTGAGTTGCTACCTGGCTTTCTCCATGCAAAGAATGATTTATTAGTAAAACATAACATTTGAGAAAATATGAGAAAGCACTTGTAGCCCCATCACAGTAATAGTTTGATGGGACAAACATTTGGTCTTTTTAACCAGACTCAATTTGACTTTAGGAAACATTGCGGTAACTTTCTCACCCAAAAGGACTTTTCATCATAGAAGGAACAATACAGTATTTCTTTATTTAATAAATAATAATAATACATATAATTAGATAAGGGTCTAGGTTCCCTAACACATCATAAATAACAACATAATATCTCATCAGCAATAAAATAATCTTCTGAACTGGAACTCAGTTCTCTAGACACCTAATAAAACCTTTCCCCCCATTCTTCATGAATGTGGAAAGAAAATTGTCAAGTGTCTCAGAAGACTCCATAAAAGAGATTAGGAAATTGACACGTGGAATAGAAGGCAAAATAATTGTAGTAGTATAAGGGCCCTACCGTCAATCAAACGTTAACCCTGAGCCTTCACCCCTTAAGCCCTGCCCACCTGTCACTGCCCCTGGGGGTTTTATTCCCAGGGTCAAGAAGGACACATGACCGGAAGGAAGATGTGTCTTGTGATCCCCTCTAAGAACTTCTCACACTGCCCTCTAC
This sequence comes from Macrochelys suwanniensis, assembly GCA_033296515.1. Taxonomy (NCBI): domain Eukaryota; kingdom Metazoa; phylum Chordata; order Testudines; family Chelydridae; genus Macrochelys; species Macrochelys suwanniensis. Next base: position 39,425,090 of record CM065786.1, on the reverse strand, counting down.
CAATCAGGATGGGTTTTGACCCCTGTAGGATCGGCTCGAGAGGAGATTTGACCAATCGAGGGTAGTTTTGCGGATGGGTGACCTGTCCGGAAGTGGGTCGTGTGACCCCTCTAACAATTCCTCCCACCACGCTCTACCAATCAGGAGGGGTTTTAGCTGCTGGGGACCTCCCCATGAGAGGAGATTTGACCAATCAGGGGGAGTACTGGGCGGGGGGGACCCGTCCGGAAATTTGTCATGTGACACCTCTTAGAACTAATCCCACTATTCTCTACCAATCAGGAGGGATTTCAGCTGCAGGGGACCTCTCCCGAGAGGAAATTTGACCTATCGAGGGGATTTCCGTGATGGGGTGACCCTTCCAAAAGTGGTTCATGTGTCCCCTCTAAGGACACTTCCCACCTCCCTCTGCCAATCAGAGCACAGCACTACCACCCCATAAGTCCCAGCACCGGGCAGAAGAGGCCATGTCTTACCAAGAACACGTGTTTTAGAAATTGTGGAAACACTGAGAAGAAACATGGACTCCTTCACCACCCCCATGAGAACTTCAGACTTTGTTTTAGCCCCGACGCCCTTCGACCATCCACGGAGAAAGCACTACATCAGTGACAGTTCCAAGGAGGTGGAGGGAGCAGCAGATTAGAGCCCTTTGGCCCAGCTGTTGATGGATATGCCGGAACCCAATCCCGAAACTCAACCGCTCGTGAGGAAGACCGACAAGCGTCATGTCCTCTCATTGTCCACCCCCCTGGAGGAGGAAGGAGAACACAGGTCGGGGGAGTCACCGGTGGACAAGGTGAACGGAAAAGATGTTGCTCAGGTAAATGAACGATTTAGGAATAATGTTAGAGGATTTGTGTGTGTGTGTGGAGTGTGTGTGTGTGTAATGGGCTTATGAACCAGGGCTGTGCAAATCTAAAAACAAGCAGTGGGAACTTACACTTGTTTCTTTTCTGAAAATCTCTCGAGAGCTCGACGATGGCTGTCTAGAGGCCCTGGAGACCCTGGACAGCGTTGCATCAAACTGTGAAGATGAACCAGGCCCCCGTGGTTTTTGCTCAACACCGGTACAAATTGATGAAGAGGACTCCGAGGATAATGGCTATGATGCGTTTAGGAAGACGCTTGGCATAGAACTAACTGAGCCAGTGGCACGTCGTGAGCGTCAAAAAAGTCCTGCGGACTATTGTACACGTCGCTGGTTATGCTGTCCTTAATCACTGTCTTAGGGAAAAGCTTTTCGAAGATTGTGAGGGCTGCGTCATAGATGCGCCAGGCCAACGGCACCATGATTGTGTGACTTGGATTTCAATAGATATAAACTGCAAGCTCCAGGGCCTGTGTGCTGAGCTGTGTTTGGAAAGCTCAGTAAACACTATTATTGCCATAGGTTATGCTATGCAATGTCTGTGCTTAACTCAAGAACATTTAGCGCAAGAGGTGACCTTGATAAATGCTGGTCAATTCAGGGGAGACCTTGACTGTGTATTAAAGAAAATGACCATACCGGAGGATGCCTGTTTACAGCGTTATATTGACCGTCTGGTCCGCACAAAAAGTTACAGAACCCTGCTTAAGAAAAAGACTATTTGTAAGAAATCTAAAAGGATTAAGTTAGAGGATGGTGAAGGGACAAACATCTCATATAAAACTTGGTAGCTGTAAAAAAAAAATATTGAAAAGGGCTTTGTGACTATCTGTGTTTCTGTTAGAAGGTCTCTGTGGCCCTTAAGTGAGCTAAAAGTTTTAATGGAGCATCTCGGTTTGTTTTCAAGGGTGGGATTTCCTACATTGCTCAGGGTCTTTTGAAAATCTTTTGCATATCTTTCATTATCAAGGAGCTCAATCTATTTAGCTTAACAAAGAGAAGGTTAAGAGGAGACTTGGTCACAATCTAGAAGTACCTACACAGGGGGCAAATATTTCATAACAGCCTTTTCAGTAGAACAGAAAAAAGGTATAATATGATCCAAATTCAGACTACAAATTTAGCTAGACAAATTCAGACTACAAAAAAGGTGTAAATTCTTCACAGTGTGGGTAATTAACCACTGAACCAATTTACCAAGGGTTGTGATGGATTCTGTATCACTGGCTATTTTGAAATCAAGGTTAGCTTCTTTTATTTTTGAGCTATGGTCTGGTGCCAAAGGAATGATTTTGGGGAGTTCTTTGACTAGTGTGTTACAGGAGGTCAGACTTGATGATCACAATGGTCCCTTCAGTTCTTGGAATCTATAAGAACTGTTGGTTGGAGACCACATTTGCCTCTCACTTCACAGATAAGCCTTTATTCTGATTATACCAGTGTAAATCTAGACTCTAACTATTGTGGTTTTGCATGTGTACATGGGTTGAACATGATTGTGTGTTTGCATGCAGACTGGACACTACTGATTGTTTGTGTATATGTGGGCTGTGCAGTAGTGTGTGTTTGTCCATTGTTGTGTGGCACAAGATGTCAGTGTCCCTTGATAGAAGGTTTGTAGGGGTTGAACATGGGGCCTGTAGATTTGCAAACAGGATCCTGAATTGACTGTGCTACAAGCACTAAATGAACCAGTACAGAGGCAATAGCAGACTCTTAAGCTGCTGTTCAAGCTCTGACCAGTAGAGGGGGACAATGAGCCAGATTGGGTTACGTGCAGATTTCTGCAGTGTGAGAATCTGAGTCACTGTGTGTACCTGAGAATAAACTGCAATATCAATGACATCTGATTAGCAGAAACTATTCTGTGTCCCTGGCCTGCGGGCGGAGGGAGGTGATTTCAGTTCAGAGAAAGCAGCTGGGCAGAGTCAATCATATTAATGCCTCCCACTGGTGTGTTTCGGATCCCCTCTGAATCCAATCCCCAGAGCTCGTGAGCATGTCACACCCTACCAGGGAGCCTGGTTGTTTAACACAAGCTGCAGGGACTCCTGCCCTTAGCTCTGGAGGTCCCTGGTGCACCCAGCCAAGACGGTGACCAACATAAGCGCACCGGGAACAAGCTTCCTCAGAGCGATCACCACTGGCTCCTCCACTCTCAGAGCAGGTGTCATTTTAGTGTGGCTGACCTTCAAGGCTGGGAAAATCTCAACACAAAGCTCCTGGAAGCTCATCATCCCATTGCTGTATATTTATGCGATCCCACCAGTCAGTGCTTGCAAACCCATCCCCCAAAAACCTTCGGCTGGTTGCACTGTGGGACAGCTACCCATAGTGCACTGCTCTGGGCAGTAATGGAAGTTCTGCTAGTGAGGACATTCTCCACCGGCACAATCAGCGTGGTGTGGACACGTACGGCAGACGTAATGACTGTGGAGGCTGGATGTTGACTTACATTAAATAGACTTAGCTTTGTAGTGTAGACACTCCCTAAGAGACCAAGGGGAGCTGGCCAACAGGGGGCTGCAAACAAGGGATTTTGAGAGGGAGAGTGTAGGAGTGGATCTAATCTACCTCGATTTCAGTAAGGCATTTGATACAGTACCACATGAGGAATTATCGGTTAAATTGGAAAAGATGGGGATCAATATGAAAATTGAGAGGTGGATAAGGAACTGGTTAAAGGGGAGACTACAGCGGGTCATACTGAAAGGTGAACTGTCAGGTTGGAGGGAGGTTACTAGTGGAGTTCCTCAAGGTTCAGTTTTGGGACCAATTTTTTAAAATCTTTTTATTACTGACCTCGGCACCAAAAGTGGGAGTGTGCTAATAAAGTTTGCAGATGACACAAAGTTGGGAGGTATTGCCAATTCAGAAAAGGATTGGGATATCCTACAGGAAGATCTGGATGACCTTGTAAACTGGAGTAATAGTAATAGGATGAAATGTAATAGTGAGAAGTGTAAGGTTATGCATTTAGGGATTAATAACAAGAATTTTAGTTATAAGCTGGGGACGCATCAGTTGGAAGTAACGGAAGAGGAGAAGGACCTCAGAGTCCTGGTTGATCACAGGATGACTATGAGTCGCCAATGTGATGTGGCCGTGAAAAAAGCTAATGCGGTCTTGGGATGCATTAGGCGAGGTATTTCTAGTAGAGATAAGGAGGTGTTAGTACCGTTATACAAGGCATTGGTGAGACCTCATTTGGAATACTGTGTGCAGTTCTGGTCTCCCATGTTTAAGAAGGATGAATTCAAACTGGAACAGGTACAAAGAAGGGCCACTAGGATGATCCGAGGAATGGAAAACCTGTCGTATGAAAGGAGACTCAAGGAGCTTGGTTTGTTTACCTTAACCAAAAGAAGGCTGAGGGGAGATATGATTGCTCTCTTTAAATATATCAGAGGGATAAATACCAGGGAGGGAGAGGAATTATTTCAGCTCAGTACCAATGTGGACACAAGAACAAATGGATATAAACTGGCCATTAGGAAGTTTAGACTTGAAATTAGACGAAGGTTTCTAACCATCAGAGGAGTGAAGTTCTGGGACAGCCTTCCAAGGGAAGCAGTGGGGGCAAAAGACCTAACTGGCTTCAAGATTAAGCTAGATACATTTATGGAGGGGATGGTTTGATGGGATAACATGATCTTAGTCAAAGGTCAATTAATTGCCATCAGTGGTAAATAGGACCAATGGTCAATGATGGATTGTTAGAAGTTACTACAGAGAACTTTTTCCTGGGTGTCTGGCTGGTGAGTCACATGCTCCACATGCTCGGGGTTCAGCTGATCACCATATTTGAGGTCGGGAAGGAATTTTCCTCCAGGGTAGATTGGCAGAGGCCCTGGAGGTTTTTTGCCTTCCTCTGTGGCATGGGGCACGGGTCACTTACTGGAGGATTCTCTGCATCTTGAGGTCTTTAGACCATGATTTGAGGACTTCAATAGCTGAAACATAGGTGAGAGGATTATTCCAGGAGTGGGTGGGTGAGATTCTGTGGCCTGCATTGTGCAGGAGGTCAGACTAGATGATCATAATGGTCCCTTCTGACCTTAAAGTCTATGAGTCTATGAGTCTATGAGGTAGAAAGAATAACACCAGCATGGTTCAGAAAGGCCACGTCACCAATGCCAACATTGCTCCTATGTACAGATAGAGAACCGAATACTGGATGCCTCTTTCCAGTTCCTGATGTGGATTTGCAGAGACTGTGTCCTGCATTTCCATCATAGAAAGCCAGGTTGGGGACACCATCCAGTGGGAGAGGTGTCTGCTGGTAAAATCTCCCAGGAAGCAGGTGGGAGAGCTACAAGAGGAGTGACTAAGCTGAGGAGCATCCACGCACAGGAGGTATTCACGGAAAATATGTCTATGGAGACCTCCAAGGTCTACAAAGCTACTCAGCTCCAGAGGACTGCAGTTGCGTCACCAGGAGAAGAGAAAATGGCTCTGACACAGGAAGGAAGCTGTATGCCGCTTGTAGTTATCCCCACCCCCCCTCCCAACCCATATAGTTAAAAAATGGTGTCCTGGTATGGCTGAGGTGGAGGAGGAGATGCCATGTTTCCCCAAGTGTGGGACGCTCCTGGCCACCGCTCCACAGAGGAAACAAAGTGTGTGTTTGGGAGGGAGAAGGGGGTTGGTGACTCCCTTCTCAGGAAGACTAGAAGTCAGCTCACCCATTCACAATCCATACAATTTTGGTTCGACATCCAACAATCAACTTCTACCCTTTTCACTGATTTCCATAAGTTCATTACACGTGTATTCACGATAACATTCTCTCATCTCAACTAATGAAACCTCAGTATAATTCTTCCCATGAATCCAGTCACACTGCCTCTTCAATCCACCACTGCAAGGAAAACTTGGGAGAACGAGTAGCCTCAGGGCACATCCTGAAGGTCAGTAGAGTTGGGCTGTAGAATGAGAAGGCAATTCCAGTGTCAATGAACCACCACCTATTTTCTCAAGTGTCTCAGCAAATAGCAATTAACTGGTTTTCAATGGGCATCACTAGTTATTGACATATATAGCACCACCTTGCAACAAAGGAAACTTGGAGTTCCAATCTTAACTGTTTCTGCCGGAAGTGCAAATCAGCTCTTACCCTGTATCATTTGAAAAACTGAGTGAAAGCCATAAAAACATTTTTGTGTGAATATTAGTTTTACTTTAAAATTAATTTGGCTCAGGTGAGTCCATGGTCTCTTTGTGGTTACACTCCATGAACGTTCCGCCAATGCAGACATCAATGTTCATGGTAACGGTGAACTTGAACCAATTAGGATAGGATATTTCAAAGGGGCCTAAGGGAATTGGGTCCTGAGCTGCCACTGAAAGTCAATAACAGGTGGATATCTAATTACCATAGGCCCAGTTGAAAATGACATCCATACCCCTTAATCCAAAAAGAAAAAAATTAACCATAAGTTTCGCTGTTAGCATTCAATGGGACGTCTGCCATGTTTAAAGTTAAGCACTGGCTTATGTGTTCTTCCAGATCAGTACCTTAGTTCAGAATATTCAAAGGAGTTCAGTTGTAAATTCATAATTATTGAGTGTTTGGACAAGAAACTACTATGATTTAGACCAACCGTCCCTTTTTTAAAAATAAAAAATAATTTTAATAATCCAATGTATCGAAAAAGGAAAAAGAAACAGAGCATGTTAATTATATAACCAGTTAAAATGGCTCAAAGCTCACAGACAATGCATGACATGTAGATCTTGTAAAAGAGCAATGGAGTAAGATATAACAACAAATAATAAATACTCTCAGGATAATCATGATCTGGACAGAAACAGTCATAGACTGAAAAAGAGGCACAAGAAATTGGCATTGATTACTCATGATCTAGCTAGCTAGCCTGCTTTCCACATGCTCTTCTTTTATCTATTGCATATGTAGTGTACTCAGCCATTCACACATATGGTTTAATAAATTATAATTAATAGTAATAATAATAATGAAGCCAACTTCTGTGATCTAGACACAACTGGATCCTTGTGTAGATGGGAGACCATTGGCCAAATCCCAATCTACCCTTTGACGTGAATGCCTAAATCCTAATTGTTACGGTTAAATGATTAGCTGAACCTCTGCTCCCTGCTCTGGTGTCTGAGTTCACACCCTGAGGTCTCAGCTTTGTGCCTGTCCCTCTCTTAGGGTGGAATTGTGTGATTCATCCCGTCTTAAACTAGGTCCCAGGTAACAGCACTTTGTCTACCAACTATGATTTTTCCAACCAGGTTTGGTACCTGGAATTTTTCCCACAGGAGCTGCAATCAGTAGTAAATGTAGTGACTAGCGGGCTTCTCCATACAAAGTATAATTTATTTACCATTGTAGGAACAAAGCATAACATAAGAAAAAAATATGAGCAATTCGAGATCCACCACTGCTGCAATTTGGTAGGATAAAACATTGGTTTTATTACCCAGACTCACTTTGCCATAGGAAACATTGCAATAGATTTATCTTCCAAATACCTTTCCATGATAGCAAGAAGAATGCAGTATTTATTTACTAAAATAAACAAAGATAATGCATATAATTATATAATGATCTTTCTGCCCTAATACATAATAAATATGACAATAAAATCCCACCAGCATTAAAATAATAATTTGAACAGCAACTCAGCTATCCAGACATATACAGAAACTTTGTTTCAATACTTTATTATTGGGGAAAGACAAACTTCAAGTCTCTCAGAAAACCCCTTCAAAGATATTATGATGTTAACACCTTCAATAGATGACAAAATAAACAGATGCCCCCATTTAATCAAACATTATCCCACCCTGGAAATTCCTATCCCCCAAAAGTCACCTGGAACAAAGAAACAAGACAACCAATGAATCAATAAAATGAAACAACATGAAAAAGAAACAATAAAGGAAACAAATAAGACAATTGTCTCATACCCCAACCACAATGTCTATCCCAGAAAAGCAGAAGGGCAAGAAAATTAATGAAGTCCAGTTCTGAACAAGCTATGGTTGTTGGTATTCTGTGCAGCACGTGCAGATAGCATGGCAATGGTAGCAGTATAAAAACCCAAGAAAATATAGACAGGTGTATCTACATTTATGGATAGATATTTCGATTCTGGTTTTATTTATACTGATGTAATTCTAAACTAATTCATTTGACTTCAGTGGAGTTAGTCTCAATTTTATGACATCCTAAACAGATTGCACCCTATATTCTCAAAGAGACAATTTTGTCATCAGTTCAGTCTATCCATAAAGAAGCTCAGAATGAAATCACAGTCAAGGTGCAATGACGGACACTTTACATTTTGGTGAATAACCTCCACACAATCAGTTTCTTCATACCAGCTTTAATCTCCTTGTTCCTCATGCTGTAGATGATCGGATTCATCATTGGAGGCACGACAGCATAGAGAACACCCACCAAGAGATCTAGACTAGATGCTGAGGTGAATTTCAGATTGTCAAACATGGCAGTGAAAAGTAACAAGGAGATCACAGTGAGGTGAGGGAGGCAGGTGGAGAAGGCTTTATGCTGGCCCTGCTCAGAGGGGATTCTCAGCACGGTTTTGAAGATCTGAAAATAAGACACAACTATAAAAACAAAGCAGTTAAAACATAAAAACAGACTAAAGACAAGAAGCCCAACTTCACTGAGGTACGAGTCAGAGCAGGTGAGCTTGAGTAGCTGGGGGTTTTCACAGAAGAACTGGTTGATGACATTGGACTGGCAGAAGGGTAACCTGAAGGTGTTCCCGGTGTGCAGTGCAGAGTAGACAATACCAGTAATCCAGGCACTGGCTGCTATTTGGAGACAATATCTCCTGTTCATTATGCTCTCGTAGTGCAGTGGTTGGCAGATAGCCACATATCGGTCGTACGCCATGATTGTGAGTAAGGCAAGATCAGCTGCAATGAAGACTACGAAGAGAAAGACTTGGGTGACACATGCAGGATAAGAAATCACCCTGGTGTTCATGAGGGAATTGACCATGGATTTGGGAATGGTGACAGAGATGGAGCCAAGGTCTATAATGGACAGATTCACCAGAAAGAAGTACATGGGGGTGTGAAGATGGTGGTCGAGGGCTATGGCTGAGATAATGAGAAGATTCCCCATCAGGCCTGCCAGGTAAATCATCAGGAACACCACAAAGTGCAAAATCTGCAGCTCCCGAACATCAGAGAATCCCAGGAGAAGGAATTCGGTCACCCTGGTTTGGTTGGACATTTTCTTTCTCAGTTCATTGTGTGATGGCTGTGGAGGGAAGGACAAAGACAGTGGTGATTACACGGACAGCGGGAGTGGCCCTGATTCCGCACAGCAATATCTCATGATGTTAGTGTCAACTTTGCACAGCGCTCGTCACTACTATTAACTAGAAGTGGTGAGTTATCATAGGAATGTAAATTGGCGTGGCTCCCTTAAAGTCAATGGAGCTGCATCAGTTTGCACCATCTAAAGATCTATCTCAGCATGTGACTTGATAAAATGCCGTGTGAAGGATGGAGCAAAGTACTATCCCAATGCAACAATTCTAACCAAGCTGGATCCCCTCTTGCTACGAACAGGAGACTCTAGACTTGGGCATGAAACTAAAATGCTAAAATGTCAACACTGCCTGATATCCACTTTCCAGGAAAATGTAACGTACAGTAACTCAGTATCCTGCATCAGAGCTCGTCTGTACTGATTGCACTTCAGCATCACATCGATGGCCTCCTGCCTGCTTATGTACCGATTTGTACCACAAGATCCCACTTCTATCTCTGTGTACCGATGGGCTAGCAGAATCGCTCAGCTACCTCTCTGCTGCATCATTTACCTCTGTCACTATGTCTATGCAGGTCAGTGGCCGTCAGGAGACTTGGGTTCTGTTCTTGTTTCTCCACTGACCTGCTGTGTGACCTTAGCACAGTCACTTCCTTTCCCTCTGCCTCTGTTTCCCCTCCCACCGTTTCTCTGCCTTCTCTGCTGGAACTGTGAGTCCTTTGGTGAATGGGCTGTGTCTTATTATGTGTATGTTCTGTGCTCCCATTTACATCATTTGGGTTTAGCCAGCAGCAGTGTGGGACAGAGGATACGGCGCTAGAGCAGAATATCTAGGTTCTAATCCCATTGACATCCTCTATGTCCTTGGCAGGGATAAGAGAGACAGGCTTTGGCTGAGGGATTCAATTCTCTATTCTCCATTTAATGCACTAGTATGTTTAATACTGATGCTGTTGGCTGCCAACTTTGCTGCTTACTCAGTTTTATGAATCACCAAGTATCCCTTTGAAACAGAAATAAACACCATTGCAATAGAGTGACTGGGTTCAAATTTTACTATTATTGAACAGTATCAACATTCCCACTCTCTCTTAGTTTCCATTTTGGGCTAATCATATCTTTTCTGTTTAAAATATTTCAAAGGAAAACTGGGTTTTCAACTAAAGAAATATTCTGGGGAAGTCTGTATTATTCTTCAAACACAACCCAGGTACTGAAAAAGTCAAAATAATGTTTCTTTTTTTAAGTAAAAATGTTTCCGTTTCCAGCAGTTTATTGGAAATAGTCTGGTTCTCAATGAATAAAAACAAAACAAAAAAATTGTTTTTCATAATATCTATGAAAAGTCAACAGTTTGCTACTCGGGAAAAATAAAAAATATCCTCTGAGCAGCTCTAAATGTTTGATTAAATTATATAAAAATCCTTGACGAGTTCCAATTGTAACTGCTAGTTCTGTTACGAAATTTGACCGGCATATAAATACCTAAACATTAGTGATTGAAATAAGAAACTTACTGCGCCGGTCTTTGTGGAATGTTTCCCGGCCCATGATGCGTGGGACTCTTCACAGCCAGGATCCTTCAGTCATTGCCTGTCTGTACAAATAATGTCCGAATCGCCGTGTTATCCAGCAGCTGTTTCCCTCTCTTTTCACCATGTTTCCCAAGCTGCTGGGTCTTGTGCAGTTCCTAGCAGGCAGGGACCCCCTCCACAGACAGGTGCTCCCTGCTCCCCATGTCGGGCAGGCTTGGCTGAGAGGTGAAGGACTAAATAGGATGGGGGCAGAGAGCCCCTCCCAGCACTGAAACTGATCCTGGCTTGTTCAGGCTGCTTGTTCACAACCCAGAATGCCCCTGTTCTGGGGCTAAATAGTTAGATCCGGTCTGGAGAGCTGTGATCCGAGCTCTGATCTCATCTCAGGAGCAAACAACCCTGACAAGCTGCCCTAGCTGACCCTAACCCCCACAGGGAGAACAGCACCTGCCCTGATTCTCACATGATGGCAGCACCCTGAAAGGACCCCAGGCTACACGCTAGCCACGGCTGAGGCCCAAAGTGTGTCCAAAGATTACACAACAAACTATATATTTGTAACACAGACATGTGACCTACAATAGCTCAGAGCCCAGTGGCACCATAGCCCCAGCTGGCCTGGAATAGCCTGTTCCTTCATTAACACCATAGAATTCCTCTGACAGAGCAGAGATTTTTTTTCCCTCCTGCGTTGCATCAGCAGCTCTTGGGATGCACCCACCAGAGGAACTCACAGCTCAGGCTGCCCTGGGTGTTTGATGATGGTCACTATGAAGCAGCCAAAGGCAAACACTAAAAGCTCCTAGCTACCTCCTAAACCGGTGTAAATTGATACAGTTCCATTGAGTTCCAGATATTTAGGGCTGTTTATGCCAAGCAGAGATTTGGCCATTTGATTCCAATGGAGCTACTTTGATTTCCATTAGCTGGGTTCTGGCCCTAAGACGCCCATGCAGCTATGTCAGTTTTCACCAGCTGGGCAATCAGGCCTCACTAACTCCACTAGAGCTACTGCTGATTTACACCAGCTTGGATCTTGCTCATTGACACCAATGGAGCTATGGCAGATACACACCTGCTGGGGATCTCACCTCGTTAAACAGCTTCAAATCCATTTCCTTTGCCTGTGAATCTGAACTGAAGATGAGGCAGGAGGTTTATGCTGTGCTGTTGTGTGAACTTGAATGGGAAAAGGAGGTGGTCTCTATATTGTGTGTCTGGCACAATAGGAAGTTGGTGAGATCACAATGGAGAGGGGACGGGGCCAGAAGGCATCTCTCTGTTGATATGGTCAGTGAACTGAGAAAAGTTTGAGAGCCCCCAGTCGAATGGCATTCACATGGACATAGAAGACTGCTGGTGGGAGGAAGGGAGGGAGGGTCATGTTTCAGGGTTGGGGCCTAAGAGGGGAGGAAGAAATTGTCATCAGTGGACTGATTATGAACTCAGGTTGGAAATTTTCGCACAATATGGTTTTGTTCATCAGGGTTTTCATGAATCTCCTAATCTGATTTCTATTAGAAGGTTCAAATGTGTTAAAATGTCCAGTTTTGACATTTTTCAATTTGAAAAAAAAAACAACATTTGGAAATTTCAATTAATTCATTCTAAGGTAAAGGTGAACAATAAAGGGTCAAAAACAAAATGAAACTTTGCCCTGCAGTATAGGGCACAGGTCGCCTGCTAGGATGGCCTGGATGTGCCCCAGCTGACCTGTCTTTGCCAGGGCCTAGGGCACAGGTAAGACCTCAGTCTGCCCAGGTCTAGGCCTGTGGCTCACAACAGGGCAGTCTGCTGAGGACTGAAATGCTTTAGTTTAACTGAAGTCATCGGGCTCAACACAGGGGTCCCTGTGGGAGGGGATTCTATGTCCTGTGATAAAGAGAAGATCTGACTAGTTGCTTGCATCATCCCTTCTGGCCTAAAATTCTATGAATCTACAAAAATGATGGAAGCTAAATGTTTTGTTTTGACGTAATTTGTTGTTTTTAATATATTTGTTTTGTTTTGTTTTGTTTTCAGATGATCTCTTTGAAAGATAATGCAATTTTGACTTTTTGTCCTGACATGGGATGGGAAAATATTTCAAAATCTTGAAAAGCCTCACAAAATAAGAACCCCCTTTCCCAGCTAGTTCTACTCTTCATCTTCTCGCCTTTCAATAACTCACTAAAACGTTATTTTCTTAGACTCTAGGAGCTGCAGGTAGATAGCAGCTTTTCACTTTAAACAGGGACTCATTGTTAAGTCAATGTATTCTCACATAGACACCCAAAGAAATTAAGATTCACTCGTAAATCCCCAGTTATGTGCACTTTGAAAGACACACACACTAATGCACAATCACAAAACACACACACTCATGCAGCATTTTGCACTGATAAACACAATATTCTCATTCTGAAGCAAACAAAAATGAACACAGAACATACACAGAACAGAGGTCATCTAGTCCAACCCCCTGCTCAAAGCAGGACCAATCCCCAATTTTTGCCCCAGATCCCTAAATGGCCCTCTCAAGGATTAAACTCACAACCCTGGGTTTAGCAGGCCAATGCTCAAACCACTGAGCTATCCCTCCCCCCCATACTAGAAATATTTGTCATCAGAGCAGTGTTGATTTGGAGCTGTGATATTTGGGGTGACATTTTTATACCAGGGGAAAGTAAAAATTTAAGAAATTTCATTAGTACAATTAGTAAAGACACCAATGCTCCCAGTCACATTCAAAGACAGCAGTGATATAACGTTAAGCTGATATTTTGTATAGGGCTGTCAAGCAATTAAAGAATTAATCGTGATTAGTCGCACAATTTATCACACTGTTAAGCAATAATAGAATACCATTTATTTAAATATGTTTTCTACATTTTCAAATATATTGATTTAAATTAAAACACAGAATATGAAGGGTATAATGTTCACTTTATATTTATTCTTGATTACTGTCAAAACCAAAGAAATAGTATTTTTCAATTCACCTAATACAAGTACTATTGTGCAATCTCTTTGTCATGAAAGTTGAACTTACAAATGTAGAATTATGTACAAAAAATAACTGCACTCAAAAATAAATCAATGTAAAACCTTAGAGCCTAAAGTCCACTCAGTCCTATTTCTTGTTCAGCCAATCGCTCAAACAAGGTTTTTTTACATTTGAAGGAGATTATGCTGCCCGCTTCTTGTTTACGATGTCACCTGAAAGTAAGAACAGACGTTCACATGGCACTTTTGTAGCTGGCATTGCAAGGTATTTACAAGGACTGAGTGGCTCTAAAGTTTTACTTTGTTTTGTTATGGAGTGCAGTTATGTAAGAAAAAGAAATCTACATCTGTAAGTTGCACTTTCACGATAAAGAGATTACACTATAGTACTTGAATGAGGTGAACAGATATATACTATTTCTTTTGTTTATCATTTTTATAATGCAAATATTTGTAATTGGAAGTAATATAAAGTGAACACTGTACAGTTTGCATTCTGTGTTGTAATTGAAATCAATATTTTGGAAAATCTTGTAAAACATACAAATATTTAATAAATTTCAATTGGTATTCTATTGTTTAACAGTGTGATTAAAACTGTGATTAATCATGATGAATTTTTTTAATCGCAATTTTTTTTTTAGTTAATTGCATGAGTTAACTGCGAATAATCAACAGCCATAATTTTGTATCATCCCTTACATATAGTAACACCTTTTCTTTGTATGTGGAGGTGAGAGACAATTGGTCATCTATGCGACCCCTGGCCTGCCCAATGAGTCCAATGATCTAGTATAGGGCCTAATAGTTACTATAAACATTCACAGAAATGTTCATCCTTCTCTACTCACGTATAACTTCCTCACCCTAATAATATGGGGTCTGCTATCAGTTCATATTTTAATGAATTTTACTTATTATCCTATAGGAGAATTTATTATTATTATTTTTATTGTCAAGGTAAATTCATTGTTAATCATCTGCCATCGTTTCTATCCTAAAATATCCAAGCCTAATATCAGTTCAATGTTTCTGCGATTACCCGATGCCATTTTTTACAAACTCCTGCCATAAGCATAATGGATGAGTGTGGTCCTTGAGCAAAAGCCTGCACCTCAACCTGATGGAGTTAACTTTGTGACTGTATCAGGCTGTCTGAAGACTCAGGCAGGTGTCATTGTGTCAGTTTCATTCAAAGCAGTCTAATCCTCCCAGAGTGATTGGCTCAGACTAAGGCAGATGTTACTCTGTTGGTTACACTTGGCTATTGTCTTAGTTTTCGGTTATGTTTTAAGGCTTTCTAGATCATGAAGACTAGAAACTTATTTTTATTTTAAAAATGAAAGCTGAGATACTGCTGTAATGCCATGACTCCATGGGGCCCTGGAAGCTGGCCTATGATGCATAACACTTAATCCAGCCCCTAACGCTCTTGTAACGTTTCATTTCCATATGCACAATTTCTGTAGCTTGTGCTGGGATGTTATGTAACATTGAATGGGCAAGGGGGTAGTCCCATAATTGTGTGTGCCTGGATAGGCTGTTGGTGAGATCACAAATGAGAGCGGAAACTTTCAAACGACAGTCTCTCTGCTGATATACAATTAATGAGCTCTTTAAAAAAAGTCTGAGAATTTCAAGGCAGAAAGGCCTGTCCAGGTGGGTCACTCTTCAGGATTAGGACCTAGTAAAAGCAACATTTGGAAATAGGGCTCAAAATAATTATTGCAAATATTGTTTTAATATTAACAAGATGGCACATACTAACACTGAAGGATCCCTAAAATTGCGTGGACTAGGCTTCGTTGTGACGCTGTCATGTTTCGCACGTAGACAAGACCTTAGTTGCCCAATGACCGAGGGCCAAGTTTTAAAAGATATTGAGGTGCCTCTAGAGAGGTACTGGGGCACTTTTGAAAAAAGGAGTTAGGCCTGTTGTTGGTTGTTGTTGTTTTTTTTAACCTTTCTCGAGTCTTTTGGCCTGAAATAGGAAAACCACTTAGAGGATTTTGGATACTTATTTCCGAATGGAATTAATGGGAACTGGCATTCCAATTGCCAAGGCAGCTTTGAAAATCTCAGCAGTAGTGATATAAATAGCACTGATGACATGGGCAGTGGCCCGGCATCCTCACTCCATGGCAGCACTTGTCAATGGTGATCTCTCTCTATTCTCTTTAGCAGGGTGGTGTAGAAGGCAACTGACACACTCAGGTCCCAGAAACCCAGCTGTTGACAAAGGCCAAAGAGAACATCTGAGCAACTCCCCCATCTACGAGAAACCTAGTGGTGCTGTTGCACTCAATGAGTTACAAACATTAGTGGTATAAAAGGGCACATCACCACCTGGAGTTAATATTGCCAGGCCAGTTTACCTGAGCGGTGAATTTACACTGCTCCACACAAGACCAACAACTGGTCATTAAATGGAATAGAATCCCGTGACAGCGCTATCTGCATTATTTAAACATAGAGATGGATAACAAAGCACATACTCCACAATTTAGACCTCTGCACAGCAAAGTAAGAAAAATTTGCAAAATTTTGACTCGACTCACCAGCTCCACAGCAGTTCATCCTCCATAACATTCTCCTTCGTTTACCCTAAAAGACATCCCATTCATGAACTGTGAAATTCCCCACCTTCTCCAACCATAGACCTCTGTGCCCTTTGCCACCCCTAGATCTCTATGCCCCACATCAACGTAGCCTATGCTACAGTTGCCTCAGCTAATTGATTACGTACTGATCTTCTTAATTCTTTAGATTTCCCGATTAACACTCTGAAATACGGTAGGTT
The DNA here is from genome assembly GCA_033296515.1 of Macrochelys suwanniensis. Lineage (NCBI taxonomy): Eukaryota > Metazoa > Chordata > Testudines > Chelydridae > Macrochelys > Macrochelys suwanniensis. The sequence continues at coordinate 39,408,621 of CM065786.1, read as the reverse complement.
CTAGTCCCAAGATCAGGCCCAGTATTATCAGAATTACTGTTTAGTTGGGAGCACCGTTGTGCATGTCTGTGATAACAACACTTACACTCCGGGAAGACTTTTTGTGATTGCGAAATTTTTATTATGACTATGATTTGTCCTATAAGTAAAACAATCCACACACATAAGGTGAAATAATACGATCCCCTAATAATGTTCGGCACCATTGGCTGGGAATACTCAATCTATACTTCAAGAAGACTCAAAGGGTTGAGAAAGTTCTATTTGGCTCCATCATGCTGATGGAGAATTCCAATAGCCTAATCCATGCCAAGTATTTATAGGCCTTGATGTTAATCATGCACGTGCATGAATAACTTCTTCCACATTTATCGCATCTTCACTGCCTCACACTCAAAGTAATGGGGTGGTCTTATCATATAGATTAGCATATTAATTAGTTTAAATGTATTTGCATATATGTCAATTAGTCGCCACGACTACTGTCAAGGCTAATTCCCCACTCTGGCACTTTAAGTGTAGAAGGTGGGGGCCCGCAAGAACTCTAAAACTTAATACTTGCCACTCCAGGCTTGTATTATTTCCAAGGTTACAACTTTTCTCTGACTTTGGGTTGGTAGATGTTGCCACCACTCAAGTGCAGAACCCCTTTGAGAGCCCAGGAATGGGCACTTGGGAATTCCTGCCTGTGGGGTATGCTCAAGTCCTTTCATCCACCCTCCATCCCCTGTGGAAGAGGTGAAAAAGAAATCAGCTGTTGCCACCAGCTACTTAAAAACAAACTAACGTGCACAAACCTCTTAAAACCAAAAATCCAATCCTGGTCCTTACAAAAGTAAATTTTATTAAAGAAAGAAAGAAAGATTTGCTGATCATCTACTGTTGTTAACCCCCTCCCCAATACCTTAAAACTGGTACGGGCTGCTAACTGGATTAAGCAACTTACTTTTACCAAGGCTGTGAGGCCTTGTTTTTATATTAAGTCATTACACTAATTTTTATGGCCTAGGGCCTGTAGATCTGTTGCACTTCTGCACTATTTTCTTATCTCTTATCCTAAAACCAGCATCTGGGCTACTCTACCCTCCACCAAGCACGGGCTCCTTGAACCTCCAACAAACACAGACCTTTTCCCTTCCACTAAAATCCACCGGCTGCTAACTGGATTAAGCAACTTACTTTTACCAAGGCTGTGAGGCCTTGTTTGTATATTAAGTCATTACACTAATTCTTATGGGCTTGGACCAGATCTGTTGCATTTTTGCATTATTATTCTTATCTCTTTTCCTAAAACCAGCATCTGGGCTACTCTACCCTCCACCAAGCATAGGCTCCTTGATCCTCCACCAAACACAGACCTTTTCCGTTTCACTAATCATCAGATAATACCGCATTCATGAACCATAACTTTCTCTAGCTCTTCCAATGATTCATAGACTCCCCCACCTTCCACCACTCATTGTCTACCCCCACCTCAACCTGTTAAAGACTTACCCTCCACCATCTACCATAATATGATTTCCTAATCAAACCAAATCATTTTTATCCCTCAACTAGTGATTGACGTCCACCCTTTCCACACATTTTTACATTATTATTCTTATCTCTTATCCTAAAATCAGCATCTAGGCTACTCTACCCTCCACCAAGCATAGGCTTCTTGTTCCTCCACCAAACACAGACCTTTTCCCTTCCACTAAACATCAGATAATACTGCATTCATGAACCATAACTTTCTCTAGCTCTTCCAATGATGCATAGACTTCTCCACCTTCCACCACTCATTGTCTACCCCACCTCCACCTGTTAAAGACTTACCCTCCACCACCTACCATAATATGATTTCGTAGTCACAAATCAAATCATTTTTATCCCTCAACCAGTGATCGACTTCCACCCTTTCCACTCACCATAAGATCATTCCCCATAAATTCACCATAATAATCTTTCACCTCAACTAATGAAAACTGAATATAATTCTTCCTATCAACCCAGTCGTACTACTTCTTCAATCTGTCACTTCAGTAGAAGTTTGGGAGCAGCTGTGATCAGTATCATGTTGAGTTGCTACCTGGCTTTCTCCATGCAAAGAAAGATGTATTAGTAAAACATAAGATACGAGAAAATATGAGAGAGCAATTCTAGCCCCATCACAGCAATAGTTTGATGGGACAAACATTTGGCTTTTTTAACCAGACTCAGTTTGCCTTTAGGAAACATTGCGGTAACTTTCTCACCCAAAAGGACTTTTCATCATAGTAAGAACAATACAGTATTTATTTAATAAATAATAATAATACATATAATTAGATAAGGGTCTAGGTTCCATAACACATCATAAATAACAAAATAAAATCTCATCAGCAATAAAAAAATCATCTGAACTGGAACTCAGCTGTCTAGACACTTAATAAAACCTTTCCCCCATTTCTTCAAGAATGCGGAAAGAAAAATTTCAAGTTTCTCAGAAGACTCCATAAAAGAGATCAGGACATTGACACTTGGAATAGAAGGCAAAATAATTTGAGTAGTATAAGAGCCCTACCGTCAATCAAACGTTAACCCCTAGCGTTCACCTCTTAGGCCCTGCCCACCTGTCACTGGAAGTCCTGCCCCTGGGGGTATTACTCCCGGGGTCAAGAAGGACACATGACTGGAAGCAAGATGTGTCTTGTGTTCCCCCTCTAAGAACTTCTCACACTGCCCTCTACCAGTCAGGATGTGTTTTGCCCCCTGTAGGACCGCCCCGAGAGGAGATTTGGCCAATCTAGTGGAATTTTGTGGAGGGGTGACCTGTCCGGAAGGGGGTCGTGTGACCCCTCTAACAATTCCTCCCACCACCCTCTACCAATCAGGAGGGGTTTCAGCTGCTGGGGACCTCCCCGTGAGAGGAGATTTGACCAATCCGGGGGAGTACTCGGCGGGGGGACCCGTCCGGAAATGGGTCATGTGACACCTCTTTGAACTCCTCCCACTGTCCTCTACCAATCAGGCTGTACACTGTTGTGTGACACTAGCTGTCAATGTCCCTTGATAGAAGGTTTGTAGGGGTTGAACACAGGGCCTGTAGATTTTCAAACAGGATCCTGAACTGACTGTGCTACAAGCACTAAATGAACGAGTACAGAGGCAATAGCAGACTCTTAAGCTGCTGTTCAAGCTCTGACCGGTAGAGGGGGACAAGGAGCCACATTGGGTTACGTGCACATTCTGGAGTGTGAGAATCTGGGTCACCGTGTGTACCTGAGAATAAACTGCAATAATAATGACATCTGTGTGATGGTGTCCCCAATGAAACTTTATGGGGAGATGCTTATAAATGTATATAAGATGTAACTGGAATATGTTTTATGCCACATGTGCCATGTAACATATCTCTGTGAAAGTTATGATCTACTGAATCTATTCCTCCTGTTTGTATGCAGGTATCATTGTTGTAGTTGAAGTTATGAATATTGGTTTTATATTTGCTGGGTTTATGCATAGCCTTGGTAAGAGCATGGGATCATGTCTGGAGAAAAGAATGTGCAACTGAAGTGCAAGCACTTAACAGACAAAAGGAGTCCCAGACTCCAGTCCACATCTGAGCTTGGCCAAAGATGTCACTGGGCTAGTTTTGGAATTGTGCATGGACATGTGACTTCCCCAGGGTAACTTGATGCTACACAGGGAGTGGGGAGGAGCATCCATCCAGTGGAAAAAGTCTATTTAAATCCCGGGGAGGCCCCTCCATGTTGTCTTCAGCTGGCTAAAGAGAGAGGCTCTCCACCCCCCAAGGACATACCTGATAGAGACTGAACAAAGGACAAAGACAATAGGGGGTGTGAACGATCGCTGGACCCAGGCTAGGAGTTCTACAGCCTGTAAAAGAAAAAGACTGGAACTGGTGAGGCCTTTATCTGTGTTGAGTTGGATTAGACCTAGACGTGCGTGTTTTATTTTATTTTACTTAGCAATTCACTTTGTTCTGTCTGTAACTACTTGGAATCACTTAAATCCTTCTTTCTGTACTTATTAAAATCACTTTTTACTTATTTAATTACCTGGAGTATGTGTTAGTATCTGGAGGGGGCAAACAGCTGTGCATATCTTTCTATCTTTGAAATAGAAGGCGAGCTATTTATGAGTTTACCCTGTATAAGCTTTATACAGGGCAAAACGGATTTATTCAGGGTTTGAACCCCTTTGGGAGTTGGGCACCGGGGTGTTACACGCAAGAGCACTTCCTGAGTTGCTTCCAGGCAGGCCTACAGCTGTTAGTGGACGTGGTTCGGACCTGGGTCTGTGTTTGCAGCAGATCAGGGGATCTGGCTCACGACAGACAGGATTCTGGAGTCCCAAGCTGGAAAAGCCAGGGAAGCAGGGGCAGAAGTAGCCTTGGCACACCAGGTGGCAGCTCCAAGGGGGTTTCTGTGATACTAACCCCTCGCAATCTGATTAGCAGAAAGTTTTGTGTGGCCCTGGCCTCCGGGCGGAGGGAGGTGATTTCAGTTCAGATAAAGCAGCTGGGCAGAGTCAATCGTATTAATGCCTCCCATTGGTGTTTTTCGGATCCCCTCTGAATCCAATCCCCAGAGCCCGTGAGCATGTCACACCCTACCAGGGAGCCTGGTTGTTTAGCTCAAGGTGCAGGGACTCCTGCCCTTAGCTCTGGAGGTCCCTGGTGCACCCAGCCAAGACGGTGACCAACATAAGCGCACCGGGAACAAGCTTCCTCCGAGCAATCACCACTGGCTCCTCCACTCTCAGAGCAGGTGTCATTTTAGTGTTGCTGAGCTTCAAGGCTGGGAAAAGCTCAACACAAAGCTCCTGGAAGCTCCTCATCCCATTGCTGCATATCTATGTGATCCCACCAGTCAGTGCTTGTTTCCCGGGACCAGAAATGGTGTTCCACCATGTTCAGCTGCTGTATGACTGCCAGCAACAACTGAGAATTGTTTCATTCTGTGGCTTGCAGCAGGGCTGCTTGCATGACATCACAATGTTCTGTGCACTGGCTCCTGCCACTGCTCTGGAAATCCTGCAGGATAAGGTGCGAGGTGTTTGTAATGCTCACAATAAGAGTGCACAGCTGAGCAGGGTCTATGCATTTTGGCCTATGGCATATACGCGGCTAAGCCAGGCTTTCCAAAAAAGGCACGGAAAAGTATGAGTCATTTGTCATTGACATCAAGGGAGGGAGGGAGGAAAGTGCTTCATGGCAGGTCAAAGCCATATTCCCATTGCCGCTTGAAAAAATGTTTTCGTCCCATTAGGCATTGCAAGCCCATCCCCAAACCACCTGCGGCTGGTTGCACTATGGGATAGCTACCCATGGTGCACTGCTCTGGGCATTAAAGCAAGCACTGCTAGTGAGGACATACTGTGGAGGCTGGATGTCAACTTACATTAAATTGACTTAGCTTTGTAGTGTAGACATGCCCTAAGAGACCAAGGGGAGCTGGCCAACAGGGGGCTGCAAACAGGGGAGTTTGAGAGGGAGATTGTAGGAGGTAGAAAGAATAAAACCAGCATGGTTCAGAAAGGCCATGTCACCAATGCCAACATTGCTCCTGGCTCCTCCACCTGCACCCATGTCCAGACAGAGAACCCGACCCTGGATGCCTCTCTCAAGTTCCTGATGTGGATTTGCAGAAACTGTGTCCTGCATTTCCATCAAAGAAAGCCAGGTTGGGGACACCATCCAGTTGGAGAGGTGTTTGCTGATAAAATGTCTCAGGAAGAAGGTGGGGGAGCTACAAGAGGAGTGACTAAGTTGAGGAGCATCCATGCACAGGAGGTATTCACAGAAAAAATGCCTATGGAGACCTCCAAGGTCTACAAAGCTACTCAGCTCTAGAGGACTGCAGTTGCATCAACAGGAGAAGAGAAAATGTCTCTGTCACAGGAAGGAAGCTGGATGCCGCTTGTAGTTCTCCCCCAGCTACTCCCAACCCATAGAGTTAAAAGAATGGTGTCATGGAAACTATGGCTGAGGAATCTCACCCAAAGGTGGAGAAGGAGATGCCATGTTTCCCCAGGTCTGGTATGCTCCCGGCCACCACTCCACAGAGGAAACAAAGTGTGTGTGGGGGATAAGAGGGGGGTTGGTGACTCCCTTCTCAGGAAGACTAGAAGTTACCTCACCCATTCACAATCCATACAGTTTTGGTCCCTCATCCAACAATCAACTTTCACTCATCTCCATAAGTTAATTCCTCGTGTATTCACGATAACATTCTCTCACCTCAACTAATGAAACCTCAGTATAATTCTTCCCATGAATCCAGTCACACTGCCTCTTCAGTCCGCCATTGCAAGGAAAATTTGGGAGAATGAGTAGGCCTCAGGACACATCCTGAAGGTCAGTAGAGTTAGGCTGTAGCATGAGAAGGCAATTCCAGTGTCAATGAACCACCACCTATTTTCTCAAGTGTCTCAGCAAATAGCAATTAACTGGTGTTCAATGGGCATCACTATTTATTGACATATATAGCACCACCTTGCAAGAAAGGAAACTTGGAGTTCCAATTTTAAATGTTTCTGTCGGAAGCGCAAGTCAGCTCGTACCCTGTATCATTTGAAGAACTGAGTGAAAGCCATAAAAACATTTTTGTGTGAATGTTAGTTTTACTTTAAAATGAATTTGGCTCAGGTGAGTCCATGGTCCATTTCTGGTTACATTCCAGGAATGTTCCGCCAATTCAGACATGAATGTTCATGGTAACAGTGAACTTGAACCAATTGGGATAGGATATTTCAAAGAGGCCCAAGGGAATTGGGTGCTGAACTCCCACTGAAAGGCAATAAGAGTTGGATATCTAATTACCATAGGCCCAGTTGAAAATCACATCCATACCCCCTAATTCAAAGTAAAAAAAACATTTAACCATAAGTTTTGCTGTTAGCCTTCAATGGGACATCTGCCATGTTTAAAGTTAAGCACTGGCTTAAGTGTTCTTCCACTTCAGTGCCTTAGTTCAGAATATTCAAAGGAGTTCAGTTGTAAATTCATAATCATTGAGTGTTTGGACAAGAAGCTACGATGATTTAGACCAACTGAGAAGATGTTCCCTTTTTTAAAAATAAAAATAATACTAATCCAATGTATCGAAAAAGGCAAAAGGAGCAGAGCATGTTAATTATATATCCAGTTAAAATGGCTCAAAGCTCACAGACAATGTATGTCATGTAGTTCTTCTAAAAGAGCAATGGAGTAACAAATATTCACAGAAATAACAACAAATAATAAATACTCTCAGGAAAATCATGATCTGGACAGCAGCAGTGATAGACTGAAAAAGAGGCACAATAAATTGCCATTGATTACTCATGATCTAGCTAGCTAGCCAGCTTTCCACATGCTCTTCTTTGATCTATTGCATATGTAGTGTACACAGCCAAGCACAAATATGGTTTAATAAATGATAAATAATAGTAATAATAACGAAGCCAGCTTGTGTGATCTAGACACAATTGGATCCTTGTGTGCATGAGAGACCACTGGCCAAATCCCAATCTGCCCTTTGAAATGAATGCCGAAATCCCAATTGTTATGGTTACATGATTAGTGGAACCTCTCTCCCTGCTCTGGTCTCTGAGTTCACACCCTGAGGTCTCAGCTTCGTGCTTGTCCCTCTCTTAGGGTGGAATTGTGTGATTCATCCCCTCTCAAACTGAGTCCCAGGCTACAGTAATTTGTGTACCAACTATGATTTTTCCAACCAGGTTTGGTACCTGAAATTCTACTCACAGGAGCTGCGACCAGAAGGAAGTTTTGTGACTAGCCAGGCTTCTCCATACAAAGTATAATTTATTTACCATTGTAGGAACAAAGTGTAACATAATATAAAATATGAGCAATTTGAGATCCATCACTGCAGTAATTTGGTAGGATAAAAATTTGGTTTTATTACCCAGACTCAGTTTGTCTTTAAGAAACATTTCAATAGTTATCTCTTCCAAATACCTTTCTGCCATAGCAAGAGGAATGCAGCATTTATTTATTACAATTAAAAAGATAATACACATAACTATATAATGATTTTTCTGCGCTAACACATAATAAAAAGCAATAAAATCCCACCAGCATTAACATAAGAATTTGAACAGCAACTCAGCCATCCAGATATATATAGAAACTTTGTTTCAATTCTTTATCATTGGGGAAAGGAAAATTCAAGTCACTCAGAAACCCTCTTCAAAGATATTATGACATTAACACCTTCAATAGATGACAAAATAAACAGAGACCCCCATTTAATAAAACATATCCCACCCTGCAAATTTCTATCCCCCAAAAGTCACCTGGAACAAAGTATCAAGTCAGCTAATGGATCAATAAAATGAAACAAGCTAATTGTCTCATACCCCAGCCACAATGTCTATCCCAAAAATGCAGAAAGGCCGAAAATTCATGAAGTCCAGTAGTAACCGAGCTATGGTTGTTCATATTCTGCGCAACATGAGCAGATAGCATGGCGATGGTAGCAGTATAAATACCCAAGGCAGATAGATGATCGGTGTGTATGTCCTGTGGCAGAGCTCCGATCTTGTCCCTGTGGGTCCCGCGCTTCTAGGCAGTTTATGTTAGCCTCAGAGGATGGTGAGAGACCTCCCACAGTTCCTGTTGTCCCTCTGGGCTTATTGCAGAACAGTTTAGCCTTCTGTCCTGCCAGAGGCTGGTCTTCTCCCTGTAGTGGCAGGTTGGTGGGGGGAACCCAGGCCCGCCCTCTACTCCGGGTTCCAGCCCAGGGACCCTAATGGTAGCAGTTGTTGGCAGCCAACTTCTCACTGCCAGAGTTGCTACAATTCCCTGGGCCACTTCCCCACAGCTCTCCCGCTTCTCTCTTCTTCACCATTACCTTAGGGCTCCCTTACCAATGGCTTGAGAGTTGCCTTATTTACTCAGCCCTTCAGTAGCAGCAGCACTTCCTCTTCTCTGGCTCCCTGGCTCTTCTTCAGCCTGACTGGAGTGAGCCCTTTTATATGCTCAGAAGAGCCTTAATTAGCGTCAGGTGTTCACTTCACCTTAATGGACTCACCTGACTCTTTGCAGGTTAATTAGAGTCAGGTGTTCTCATTAGCCTGGAGCAGTCCCTGCTCTGGTCAGTTAGGGAACAGAAAACTGCTAACCCAAAGGCCAGTATATCTGCCTTCTACTATTCTGTTGTACCGAACTGGCCTGGGTCTATCACAGTACATTCATGGATAGATATTTAGATTCTGGTTTTATTTATACTGGTGTAATTCTAAACTAACTCAATTGACTTCAGTGGAGTTCGTCTGGATTTTATGACTTCCTAAAGAGATTGCGCCTTATGTTCTCAAGAGGACAATTTTGTCATCAGTTCACTATATCCATAAAGAAGCTGATAATGAAATCACTGTCAAGGTGCAATGATGGACACTTTAAGATTTGGTGAATAACCTCCACAGAATTAGTTTCTTCAATGCAGCTTTGATCTCCTTGTTCCTCATGCTGTAGATGATCGGATTCATCATTGGAGGCACCAGGGCATAGAGAACACCCACCAAGAGATCTAGACTGGATTCTGAGCTGGAGGTGAATTTCAGATAGTCAAACATGGCAGTGAAAAGGAACACGGAGATCACAGTGAGGTGAGGAAGGCAAGTGGAAAAGGCTTTACGCCGGCCCTGGTCAGAGGGGATTCTCAGCACTGCTTTGAAGATCAGAACATAAGACACAACTATAAAAACAAAGCAGTTTAAACATAAAAAAGCGCTAAAGGCAATAGCCCCAAGTTCACTGAGGTAGGAGTCAGAGCAGGTGAGCTTGAGTAGCTGGGGGATTTCACAGAAGAACTGGTTGATGACATTGGACTGGCAGAAGGGTAACCTGAAGGTGTTCCCGGTGTGCAGTGAAGCGTAGACAATACCACTAATCCAGGCACTGGCTGCCATTTGGACACATGCTCTCCTGTTCATCACTCTCTCGTAGTGCAGTGGTTGGCAGATGGCGACGTATCGGTCATACGCCATGATGGTGAGAAGGGAAAAATCTGCTCCCATGAAGAAGATGAGGAAAAAGACTTGGGCCACACATCCAGCATAGGAAATGGAACTGGAGTTGATTAGGGAATTGACCATGGATTTGGGGATGGTGATAGAGATGGAGCCGAGGTCTACAATGGACAGATTCACCAGGAAGAAGTACATGGGGGTGTGAAGATGGTGGTCAAGGGCTATGGCTGAGATAATGAGAAAATTCCCCATCAGCCCTGCCAGGTAAATCATCAGGAACACCACAGAGTGCAAAATCTGCAGCTCCCGAACATCAGAGAATCCCAGGAGAAGGAACTCGGTCACCGTGGTTTGGTTGGACATTTTCTTTCTCAGTTCATTGTGTAATGGCTGTGCAGGGAAGGACAAAGACAGTGGGGACATTACAGTGACAGCAGAGTGGCCCTGATTCCGCACAGCAATATCTCATGATGTGGGTGGCAACAATGCGCAGCGCTCGTCCCTGATATTAACTAGGAGTGGTTAGTTATCACATGAATGTAAAGTCAATGGAGCTGACCATCTAAAGTTTTCACCATCTAAAGTTCTAGTTCAGCATGTGATTTGATAAAGTGCTGTGTGAAGGATGGAGCAAAGTACTATCCCAATGCAACAATTCTAGCCAAGCTGGGTCCCCTCTTGCTACAAACAGGAGGCTCTAGACTTGGGCAGGAAACTAAAATGCTAAAATGTCGACACTGCCTGATATCCACTTTCCGGGGAAATATGACATTCAATAACTCAGTATCCTGCACGAGAACTCATCTGTAGTTATTTCATTGCAACACCACATAGACGACCTGCTGCCTGCTAATGTATCGATTTATGATATAAGATCCCACTTCCATCTCTGTGTACCGATGGGCTAGCAGAATCGCTCAGTTACCTCTCTGCTGCATGAGAGATCGTCTGTAGTGATTCCACAGCAGCACCAGATCGATGGCCTCCTGCCTGCTTATGTACTGATTTGTGACACAATAACCCACTTCCATCTCTGTGTAACAATGGGCTCGTACCATCTCTCACCTACCTTTCTGCTGTGTCATTTACCTCTGTCACTTTATGTCTGTGCAGGTCAGTGGCCGTCAGAAGACTCGGGTTCTGTTCTTTTTTCTGCCACTGACCTGCTCTGTGACCTTGGCCCAGTCACTTCCCTTCCCCGTGCCTCTGTTTCCCCTCCATACCTTTCTCTGCCCGGACTACTAGGACTGTCGGCTCTGCGGGGGATGGGCTTTGTCTTATTATGTGTATGTTCAGTGCCCCTATTTACAGCATTTGTGTTTAGCTGGAAGCGGTGTGGGACAGAGGATAAGGCACTAGAGCAGAATATCTCAGTTCTAATCCCATTCATCTCCTCTATGTCCTTGGCAGGAATAAGAGAGACAGGCTTTGGCTGGGGGCTTCAATTCTCTGTTCTCCATCTAAGGCACTAGTATGCTTAATAAACATGCTGTGGGCTACCAACTTTGCTGCTGACTCAGTTTTGCCATTCAACAAGTGTCCCTTTGGAACAGAAATATACACCGGTGCAATACAATGACTGGGTTCAAATTTTACTCTTATTTCATAGTATCAGTGTTCCCACCATGGCTTTCATCTACATTTCCAATCTGGGGTATTCAGACATTTTCTATTTAATTTTTTTCAAAGGAAACCAGGGTTTTCAACTAAAGAAATATTCTGTGGAAGTCTGTTATTCCTGAAAGATAACCCATGTATTGCAAAACTCAATCCACTTTTTTCTTAATTTAGGTGAAAATGTTTCAGTTTCCAGCAGTTTACCAGACATTGTCTGGTTTTCAATGAACACACACAAAATTTCTATGAAACTTTCTATGAAAAGTCAAGTATTTTCTGCCACAAAAAACAACAACAACAACAAATAATCTCTGAGCAGCTCTAAAAGTTTGATTAAATTTTATTAAAAATCTTGAAGAGTTGTATTTATTGTAACCCATAGGTCTTTTTTTGAAATTTGCCCAGTATAATAATACGTATTCATGTTTAATTGAAATAAGAAACTTACTGTGCTGGTCTTTGCAGAATGTTTCCCAGCCTGTGATGAATTAGAGACTTCACCGCCAGGATTCTTCAGTCATTGCCTCTCTATGTACCTGGAAATAACGCCCCATCTCTGTATTATCTAGCAGCTGTTTCCGTGCCACTCCACCATATTTCCTGAGTTGCTGGGTCTCTCTGCAGTTCCTAGAAGACAAGTATCTTCTCCACAGATGGACACTCCCTGCTTCCCTCCTTGGACTGGCTTTGGTGAGAAGTGAAGGAATAAATAGGATGGGGGCAGGAATCCATACCCACCTGCGAAACTGATCCCTGCTTGTGCAGGCTACAAACATGGTCACAATCCAGGATATGCTTTTCTGGCGCTAAATAGGTGACTCTGGTCTCCAGGGCTGTGAGCCCAGCTCTGATCTCACCTCAACAGCAAACCACCATGACAAGCTGCCCTAGCCGAATCTAATCCCCCAGAGAGGGAACACAACATGCCCTGGATTTCAAATGGTAGCAGCATCCTGAAAGGATGCTGGGCTAAAAACAAGGCAGGGCTGAGGGCCAAAGGGTGTCTGAAGGAGATTACAGAAAAAACTATATATTTATAGCACAGACATGTGACCTACAATAGCTCAGAACCCAGTGGCACCATAGCCCCAGTTGGCCAGGAATAGCCTGTTAATTGTTTAACCCCACATAATCAGCTCTGAAAGAGATGTTTTTCCCTCCTGCATTGCATCAGCAGCTCTTGGGATGCAGACACCAGAGGAACCCACAGCTCAGTCTGCCCTGGGTGTTTGATGTTGGTCACTAAGAAGCAGCCAGAGGCAAACACTAAAAGCTCCCAGCTACGTCCTGAACTGGTGTAAATTGATACAGTTCCATTGAGTTCTGGGTAGTTAGGGATCTTTACGCCAAGGGAAATTGTCCATTTGATTCCAATGGAGCTACTTCGATTTCCATTAGCTGGGTTCTGGCCCTAAGACGCCCATGCAGCTATGTCAGTTTTCCCCAGCTGGGGAATCAGGCCTCATTAACTCCACTGGAGCTACTGCTGATTTACGCCAGCTGTGGTTCTTGCTCATTGACACCAATGGAGCTATGGGGGATACACACCTGCTGGGGATCTCGCCTTGTTAAACATCTTCAAATCCATTTCCTTTGCCTGTGAATCTGAACTGAAGATGAGGCAGGAGGTTTATGCTGAGCTTTTGTGTGACCTTGAATGGCCAAAGGAGGTGGTCTCTATATTTGTGTTTGGAGAAGAGGAAGTTAATGAGATCACAATGGAGAGGACACCTGTCCACAACGCCTCACAAGGCATCTCTCTGTTGATATGGTCAGTGAACTGAGAAAAGTTTGAGACCCCCCCGGTTGAAAGGCATTCACATGAACATAGAAGTTTGGCGGTGGGAGGGAGGGACATATTTAAGGTTTGGGGCCTAAGAGGGGAGGAAGAAATTGTCGTCAGTGGGCTGATTATGAACTCGGGTTGGAAATTTTCTCACAATATGATTTCGTTCATCAGAAAATGCTGATTCCTTGAAACTGATGAACTGAGGACTGCAGATTTCTTGAAGATTTGATGAATCTCCTAATTTGATTTCTTTTAGAATGTTCAAATTTGCTAAAATGTCCAGTTTTGACATTTTTTAATTTGAAAAAAAATCATTTGTTAATTTCAGTTAATTCATTCTAAAGCAAAGGTGAAAAATACAGGGTCAAAATCAAAATGAAACTTTACCCTCCATCATGGGGCGCCTGCTAGGATCACCTGGATGTGCCCCAGCTGACCGGTCTTTGCCAGGGCCTAGGGCACAGGTGAGACCTCAGTCTGCCCAGGTCTAGGCCTGTGGCTCACAACAGGGCAGTCTGCTGAGGACTGAAATGCTTTAGTTTAACTGAAGTCATCGGGCTCAACACAGGGGTCCCTGTGGGAGGGGATTCTATGTCCTGTGATAAAGAGAAGATCTGACTAGTTGCTTTCATCATCCCTTCCGGCCTAAAATTCTATGAAACTACAAAAATGATGGAAGTCAAATGTTTTGTTTTGACCTAATTTGTTGTTTTTAATATGTTTGTTTTGTTTTGTTTTCAGATGATCTCTTTGAAAGATAATGCAATTTTGACTTTTTGTCCTGACATGGGATGGGAAAATATTTCAGAATTTTGAAAAGCCTCATAAAATAGGAACCCCCTTTCCCAGCTAGTCCTACTCTTCAACTTCCCTCCTTTGAATAACTCACTAAAACATTATTTTCTTAGACTCTAGGAGCTCCAGGTAGGTAGCAGCTTTTCACTTTAAACAGGGACTCAGTGTTAAGACATTGTACTCTCACATACACACACAAAATTATATTCACTCGTAAATCCCCAGTTATGTTCACTTTGAAAGACACACACACTAATGCACAATCACAAAACACACACACTGATGCAACATTTTGCACTGATAAACACAATATTCTCATTCCGAAGCAAACAAAAATGAACACAGAGAACAGGTCTGTACTAGAAACATTTGCCATCAAAGCAGTGTTGGTTTGGAGCTGTGATATTTGGGGTGACATTTTTATAGTAGTTTCTTTAATTTCTTGACAGCCCTATACAAATACTAACTCTGAAGGATTCCTAAAATGGCTTTGACTAGGCTTTGTTGTGACGCTGTCATGTTTCAAGTGTAGACAAGACCGTAGATGCCCAATGACCGAGGGCCAAGTTTTAAAAGATATTGAGGTGCCTCTACAGAGGTACTGGAGCACTTTTGAAAATGGGAGATAGGCCTGTTGGTTTTTTTTTTGGGCGGGGGGGGCGGAGTTGTTGTTTTTTTAACCTTTCTCAAATCTTTTGGGCTGAAATAGCAAAGCCGCTTAGAGGATTTTGGATACTCAGTCTGAATGGAATTAATGGGAACTGGCTTTGCAATTGCCAAGGCAGCTTTGAAAATCTCAGCAGTAGTGATATAAATAGCACTGATGACATGGGCAGTGGCCCAGCATCCTCACTCCATCACAGCCCTTGTCAATGGTGATCTCTCTCTCTAGTCTATTTAGCAGGGTGGTGTCTAAAGCAACTGACACACTCAGGTTCCAGAATCCCAGCTGTTGACAAAGGCCAGAGAGAACATCTGAGCAAGTTCCGCCTTTACCAAAAACCTAGTGGTTCTGTTGCACTCAGTGACTTACTTACAGTGGTGGTATAAAAGAGCACATCACCACCAGGAGTTAATATTGCCAGGCCAGTTTATCTGAGCGATGAATTTGCACTGCTCCACACAAGACCAACAACTGGTTGTTAAATGCAATCGAATCCAGTGACATCACTATCTGCATTATTTAATTATAGAGGCGGATAACAAAGCACATACCCCACAATGTAAGAAACATTTGCAAAATTTTGACTCGACTCACCAGCTCCACAGCAGTTCATCCTCCATAACATTCTCCTTCCTTTACCCTAAAAGACATCCCATTCATCAACTGTGAAATTAACCTCCTTCTCAAACCACAGACCTCTGTGCCTTTTGCCACCCCTAGATCTCTATGCCCCACATCAACGTAGCCTTCGCTACTGTTGCCTGAGCTAATTGATTACTTATTGATCTCCTTAATTATTTAGAGTTCCCAATTAACACTCTGAAATACAGTAGGTTCTTGTCCCAAGATTAGGCCAAGTGTTATCAGAATTACTATTTAGTTTGGGAGCCCAGTTGTGCACATCTGTGATAACAACATTTACACTCCTACGGACCTTAAGTGAGCTAAATGTTTTAATGGAGCATCTTGGTTTGTTTTCAAGGGTGGGATTTCCTACATTTCTCAGGGTCTTTTGAAAATCTTTTGAAAATCTCTCATTATCAAGGAGCTCAATCTATTTAGCTTAACAAAGAGAAGGTTAAGAGGGGACTCAGTCACAATCTAGAAGTACCTACACAGGGAGCAAATATTTCATATTTCAGCCTCTCCAGTAGAACAGAAAAAGGTATAATATGATCCACATTCAAACTACAAATTCAGCTAGACAAATTCAGGCTACAAAAAAGGTGTACATTCTTCACAGCGAGGGTAATGAACCGCTGAACCAATTGACCAAGGGTTGTGATGGATTCTGTATCATTGGCTATTTTGAAATCAAGGTTAGGTTCTTTTATTTTTGAGCTATGGTCTGGTGCCAAAGGAATGATTTTGGAGAGTTCTTTGACTAGTGTGTTACAGGAGGTCAGACTTGATGATCACAACGGTCCCTTCTGTCCTTGAAATCTATAAGAACTGTTGGTTGGCAACCACATTTGCCTCCCTCTTTGCAGATAAGCCGTTCAAGCTTTATTCTGATTACACCAGTGTAAATCTAGACTCTAACTATTGTGGTTTTGCATGTGTTCATGGGTTGAACATGGTTGTGTGTTTGCATGCAGACTGGAAACTACTGTGTGTTTGTGTATATGTGGGTTGTGTGGTAGTGTGGGTTTGTGGGCTGTACACTGCTGTGTGGCACAAGATGTCAATGTCCCTTGATAGAAGGTTTCTAGGGGTTGAACACGGGGCCTAGATTTTCAAACAGGATCCTGAACTGGCTGTGCTACAAGCACTAAGGGCTGGTCTACACTACCCGCCTGATTCGGCGGGTAGAGATCGATCTTCTGGGATCGATTTATCGCGTCTCATCTGGATGTGTTAAATCGATCCCAGAAGCACTCCCCGTCGACTGCGGAAGTCCTGCTTGGTGAGAGGTGGAAGCGCTGTCGACGGGGGAGCCTGCCTGCTCTGTGTAGACCCGCAGTAAGTAAACTTAGTTCGAGCTAGGAAAGGTCGACTTCAGCTAGGCTATTCTCGTAGCTGAAGTTGCATTTCCTAGATCAATCCCCCGCCCCAGTGTAGACCAGCCCTAAGTGAACTAGTACAGAGGCAATAGCAGACTCATAAGCTGCTGTTCAAGCTCTGACCAGTAGAAGGGGACAAGGAGCCACATTGGGTTACGTGCAGATTTCTGCAGTGTGAGAATATGAGTCACCGTGTACTTGAGAATAAACTTCAATATCAATGACATCTGATTAGCAGAAACGTTTCTGTGGCCCTGGCCTCCGGGCTGAGGGAGGTGATTTCAGTTCAGATAAAGCAGCTGGGCAGAGTCAATTAATGCCTCCCACTGGTGTGTTTCGGATCCCCTCTGAAGCCAATCTCCAGAGCCTGTGAGTCTGTCACACACTACCAGGGAGCCTGGTTGTTTAGCTCAAGCTGCAGGGACTCCTGCCCTTAGCTCTGAAGGTCCCTGATGCACCCAGCCAAGACGGTGACCAACATAAGCGCACTGGAAAGAAGCTTCCTCAGAGCGATCACCACGGGCTTCTCCACTCTCAGAGCAGGTGTCATTTTAGTGTTGCTGAGCTTCAAGGTAAGGGAAAGCTCAACACAAAGCTCCTGGAATTCATCATCCCATTGCTGCATATCTATGCGATCCCACCAGTCAGTGCTTGTTGCACAGAACCTGAAATGGCGTTCCACCATGCTCAGCTGCTGTATGACTGCCAGCAACAACTGGTAAATGTTTCATTCTGTGGCTTGCAGCAGGGCTGATTGAATGACATCACAATGTTCTGTGCACTGGCTCCTGCGACTACTCTGGAAATCCTGCAGGATGAGGTGTGAGGTGTTTGTAGTGCTCTCAACAAGAGTGCACACCTTCTCAGGAAGAGAAACGTCAATAGAGTTGGGCTGTAGCATGAGAAGGCAATTCCAGTGTCAATGAACCACCACCCAGTTTCTCAAGTGTCTCAGCAAATAGCAATTACCTGGTATTCAATGGGCATCACTATTTATTGACCTATATAGCACCATCTTGCAACAAAGGAAACTTGGAGTTCCAATTTTAAATCTTTCTGCCGGATGCGCAAGTCAGCTCTTACCCTGTATCATTTGAAGAACCGAGTGAAAGCCGGAAAAACATTTTTGTGTGAATATTAGTTTTCCTTTAAAATTAATTTGGCTCAGGTGAGTCCATGGTCCCTTTGTGGCTACACTCCATGAACTTTCCCCCAATGGAGACATGAATGTTTATGGTAACAGTGAACTTGAACCAATTGGGACAGGATATTTCAAAGAGGCCCAAGGGAATTGGGTGCTGAACTCCCACTGAAAGCCAATAAGAGTTGGATATCTAATTACCATAGGCCCAGTTGAAAATCACATCCATTCCCCCTAATCCAAAGAAAAAAAACATTTAACCATAAGTTTCGCTGTTAGCCTTCAATGGGACGTCTGCCATGTTTAAAGTTAAGCACTGGCTTAAGTGTTCTTCCAGTTCAGTGCCTTAGTTCAGAATATTCAAAGGAGTTCAGTTGTAAATTCATAATCATTGAGTGTTTGGACAAGAAGCTACGATGATTTAGACCAACTGAGAAGCTGTTCCCTTTTTTAAAAATAAAAATTATACTAATCCAATGTATCCTAAAAGGCAAAAGGAACAGAGCATGTTAATTATATATCCAGTTAAAATGGCTCAAAGCTCGCAGACAATGTATGTCATTTAGTTCTTCTAAAAGAGCAATGGAGTAAGAAATATTCACAGAAATAACAACAAATAATAAATACTCTCAGGAAAATCATGATCTGGACAGCAGCCATCATAGACTGAAAAAGAGGCACAATAAATTGCCATTGATTACTCATGATCTAGCTAGCTAGCCAGCTTTCAACACGCTCTTATTTTATCTATTGCATATGTAGTGTACACAGCCATTCACAAACATGGTTTAATAAATAATAGTGATAATAATAATGAAGCCAACTTGTGTGATCTAGACACAGCTGGATCCTTGTGTGGATGAGAGACCATTGGCTAAATCCCAGTCTACGCTTTGAAGCAAATGGATAAATCCCATTTGTTAAGGGTATAAGGTTAGAATAACCTCTATTTTGTGCTCCGGTCTTTGAGTGCACACCCCCATGTCTCCATCTTGCGCTTGTCCCTTTCTATGTTGAATCACGTGATTCTCCCTCTCAAACGGCCCCAGGCTATGGCAATTTATGCACCCACTGTGATTTCTCCCACCGTGCTTGGAATCTGCAGTTCTTCCAACAGGAGCTGTGACCGGTAGTAAGTTGAGTGACTAGCCCGGCCTTCACCATGCAAAGTACAATTTATTTACCACTGTAGGAAAAAAGCGTAACATAAGAAAAAATATCATCCAATTCCAGATCGATCACTGCAGTAGTTTGGTGGGATAAAAAAGTGGGTTTATTAGCCAGACTCAGTTTGTCTTTAGGAAACATTGCAATAGCTTTCTCTTCCAAAATGCCTTTCCACCATAGCAAGAAGAATACAGTATTGATTTATTTAAATAAAAAGATAATAAACATAATTATATAAAGATATAGGTGCCCTAACACATCATAAAGAAGACAATAAAATCCCATAAGCATTAAAACAATCAAAGCATTAAAACACACCTACAGAAACTATTTTTAATTCTTCATCATTGGAGAAAGGAAAACTCTAAGGTTAGGTCTTCACTACCCGCTGGATCGGAGGGTAGAGATAGATCTTTCGGGGACATATTTAACACGTCTTTTCTAGACACGATAAATCGATCTCCGAAAGTGCTCCCCGTCGACTCCGGTACTCCAGCTTGTGAGAGGCGCAAGCGGAGTCGACGGGGGAGTGGCAGCGGTTTACTCCCCGGAGTGACGACGGTCAGGTAAATCAAGCTAAGATACACCGACTTCAGCTACGCTATTCGCGTAGCTGAAGTTGCGTATCTTAGATCGACAAACCCCCGCTAGTGTAGACCAGGGCCCAGTCTCCCAGAAAACCCTTTCAAAGATATTATGACATTGACACCTTGAATAGATGACAAAATAAATGGATACCCCCATTTAACCAAACATATTCCACCCTGCAAATTCCTATCTCCCAAAAGTCACTTGGAACAAAGTAACGAATCAATCAATGAATCAATACAATGAAACAACATGAAAAAGAGACAATCAAGCAAACAAAACAAGCCAAACCTCTAATAAATAAACCACAATTTTTATCCCAATATAGGAAATGCACCAGAAAGTTCATGAAGTCGGCTAGTGACTTAGCTATGGCTATTGATATTCTGTGCAACATGCTCAGATAGCATGGCAATGTTAGCAGTATAAGACAGATAGATAGGGGTGTATGTACATTTATGGACAGATATTTAGATTCTGATCTTATTTACACTGGTGTAATTCTAAATTAACCCATTTGACTTTAGTGGAGTTAGTCTGGATTTTATGAATTCGTAAGCTGATTGTACTCTATGTTCTCAATGAGACAATTTTGTAATCGGTCGATTATATCCAAGAAGAAGCTCAGAATAAAATCTCAATCAAGTGCCAATGACATTTTATTTCTTGAGGAATAACCTCCAAACAATCAGTTTGTTTAATGCAGCTTTGATCTCCTTGTTCCTCATGCTGTAGATGATTGGATTCATCACTGGGGGCACCAGGGAATAGAGAACACCCACCATGAGATCCAGACCTGATGCTGAGCTGGAAGCGGGTTTCAGGTAGGCAAAGAAGCCAGTGGAAAGAAGCAAAGAGACCACAGTGAGGTGAGGGAGGCAGGTGGAGAAGGCTTTATGCCGGCCCTGCTCAGAGGGGATTCTCAGCACTGCTTTGAAGATCTGAACATAAGACACAATTATAAAAACAAAGCAGCTAGAACCTAAAAACACACCAAAGGCAATAGCCCCAACTTCACTGAGGTACGAGTCAGAGCAGGTGAGCTTGAGTAGCTGGGGGATTTCACAGAAGAACTGGTTGATGACATTGGATTGGCAGAAGGGTAACCTGAAGGTGTTCCCGGTGTGCAGGGCAGAGTACATAATACCAGTAATCCAGGCACTGGTTGCCATTTGGACACACGCTCTCCTGTTTATCACTGTCTCATAGTGCAGTGGTTGGCAGATGGCGACATGTCGGTCGTAAGCCATAATGGTGAGTAAGGCAAGATCAGCTGCAGTGAAGACTAAAAAGAGAAAGACCTGGGTAACGCATCCAGGATAAGAAATCACCCTGGTGTTCATGAAGGTATTGACCATGGATTTGGGGATGGTGACAGAGATGGAGCCGAGGTCTAGGATGGACAGATTCATCAGGAAGAAATACATGGGGGTGTGAAGATGGTGGTCGAGGGCTACGGCTGTGATGATGAGAATATTCCCCATCAGGCCTGCCAGGTAAATCATCAGGAACACCACAAAGTGCAAAATCTGCAGCTCCCGAATGTCAGAGAATCCCAGGAGAAGGAACTCGGTCACTGTGGTTCGATTGGACATTTTCATTCTCAGTTCATTGTGTGATGGCTGTGGAGGGAAGGACAAAACAGTGGTGGGGATTATACTGACAGCGGGAGTGGCCCTGAATTCCCACAGCAATGTCTCATGGTGTGAGTAGCCACAATGCACAGCGTTCGTCACTCCCCTGAATTATGAGTGGTGAGTTATCACATGAGTGTAAATTGTCACTGTTCCCTTAAAGTCAATGGAGCTGTATCAGTTTGCACCATGTAAAGATCTGCCCCAGGATGTGACTTCATAAAATGCCATGTGGAGGATGGACCAAGTACAACCCAACGCAACTTTCTAGCCAAGCTGGGTCCTCTCTTCCTATGAACAGCAGGCTCTGGACTTGGGCATTAAACTATAATTCTAATATGTCAACATGGCCTGATATCCACCTTGCGGGGAAATATAACATAGATTCACTTAGATTCCTACTATGTTTGTGTGATCTCCACCTGTTAAGAGTATTTCTGCATGAGAGCTCGTCTGTAGTGATTCCACTGCAGCACCACATCGATGGCCTCCTGCCTGCTTATGTATTGATTTGTGACACAAGAACCCACTTCCATCTCTGTGTAACAATGGGCTCGTACCATCTCTCACCTACCTTTCTGCTGTGTCATTTACCTCTGTCACTATATGTCTGTGTGGGTCAGTAGCCGTCAGGAGACCTGGGTTCTATTCTTGGCTCTACCATTGACCTGCTGTGTGACCTTGGCCCAGTCAGTTCCCCTCCCTGTGCCTCTGCTTCACCTCCCTCCATCCCATTCTCTGCCTGGTCTGCTAGGACTGTGAGCTCTGGGGGGGATGGGCTTTGTCTTGTTATGTGTATGTTTGGTGCCCCCATTTACAGCATTTGTGTTTTACCTGCAGCAGTGTGAGACAGAGGATATGGCGCTAGAGCAGGAGATCTAGGTTCTAATCCCATTCACCTCCTCTATGTCCTGGGGCAGGGTTAAGAGAGACAGGCTTTGGCTGGGAGCTACAATTGACTGTTCCCCATCTAAGACACTAGTATGCTTAATAAATATTGTGGGCTACCAACTTTGCTGCTTACTCAGTTTTGCCATTCAACAAGTGTCCCTTTGGAACAGAAATATACACCGGTGCAATAGAGTGACTGGGTTCAAATTGTACTAATATTGGACAATGTTAATATTCCCAACCCGGTTGGAATCAAACTTTCCAATGTGGAATATTCAGACATTTTCCATTTAAGTTATTTGAAAGGAAAACTGTGGGTGTGAAGATGGCGGTCAAAGGCTATGGCTGAGATGATGAGAAGAGGGAAGGAGAAAGACAACGGTCGGGATTTCAGTGTACATTGGCACAGCGCCCTTAATATCCAATGGGCTGCATCAGTTTACACAGTCCTGGCTCAGGATGTGGCTTGATAAAATACAGTATGAAGGATGGAGCAAAGCACATCCAACCCCACTGATCTAGCCAAGATATTTCCCTCATTCAGGAAATATGCAAACTTGGACGTGGAGGTAACATACTAAAAAGCTAATGCTGCCTGATTTCCTGGTTCTGAGGAAATATGACCTGGACTCAGAAAGCATCCCCAATGACAGCTCACTTGTTAGGAGTCACTACAACACCACACAGACGGCCTGCTGCCTGTATCCATTACTGATCTGTGGCACCAAATCCCAGCTGCATTTCCAGCTCTGTGTGACGAGGGGCTAATAGCATCGCTCAGCTACATCTGTGTTGTGTAATTTCCCTCTATCACTATATATTTTGGGTCTAGCCACATTGCCCTCTTCTATGTAATTGAGCAGAGACAGACTTTGGCTGGGGGCATCATGTCTCTGTGTCTCAAGTGAAAGGTGGCTGCAGGTAGAAAACATATTCTGTGTATATCAACCTTGCTGCCTACTCAGTTTTACCATCCTGCAAGTATCTCTTTGAAACAGCAATAAATGTGGTTGGAATAGAGGGTGTTATTGGACAATATCAATGCTGACCTGCTGGCTTAGTTATAAGTTTCCAATTTGGGGAATTCAAATGTTTTCTATTTAAATTATTTCCAAGGAAACTGGCTTTTAAATTGAGAACATTTTTATGATAGCTCTGTGCTTTCCTTATAATGAATGCATATATTGGAAAAATCTTTTTCTTATTCCAAAACACTCAGTGAAAATTTTCCAGTTTTCAACATTGTTTACCAGCAATTGTTTGGTTCTCGATTCACAACGACAATGAAAATTGAAATTTTTTATAATGGAAAAATGAGCAGCTCTAGGTGTTTGATTAAATGATAGTAAAGATTTCAAAATGTTCCAATTGTAACTGATATTTCTGGTATTGCATTGCTCCAGTGTGCTAACACCCAAACATATTTAACAGAAATAGCAAACTTACAGTGTTGATCTTTGTGGAATGTTTCCCAGCCTGTGAAGCACTGGAGAGACCACTGCCAGGATTCTTCAGTCATTGTCTGTCTGTGCACCTGTCAATAATGCCTCATCGCTGTGTTATCCAACTGCTGTCTCCCAGTCCCTTCACGATATCCCCTGAGTTGCTGGGTTTCTGCAGTTCCTAGCAGACAGGGACACTGTCCACAGATGGGTGCTCCCCTCTTAAGGCAGGCTTGCCTGAAAGGTGAAGGACTAAATGGGATTGGAAGCCTCTCCCACCTTTGAAACTGATCCTGGTTTGTGCAGGATTCAGACACAGTCATAGCCCAGGATGTCCCTTGCCTGGAGCTAAATAGGTGAATCTGGTCCCCAGGGCTGTGAGCCCAGCTCTGATCTCATCTAAGGAAAAATCCCCCTTGACAACCTTCCCTAGCTGACCCTAACCCCACAGAGCGGGAAGAGCACCCAGCCTGGATCTCACACGATGGCAGCATCCCTGCAAGGAACCTTGGTTAAAAACAAGGCAGGGCTGAGTCCCATGTGGCATCCCAAGGAGATTGCCAAATAGATAATACATTGGTAGTACAGACACATGACCTACAATAGCTCAGAGCCCAGGGTCACCAAAGCCCCAGATGGGCTGGAATAGCCTGTTCATTCATTAATGCCAGATAAACAACTCTAGGGGAGTCGAAATATTCCCCCCCCGCCCCCGGCTGTATTTCTACAGCGGCTCTTGGGATGCAGCCACCAAAGGAACCCACATCTCAGGCTGCTCTTTCTGATTGATGTTGGTCACTAAGAGGTACCCAGAGGCAAACACTAAAAGCTCGGTGCAATGTCCTAAACTGGTATAAACTAATAGAGTTCCATTGAGTTCTGAGAAATTTGGGCCCTGTGCCTCAAGAGGAGATGTGGCTCTTTGATTTAAATTAGCCCTTATTTAAATTAGATCTGACCCTAAGATGGACATGAAGCTATGTCAGTTTTCACTAGTTAGGAATCAGGCCTCATTCACTGGAGCTACTGCTGATTTACACCAGCTGGGGATCTGTTCCCTGAAACAATTTCAAATCCATTTTATTTGCCTGTGAATCTGAACTGTATGAAAGATAAACGTTTCTACCCTGTCAGCACTTTCTTAGCTCTTTGCCCCATGGGAATAATGGTCGAATGAAACTTTTAATGGCTATGAAGCAATTCATTCTCACTGGGGACAGAACTTTGGAAGAATTCAGTGTTGCAGAGATTTTCTATGGCCCAGTCTTTCTTTCTTTCTTTCTTTCTTTCTTTCTTTCTTTCTTTCTGCAATTCTATATATATTAGAGCAGACAACACACAAATAAAAGGCATATTAGACTGCAGGTTCAACGCTTCTTGACATCTTAAAACTGTTTATTTTTTTCACACCGATTGAAGGTATGTCAGAGAGACTGAACAAATTAGAAGGATCGGATCCCCATCTGATGTAAATCAGTTGCTTCATTGGAGTCAAAGGGGCCAGAACCGTATCTGTTGTACATCAATCACCTCCTCCCACCGACACACACACTTTTTGGAAATCTGTCATAGTACCGTTGGAGTCAATGAGGCCAGATGCCCAGATGCTGTAAATTTGCCTAGTGCTATGGAGCTATTCCTGGTGATGTGACCTGAGGATCTGTACCATGATGCCTAGTTTTATGTTTGTTCCTGTACTTGAGATTCTCATGGCTTAGAAACTCCATCCCATTTTAATAACCTGAAAATAGTTTGAATTCTTAAGATCATGATTCATAGACAGAAATGTGTGAGGTGGGCACCCAGCTGGGAAATTGGCTGATGAAAATATACTCATTAGGTCTGGGGCTGCTAGATAACAGAACAGGGATGGTGAGGGATCAGAGAGTGGGGAAGTGCCCAGTCACAGACACCCACCCAGAGAAAGCACCTACTCCAGCATGAGGGTGGCAAATCCCAGAAAGATTGGGGAGAAGTGGTGGCACATCTGTGAGAAACTGGGTTGTATCTCTCAGAATTGATCCATGTGGTAAAGTTCACTCCTCATCTGGAGTTAACGTTTTGACTGTATCAGGCTATCTGAAGACTCAGGCAGGTGGCACTGGGTCAGTTTCACTCAAAGCAGTCTAATCCTTTCAGAGCAATTGGTTCAGGCTCTCTGCAGACTCAGGAAGATGTTTCTCTATTGGTTACACTTCGCTGTCATCTTTGCTGTGGGTTATGTTTTCAAGTTTTCCAGTCCACGAAGATGTCCCTTGATAGAAGCTACATAGGGGTTGAGAACAGGATCCCATACTGCCTATGCTACAAGCACTAAGTGAACTAGTACAGAGGAAATAGCAGACTCATAAGAAGCTGTACAAGCTCTGACCACTAGAGGGGGACAAGGAGCCACCCTGTGTAAGCTTGTGTTACTGAGTGACCGTGTGTACCGGAGAATAAAATGCAATAACAAAGACATGGGATTAGTGGGAATGGGGATTCGTGGGAATGTTATGGGTTTAGTGGGAATTAGTGGGAATGTCATGGGATTACTGGGAATGTCCGTGTTATCCCGGGTTACCTTAATGAACATGTGTACCTGAGAATGAACTGCAATAACAATGACATGGGATTTGTGGGATTGTCATGGGATTAGTGGGAATGGGAAGTGTGTATGGTTTTAGTAAAGATGTCATGGGAATTAGAGTTGGAATGGGGATTAGTGGGATGAGTCCTGGGATTAGTGAGATTGGTGGGATTAGTTATGGGATTAGTGGGAATGGGGAGTGGGAACAGGATTAATGGGAATGTCATGGGATTAGTAGGAATGTCTGTGCAACTCTGGTCTCCAGGATGTGTGAGGTGATTTCAGTTCAGATAAAGCAGCCACACAGAATCACTCGTACATATGCCACCCACTGGTCTTTGTGTGTTACAAATCCCCTCTGCGCCCAATCCCCAGAGCCCATGAGTCTGTCACATCCCTACCAGGGAGCCTGGCTCTCTAGATCAAGCTGCAGGGACTCCTGCCCTTATCTCTGGAGCTCCCTGGTGTAACCACAAGGTACCAGCAAGATGGTGACAATCATAGAAGCGCAACAGCGGCCCTATTTCTATAATTATCCTAGAATCATAGAATTGTAGGACTAGTCCAGTCCCCTGCACACATGGCAGGACTAAGTATTTTCTACACCATCCCTGACAGATATTTGTCTAATACATAAGAGAGTCAACCAATGAATCAATAAAATGAAATAACACGAAAATGAGACAATCAAGCAAACAAACAAGCTACATCTCTCATAACCCAACCACAATTTTTATCCCAAAAAAGGGGAGGCACCAGAAAGTTCATGAAGTCCACTAGTGACTTAGTTCTGTCTATTGATATTCTGCGCAACATGCTCAGATAGCATGGCGATGTTAGCAGTATAAGACAGACAGATAGGGGATATGTACATTTATGGAACGATATTTTGATTCTGATCTTATTTAATTGGTGTAATTCTAAATTAGCTCATTTTTCTTCAGTGGAGTTAGTCCGGAATTTATGAATTTATAAACAGATTGCACCCTATGTTCTCATGGAGACAATTTTGTCTTCAGTTAATTATATCCAAGAAGACGCTCAGAATGAAATCTCAATCAAGTACCAATGATGGACATTTTAATTCTTGGTGAATAACCTCCACACAATCAATTTCTTTAATGCAGCTTTGATCTCCTTATTCCTCATGCTGTAGATGATTGGATTCATCACTGGAGGCAGCAGGGAATAGAGAACACCCATCATGAGATCCAGACCTGATGTTGAGGTGGAGGTGGGTTTCAAGTGGGCAAACAATGAAGTGCCAACTAACAAAGAGACCACAGTGAGATGAGGGAGGCAGGTAGAGAAGGCTTTATGCTGGCCCTGATCAGAGGGGATTCTCAGCACAGTTTTGAAGATGAGAACATAAGACACAATTATAAAAACAAAGCAGTTTAAACATAAAAACGCACTGAAGGCAATAACCCCAACTTCACTGAGGTACGAGTGAGAGGAGGCGAGCTTGAGTAGCTGGGGAATTTCACAGAAGAACTGGTTGATGACATTGGACTGGCAGAAGGGTAACCTGAAAGTGATCCCGGTGTGCAAGGCAGAGTTGACAATACCACTAATCCAGGCACTGGCTGCCATTTGTACACACGCTCTCCTGTTCATCACTCTCTCGTAGTGCAGTGGTTGGCAGATGGCGACATGTCGGTCATACGCCATGATGGTGAGTAAGGCAAAATCAGTTGAAGCGAAGACTAGAAATAGAAAGACTTGGGTGACACATGCAGGATAAGAAATCACCCTGGTGTTCATGAGGGAATTGGCCATGGATTTGGGGATGGTGACAGAGATGGACCCGAGGTCTATGATGGAGAGATTCGCCAGGAAGAAATACATGGGGGTGTGAAGATTCTGGTCGAGGGCTACGGCTGAGATGATGAGAAAATTCCCCATCAGGCCTGTCAGGTAAATCACCAGGAACACCACAAAGTGCAAAATCTGCAGCTCCCGAACATCAGAGAATCCCAGGAGAAGGAACTCGGTCACCGTGGTTTGGTTGGACATTTTCTTTCTCAGTTCATTGTTTGATGGCTGTGGAGGGAAGGACAAAGACAGTGGGGGGATTTCAGTGACAGAGGGAGTGGCCCTGATTCCACGCAGCAATATCTCATGATGTGAGTGTCAACAATGCACAGCGCTCTTCACTGCTATTAACGAGGAGTGGTGAGTTATCACATGAATGTAAATTGGCGTGGCTCCCTTAAAGTCAATGGAGCTGCATAAGTTTGCACCATCTAAAGATCTGCCCCAGGATGTGACTTGATAAAATGCCGTGTGGAGGATGGAGCAAAGCACAACCCAATGCATCATTCTAGCCAAGCTGGATGCCCACTTGCTACGAACAGCAGGCTCTAGCTTTGGGTCTGACGCTAAAATGCTAAAATGCCCACACTGCCTGATATCCACTTTCCGGGGAAGTATGACATAGACTCACAACAGCTCGTCTGTAGTGATTCCACAGCAGCACCACATCTATGGCCTTTTGCCTGCTTATCTATCGATTTGTGACATAAGATCCCATGTCCATCTCTGTGTAGCAATGGGCTCGTAACATTGCTCAGCTAACTTTCTGCTGCATCGTTTACCTCCGTCACTTTATGTCTGTGCGGGTCAGTGGCCATCAGGAGACTTGGGTTCTATTCTTGGCTCTACCATTAACCTGCTGTGTGTCGTTGGCACAGTCACTTCCCCTCCCTGTGCCTCTGTTTCCCCTCCCTCCATCCCATTCTCTGCCTCGTCTGTTAGGACTGTGAGCTCTGCGGGGGATGGGCTGTGTCTTGTTATCTGCATGTTCGGTGCCCCCATTTACAGCATTTGTGTTTAGCCAGCAGCAGTGTGAGACAGAAGATACGGCGCTAGAGGAGGAGATCTAGGTTCTAATCCCATTCACCTCCTCTATGTCCTGGGGCAGGGTTAAGAGAGACAGGCTTTGGCTGGGAGCTTCAATTGACAGTTCCCCATCTAAGGCATTAGTATGCTTCATAAATATGCTGTGGGCTCCCAATATTGCTGCTTACTCAGTTTTGCCATTCAACAAGTGTCCCTTTGGAACAGAAATATACATCGGTGCAATAGAGTGACTGGGTTCAAATTGTACTAATATTGGACAATGTTAATAATCCCAACCCGGTAGAAATCAAACTTTCCAATGTGGAATATTCAGAACTTTTCTGTTTAAATTATTTCAAAGGAAAACTGGGGATCTGAAGATGGTGGTCAAGGTCTATGGCTGAGATGATAAGAGGGAAGGACAAAGACAACGGTTGGGATTTCAGTGACCTAGGAAATGGGCCTGATTTCCCTCAGTAATATCTCAGGGTAGGAGTGTGAAGGTTGCACAGCACTCAGGACATGGGCTGTGTCTTACTATGTTCATGTGCTCTCCAGCTGTTAAGAGTTTTTCTGTATAGCAGGCAGCAGAGTGGGACAGAGGATATGGTGCTAGAGCAGGAGATCTGGGTTCTAGCCACATTGCCCTCTTCTATGTAATTGAGCAGAGACAGGCTTTAACTGGGGGCTTCATCTCTCTGTGCCTCAGTTTAAAGGTGACTGCATGTAGAAAACATATTCTGTGCATATCAACTTTGCTGCGTAGTCAATTTTACCATCCTGCAAATATCTCTTTGAAACAGCAATAAATGTGGTTTGAATGGAGGGTGTTATTGGACAATATCAATGCTGGCTCGCTCACTTAGTTATAAGTTTCCAATCTGGGGAATTCAGATATTTGCTGTTTAAATGATTACTAAGGAAAACTGGGTTTTACATTGAAAATATTTTCATGATAGGTCTGTGCTATTCTTAAAATGAACGTATGTATTGGAAAAATCTCTTCTTCTTTTTTTAAAACACTCAGTGAAAATTTTTCAGTTTTCAGCATTTTTAACAGCAATTGTTTGGTTCTCGATTCACAAAACCAAACAATGTTTTGGTTTCTACAACGTCAATGAAAATTGAATTTTTTTATGCTCTAGATGATTGATTAAATGATAGTAAAAGTTTCAAAGAGTTCCAACTGTAACTGATAGTGCCATTGTTACATTGCTCCAGTGTACTAGCAACCAAACATATTTAACAGAAATAGCAAACTTACAGTGTTGATCTTTGTGGAATGTTTGCCAGCCTGTGAAGCATTGGAGAGTCCACTGCCAGGATTCTTCAGTCATTGTCTGTCTGTGCACCTGTCAATAACGCCTCATCACTGTGTTATCCAGCTGCTGTCTCCCAGTCCCCTCACGATATCCCCTGAGTTGCTGGGTCTCTCTGCAATTCCTAGCAGACAGGGACCCACTCCACAGATGGGTGCTCCTCTCTTTGGGCAGGCTTGCCTGAAAGGTGAAGGACTAAATGGGATTGGAAGCCTCTCCCAGCTGTGAAACTCTTCCTGGTTTGTGCAGGATTCAGACACAGTCATAGCCCAGGATGTCCCTTGCCTGGAGCTAAATAGCTGAATCTGGTCTCCAGGGCTGTGAGCCCAGCTCTGACCTCACCTCAGGAAAAATCCACCTTGAAAACTTTCCCTAGCCAACCCTAGCCCCACAGAGGGGGAAGAGCATCCAAACTGGATCTCACATGATGGCAGGAGATTGCAGAATAGAATAGACATTAACAGTACAGACACATGACCTAGAATAGCTCAGAGCCCAGGGGCACCAGAGCCCCAGATGGGCTGGAATAGCCTGTTCCTTCATTAACACCACATCAACAGCTCTGGGGGAGTAGAGATTTTTCTCTCCTGCAATTCGTCAGCAGCTCTTGGGATGCAGCCACCAGAGGAACCCACAGCTCAGGCTGCTCTGCCTGTTTGATGTTGGTCACTAAGAGGTACCCAAAGGCAAACACTAAAAGCTCAGTGCAGTGTCCTAAAGTGGTGTAAACTGATACTGTTCCATTGAGTTCAGAGAAATTTGGGCTCTTTGCCCCAAGTGGAGATGGGGCCCTTTGCTTTACATTAGCTGGGGATCTGGCACTGAGACGACCATGGAGCTCTGTCAGTTTTCACCAGTTGGGAATCAGGCCTCATTCACTGGAGCTACTGCTGATTTACACCAGCTGGGGATCTGTTCCCTTAAACAATTTCAAATCCATTTTATTTGCATGTGAATCTGAACTGAATGAAAGATAAACGTTTCTACCCTGTCAGCACTTTCTCAGCTCTTTGCCCCATTGGATTAATGGCCAGAGTGTAGTTTTTAATGGCTACGAAGCAATTCATTCTCACTGGGGAGAGAACTTTGGAGGAATTCAGTGCTGCAGAGATTTTTTGTATCTGATTTTCAATTTGTATTGGGATGAATGGTTCTTTCTTTCTTTCTTTCTTTCTTTCTTTCTTTCTTTCTTTCTTTCTTTCTTTCTTCAATTCTATATATATTAGAGCAGACAACACACAAATAAAAGGCACATTAGACTGCAGGTTCAACGCTTCTTGACCTCTTAAAACTGTTTATTTTATTTCACACTGATTGAAGCTATGTTAGAGAGACCGAACAAATAAGAAGGATCAGATCCCCATCTCATGTAAATCAATTGTAGCTCCATTGGAGATTCTCATGGCTTAGAACCTCCATCCCATTTTAATAATCTGGAAATAGTCTAAGATGTTGAGATCATGGTTCACAGACAGAAACGTGTGAGGTGGGCACCCAGCTGGGAAATTGGCTGATGAATATAAACACATTAGGTCTGGGGCGGTTAGATAACAGAACAGGGATGGTGAGGGATCAGAGAGCGGGGAAAGGCCCAGTCACAGACACCCACCCAGAGAAAGCACCTACTCCAGCATGAGGGTGGCAAATCCCAGAAAGAGTGGGGAGAAGTGGTGGCACATCTGTAAAACACTGGGTTGTATCTCCCCGAATTTATCCATGTGGTAGAGTTAACTCCCGATCTGGAGTTAACGTTTAGACTGTATCAGGCTCTCTACAGACTTAGGCAGGTGGCACTGGGTCAGTTTCACTCAAAGCAGTCTAATCCTTTCAGAGCAATTGGTTCAGGCTCTCTGCAGACTCAGGCAGATGTTGCTCAATTGGTTACACTTGGCTATCATCTTAATCATGGGTTATGTTTTCAAGCTTTCCAGTCCACGAAGATGTCCCTTGATAGAAGCTACATAGGGGTTGAGCACAGGATTCCACACTGCCTAAGCTACAAGCACTAAGTGAACTAGTACAGAGGAAATTGCAGACTCATAAACTGCTGTGCAAGCTCTGACCACTAGAGGGAGACAAGGAGCCACGCTGTGTTAGCCTGTGTTACTGAGTGATGGTGTGTACCTGAGAATAAACTGCAATAACAATGATATGGGATTGGTGGGAATGGGAGGGGGAATGAGGATTAATGGGATTAGTCATGGGATTAGTGGGAATATCCCTCCAGGACGAGCGAGGTGATTTCAGTTCAGATAAAGCAGGTGCACAGAATCACTCGTACCTATGCCACCCACTGGCCTTGGTGTGTTACAAATCCCCTCTGTGCTCAATCCCCAGAGCCCGTGAGTCTGTCACATCCCTACCAGGGAGCCTGACTCCTTTGATCAAGCTGCAGGGTCTCCTGCCCTTTTCTCTGGAAGTCCGTGGTGTAATCACTAGGTACCAGCCAAGATGGTGACCATCATAGAAGTGCAACAGCGGCCCTACTTCTATATTTATCCTAGAATCATAGAATCGTGGGACTAGTCCAGTCCCCTGCACACATGGCAGGACGAAGTATTTTCTTGACCATCTCTGACAGGTCTTTGTCTAATACTTAAGAGTTGGATGTCTAATTACAATAGGCCCAACTGAAAATCACATCCATACTCCCAACCCTCCCCTCTACCCCCCCGCCCCCCAAAAACCATACATTTAGGGTTGAATCATGTGATTCTCACTCTCAAACTGGGTCCCAGGCTATAGCAATTTGTACACCCACCGTGATTTCTCCTACCGTGCTTGGTACCTACAGTTCTTCCCACACGAGCTGTGACCAGTAGCAAGTTGAGTGACTAGACCAGGCCTTCACTGTACAAAGTAAAATGTATTGACCACTCTAGGAAAAAAGTGTAACATAAGAAAAAATATGATCCAATTTCAGATCGATCATTGCAGTAGTTTGATAAGATAAAAAATTGGGTTTATTAGCCAGACTCAGTTTTCCTTTAGGAAACATTGCAATAGCTTTCTCTTCCAAAATGCCTTTCAACCATAGCAAGAAGAATAGATGACAATATAAACGGATACCTCATTTAATCAACCATATCCGACCCTGCAAATAACTATCCCCCCGAAAGTCACCTGGAACATAGTAACAAGTCAACCAATGAATCAATAAAATGAAAAAAACATGAACAAGAGACAATCAAGAAAACCAAGAAGCCAAACCTCTCATACACCAACCATAATTTTTATCCTAAAAGAGGAGAAGCACCAGAAAGTTCATGAAGACAACTAGTGATTTAGCTCTGGCTATTGATATTCTGAGCAACATGCTCAGATAGCATGGTGATGTTAGCAGTATAAGACAGAGAGATAGGTGTGAATGTACATTTATGGAGCGATATTTTGATTCTGATCTTATTCACACCAGCGTAATCCAAAATTAACTCATGTTACTTAACTGGAGTTAGTCTTGATTTTATGAATTTATAAACAGATTGCACCCTATGTTCTCAAGGAGACAATTTTTTCTTCAGTTAATTATATCCAAGAAGACGCTCAGAGTGAAATCTCAGTCAAGTACCAATGATGGACATTTTAATTCTTGGGGAATAACCTCGACACAATCAGTTTCTTTAATGCAGCTTTGGTCTCCTTGTTCCTCATGCTGTAGATGATCGGATTCATCACTGGAGGCACCAGGGCATAGAAAACACCCATCATGAGATCCAGAATTGTTGCTGAGCTGGAGGTGGGTTTCAAGTAGGCAAAAAATGAAGTGCCAACTAACAAAGAGACCACAGTGAGGTGAGGGAGGCAGGTGGAGAAGGCTTTACACCGGCCCTGCTCAGAAGGGATTCTCAGCACTGCTTTGAAGATCAGAACATAAGACACAATTATAAAAACAAAGCAGTTTAAACTTAAAAACGCACTAAAGGCAAGAAGCCGAACTTCACTGAGGTATGAGTCAGAGCAGGCGAGCTTGAGTAGCTGGGGTATTTCACAGAAGAACTGGTTGATGACATTGGAGTGGCAGAAGGGTAACCTGAAGGTGTTCCCAGTGTGCAGGGCAGAGTAGACAATACCAGTAATCCAGGCACTGGCTGCCATTTGGACACACGCTCTCCTGTTCATCACTCTCTCGTAGTGCAGTGGTTGGCAGATGGCGACATGTCGGTCGTATGCCATGATCGTGAGTAAGACAAGATCGGTTGCAGTGAAGAGGAAAAAGAGAAAGAGTTGGGCAACGCATCCAGGATAAGAAATCACCCTGGTATTCATGAGGGAATTGGCCATGGATTTGGGGATGGTGACAGAGATGGAGCTGAGGTCTAGGATGGACAGATTCATCAGGAAGAAGTACATGGGGGTGTGAAGATTGTGATCAAGCACTATGACTGTGATGATGAGAAGATTCCCTATCAGGCCTGCCACATAAATCATCAGGAACACCACAAAGTGCAAAATCTGCAGCTCCCAAACATCAGAGAATCCCAGGAGAAGGAACTCGGTCACCGTGGTTCGGTTGGACATTTTCATTCTCAGTTCATTGTGTGATGGCTGTGGAGGGAAGGACAAAGACAGTGGGGTGATTACAGTGACAGAGCCACTCCCTCTGTCACTGTAATCACCCCACTCAGCAATATCTCATGATGTTAGTGTCAATAATGCACAGCGCTCGTCACTGCTATTAACTAGAAGTGGTGAATTATCACTGTCATTGTCACTGATCAGTCCATCAGCCCACACGGAGAGAGCACATGACTCTAAATTGGTGCGGCTTCCTTAAAGTCAATGGAGCTGTATCAGTTTGCACCATGTAAAGATCTGCCCCAGGATGTGATTTGGTAAAATGCTGTGTGGAGGATGGAGCAAAGCACAACCCAACGCAACAATTCTAGCCAAGCTGGATCCCCTCTTGCTACGAACAGCAGGCTCTAGCCTTGGGCATTAAACTAAAATTCTAAAATGGCAACACGGCCTGATATCCATTTCCAGGGAAGTATGACCTAGACTCACTCAGTATCCTGCACGAGAGCTCGTCTGTAGTGATCCCACTGCAGCACCACATAGATGGCCGGCTGCTTGCTTCTGTATCGATTTGTGACACAAGATCCCAGTTCCATCTCTGTGTAACAATGGGCTCGTACCATCGCTCAGCTACCTTTCTTCTGTATCATTTACCTCAGTCACTTTATGTCTTTGTGGCTCGGTGGCCGTCAGGAGACTTGGGTTCTATTTTTGGCTCTACCACTGACCTGCTGTATGACCTTAGCCCCGTCACTTGCCCTCTCTGTGCCTCTGTTTCCCCTCCCTCCATCCCATTCTCTCCCTTGTCTGCTAACACTGAGCTCTGCAGGGGATGGGCTGTGTCTTGTTATGTGTATGTTCAGTGCCCCCATTTACAGCATTTGTGTTTAGCCAGCAGCAGAGTGAGACAGAGGATATGGCGCTAGAGCAGGAGATCTAGGTTCTAATCCCATTCACCTCCTCTATGTCCTGGGGCAGGGTTAAGAGAGACAGGCTTTGGCTGGGAGCTTCAATTGACTGTTCCCCATCTAAGGCACTAATATGCTTAATAAATATACTGTGGGCTACCAACTTTGCTGCTTACTCAGTTTTGCCATTCAACAAGTGTCCCTTTGGAACAGAAATATACACCGGTGCAATAGAGTGACTGGGTTCAAATTGTACTAATATTGGACAATGTTAATATTCCCAACCCGGTTGGAATTAAATTTTCCAATCTGGAATATTCAGACATTTTCTGTTTACATTATTTCAAAGGAAAACTGGGGGTGTAAATATGGTGGTCATGGGCTATGGCTGAAACGATGAGAAGGGGGAAGGACAAAGACAACAGTCGGGATTACAGAGACAGAGGAAATGTCCCTGATTTCCCTCAGTAATATCTCAGGGTAGGAGTGTGAAAGGCGCACAGCACTCGTCACTGCCATTAAGTAGGCGAAGCGAATTAACACACGAGTGTACATTGGCACGATCCCTTAATATCCAATGGGCTGCATCAGTTTACACAGTCCTGGCTCAGGATGTGGCTTGATAAAATACAGTATGAAGGATGGAGCAAAGCACATCCAACCCCAATGATCTAGCCAAGATATTTCCCTCATTCAGGAAATATGCAAACTTGGACGTGGAGGTAACATACTAAAAAGCTAATGCTGCCTGATTTCCAGTTTCTGAGGAAATATGACCTGGACTCAGAAAGCATCCCCAATGACAGCTCACTTGTAAGGATTCAGTCACTGCAACACCACACAGATGTCCTGCTGCCTGTTTCCATAACTGATCTGTGGCACCAAATCCCAGCCGCATTTCCAGCTCTGTGTGATTAGGGGGTAATAGCATCGCTCAGCTACATCCATGTATATTTTGGGTCTAGCCACATTGCCCTCTTCTATGTAATTGAGCAGAGACAGACTTTGGCTGGGGGCATCATGTCTCTGTGTCTCAAGTGAAAGGTGGCTGCAGGTAGAAAACATATTCTGTGTATATCAACCTTGCTGCCTACTCAGTTTTACCATCCTGCAAGTATCTCTTTGAAACAATAAGAAACGTGGTTGGAATAGAGGGTGTTATTGGACAATATCGATGCTGACCCATTGGCTTAGTTATAAGTTTCCAATCTGGGGAATTCAAATATTTTCTGTTTAAATTATTACTAAGGTAAACTGGTTTTTAAATTGAAAACATTTTCATGATAGGTCTGTGCTATCCTTAAAATGAACGTATATATTGGAAAAATCTATTTTTTTCAAAACACTCACTGAATTTTTTTTCAGATTTCAGCATTTTTTACCCACAATTGTTAGGTTCTCGATTCACAAACAATGGTTTGGTTTCTACAATGTCAAAGAAAATTTTAAATATTTTATGCTCTAGATGTTTGATTAAATGATAGTAAAGATTTCAAATAATTCCCATTGTAACTGATAGTGCGAGTGTTACATTGCTCCAGTATATTAGCAACCAAACATATTTAACCGAAACAGCAAACTTACAGTGTTGATCTTTGTGGAATGTTTCCCAGCCTGTGAAGCATTGGAGAGTCCACTGCCAGGATTCTTCAGTCATTGTCTGTGCACCTGTCAATAACGCCTCAACACTGTGTTACCCAGCTGCTGTCTCCCAGTCCCTTCGCGATATCCCCTGAGTTGCTGGGTCTCTCTGCAATTCCTAGCAGACAGGGACCCACTCCACAGATGGGTGCTCCTCTCTTTGGGCAGGCTTGGCTGAAAGGTGAAGGACTAAATGTGATTGGGGACTGAAAGCCCCTCCGAGCTCCGAACCTGATCCTGGCTTGTGCAGGATTCAGACACAGTCGTAGCCCAGGATGTCCCTTGCCTGGAGCTAAATAGCTGAATCTGGTCTCCAGGGCTGTGACCCAGCTCTGACCTCACCTCATGAACAATCCACCTTAAAAACCTTCCCTAGCCGAC
The DNA here is from genome assembly GCA_033296515.1 of Macrochelys suwanniensis. Lineage (NCBI taxonomy): Eukaryota > Metazoa > Chordata > Testudines > Chelydridae > Macrochelys > Macrochelys suwanniensis. The sequence continues at coordinate 39,370,753 of CM065786.1, read as the reverse complement.
CCTAGCCCCACAGAGGGGGAAGAGCATCCAGCCTGGATCTCACACGATGGCAACATCCCTAGAAGGACTCTTGGTTAAAGACAAGCCAGTGCTGAGTCCCATGTGGCATCCCAAGGAGATTGCAGAATAGAATGTACATTCGTAGTACAGACACGTGACCTACAATAGCGCAGAGCCCCAGACGGCCTGGAATAGCCTTTTCCTTCATTAAACCACATCAACATCTCTGGGGCAGTAGAGATTTTTTTTCTCCTGCATTTCATCAGCAGCTCTTGGGATGCAGCCACCAGACGAACCCACAGCTCAGTCAGCTCTGGCTGTTTGATGTTGGTCACTAAGAGGTACCCAGAGGCAAAGACTAAAAGCTGAGTGCAATGTCCTAAACTGGTGTAAATTGATACAGTTGCACTGAGTTCCGAGAAATGCGTGCTCTTTGCACCAAGCGGAGATGTGGCCCTTTGATTTCAATGAAGCTATTTTGTTTTACATTAGCTGGGGATCTGGCCCTGAGATGGCCTTGAAGCTATGTCAGTTTTCGCCATTTGGGAATCTGGCCTCATTAACTGGAGCTACTGGTGATTTACACCAGCTGGGGATCTGTTCCCTTAAACAATTTCTAATCCATTTTATTTGGGTTCTGTGAATCTGAACTGAATAAAAGACAAATGTTCCTGTTCAGTCGGCACTTTCTTAGCTCTTTGCCCCGTGGGATTAATTGCCAGAGTGTAACTTTTAATGGCAAAAGAACAATTCATTCCCACTGGGGACATAGCTTTGGAGAAAATCAGTGTTGCAGAGATTTTCTGTATCTGAATTTCAACTTCTATAGGGATGGACGGCCCAATTTTCTTTTTCTTTCTTTCTTTCTTTCTTTCTTTCTTTCTTTCTTTCTTTCTTTCTTTCTTTCTTTCTTTCTTTCTTTCTATATTAGATCACACAACCCCAAAATAAAAGACACATTAGACTGCACACATTAGACATAATGCTGCATGACATCTTAAAACTGTTTATTTTATTTCACACTGATTGAAGGTATGTCAGAGAAACTGAACAAAGAAGAAGGGTCAGATCCCCATCTGATGTTAATCAATTGTAGCTCCATTGAAGATTCTCATGGATTAGAACCTCCATCCCATTTTAATAACCCGAAAATAGTTTAAGATGTTGAGATCGTCGTTCATAGAAATAAATCTGTGAGGTGGGCACCCAGCTGGGATATTGGCTGATGAACATAGACACATTAGGTCTGGGGCCACTAGATAACAGAACAGGGATGTTGAGGGATCATAGAGCGGGGAAAGGCCTAGTCACAGGCACCCACCCAGAGAAAGCACCTACTCCAGCAAGAGTCAGGCAACCTCAGAGGTACTCCCAGAAAGAGTGGGGAGAAGTGGTGGCACATCTGTAAAAACTTGCTTGTATCTCTCAGAATTGATCCATGTGGTAAAGTTCACTCCCCATCTGGAGTTAATGTTTTGACTGTATCATGCTATCTGAAGACTCAGGCAGGTGGCACTGTGTCAGTTTCACTCAGAGCAGTCCAATCCATTCAGAACAATTGGTTCAGGCTCTCTGCAGACTCAGGCAGATGTTACTCTATTGGTTACACTTGACTATCATCTTAGTCATGGGTGATGTTTTCAAACTTTTCAATCCATGAAGAATAGAAAGTTACTTTTGTTTAAAAAAAAACAAAACTGAGAATCTGCTGTAATTCCATGACTCCTGGAGTTGGGGCCCTGGGCTAGATCTACAGGGCTTAACCCTTAATCCAGTTACTAATGGTATCCTACTGTCACATTTCCATATGAACAATTTCTGTAGTTTATGCAGAGATGTTATGGGATGTTGAATGGGCAAGGTGGGTAGTCCCCATAATTTTGTCTGGATGGAGAGGTAGAGGAGCACACACGAGAGAGGAACCTTCCACAACACAATCTCTCTATTCGTGTACAGCCCGTGTGCTCTAACAAATAGTCTGAGAACTTCAAGACAGAAACGTCTGCCTAATTGGGTCCCTTTTCCGGTTTCAGACCAAAGAAAAGCAACATTTGAAAATAGGGCTCAAAATAATTATTGCAAATATTGTCTTAATAGTAACAAGATGGCAAATGCTAACGCTGAAGGATTCCTAAAAATACCTGGACTAGGCTGCGGCCATACCATTGTAGTGTTAAAAGCGGAAAGAAGACTTAGAGTCCCAAGTTACTAAGGCCAAGTTTTAAAGATTTTTAGGTGCCTCTAGGAAATTATTGGGGCACTTTTGAAAATGGGAGTTCAGCTCCCTAAAGCATTTGAAATTCAGAGTATTAATTAACACTTTTATTCTAACAACATTCCCTAGCCTCCTTCCCTTTACTGTAACAATTACTATAACATCACTACAACAACAATGCTCAGTGCATCATGAGCCTTCCGAAGACACCCGACATAACAAACTTTGCATTGGACACCACACGATCATTTTACAAAGATGAACATGGGGTGCGGGGTGTTCCCCCGAGGTACAGAGCATCACACACACGCAGGATAAGAAATAGACCTGATGTTCATGAGGGAATTGGCGATGGATTTGGGGATGGTGACAGAGATGGATCCGAGGTCTATGATGGACAGGTTCACCAGGAAGAAGTACATGGGGCTGTGAAGATGGTGGTCAAGGACTACGGCTGAGGTGATGAGAAAATTCCCCTCCAGGCCTGCCAGGTAAATCATCAGAAACACCACAGAGTGAAAAATCTGCAGCTCCCGAACGTCAGAGAATCCCAGGATCAGGAACTCGGACACTGTGGTTTGGTTGGACATTTTGGTTTGGTTGGACAATGTGGAAGGAAGGAAAAAGACAACAGTCAGGAATAGAGTGACAGAGGCTATGAACCTGATTACCCACGAAAGCTTCTGCCCAAATAAATCTGTTAGTCTTTAAGGTGCCACCGGACTCCTTGTTATTTTTGTGGATACAAACTAACACGGTAACTCCTCTGATAATTAAGTCAGGGTGTCAACGTTGATATTGTCCAATAACACCACACTTTCAAACCTATTCCCTCTAATGCAATCCCGTTTATTGCTGTTTCAAAGAGATACTTGCAGGATTGTGAAACTGAGTAAGCGGTAAATTTGACACTCACAGAATATGTTTGATACGTGCAGGCACCTTTAAATTGAGGCACAGAGAGTTGAAGCCCCCAGCCGAAGCCTGTCTCTGCTCACTTACATTGAAGAGGGCAATGTGGCTAGATCCCAGATCTCCTCCTCCAGCACTGTATCCTCTGTCCCCCACTGATGCCTGCTAAACAGAAATGCTCTCAACAGGTGGACAGAACACACACATAGTAAGACCCAGCCGATGCCCCAAAGAGTTTACAACCGAAGCAGACAAGGCAGAGAAAGGGAGGGAGGAGAAACAGAGGCTGAGGGAGGGGAAGTGACTGGCCCAAGGTCATTCAGTAGGTCAGTGGCAAAATCAAGAATAGAAACCAAAGCTCCCGACAGCCACTGAACTGCACAGCGCAGACATAAAGTCAGAGGGAAATGATATGCATAGTATTAGCTGAGTGATGCTATTAGCCCCTCAGCACACAGAGATGGAAATGCAGCTGGGATTTGGTGCCATAAATCAATTAGGAAACAGGAAGCAGGTCGTTCTGTGCAACATGCTCAGGTAGCATGGCCATGTTAGCAGTATAAGACAGAGAGATAGGTGTGTATGTACACCTATGGATAGATATTTAGATTCAGATCTTATTTACATTGATATAATTTGAAATTAACTCATTCCAGTGGAGTTAGTCCAGATTTTATGAATTCATAAATAAGTTGCACCCTATGTTCTCAAGGAAACAATTTTGTCATCAGTTGATTATGTCCAAGAAGAAGCTCAGACTGAAATCTCAATCAAGTAGCAATGATGGAGATTTTAATTCTTGGGGAATAACCTCAACACAATCAGTTTCTTTAATGCAGCTTTGATCTCCTTGTTCCTCATGCTGTAGATGATCGGATTCATCACTGGAGGCACCAGGGAATAGAGAACACCCACAATGAGATCCAGACCTGATGCTGAGCTGGAGGTGGGTTTCATGTACTCAAAGAATGAAGTGCCAACTAACAAAGAGACCACAGTGAGGTGAGGGAGGCAGGTGGAGAAGGTTTTACGCCGGCCCTGCTCAGAGGGGATTCTCAGCACTGCTTTGAAGATCAGAACATAAGACACAATTATAAAAACAAAGCAGCTTAAACCTAAAAACAGACTAAAGGCAAGAAGCCCAGCTTCACTGAGGTACGAGTCAGAGCAGGTGATCTTGAGTAGCTGGGGGATTTCACAGAAGAACTGGTTGATGACATTGGAGTGGCAGAAGGGTAACCTGAAGGTGTTCCCGGTGTGCAGGGCAGAGTAGACAATACCAGTAATCCAGGCACTGGCTGCCATTTCGACACACGCTTTCCTGTTCATCTCTCTCTCATAGTGCAGTGGTTGGCAGATGGCGATATATCGGTCGTACGCCATAATGGTGAGTAAGACAAAATCAGTTGAAGCGAAGACTAGAAATAGAAAGAATTGGGTGACACATCCAGGATAAGAAATCACCCTGGTGTTCATGAGGGAATTGGCCATGGATTTGGGGATGATGACAGAGATGGAGCCGAGGTCTAGGATGGACAGATTCACCAGGAAGAAGTACATGGGGGTGTGAAGATGATGGATGAGGACTACAGCTGAGATGATGAGAAGATTCCCCATCAGGCCTGCCAGGTAAATCACCAGAAACACCACAAAGTGCACAATCTGCAGCTCCCGAACATCAGAGAATCCCAGGAGAAGGAACTCGGTCACCGTGGTTCGGTTGGACATTTTCTTTCTCAGTTCATTGTGTGATGGCTGTGGAGGGAAGGACAAAGACAATGGGGGGATTTCAGTGACAGAGGGAATGGCCCTGATTCCCTGCAGCAATATCTCATGACGTAAGTGTCAACAATGCACAGCGCTCGTCACTGCTGTGAACTAGGAGTGGTGAGTTATCACATGAATGTAACGTCAATGGAGCTGTATCAGTTTGCACCATCTAAAGATCTGCCCCAGGATGTGACTTGATAAAATGCCGTGTGAAGGATGGAGCAAAGTACTATCCCAGTGCAACAATTCTAGCCAAGCTGGATCCCCTCTTGCTATAAACAGTAGGCTGTGAACTTGGGCTTGAAACTAAAATGCTAAAATGCCAACACTGCCTGATATCCACTTTCCAGGGAAATATGGCATAGGCTCACTCAGTATCCTGCATGACAGCTCATCTGTAGTGATTCCTCTGCAGGACCACATCGATGGCCTGCTGCCTGCTTATGTACTGATTTATGATACAAGATCCCACATCCATTTCTGTGTACCAATGGGCTAGCAGAATCGCTCAGCTACCTCTGTGCTGCATGGTTTACCTCTGTCACTTTATATCTGTGCAGGTCAGTAGCATTCAGGAGACTTGGGTTCTATTCTTAGCTCTGCCACTGACCTGCTGTGTGACCTTGGGCCAGTCACTTCCCTGTGCCGCCGTTTCCCCTCCTACCGTTTCTTTGCCTTGTCTGCTAGGACTGTGAGCCCTCTGGCGGATTGGCTGTGTCTTATTATGTGTATGTTTGGTGCTCCCGTTAACATGATTGGGTTTAGCCAGCAGCAGTGTGGGACAGAGGATATGTAGCTAGAGCAGAATATCCAGGTTTTAATCCCATTGACATCCTCTATGTCTTTGGCAGGGATAAGCGAGACAGGCTTTGGCTGGGGGCTTCAATTCTCTGTTCTCCATTTAAGGCACTAGTATGTTCAGTGCCGATGCTGTTGGCTGCTAACTTTGCTACTTACTCAGTTTTATGTATCACCAGGTATCCCTTTTAAACAGAAATAAACACCATTGAAAAAGAGTGACTGTTCTTAAATTTTACTACTATCGGACAGTGTCAACGTTCCCACTCTCTCTTACATCTAAGTTTCCAATCTGGGGTATTCATACATTTTCTGTTTATATTATTTCAAAGTAAAACTGGGTTTTCTACTAAAGAACTATTCTGGGGAAGCCTGTGTTATCCTTGAAACACAACTCAGGTACTGGAAAACTCAAAATAACATTTCTTTATTTAAGTGAAAATGTTTCGGTTTCCAGCAAATTACCTTAAATTGTCCGGTTATTTCTCAATGAACAAAAAAAAAAGTGGTTTTCATAATATCTACGAAAAGTCAACGGTTTGCTGCTGGGGAAAAAGCCAACTACTTCTGAGCATCTCTAAATATTTCATGAATAGTGAATTACATTATATAAAAAGTCTTGAAGAGTTCCAATTGTAACTCCTAGTTCTGTTATGAAATTTGACCAGCATATAAATACCTACACAACTGTGATTGAAATAAGAAACTTACTGCGCCGGCCTTTGAGTAATGTTTACCAACCAGTGATGCATGGGACTCTTCACAGCCAGGATCCTCCAGTCATTGCCCGTCTGTACAAATAATGCCCCAAACGCTGTGTTATCCAGCAGCTGTTTCCCTCTCGCTTCACCTTGTTTCCCAAACTGTATGGTTCTTGTGCAGTTCCTAGCAGGCAGGGACCCACTCCACAGACGGGTGCTCCCTGCTCCCCATCTCGGGCAGGCTTGGCTGAGTGGTGAAGGACTAAATAGGATGGGGGCAGAGAGCCCCTCCCAGCACTGAAACTGATCCCAGCTTGTTCAGGCTGCTTGTTCACACTTGCCCTGGATCTCACATGATGGCAGCCCCCTCAAAGGACCCCAGGCTACACGCTAGCCACGGCTGAGGCCCAAAGTGTGTCCAAAGGAGATTACACAACAAACAATATATTTGTAACACAGACATGTGACCTACAATAGCTAGGAGCCCAGTGGCACCAGAGCCCCAGCTGGCCTGGAATAGCCTGTTCCTTCATTAACTCCACATAATTACCTCTGACTGAGCAGAGATTTTTTTTCCCTCCTGTGTTGCATCAGCAGCTCTTGGGATGCAGCCACCAGAGGAAGCCACAGCTCAGGCTGCCCTGGGTGTTTGATGTTGGTCACTAAGAAGCAGCCAGAGGCAAACAATAAAAGCTCCCAGCTACGTCCTATACCTGTCTAAATTGATACAGTTCCATTGAGTTCCAGGTATTTAGGGCTGTTTATGCCAAGCAGAGATCTGGCCATTTGATTCCAATGGAGCTACTTTGATTTCCATTAGCTGGGTTCTAGCCCTAAGACGCCCATGCAGCTCTGTCATTTTTCCCCAACTGGGGAATCAGGCCTCATTAACTCCACTGGAGCTACTGGGTGGTTCTTGCTCATTGACACCAATGGAGCTATGGCGGATACACACCTGCTGGGGATCTTGCCTTGTTAAACAGCTTCAAATCCATTTCCTTTGCGTGTGAATCTGAACTGAAGATGAGGCACTCGGTTTATGCTGAGCTGTTGTGTGATCTTGAATGGGCAAAGGAGGTGGTTTCTATATTTGTGTTTGGGAGGAGAGGAAGTTGTGAGATCACAATGGAGAGGGGACGGGTTACCAGGCCTCAAAAGGCATCTCTCTCTTGATATGGTCAGTGAACAGAGAAAAGTTTGAGATCCCCCGGTTGAAAGGCATTCGCATGGACATAGAAGTCTGCCGGTGGGAGGGAGGGGCATATTTCAGGGTTGGGGCCTAAGGGGGAGGAAGAAATAGTCGTCAGTGGGCTAATTATGAACTCGGGTAGGAAATTTTCTCACAATATGGTTTCGTTCATCAGAAAATGCTAATTCATTGAAACCCTTTTGGTTTTGATGAATCTCCTAATCTGATTTCTATTAGAAGGTTCAAATTTGTTAAAATGGCCACTTTTGACATTTTTCAATTTGAAAAAAAATCATTTGGAAATTTCAGTTAATTTATTCTAAAGAAAAGGTGAAAGAAAAAGGTTAAAATCAAAATGAAACGTTACCCTGCAGCATGGGGTGGAGGTCGCCTGCTAGAATCACCAGGATGTGCCCCTGCTGACCTGTCTTTGCCAGGACCTAGGGAACAGGTGAGAGCTCAGTATGGATAGGGCTGTCAGACAATTAAATAAATTAATTGTGATTAGTCATGCAATTTATCGTGCTTTTAAGAAATAACACAATACCATTTATTTAAATATTTGTGGATGTTTTCTACATTGTCAAATATAACGATTTAAATTACAACACAGAATACAAAGTGTACAATGTTCACTTTATATTTATTTTTGATTACTGTCAAAACCAAAAGAAAAAGTATTTTTTCAGTTCACCTAATACAAGTAGTGATCAATGGCTCCATGTCTAGTTGGCAGCCGTTATCAAGTGGAGTGCCCAAAGGGTCGGTGCTGGGGCCGCTTTTGTTCAATATCTTTATCAACGATCTGGAGGATGGTGTGGACTGCACCCTTAGCAAGTTTGCAGATGACACTAAACTGGGAGGAGTGGTTGATACGCTGGAGGGTAGGGACAGGATACAGAGGGACCTAGACAAATTAGAGGATTGGGCCAAAAGAAATATGATGAGGTTCAACAGGGACAAGTGCAGAGTCCTGCACTTAGGACGGAAGAATCCCATGCACTGCTACAGACTAGGGACCGAATGGCTGGGCAGCAGTTCTGCAGAAAAGGACCTAGAGGTTACAGTGGACGAAAAGCTGAATATGAGTCAACAGTGTGCCCTTGTTGCCAAGAAGGCTAACGGCATTTTGGGCTGTATAAGTAGGGGCATTTCCAGCAGATCGAGGACGTGATTATTCCCCTCTATTCGGCACTGGTGAGGCCTCATTTGGAGTACTGTGTCCAGTTTTGGGCCCCACACTGTAAGAAGGATGTGGATAAATTGGAAAGAGTCCAACGGAGGGCAACAAAAATGATTAGGGTGCTGGAGCACGTGACTTATGAGGAGAGGCTGAGGGAACTGGGATTGTTTAGTCTGCAGAAGAGAAGAGTGAGGGGGGATTTGATAGCTGCTTTCAACTACCTAAAAGGGGGTTCCAAAGAGGATGGATCTAGACTGTTCTCAGTGGTAGAAGATGACAGAACAAGGAGTAATGGTCTCAAGTTGCAGAGGGGGAGGTTTAGGTTGGCTATTAGGAAAAACTTTTTCACTAGTAGGGTGGTGAAGCACTGGAATGGATTACCTAGGGAGGTGGTGGAATCTCCTTCCTTAGAGGTTTTTAAGGTCAGGCTTGACAAAGCCCTGGCTGGGATGATCTAATTGGGGTTGGTCCTGCTTTGAGCAGGGGGTTGGACTAGATGACCTCCTGAGGTCCCTTCCAACCCTGAGATTCTATGATTCTAAGTACTATTGTGCAAACTCTTTGTCATGAAAGTTGAACTTACAAATGTAGAAAGATGTACACAAAATAACGGCAGTCAAAAATAAAACAATGTAAAACCTTAGAGCCTAAAGTCCACTCAGTCCTATTTCTTGTTCAGCCAGTTGCTCAGACAAACAAGGGGTTTTTTTTACATTTGAATCAGATAATACTGCCCGCTTCTTGTTTATGATGTCACTTGAAAGTGAGACTAGATATTCACATGGCACTTTTGTAGCTGGCATTGCAAGGTATTTACAAGGACTGAGCGGCTCTAAAGTTTTACATTGTTTTGTTATGGAGTGCAGTTATGTAACAAAAAGAAATCTACATCTGTAAGTTGCACTTTCACGATAAAGAGATTGCACTACAGTACTTGAATGAGGTGAACTGAGAAATACTATTTCTTTTATCATTTTTATAGTGCAAATATTTGTAATTGAAAGTAATATAAAGTGAACACTATACACTTTGTATTCTGTGTTGTAATTGAAATCAATATATTTTGGAAAATCTAGTAAAACATCCAAATATTTAATAAATTTCAATTGGTATTCTCTTATTTAACAGTGTGATTAAAACTGTGATTAATCATGATAAAAATTTTTAATCGCAATTATTTTTTTAGTTCATTGCATGAGTTAACTGGAATTAATCGATAACCATAATTTTGTATCATCCCTTACATATAATAACACCTTTTCTTTGTATGTGGAGGTTTGAAGCAATCAGTCATCTATGCGATCTCTGGCTTGCCCAATGAGTCCGATGATCTAGTATAGGGCCTAATAGTTACTATAAATATTCATAGAAATGTTCATCGTTCTCTACTCATGTATAACTTCCTCACCCTAATAATATTGGGCATGCTATCAGTTCATATTTTAATGAATTTTACTTATTATCCTATAGGACAATTTATTATTATTACTGTCAAGTTAAGTTCATTGTTAATCATCTACCATCGTTTCTATCATAAAATATCCAAGCCTAGTATTAGTTAAATTTTCCCAGTTCTCCAAAACTCAGGGACTCTGACGCTCAAGTCTCAAAGCCTTCTGCCAGCTGCTTCGCAGGCTATAGGACTGTAGGTTCATTTTGTTCCTGCTGAATACAATGCTAAGCTCGCTTTATTGGTTACATCATGAACTGAGGATGAGTGTGGTCCTGGAGCAAAAGCCTGCACATCAACTTTGTAAAGTTAACTTTGTGACTTGCTCAGGCTCTCTGAAGACTCAAACAGGTGTCGGTGTGTCAGTTTCATTCAAAGCAGGCTAATCCTCTCAGAGTGATTGGCTCAGGATCTCTGCAGACTGAGGCCTTTGAGTGCACACCCCCATGTCTCCATCAGCAGTGTGGGACAGAGAATATGGCGTGAGAGCAGAATATCTAGGTTCTAATCCCATTGACATCCTCTATGTCCTTGGCAGGGATAAGAGAGACAGGCTTTGGTTTGGGGCTTCAATTCTCTGTTCTCCATTTAAGGCACTAGTATGTTTAATACCAATGCTGTTGGCTGCCAACTTTGCTGCTTACTCAATTTTATGAATCACCAAGTATCCCTTTGAAACAGAAATAAACACCATTGCAATAGAGTGACTGGGTTCAAATTTTACTCCTATTGGACAGTATCAACGTTCCTACTCCTGCTTACGTCTAAATTTCCAATCTGGGGTATTCAGACATTTTCTGTTTAAAATATTTCAAAGGAAAACTTGGTTTTCAACTAAAGAAATGTTCTGGGGAAGCCTGTGTTATTCTTGAAACACAACTCAGGGTACTGGAAAAGTCAAAATAATGTTTCTTTATTTAAGTGAAGATGCTTCAGTTTCCAGCTGTTTACCTGAAATTATCAGGTTCTCAATGAATACAAACAAAACAAAAAAAACGTTGGCTTTCATAATATCTATGAAAAGTCAATGGTTTGTTGTTGGGGAAAAATAAAGAAAAAACCTCTGAACAGCTTTAAATATTTGGTTAAATTATATAAAATCCTTGAATAGTTCCAGCTGTAACTCCTAGTTCTGTTATGAAATTTGACCAGCATATAAATACCTAAACATCTGTGACTGAAATAAGAAACTTTCCACGCCGGTCTTTGTGGAATGTTTCCCAACCTTTGATGCGTGGGACTCTTCACAGCCAGGATCCTTCAGTCATTGCCTGTCTGTATAAATAATGCCTCAATTGCTGTCTTATCCAGCAGCTGTTTCCCTCTTGCTTCACCATGTTTCCCAAGCTGCTGGGTCTTGTGCAGTTCCTAGCAGGCAGGGACCCACTCCACAGACAGGTGCTCCCTGCTCCCCATGTCGGACAGGCTTGGCTGAGAGGTGAAGGACTAAATAGGATGGGGGCAGAGAGCCCCTCCCAGCACTGAAACTGATCCCGGCTTGTTCAGGCTGCTAGTTCACAACCCAGGATGTTCCTGTTCTGGGGCTGAATAGTTGGATCCGGTCTGCAGGGCTGTGATCTGAGCTCTGATCTCATCTCAGGAGCAAACAACCCTGACAAGCTGCCTTAGCTGAACCTAACCCCCAAAGGGGGAACAGAACCTGCCCTGGATCTCACATGAGGCAGCACTCTGAAAGGACCCCTGGCTACACACAAGGCCGGGATGAGGCCCAAAGTGTGTCCAAAGGAGATTACACAACAAACTATATTTTTATAACACAGACACGTGACCTACAATAGCTCAGAGCCCAGTGGCACCAGAGCCCCAGCTGGCCTGGGATCGCCTGTTCCTTTATTAACTCCACATAATTACCTCTGACTGAGCAGAGATTTTTTCTTTTCCTCCTGTGTTGCATCAGCAGCTCTTGGGATGCAGCCACCAGAGGAAGCCACAGCTCAGGCTGCCCTGGGTGTTTGATGTTGGTCACTAAGAGGCTGCCAGAGGCAAACACAAAAAGCTCCTAGATACTTCCTACACTGGTGTAAATTGATACGATTCCATTGAGTTCTTAGGGCTCTTTACGCCAGAGGAGATTTGGCCCCTTGATTCCTAGGAGCTACTTTAATTTGCATTAGATGGGTTCTGGCCCTAAGATGCCCATGCAGCTATGTCAGTTTTCACCAGCTGGGGAATCAGGCCTCATTAACTGTGGTATGTTTTGTGGTCAAAAAGTCAGTCTGGATGATCACAATGATCCCTTCTGGCCTGGGAATCTATGAATACCGTTGGTTGATGACCACATTGCTGTGAGTTACGGCCTGCCTCTCACTTTGCAGATAAATATTTAGACCTGTATGCGGATTATAGCTGTGTAAATCTAGACTCTACACTATTGTTGTTTTGCATGTGTACGTCACCTGTACACGATTGTGTGTTTGCATGTAGACTGGACACTACTGCGTGTTTGTGTAGATGTGGGCTGTGCAGTAGTGTGTGTGTGTGGGGGGGGGGGGCTGTATGCTATTGTGTGGCACTAGATGTCAATGTGCCTTAATAGAAGCTACATAGGGCTTGAACACAGGGCATGTAGATTTTCATGCAGGATCCCATACTGCCTATGCTACAAGAACTAAGTGAACTAGTCCAGAGGCAATAGCAGACTCATATTCTGCTGTACAAGCTCTGACCACTAGAGGGGGATAAGGTGTTAGCCTAGGTTACGTGCATATTACTGGAGTATGAGAATCTGAGAGACCATGTGTACCTGAGAATTAATTGCAATAACAATGACATGGGATTAGTGGGAATGTCTGTGCGGCTCTGGCCTCCAGGACATGCGAGGTAATTTCAGTTCAGATAAAGCAGCAACACAGACTCACTCGTACATATGCCACACACTGGTATTGTGTGTTACAAATCCCCTCTGCGCCCAATCCCGAGCCTGTGAGTCTGTCACATCCCTACCAGGGAGCCTGGCTCTTTCGATCAAGCTGCCGGGACTCCTGCCCTTATCTCTGGACGTCCCTGGTGTAACAACAAGGTATCAGCCAAGATGGTGACCATCACAGAAGTGCAACAGCGACCCTATTTCTATATTTATCCCAATATCATAGAATCGCAGGACTAGTCCAGTCCCTCCACGCATGCCAGGACTAAGGATTTTCTAGATGGTCCCTAACAGGTTTTTGTCTAACCTGATCTTAAAAATCTCCAGTTATGGAGATTCCACAAGCTCCCTAGGCAATTTATTCCAATGCTTAAGTATCCTGAGAGTTAAAAGGATTTCCCTAATGTTCAACCTAAACATCCCTTTCTGCAATTTAAGCCCATTGTTTCTTGTCCTATCATCAAAGGTTAAGGAGAACACATTTTCTCCCTCCTCCTTGTAACAACCTTTTATGGACTTGGAAACTGCTATCATGTTCCTATGACACTCTGTGCTCCTAGCAGTACCCTGGAACCAATATTTTCCATGGTGAAATGAATATGTATACAGTATGCCTTGTAAGGTATTATTTCAAAAATCTTAATATATAAAAACACATTAATATCCCGTTGCATTGTATGTGCTATCACTGTATGGGGGATTAAGAAGTTTGCTATGTGTGTGTTACTGAAATATATTCTAAGATTGGAAACACCCACAACCAGCCTTTCAGGTACAGCAATGGAGAAGCCAGCCAGTGCTGATGGCCCATTAAGGGGAATCCACCATGCCAAGGACTATCACAGGACCTGTATACAATGAAGGCTTCTCAGAAGGAGCATGTAGAGAATGGAGACTGCTTTACTTACATCATAGCAAAGGATCTTTCCAGCAAGCTGGAGGAAGTGGAAATCTAACAGACATATTAGATGTATGGCCGCTCATGCAAGAGAAGTGGGGAATAAAAAGGAAGAACTATAATTACAAATACAAGGATTAGTGTTGTGCCCAGATCCTCAAAGGTTTTTTGGACCGTAACTCCCATTGGCCTTGGCTCCTTGTTTTGCGAGTGGTATACGCAGTGACTCTGGGCAAGAGCCAATACTTAAGAGTTGGGTATCTAATTATAATAGGACCAGCTGTAAATCACATAGAGGCCTCCCACCCCCCCAAAAAACCCTTATGTTTAGCTGTAAGCCTTCAATGGGACTTCTCTAATATTTAAAGTTAAGCACCGGCTTATGAGTTTTTTGAGATTAGTATTTTAGCTCAGAATATTCAAAGGAGCTAAGTTTTAAATTCATATGCAGTATACAGAACCATGCACAAACATGGTTTAATAAATAATAAATAATAATAACAATAATAATGCAGCCAACTTCTGTGATCTAGACACAACTGGCTCCTTGTGTGGATGAGAGACCTTTGGCAAAATCCCAATCTACCCTTTAAACGAATGTATAAATCCCATTTGTTATGGGTATAAGGTTAGAATAACCTCTGTGTTGTGCTCTGGTCTTTGAGTGCACACCCCCATGTCTCCATCTTGCGCTTGTCCCTCTCTTAGGGTTGAAACACGTGATTCTCCTTCTCAATCCTGGTTCCAGGTTATAGCAATTTGTGCACCCAATGTGATTTCTACCTTCGTGCTTGGTATCTGCAGTTCTTCCCACAGGAGCTGTGAACAGTAGTATGTTGCATGACTAAGCCCGGGCTTCACCATGCAAAGTACACTTTTCTTATAACTGTAGGAAAAAAGCCTAACATAAGAAAAAATATCATCCAATTCCAGTTCGATCACTGCAGTAGTTTGGTAGGATAAAAATTTGGGTTTCGTACCCAGATTCAGTTTGTCGTTAGGAAACATTGCAATAGCTTTTTCTTCCAAAATGCCTTTCCACAATAGCAAGAAGAATACAGTATTGATTTATTTAAATAAAGAAGTAAATAATCATAATTATATAAAGATATAGGTGCGCTAACACATCTTAAGTGAGACAATCAAATCCCATACGCATTAAAACAATCATTTAAAGAGGAACTCAGTTATTCACACACTTAGAGAAACTATTATAAATTCTTCATCATTGGGGAAAGGAAAACTCTAAGGCTAGGTCTTCACTACCCGCTGGATCGGAGGGTAGATATCGATCTTTTGGGGATGGATTTTTCACGTTTGGTTTAGACGCAATACGTCGATGCCCGAAAGCACTCCCCGTCGACTCCGGTACTCCAGCTTGCGAGAGGAGCAAGCGGAGTCGACGGGTGAGTGGCTAGTAAGGTAAGCGGCAAGTGAGGACAGCCAACTAAATCTATCTAAGATACGCCGACTTCAGCTACTCTATTCGCATAGCTGAAGTTGCGTATCTTAGATCGACACCCCCCCGCTAGTGTAGACCCGGGCCCAGTCTCCCAGAAAACCCTTTCAAAGATATTATGACATTGACACCTTGAATAGATGACAAAATAAATGGATACCCCCATTTAAAAACAAACATATTCCACCCTGCAAATTCCTATCTCCCAAAAGTCACCTGGAAGAAAGTAACAAGTCAATCAATGAATCAATAAAATGAAACAACATGAAAAAGAGACAATCAAGTAAACAAAACAAGCCAAACCTGTCATAAAAAACCACAATTTTTATCCCAATAAAGAAAATGCACCATTAAGATCATGAAGTCCACTAGTGAGTTAGCTCTGGCTATTGAGATTCTGTGCATTATGCTCAGATAGCATGGCGATGTTAGCAGTATAAGACAGATAGATAGGGGTGTATGTACATTTATGGATAGATATTTTGATTCTGGTCTTATTTACACCAGTGTAATACTAAATAAACTCATTTTACTTAAGTGGAGTTAGTTTGAATTTTATGAATTCGTAAACTGATTGTACTCTATGTTATCAAGGAGACAATTTTTTCATCATTTGATTATATCCAAGAAGAAGCTCAGAATGAAATCTCAATCAAGTGCCAATGATGGACATTTTAATTCTTGAGGAATAACCTCCGAACAATCAGTTTCTTTAATGCAGCTTTGATCTCTTTGTTCCTCATGCTGTAGATGATTGGATTCATCACTGGGGGCACCAGGGAATAGAGAACACTCACCATGAGATCCAGACCTGATGCTGAGCTGGAAGCGGGTTTCAAATAGGCAAAGAAGCCAGTGGAAAGAAACAAAGAGACCACAGTGAGTTGAGGGAGGCAGGTGGAGAAGGCTTTATGCCGGCCCTGCTCAGAGCGGATTCTCAGCACTGCTTTGAAGATCAGAACATAAGACACAATTATAAAAACAAAGCAGGTAAAACATAAAAACACACCAAAGGCAACAAGCCCAACTTCACTTAGGTACGAGTTAGAGCAGGTGAGCTTGAGTAGCTGGGGGATTTCACAGAAGAACTGGTTGATGACATTGGACTGGCAGAAGGGTAACCTGAAGGTGTTCCCAGTGTGCAGGGCAGAGTAGACAATACTAGTAATCCAGGCACTGGCTGCCATTTGGACACACACACTCCTATTCATCACTCTCTCGTAGTGCAGTGGTTGGCAGATGGCGATGTATCGGTCGTACGCCATAATAGTGAGTAAGGCAAGATCAACTGCAATGAAGACTATGAAGAGAAAGACTTGGGTGACACATCCAGGATAAGAAATCACCCTGGTGTTCATGAGGGAATTGGTCATGGATTTGGGAATGGTGACAGAGATGGAGCCCAGGTCTATAATGGACAGATTCACCAGAAAGAAGTACATGGGGGTATGAAGATGGTGGTTGAGGGCTACGGCTGAGATGATGATAAGATTCCCTATCAGGCCTGCCAGGTAAAAAACCAGAAAC
This sequence comes from Macrochelys suwanniensis, assembly GCA_033296515.1. Classification (NCBI taxonomy): domain Eukaryota; kingdom Metazoa; phylum Chordata; order Testudines; family Chelydridae; genus Macrochelys; species Macrochelys suwanniensis. The sequence continues at coordinate 39,353,764 of CM065786.1, read as the reverse complement.
ACCACAAAGTGCAAAATCTGCAGCTCCCGAACGTCGGAGAAGCCCAGGAGAAGGAACTCTGTCACCGTGGTTCGGTTGGACATTTTCATTCTCAGTTTATTGTGTGATGGCTGTGGAGGGAAGGACAAAGTCACTGGGGAGATTACACTGACAGCAGGAGTGGCCCTCATTCCCCACAGCAATATCTCATGATGTGAGTTTCAACAATGTGCAGCGCTCCTCACTGCTATTAACTTGCAGTGGTGAGTTATCATACGTAGGTAAATTGGCACAGTTCCGTTAAAGTCAATGGAGCTGCATCCATTTGCACCATCTAAAGATCTAGCTCAGGAGGTGACTTGATAAAAATGCCGTGTGGAGGATGGAGCAAAATACTATCCCAATGCAACAAGTCTAAGCAATCTGGTTCCCCTCTTGCTACAAACAGGAGGCTGCAGACTTTGGCATGAAACTAAAATACTAAAATGCCGACACTGCCTGATATCCACTTTCCAGGAAAATATAACATACAGCAACTCAGTATCCTGCATCAGAGCTCGTCTGTAGTGATTCCACTTCAGCATCACACTGATGGCTACTTCTCTGATGTATCATTTACCTCTGTCTGTGCAGGTCAGTGGCTGTCAGGAAATTTGGGTTCTATTCTTGCCTCTGCCACTGACCTGCTTTGTTACCTTGAGCCAGTCACTTCCCTGTGCCTTTGTTTCCCTTCCCACTGTTTCTCAGCCTTGTCTGCAAGGACTGTGAGCCCTTTGGCGGATTGGCTGCCTCTTATTATGTGTATGTTCTGTGCTCCCATTTACATCATTTGGGTTTAGCCAGCAGCAGTGTGGGACAGAGGATATTGTGCTAGAGTAGAATATCTAGGTTCTAATCCCATTGACATCCTCTATGTCCTTGACAGAGATAAGTGACACAGGCTTTGGCTGGGAGCTTCAATTCTCTGTTCTCCATTTAAGGCACTAGTATGTTTAATACCGATGCTGCTGGCTCCCAACTTTGCTGTTTACTCAATTTGAAAGAGAAATAAACACTATTGCAATAGAGTGACTGGTTTCAAATTTTACTATTGTTGGACAGTATCAACGTTCCCACTCTCACTTACATCTAAGTTTCCAATCTGTCGTATTTATACATTTTCTGTTTAAATTATTTCAATGGAAAACTGGGTTTTCAATTTATGAAATGTTCTGGGGAAGCCTGTGGTGTTCTTGACACACAACTCAGGTATTGGAAAAGTCAAAATAATGTTTCTTTATTTAAGTGAAAATGTTTCAGTTTCCAGCAGTTTACCTGAAATTATCTGGTTCTCAATGAATAAAAACAAAACAAAATAAGTTTTCATAATATCAATGAAAAGTCAATGGTTTGCTCTTGGGGAAAAAAAAAACAAACCCTCTGAGCAGCTCTAAATGTTGGATTAAATTATATAAAAAGCCTTGAAGAGTTCCAGTTGTAACTCCTAGTTATGTTATGAAATGTGACCAGCATATAAATACCTAAACATCAGTGATTGAAATAAGAAACTTACTGCGCCTGTCTTTGTTTTTTTCCCAAACTGTGATGCATGGGACTCTTCACAGCCAGGATCCTTCAGTCATTGCCTGTCTGTATAAATAATGCCCCAGTCGCTGTCTCATCCAGCAGCTGTTTCCCTCTCGCTTCACCATGTTTCCCAAGCTGCTGGGTGTTGTGCAGTTCCTAGTAGGCAGGGACACACTCCACAGACAGGTGCTCCCAGCTCCCCATGTCGGGCAGGCTTTGCTGAGAGGTGAAGGACTAAATAGGATGGGGGCAGAGAGCCCCTCCCAGCACTGAAACTGATCCCGGCTTGTTCAGGCTGCTTGTTCACACCTGCCCTGGATCTCACATGATGGCTGCCCCCTCAAAGGACACCAGGCTACACACAAGGCCGGGCTGGGGCCCAAAGGGTGTCCAAAGGAGATTACACAACAAACTATATATTTGTAACACAGACATGTGACCTACAATAGCTCAGAGCCCAGTGCCACCGGAGCCCCAGATGACCTGGAATAGCCTGTTCCTTCATTAACACCATAGAATTACCTGTGACAGAGCAGAGATGTTTTTTCCTCCTGTGTTGCATCAGCAGCTCTTGGGATGCAGCCACCAGAGGAACCCACAGCTCAGGCTGCCCTGGGTGTTTGATGTTGGTCACTAAGAAGCAGCCAAAGACAAACACTAAAAGCTCCCAGCTATGTCCTGAACTGGTGTAAAGTTATACAATTCCATTGAGTTCCAGGTAGTTAGGGCTGTTTATGCCAAACAGAAATTTGGCCATTTGATTCCAATGGAGCTACTATGATTTCCATTAGCTGGGTTCTGGCCCTAAGACGCCCATGCAGCTCTGTCATTTTTCCCCAACTGGGGAATCAGGCCTCATTAACTCCACTGGAGCTACTTTTGATTTATAATTTGGGGTGACATTTTTATATCAGGGTAAAGTAAACATTTAAGTAATTTTATTAGTACAATTAGTAAAGACACAAATGCTCCCAGTCATATTAAAAGACAGAAGTGATATAACATTAAGCTGATATTTTGTATAGGGCTGTCAAGCATTTAAAGAAATTAATTGTGATTAGTCATGCAATTTATCGCGCTGTTAAACAATAATAGAATACCATTTACTTAAATATTTTTGGATGTTTTCTCCATTTTCTAATATATTGTTTTAAATTACAACACAGAATACACAGTGTACAATGTTCACTTTATATTTATTTTTGATTATTGTCAAAACCAAAAGAAATAGTATTTTTCAATTCACCTAATACAAGTACTATCGTGCGATCTCTTGGTCATGAAAGTTGAACTTACAAATGTAGAATTATGTACAATAAATAACAGCACTCAAAAATAAAACAATGTAAAAGCTTAGCGTCTACAAGTCCACTCAGTCCTATTTCTTGTTAGGCCAACACATTTTTTTTTTACATTTGCAGGAGATAATGCTGCCCGCTTCTTGTTTAAAATGTCACCTGAAAGTTCCGGCCTTCCCACTGACTCTTTTGGCCATGGGCCCACTCACTTCTCTTTACCTAGGCATAACAGTGACACCTTTAAACCCTTTACAGGTAAAGCAATTAAAGAACAGCTAGTATGAGGGATTTTATAGCTACTGGCTGGGTGGGTGTCCATAAAAGGGAGCTACACCCTTCATTTATCACAACTAGCAACGGTTAAACATTTGCTGATCATCTACTGTTGTTAACTTCCTCCCCAATACCTTAAAACTGGTACCAGCTACTAAACTGATTAAGCAACTTACTCTTACCAAGGCTGTGAGGCCTTGTGTTTATATTAAGTCATTACATTAATTCTTATGGGCTTGGACCTATAGATCTGTTGCATTTCTGCATTATTATTCTTATCTCTTATCCTAAAATCAGCATTTGGGCTACTATACCCTCTACCAAGCATAGGTTTCTTGATCCTCCACCAAACACAGACCTTTTCCCTTCCACTAATCATTAGATAATACTGCATTCATGAACCATAACATTCTATAACTCTTGCAATGATGCATAGACTTCTCTACCTTCCACCACTCATAGTCTACCCCCACCTCCACCTGTTAAAGACTTACCCTCCACCACCTACCATAATATGATTTCCTAGTCACAAACCAAATCATTTTTATCCTTCAGCAAGTGATCGACTTCCACTTTTTCCACTCACCATAAGATCATTCCTCATATGGTCATCATAATAATCTTTCACCTCAACTAATGAAAACTGAATATAATTCTTTCTATCAACCCAGTCATACTACTTCTTCAATCCATCACTTCAGTAGAAGATTGGGAGCAGCTGTGACCAGTAGCATGTTGAGTTGCTACCTGGCTTTCTCCATGAAAAGAAAGATGTATTAGTAAAACCTAACATATGATAAAATATGAGAGAGCAATTCTATCCCCATCGGAGCAATAGTTTGATGGGACAAACATTTGGCCTTTTTAACCAGATTCAGTTTGACTTTTGGAAACATTGCAGTAACTTTTTCACCCAAAAGGACTTTGGTCATCATAATAAAAACAGTACAGTATTTATTTATTTAATAAAAAATAATAATACATATAATTAGATAACAGTCTAGGTTCCCTAACACATCATAAATAACACAATAAAATCTCATCAGCAATAAAGTAATCTTCTGAACTGGAAATCAGCTCTCTAGACACCTAAAAAAACCTTTCCCCCCATTCTTCATGAATGCAGAAAGAAAAATTTCAAGTGTCTCAGAAGACCCCATAAAAGAGATTAGGACATTGACTCTTGGAATAGTAGGCAAAATAATTGTATTAGTATAAGAGCCCTATCGTCAATCAAACATTAACCCCGAACCATCACCCGATAAGCCCTGCCCACCTGTCACTTGAAGTCCTGCCCATTGAGGTATTACTCCCGGGGTCAAGAAGGACACATGACCGTAAGCAAGATGTGTCTTGTCACACCCTCTAAGAACTTCTCACACTGCCCTCTACCAATATGGATGGGTTTTGACCACTGTAGGACCGCCCCAAGAGGAGATTTGACCAATAAAGGGGAGTTTTGTGGAGGGGTGACCTGTCCAGTGACCTGTCATGTGACCCCTCTAACAATTCCTCCCACCACCCTCTACCAATCAGGAGCGGTTTCAGGTGCTGGGATCCCCCCTGAAACCCCTGGGGAGGACTGGGCATTGGGGATCCATCCAAAAATGGGTCATGTGACACCTCTTAGAACTCCTCCCACTATCCTCTACCAATCAGGAGGAATTTCAGCTTCTGGGGACCTCTTCTCAGAGGAAATTTGACCAATCAAGGGGATTTCTGGGTTGGGGTGACCCTTCCAGAAGTGGTTCCTGGGTCCCCTCTAAGAACACCTCCCACCACCCTCTGCCAATCAGAGCACAGCACTACCACCCCATAAGTCCCAGCACCAGGCAGAAGAGGCCATTTCTTTCTAAGAACACATGTTTTAGAAATTGTGGAAACACTGAGAAGAAACATAGACTCCTTCACCACCCCCGTGAGAACTTCAAACTTTGTTTTAGCCCTGAGGCCCTTCCACCACCCATGGAGAAAGTGCTACATCAGTGACAGTTCCAAGGAGGAAGAGGGAGCATCCAATTAGAGCCCTTTGGCCAAGTCATTGATGGAACACGAACCTGAAACTCAACCGCTCGTGAGGAAGACCGACGAGCATGATGGCCTCTCGTCATCCACCCCACTGGAGGAGGAAGGAAAACGCAGGTCAGCAGAGTCACCGGTGAAAAGAAAAGATGTCACTCAGGTAAATGAACGATTTAGGAGTAATATTGGAGGATTTGTGTGTGGGGGGGTGTATTGGGGTTATGAACCAGGGCTGTGCAAATCTAAAAACAAGCAGTGGGAACTTACACTTGTTTCTTTTCTGAAAAATCTCTCGACAGCTCGACAATGGCTGTCTAGAGGACCCGGAGGCCCTAGACAGCATTGCATCAAAGAGCGAAGATGAACCGGGCCCGCCTTGTTTTTACTCAACCCTGACACAAATTGATGAAGAGGACTCCGAGGATAATGGCTATGATGAGTTTAGGAGGAGGCTTGGCATAGAACTAACTGAGCCAGTGGCACATCGTGAGCGTCAAAAAAGTCATGCGGACTATTGTACGCGTTGCTGGTTATGCTGTCCTTAATCACTGTCTTAGGGAAAAGCTTTTAGAAGATTGTGAGGGCTGCGTCATAGATGCGCCCGCTCAACGGCACCATGATGGTGTGACTTGGACTTCAATGGATATAAACTTCAAGCTCCAGGGCCTGTGTGCTGAGCTGTGTTTGGAAAGCTCATTAAACACTGTTATTGCCATAGGTTATGCTATGCATAGACCTAACCCAAGAACATTTAGTGCAAAGGGTGACCTTGATAAATGCTGGTCAGTTCAGGGGAGACCCTGACTGTGTATTAAAGAAAATGACCAAACTGGAAGATGCCTGCTTAGAGTGTTACATTGACAGTCTGGTCCACACAAAAAATGACAGAACCCTGCTTAAGAAAAAGACTATTTGTAAGAAACCTAAAAGGATTAAGTTAGAGAATGGTGAGGGGACAAACATCTGATATAAAACTTGGTAGCTGAAAATAAAAAAATAATATTGAAAAGGGCTTTGTGACTATCTGTGTTTCTGTTAGAAGGTCTCTCTAGCCCGTAAGTGAGCTAAAAGTTTTAATGGAGCATTTTGGTTTGTTTTCAAGGGTGGGATTTCCTACATTGCTCAGGGTCTTTTGAAAATCTTAAAAATCTTTCATTATCAAGGAGCTCAATCTATTTAGCTTAACCAAAAGAACATAAAGAGGAGACTTGGTTACAATCTAGAAGTATCTACACAGGCGGCAAATATTTCATAACAGCCTCGTCAGTAGAACAGAAAAAGGTATAATATGATCCAAATTCAGACAATAAAGTCAGCTATACAATCAAACATATTGCATCCTGCAAATTCATATCCCCCAAAAGTCACCTAGAACAAAGAAACAAGTCCACCAATGAATAAATAAAATGACATGAAAAAGAAACAATCACGGAAACAAACAAGACAATTATCTCATACCCCAACAACTATCTCTACCCCAAAAAATCAGAAGGGCAAGAAAGTTCATAAAGTCCAGTTATGAAGAAGTTATGGTTGCTGGTATTCTGTGCAGCACATGCAGATAGTATGGCGAAAGTAGCAGTATAAATACCCAAGAGAGATAAGTCATTCTGTATGTACATTTATGGATAGATATTTAGATTCTGATCTTATTTATACTGGAGTAATTCTAAACGAACTCATTCGACTTCAGTGGAGTTAGTCTGGATTGTATGATTTCCTAGACAGATTGCATCATATGTTCTCAAGCAGACAATTTTGTAAACAGTTCATTCTATACATAAAGAAGCTCATAATGAAATCACGGTCAAGGTGCAAGGATGGGCACTTTAAGTCTTGGTGAAAAATCTCCACACAATCAGTTTCTTCGTAGCAGCTTTGATCTCCTTGTTCCTCATGCTGTAGATGATCGGATTCATCATTGGAGGCACAACAGCATAGAGAACACCCACCAAGAGATCTAGACTAGATGCTGAGCTGGAGGTGAATTTCAGGTAGTCAAACATAGCAGTGAAAACTAACAAAGAGACCACAGTGAGGTGAGGGAGGCAGGTGGAAAAGGCTTTATGCTGGCCCTGCTCAGAGGGGATTCTCAGCACAGTTTTGAAGATCTGAACATAAGACACAACTATAAAAACAAAGCAGTTAAAACCTAAAAACAGACTAAAGACAAGAAGTCCAACTTCACTGAGGTACGAGTCAGAGCAGGTGAGCTTGAGTAGCTGGGGGATTTCACAGAAGAACTGGTTGATGACATTGGACTGGCAGAAGAGTAACCTGAAGGTGTTCCCGGTGTGCAGGGCAGAGTAGACAATACCAGTAATCCAGGCACTGGCTGCCATTTGGACACAAGCTCTCCTGTTCATTATGCTCTCGTAGTGCAGTGGTTGGCAGATGGCGACGTGTCGGTCGTACGCCATGATGGTGAGTAAGGCAAGATCAGCTGCAATGAAGACTACGAAGAGAAAGACTTGGATGACACATGCAGGATAAGAAATTGACCTGGTGTTATTGAGGGAATTGAGCATGGATTTGGGAATGGTGACAGAGATGGAGCCCAGATCTATAATGGACAGATTCACCAGAAAGAAGTACATGGGGGTGTGAAGATGGTGGTCGAGGGCTATGGCTGAAATAATGAGAATATTCCCCATCAGTCCTGCCAGGTAAATCATCAGGAACACCACAAAGTGCAAAATCTGCAGCTCCCGAACGTCAGAGAATCCCAGGAGAAGGAACTCGGTCACCGCGGTTTGGTTGGACATTTTCTTTCTCAGTTAATTGTGTGATGGCTGTGGAGGGAAGGACAAAGACAGTGGTGGGATTACACTGACAGTAGTGTATCTCATGATGTTACTGTCAAAAATGTGCAGCGCTTATCACTGTTATTAACTAGAAGTGGTGAGTTATCATACGATTGTAAATTGGCGCGGCTCCCTTAAAGTCAATGGAGCTGCAACAGTTTGCACCATCTAAAGACCTGCCCCAGGATGTGACTTGATAAAATGCCGTGTGGAGGATGGAGCAAAGTAATATCCCAATGCAACAATTCTAACCAAGCTGGGTCCCCACTTGCTACAAACAGGAGGGTCTAGATTTGCGCATGAAACTAAAATGTTAAAATGCCGACACTGCCTGATATCCACATTCCAGGAAAATATGACATACAGTAACTCAGTATCCTGCATCAGAGCTCGTCTGTAGTGATTCCACTTCAGCATCACATCGATGGCCTCCTGCCTGCTTATGTATCGATCTGTGACACAAGATCCCACTTCCATCTTTGTGTACCGATGGGCTAGCAGAATCGCTCAGCTACCTCTCTGCTTCATTGTTTACCTCTGTCACTTTATGTCTGTGCAGGTCAGTGGCCATGAGTAGACTCGGGTTCTATTTTTGTGTCTGCCACTGACCTGCTGTGTGACCTTGGGCCAGTCACTTCCCTGTGCCTCTGTTTCCCCTCCCATCATTTCTCTGCCTTGTCTGCTAGGACTGTAAGCACTCTGGTGTATGGCTGTGTTTTATTATTTGTATGTTCTGTGTTCCCATTTACATCATTTGGGTTTAGCCAGCAGCAGTGTGGGACAGAGGATATGGCACTAGAGCAGAATATCTAGGTTTTAATTCCATTGCCATCCTCTATGACCTTTGTGAGGATAAGAGAGACAAGCTTTGGCTGTAGGCTTCAATTCTCTATTCTCCATTTAAGGCACTAGTATGTTTAATACCAATGCTGTTGGCTGCCAACTTTGCTGCTTACTCAATTTTATGAATCACCAGGTATCCCTTTGGAACAGAAATAAACACAATTGCAATAGAGTGACTGGTTTCAAATTTTACTATTGTTGGACAGTAGCAACGTTCCTACTCTCGCTTACATCTAAGTTTCCAGTCTGGGGTATTTATACATTTCTGTTTAAAATATTTCAAAGGAAAACTGGGTTTTCAACTAAAGAAATGTTGTGGGGAAGCCTTCTTATTCTTGAAACACAACTCAGGCATTGGAAAACTCAAAATAATGTTTCTTTATTTAAGTGAAAATGTTTCAGTTTCCAGCAGTTTACCTGAAATTGTCTGGTTCTTAGTGAATAAAAACAAAACAAAAAGGATTGGTTTTCATAATATGTATGATAAGTCAACGTTTTGCTGTTGGGGACAAATAAAAAAAAACGTCTGAGCAGCTCTAAATGTTTGATTCAATTATATAAAAAGCATTGATGAGTTCCAATTGGAACAACTAGGTCTGTCAGGAAATTTGACCAGCATATAAATACCTAAACATCTGTGATTGAAATAAGAAACTTACTGCGCCGGTCTTTGTAGAATGTTTCCCGGCCTCTGATGCATGGGACTCTTCACAGCCAGGATGTTTCAGTCATTGCCTGTCTGTATAAATAATGCCCCAATCGCTGTGTTATCCAGCAGCTGTTCCCCTTTTGCTTCACCTTGTTTCCCAAGCTGCTGGGTCTTGTGCAGTTCCTAGCAGACGGGAACCCACTCCACAGATGTGTGCTCCCTGCTCGCCATCTTGGGCAGGCTACGCTGAGAGGTGAGGGCTAAATAGGATGAGAGCAGAGAGCCCCTCCCAGCACTGAAACTGATTGATCCCAGCTTGTTCAGGCTGCTTGTTCAAAACCCAAGATGTCCCAGTTTCGGGGATAAATAGTTGGATCTGGTGTGGAGAGCTGTGATCTGAGCTCTTACCTTATCTCAGGAGGAAACAACACTGACAACCTGCTCTAGCTGAACCGAACCTCCAAAGGGAAAACAGCACCTGCCTGGGATCTCATATGAGGCAGCACCCTGAAAGGACCCCGGGCTAAACACAAGTTAGGGCTGATGCCAAAAGTGTGTCCAAAGGAGATTACACACCAAACTATATATTTGTAACACAGACATGTGACCTACAATAGCTCAGAGCCCAGTGGTACCAGAGCCCCAGCTGGCCTGGAATAGCCTGTTCCTTCATTAACACCATAAAATTACCTCTGACAGAGCAGATTTTTTTTTCCTTCTGTGTTGCATCAGCAGCTCTTGGGATGCAGCCACCAGAGGAAGCCACAGCTCAGGCTGCCCTGGGTGTTTGATGTTGGTCACTAAGAAGCAACCAGAGGCAAACACTAAAAGCTACCAGGTACGTCCTTAACTGGTGTAAATTGACACAGTTCCATTGAATTCCAGGTGGTTATGGCTGTTTATGCCAAGCAGAGATCTGGCCATTTGATTCCAATGGAGCTACGTTGATTTCCATTAGCTGGGTTCTGGCCCTAAGATGCCCATGCAGCTATGTCAGTTTTCACCAGCCTGGGAATCAGGCCTCATTAACTCCACTGGAGCTACTGGTGATTTACACCAGCGTGGATCTTGCTCATTGACACCAATGGAGCTACGGCGGATATACACCTGCTGGGGATCTCACCTAGTTAAATAGCTTCAAATCCATTTCCTTTGCCTGTGAATCTGAACTGAAGAAGAGGAACTCGGTTTATGCTGAGCTGTTGTGTGAACTTGAATGGGGAAAGGAGGTGGTCTCTATATTTGTGTCTGGTAGAAGAGGAAGATGAGATCACAATGGAGAAGGGACGGGGTCCACGAGGCATCTCTCTCACTTGATATGGTCAGTGATCAGAGAAAAGTTTGAGAGCCCCGAGTTGAACGGCATTCCCATGGACATAGAAGTCTGCTGGTGGGAGGAAGGGAGGGAGGGACATATTTCATAGTTGGGGCCTAAGAGGACAGGAGGAAATTGTCATCCGTGTGATGTTTATGAACTAGGGTTGGAAATTTTCTCACAATGATTTTGTTAATCAGAAAATGCTAATTCATTGAAACCCTGTTCGCAGCAAAGGGTTAGTTTGTTTTCATGAATCTCCTAATTTGATTTCTACTAGAAGATTCAAATTTGTTAAAATGTCCAGTTTTGACATTTTTCAATTTGAAAAAAAAAATCATTTGCAAATTTCAGATAATTCATTCTAAAAAAAGGTGAAAGAAAAGAGTCAAAATCAAAATGAAACTTTACCCTGCAGCGTGGGGTGCAGGTCGCCTGCTAGGATAACCTGGATGTGCCCCACCTGACCTGTCTTTGCTAGGGCCTAGGACACAGGTGAGACCTCAGTCTGCCCAGGTCTAGGCCTGTGGCTCACAACAGGGCAGTCTCCTTAGGACTGAAATTCTTTAGTTTAACTGACGTCATCGGTCTCAACGCAGGGGTACCTGGGAGAGGGGATTCCATGGCCTGTGATAAAGAGAAGTTCTGACTAGTTGCTTGCATCATCCCTTCCGGCCTAACATTCTATGAAACTACAAAAATGATGGAAGCCAAATGTTTTGTTTTGACCTAATCTTTCTTTTAACAAATATATATGCTTCTCAGGCTATTTCACATAAGCGGCTAAGCTAGGCTTCCAGAAAAAGGGATGAAAAACGATGAGTCATTTGTCATTGATTGCAAGGAAGGGAGGGAGGGAGGAAAGTGTTTCATGGCAGGTCAAAGCCTTATTCCCATTGCCCCTTGAAACAATGTTTTAGTCCCATCAGGCATTGCAAGCCCGTCCCCAAACCACCAGCGGCGAGTTGCACTGTCGGATAGCTACCCATGGTGCACTGCTCTGGGCATTGATACAAGCACTGCTAGGGAGGCTGGATGTCGACTTACATTAAATTGACTTAATTTTGTAGTGTAGACATGCCCTAAGAGACCAAAGGGAGGTGGCCAACAGGGGGCTGCAAAGAGGAGAGTTTGAGAAGGAGATTGTAGGAGTGAGAAAGAATGAAACCAGCATGGTTCAGAAAGGCCACGTCACCAATATCAATATTGCTCCTGACTCCTCCACCTGTAACCATGCCAAGACAGAGAACCCGACCCTGGGTGGTTCTATCCAGTTCCTGATCTGGATTTACAGAGAATGTGTCCTGCATTTCCATCCAAAAAAGCCAGGTTGGGGACACCATCCAGTGGGAGAGGTGTCTGCTGGTAGAATCTCTCAGGAAGCAGGTGGGAGAGCTAAAAGAGGAGTGGCTAAGCGGAGGAGCATCCATGCACAGGAGGTGTTCACGGAAAATATGACTATGGAGACCTCCAAGGTATACAAAGCTACTCAGCTCCAGAGGACTGCAGTTACGTCACCAGGAGAAGAGAAAATGGCTCTGTTACAGGAAGGAACCTGGATGCTCCTTGTAGTTCTCCCCCCTTATCCCAACCCTTATAGTTAAAAAAATGGTGTCCTGGTAACTACGGCTGAGTAATCTCTCCCAAAGGTGGAGGAGGAGATGCCATGTTTCCCCAAGTCTGTGACGCTCTCAGCCACCACTCCACAGAGGAAACAAAGCATGTGTGTGTGTGGACGGGGGGGTTGGTGACTCTGTTCTCGGGATGACTAGAAGTCACCTCACCCATTTACAATCCATACAATTTTGGTCCCTCCTCCAACAATCAACTTCTACCCTTTTCACTCATCTCCAGAAGTTCATTCCTCGTGTATTCACGATACTATTCTCTCACCTCAACCAATGAAACCTCAGTATAATTCTTCTCATGAATCAACTCACACTGCCTCTTCAGTCCGCCACTGCAAGGAAAACTTGGGAGAATGAGTAGGCCTCAGGGCACATCCTGAAAGTCAGTAGAGTTAGGCTGTAGAATGAGAAGGCAATTCCAGTGTCAATGAACCACCACCTATTTTCTCAAATGTCTCAGCAAATAGCAATTAACTGGTGTTCAATGGGCATCACTATTTATTGACATATATAGCACCACATTGCAACAAAGGAAACTTGGAGTTACAATTTTAAATGTTTCTGCCGGAAGTGCAAATCAGCTCTTACCCTGTATCATTTGAAGAACTGAGTGTAAGCCATAAAAATTTTTTTGTGTGAATATTAGTTTTACTTTAAAATTAATTTGGCTCAGGTGAGTCCATTGTCCGTTTGTGGTTACACTCCATGAACGTTCCGCCAATGCAGACATGAATGTTCATGGTAAAGGTGAACTTGAACCAATTAGGATAGGATATTTCAAAGGGGCCTAAGGAAACTGGGTCCTGAACTGCCACTGAAAGTCAATAAGAGGTGGATATCTAATTACCATAGGCCCTGTTGAAAATGACATCCATACCCCCTAATCCAAAGAGAAAAAAAATTAACCATAAGTTTCGCTGTTAGCCTTCAATGGGACGTCTGCCATGTTTAAAGTTAAGCACTGGCTTACGTGTTCTTCCAGATCAGTACCTTAGCTCAGAATATTCAAAGGAGTTCAGTTGTAAATTCATAATTATTGAGTGTTTGGACAAGAAGCTACGATGATTTAGACCAACTGTCCCTTTTTTTTAAAATAAAAAATAATTTTAATAATCCAATGTATCGAAAAAGGAAAAAGAAACAGAGCATGTTAATTATATAACCAGTTAAAATGGCTCAAAGCTCAGAGACAATGCATGACATGTAGATCTTGTAAAAGAGCAATGGAGTAATTTATAACAACAAATAATAAATACTCTCAGGATAATCATGATCTGGACAGGAACAGTCAGACTGAAAAAGAGGCACAATAAATTGGCATTGATTACTCATGATCTAGCTAGCTAGCCTGCTTTCCACATGCTCTTCTTCTATCTATTGCACATGTAGTGTACTCAGCCATTCACAAATATGGTTTAATAAATTATAAATAATAGTAATAATAATAATGAAGCCAACTTCTGTGATCTAGACACAACTGGATCCTTGTGTGGATGGGAGACCATTGGCCAAATCACAATCTACCCTTTGAAGTGAATGCCTAAATACTAATTGTTACGGTTAAATGATTAGCTGAACCTCTGCTCCCTGCTCTGGTGTCTGAATTCACACCCTGAAGTCTCAGCTTTGTGCGTGTCCCTCTCTTAGGGTGGAACTGTGTGATTCATCCCGTCTTAAACTAGGTCACAGGTAACAGCACTTTGTCTACCAACTATGATTTTTCCAACCAGTACCTGGAATTTTGGTACCTGGAATTTTTCCCACAGGAGCTGCAATCAGTAGTAAATTGAGTGACTAGCGGGCTTCTCCATACAAGGTATAATTTATTTACCATTGTAGGAACAAAGCATAACATAAGAAAAAAACATGAGCAATTCGAGATGCATCACTGCTGCAATTTGGTAGGATAAAAATTTGGTTTTATTACCCACACTCAGTTTGCCATAGGAAACATTGCAATAGATTTATCTTCCAAATACCTTTCCACCATAGCAAGAAGAATGCAGTATTTATTTATTAAAATAAACAAAGATAATGCATATAATTATATAATGATCTTTCTGCCTTAATACATAATAAATATGACAATAAAATCCCACCAGCATTAAAATAATAATTTGAACAGCAAATCAGCTATCCAGACATATACAGAAACTTTGTTTCAATACTTTATTATTGGGGAAAGAAAAACACCTTCAATAGATGTTAACACCTTCAATAGATGACAAAATAAACAGATGCCCCCATTTAATCAAACATTATCCAACCCTGGAAATTCCTATCCCCCAAAAGTCACCTGGAACAAAGAAACAAGTTAACCAAAGAATCAATAAAATGAAACAACATGAAAAAGAAACAATAAAGGAAACAAATAAGCCAATTGTCTCATACCCCAACCACAATGTCTATCCCAGAAAAGCAGAAGGGCAAGAAAATTAATGAAGTCCAGTTCTGAACAAGCTATGGTTGTTGGTATTCTGTGCAGCATGTGCAGATAGCATGGCAATGGTAGCAGTATAAAAACCCAAGAAAATATAGACAGGTGTATGTACATTTATGGATAGATATTTCGATTCTGGTTTTATTTATACTGATGTAATTCTAAACTAATTCATTTGACTTCAGTGGAGTTAGTCTCGATTTTATGACATCCTTAACAGATTGCACCCTATGGTCTCAAGGAGACAATTTTGTCATCAGTTCAGTCTATCCATAAAGAAGCTCAGAATGAAATCACGGTCAAGGTGCAATGACGGACACTTTACGTTTTGGTGAATAACCTCCACACAATCAGTTTCTTCAATGCAGCTTTGATCTCCTTGTTCCTCATGCTGTAGATGATCGGATTCATCATTGGAGGCACGACCGCATAGAGAACACCCACCAAGAGATCTAGACTAGATTGTGAGCTGGACGTGAATTTCAGATTGTCAAACACGGCAGTGAAAAGTAACAAGGAGATCACAGTGAGGTGAGGGAGGCAGGTGGAGAAGGCTTTATGCTGGCCCTGCTCAGAGGGGATTCTCAGCACGGTTTTGAAGATCTGAAAATAAGACACAACTATAAAAACAAAGCAGTTAAAACATAAAAACAGACTAAAGACAAGAAGCCCAACTTCACTGAGGTACGAGTCAGAGCAGGTGAGCTTGAGTAGCTGGGGGATTTCACAGAAGAACTGGTTGATGACATTGGACTGGCAGAAGGGTAACCTGAAGGTGTTCCCGGTGTGCAGTGCAGAGTAGACAATACCAGTAATCCAGGCACTGGCTGCCATTTGGACACAAGCTCTCCTGTTCATTACGCTCTCATAGTGCAGTGGTTGGCAGATAGCCACGTATCGGTCGTACGCCATGATTGTGAGTAAGGCAAGATCAGCTGCAATGAAGACTACGAATAGAAAGACTTGGGTGACACATTCACGATAAGAAATCACCCTGTTGTTCATGAGGGAATTGACCATGGATTTGGGGATGGTGACAGAGATGGAGCCACGGTCTATAATGGACAGATTCACCATAAAGAAGTACATGGGAGTGTGAAGATGGTGGTCGAGGGTTATGGCTGAGATAATGAGAATATTCCCCATCAGTCCTGCCAGGTAAATCATCAGGAACACCACAAAGTGTAAAATCTGCAGCTCCCGAACATCAGAGAATCCCAGGAGAAGGAATTCGGTCACCCTGGTTAGGTTGGACATTTTCATTCTCAGTTCATTGTGTGATGGCTGTGGAGGGAAGGACAAAGATGGTGGTGGGATTACACTGACAGCGGGAGTGGCCCTGATTCCCGACAGCAATGTCTTACGATGTTAGTGTCAACTATGCCAGCGCTCATCACTGCTATTAACTAGAAGTGGTGAGTTTTCACATGAATGTATATTGGCGCGGCTCCCTTAAAGTCAATGGAGCTGCATCAGTTTGCACCATCTAAAGATCTATCTCAGCATGTGACTTGATAAAATGGAGGGAAAGACAAAGACAGTGGGGTGGATGACACTGACAACGGCAGTAGCCCCGATTCCCCGCAGCAATATCTCATGATGTGAGTGTCAAGAAACAGCGCTCATCCCTGCTATTAACTAGGCGTGGAAAGTTATCAAACGAATGTAAAGTCAAAGGATCTGCATCAGTTTACACCATCTAAAGATCCAGGTCATGATGTTACTTGATAAAATGCTCTGTGAAAGATGGAGGAAAGTACTATCCCAATGCAACAATTCTAGCCAAGATGCATCCCCTCTTGCTCCGAACAGCAGGCTGTGAACTTGGGCAGGAAACTAAAATGCTAAAATGTCAAAACTGCCTGATATCCACTTTCCAGGAAAACATGACATACAGTGACTCAGTATCCTGCATGACAGCTCATCTGTAGTGATTCCACTGCAGCACCACATCGATGGCCTGTTGCCTGCTTATGTATCGATTTGTGACACAAGATCCCACTTCCATCCTTGTGTACCGATGGGCTAGCAGAATCGCTCAGCTACCTCTCTGCTGCATCCTTTACCTCTGTCACTTTATGTCTGTGCAGGTCAGTGGCCGTCAGGAGACTTGGGTTCTATTCTTGTCTCTGTCATTGACCTGCTGTGTGACCTTGGGCCGGTCACTTCCCCTCCCTGTGCCTCTGTTTCCCCTCCCATCGTTTCTCTGCCTCGTCTGCTAGGACTGTCAGCTTGGTTGTGGATGGACTTTGTATGTTCAATGCCCCCATTTGCAGCATTTGTGTTTAGCCAGCAGCAGTGTGGGACAGAGGATACGGTGCTAGAGCAGGAGATCTAGGTTCTAATCCCATTCACCTCCTCTATGTCCTGGGGAAGGGTTAAGGGAGACAGGCTTTGGCTGGGAGCTTCAATTCTCTGATCTCCATTTAAGGCACTATTATGTTTAATATCTATGCTGTGGGCTACCAACTTTGCTGCTTACTCAGTGTTCCAATTCAACAACTGTCCCTTTGAAACAGAAATATATACCTTTGCAACAGAGTGACTGGGTTCAAATATTACTCTTATTGGAGAATATCAATGTTCCCATGGCTTACACCTAAATTTCCAGTCTGGGGTATTCAGACATTTTCTATTTAAATTATTTCAAAGGAAACCTGGGTTTTCAGCTAAGAAAATATTCTGGGGAAGTCTTTTATTCCTGAAACACAGCCTATGTACTAGAAAACTCAATCCATTTTTTTTCTTAATTTAGCCGAAAATGTTTCAGTTTCCAGCAGTTTACCTGACATTGTCTGGTTCTCATATTTCAGGGACATATTTCAGGGTTCGGGCCTAAGAGAGGTGGAAGAAATTGTAGTCAGTGGGCTGATTATGAACTCGGGTTGGAAATTTTCTCACAATATGGCTTTTTTCATCATAAAATGCTGATTCCTTGAAACTGTCTGCAGGAAAGGGTTGGTTTTGATGAATCTCCTAATTTGATTCCTATTAGAAGGTTCAAATTTGGTAACGTGTCCGGTTTTGACTTTTTTCAATTTGAAAACAAAGATCATTTGGAAATTTCAGTTAATTCATTCTAAAGCAAAGGTGAAACAAAAGGGTTAAAATCAAAATGAAACTTTGCCCTGCAGCATGGGGTGCAGGTCGCGTGCTAGGATCACCTGGATGTGCCCCAGCTGACCTGTCTTTGTCAGGGCCTAGGGCACAGGTGAGACCTCAGTCTGCCCAGGTCTAGGCCTATGGCTCACAATAGGGCAGTCTGCTGAGGACTGAAATGCTTTAGTTTAACAAAAGTCATTGGGCTCAACAGAAGGGTACCTGGGTGGGATTCAATGACCTATGATAAAGAGAAGTTGTGACTAGTTGCTTGTATCATCCCTTCTGGCCTAAAATTCTATGAAATTATAAAAATGATGGAAGCCCAAATGTTTTGTTTTAACCTAATCTGTTTTTTTAATATATTTGTTTTGTTTTGTTTTCAAATGATCTCTTTGAAAAATAATGCAATCTTGACTTTTTGTCCTGACATGGGATGGGAAAATATTTCAAAATCTTGAAAAGCCTCACAAAATAAGAACCCCCTTTCCCAGCTAGTTCTGCACTTCAACTTGTCTTCTTTCAATAACTCACTATAGCATAATTATCTCAGAGGCTAGGAGATGCAGGTAGATAGCAGCTTTTGGCTTTAATACAAGGACTCTGCTAAATCAATATACACTCACAGACATAATAATATTCACTCATCAATACCCATTTATGTTCACTTTGAAAGACAGCAAACATACACAAATGAACACTGAGAAATCCACTCACACCCTAACGAGCGCTGATAATGCACACTCGCTCAAGTATGTTTCACACATGATGTTATACATTCATAAATTCACACAATGATTCACAGTCGGAAACACATTCTCAAAGAGATGCAGAGCAGTATAAAAACTCAATTGCATGTTGATTTCCCCATGAACACATTCAAAATAACGTACACTGACAAAAGCATACCTATTCATACAACATTGTTCCCTTGTATACACACACTCAAGGAAATGACTCTGAATTGCACTTAGAATATAGTCTTAAAAATGAATACAGAGATGAGGTCTCTACTAGAAATGTTTGCCATTAGAGCAGTGTTGGTTTGGGGCTGTGATTTTTAGGGTGACATTTTTATACTTGGGTAAAGTAAAACTTTAAGCAATTTTATTAGCACAATTAGTAAAGACACAAATGCTCCCAGTCACATAAAAATACAGCAGTAATATAACATTAAGCTGATACTTTGTATCATTCCTTACATAGAATCACACCCTTTCTTGGTGGAGGCAACCTAGTGACAGATGATGTGTAAAAAGTTGAAGTACTCAGTGTTTCTTTTTGCCTCAGTCTTCACAGACAAAATCAGCTCCCAGACTGCTGTAGTGGGCAGCACAGTATAGGGAGGAGGTGAGCAGCCCCAGTGGGGAAAGAACAGGCTAAGGATTATTTAGAAAAGCTGGACAAGCACAAGTCTATGGGGCCGGATCTAATACATCCGAGGGTGCTGAGGGAGTTGGCTGATGTGATTTCAGAGCCATTGACCATTATCTTTGAAAATTCATGGTGGTCGCGGGAGATCCCAGGTGACTGGGAAAAGGCAAATATAGTGCCCATCTTTAAAAAAGGGAAGAAGGCGAATCTGGGGAACTACAGACTGTTAAAGCCTCACCTCAGTCCCTGAAAAAACCATGGAGCAGGTCCTCAAGGAATCCATTTTGAAGCACTTAGAGAAGAGGACGGTGATCAGAAGCAGTCAACATGGAGTCCCCAAAGGCAAGTCATGCCTGACCAACCTGATTGCCTTCTATGATGAAATAACTGGATCTGTGGATATGGGGAAAGCAGTGGACATGATACACCTTGACTTTTGTAAAGCGTTTGATATGGTCTCCCACAGTGTTCTTGCCAGCAAGTTAAAGAAGTATGGATTGGATGAATGGACTATATGGTGGATAGAAAGCTGGTTAGATTGTCGGGCTCAATGGGTAGTAATCAATTGCTGGATATCTACTTGGCAGCAGATATCAAGCACAGTGCCCAAGGGGTCTGTGCTGAAGCCGGTTTTGTTCAACATCTTCATTAATGATCTGGATGATGGGATGGATTGCACCCTCAGCAAGTTTGCAGATGACACTAAGATGTGGAGAGAGGTAGATATGCTGGAGGGTAGGGATAGGGTCCTGAGTGACCTAGAGAAATTGGAGGATTGGGCCCAAAGAAATTTCATGAGGTTCAACAAGGACAAGTGCAGAGTCCTACAATTAGGACGGAAGAATCCCATGAACTATTACAGGCTGGGGACTGACTTGATAAGCGGCAGTTCTGCAGGAAAGGACATGGGGATTACAGTGGATGAGAAGCTGGATATGAGTCAACAGCATGCCCTTTTTGCTAGGAAGGCTAATGGAATAGTGGGCTGCATTACTAGGAGCATTGCCAGCAGATTGAGGGAAGTGATTATTCCCCTCTATTTGGCACTGGTGAGGCCCACCTGGAATATTGCAGCCAGTTTTGGTCCCCCCACTACAGAAAGGATGTGGACAAATTGGAGAGACTCCAGCGGAGGGCAATGAAAATGATTAGGAGGCTGGGGCACATGACTTATGAGGAGAGGCTGAGGGAACTGGGCTTATATAGTCTGCAGAAGAGAAAAGTGAGGGGGGATTTCATAGCAGCCTTCAACTACCTGAAGGGGATTTCCCAAGACGATGGAGCTCGACTGTTCTCAGTGGCGGAGATGATAGAACAAGGAGCAATGATCTCAAGTTGCAGTGGAGGAGGTCTAGGTTGGATATTAGGAAACACTATTTCACTAGGAGGGTGGTGAAGTGCTGGAATGGGTTACCTAAGGTGGTGGACTCTCCATCCTTAGAGGTTTTTAAGGTCCTGCTTGACGAAGCCCTGGCTGGGGTGATTTAGTTGGTGTTTGTCCTGCTTTGAGCAGGGGGTTGGACTAAATGACCTCCTGAGGTCCCTTCCAACCCTGATATTCTATGATTCTATGAAAGCTCAGGTGAGGGGGCTTATTACGTGAGATTCTGGTTTAAGCCCTTGGCCCATTACTACAAAACCCATCACTACTTTTACTAGCAACAATTATCCCCTTTGATGACTATCACAGTTTCCATGAAGAGGCTATGAAGTCAACAATACTGGGAACCTGAACCATCCTCTCCCACATTTGAAATGGTCTCTTCAAGTCAGGGCTGGTCCTTGGTCTCTGCTGAGGCTGCTAAAAGAGGTCACCTGGTTCCTGTTTGGTTGGATGGGCTGTTTGGTGGGTGCTGTCATTACTGCTCCAATGAGTTGACACACAAAGGCAATGTTTCCAAAGAGTTCAGATAGGTAAGCACATGGGGTTACTGCTCACTGGGGCTGGGTTAGAACTGGTTCCTTAGAGGTGAAAACAGCTGTTTCATCTCTTAGCTACTGAGGCAGCCTGTCCTCTGTATAAGCTCATCTTGACATGAGTAAGTGGACATGGGTGAGGCCTCATTTCTTGGGAGACAGAACTAGGGAGGTAAATGGTCAGTAAGCTAAGAGACAGACTGTCTGTACTAGCCATGTCCAATACACAAAATAAGAATAAATAAACTAAGCCCGGAATGTAAGATGAGGTGAGGAGTAAGTCATGCATGGACAGAGAATGCTGTACATGGATTGGTTCCTACCAAGTAACCAGCCTGATCCCAACATGTGTGATGCAATGTACAGGAAATAAAATGTACTGTGTAAATCTATATAAAGGAAGAGGTTTGCTGTGTAACTTTGGAGGTGTGGTAGGCCCTATACCCATCCCCATGGTTGAGGCTGATCAACACAGGGCCGCTTTGCTGTATAAAGGACCCTGAGTGATGACACTAGAGTCAAACTAAGTTCTTGGGGAACTGAGTGGAAGAGGTCTCGGGGGAACCGCATTAACATCCTGGTCTGAGATGTCAGTAGCATTCACATGGAAATGAGTTGTAAACTAAGACCTCTTCAGATAGGCTGTAGGGGCTAAGGCCAGGGACTGTCCTGCTCTTTAAGATGGCTTAGTGGGACATAATCTGTTCCCAGGCCCCACCACAGCATTTAGGTTCTGGATGCTGTGCAAGCGACCAGTATTGAAACATGGTCTCTCAGGGCATTTGGGTGGTCTGTTCCATGATGCAATTTACTTCTCTGCTGAAGTGTCCATGTTTGGTGAAGGTGGCATTAAGTGTGTTAAGGTGTGTATCCCTGACTTTCTCGTAGGAGAAAAATCTGTGGCATCTGAATGCCTGGCTGCATGTTCGGGGTGTTTAGTGGGCCTGTGAAGTTAAATGTGTAGAGTTGTCTGTAGGGTTCCATTGCTGATTGTAATTGTCCAGGAAGTTGATGCTGGTGTGGGAGTGTTCTAGAGAGAGTTTGATGGATAAGTGGTGATTGCTGAAGCTGTGGTGGAAATCTATGAAGATGTTTAGGTCGTCCTTCCAGAGGGTGAAAATACCATCAATGTATCTCAGGTATATTGTTGGTTTCAGTATGAAATATTTGCAGAAATTCTTTGGTGAATAATGCTGAATAATCAATGGTTTGAAAGAAATAATGATGTGGACATTGACAGTCAAGAACAGAAAAAGAAACAGAATAATTTGCAAGGATTATCTATCTATCTATCTATCTATCTATCTATCTATCTATCTATCTATCTATCTATCTATCTATCTATCTATCCATCTATCTATCTATCCATCTATCTATCTATCTATCTATCATAATTCACAAACAGAAATCTGTCTTTATGACACAGTGAGGTCATGTGATAGTACAAGGAATGGTCATAATTATCTATCTATCAAACACTTTGCTTTTATTTACTGTATATGTACTGTACACAGCCATGCACAAAGATGGTATTCAAGTAATTAATCATCATCATCATCATCATCATCATCAGGAAATTTCTGAAATCCTCCTTAGGGTTTGATGTGACTAGATTTACATTGAATAGTGCATGGAATACTAGGTCAGTGCCTACAATGGCACTTTTGCACTTATGCCAAGGTTAGAATAAAATTACCCTAAAAGGTAATTTACAGCAGTGCTTATGTTACTACTGAGTTTAGCCCTGAATCTCTGGGCCAAGACCTTGTTGGTATTGAATCAATTATACCAGTGGAGCTACTCTGCACTGGCACGGGTCTAGAGGAGATGGGAATCTCACCCTTACATCTCTGTTGTTGCAGTTTCTCCAGGCTGCCTTCAGCCACTTTTATATCCAGTTCCCATTAACATCATTGAGAACTGAGGAAGGGATTCACAAAAGGCCTTAACTACTATTTTAGGTGGCTAAATCCCAGAATCAGGCCCCTCTGCGATTCACAAAACCCCCTCTCAGCTGCAGCCAAACCCGGTGTGCACCTAACCTCACTTTGCATCTAAGTTTTTGCAGTAAAGGTTTCCTAGCTCCTGTGTATCTGTCTCTGAGCTTCAGCACTGTTGCCCCATGCCAGACCTCTGGACATCTGAGCCCCCGAGTGATGGACGAACTGGGGGAAGATAGGCGTTCCACCATCTAACTCGCCAGTGGGCATGCTCACAAAAAAGCCATGGGACAAAGAGCTGAGAAAGTACAGACGGGTTCAGAATGTTTATCTTATCGTTGGTTCAGATTAACAGGAAACGAATATGGATTTGAAACCATGTAATGGTCCATAACCCAGCTGGAGTAAATCAGCCACAGCTTCACTGAAATCAAAGGACCAGATCCTCAGCTGGCAAAAATAGCCTTAGCTACTCTGAAATCAATGGAACTGTATCAATTTACCCCAGCTCAAGACCTGGATGTAAGTTTTTAGTCCTTGCCTCTGGGTATCTCTTAGTGACCAACTTCAAACACCCGGGCAGTCTGAGCTGTGGGTTTCTCTGGTGGCTGCATCCCAAGAGTTACTGATGAAATGCAGGAGAAAAAACAAAATCTCTGCTCCCCCAGAGATAATTAATATACAAGACACATTTCAGAACAGAAATATGAATTGCCATTGGAAATATTTCAGACATTTTCTCTCAATTCAGTTAATTATCTACAACCTGTCAGATTTATTTTTCAGCAGAAAATTTTGACTTTTTATAGAAGTTCCAAAAATCCCCAGTTTTTGTGTTTTTGGCAACTGAGAAACAAACATTTTCAGCTAAAAAGTGCTGTTTCTAAACAATGTCATCTGACATTTCCCCTCAAAGTGGGTTTTTAAATAAAACATTTTTTTCATAGAAAGTCTCAGCTATTTAACATTTCTGTCAATGACCCGGAAGAAAGCACAAAATCATCACTGAAGAAGATTGCAGATGATAGAAAAATTGGGGGAATGGTGAATTATGGAGAGAACAGGTCACTGATTCAGAGTGATCTGGATCACTTAATAAACTGGGTGCAAACAATTTGTATTTTAATACAGCTAAATGTGAATGAATACATTCGGGAACAAAGAGCACAGGCCTTATTTACAGGATGGGAGACTCTATCCAGCGAGACAGGGTATTTGCGGGTGGTGGTGAATAATCAGCTGAGCAGGAACTCCCAGTGTGATGATGTGGCCAAAATAATTAATTTCCACTGCATGCAGCCGACGAAGTGGGTTTTCACCCACGAAAGCTTATGCTCCAATAAGTCTGTTAGTCTATAAGGTGCCAAATTACTCTTTGTTGCTTCAAAAGAATTAATGTGATCCTGGCAGACATAAACAGGGGAACCTTGAATGAGAACAGAGATTATTTTACCTTTGTATTTGGCACTGGTGTGAGCCCTGCTGGAATCCTGTGTCCAGTTCTGCTGCCCACAATTGAAGAGGAGGTTGATAAACTGGAGAGGGTTCAGAGAAGAGCCCTGAGAATGATTAAAAGATTAGAAAACCTGCCCTGTACTGATAGACTCAAGGCCAGCTAGGGCAAGGGTGATATAAAGGGGAAAAAAAGAAGGCCAAGGGACATGGAATAAATCTTTGTGTTTTAGGTCTGGGATATTCAAAGGGATAAAAGAGAGTTAGGTGCCTAATCCCCCTAGGGAAGTCAATGGGAGTTGGGCACCTGATTCCCTTAAGCTTTTCTGAAAGTCCCAGGCATTTGTCTCATCCTGAAGCAAGAGTCCACTGTATTGTTCCAGATTCTGTAACACCCACAGCCCGTTGTTTCTGCTGTAATTTCTCAAGATGCTGAAGAGCCAGTTACAGGTCCGTTCACAGGGCCAACCCCATCCCTGGTCCCTCTCCACAGAAATCAGCAAATTTGTACCCAAGATACATTTGGGTCCCTGCTGTTGAGCTGTTTCCTCCTCACAGCCTTTGTAATGCCCACGGGGGATAACCACAGCTCTGTGTTCCCCGTGGGAGTTTCCTAAGGGATTCTCAATTCAGTCTCATTGACAATTTTGGTTGCTATTAATACATGAATCCCTGGGCTGAGCATTCATTGCACAGCATGCAGAACCTAAATACCATGGCAGGGCATGGGAATAGATTGCCCCCCAATAAGGTGTCCCGACAGAGCAGGACAGTCCTTGGTCTTAGCCCCCATTGACCATTTGAAAAGAGTTGGTGTCTCAGTTCACACCCCATTTCCATGTGAATGCTACAGACAGGATGGGACAGGCTGTCTCAGGAAAGAAGAAATGAAGTAGCTGCTTTGACCTCTAGGTCACCTGTTCTAGCCCAGCCCCAGGGAGCAGTGGCCCCATGTCCTTGCCTTTCTGACCTCTGTGCAAAGATTGGCTTTGTGTCTCATCACCTTGGACATATCATGCCAGCACCCACCAAACATCCCATCCATTCAACCTGGGCCCACGTGACCCCCTGTGGGCAGCCTCAGCAGAGACCAAGGACCAGCTCTGAGCTGAGGAGACCATCTCAAATGTGGGAGAGGATAGTTCAGGCTCCCAGTCCCATTGATTTCACAGCCTCTCCATGGAGAGTGTGATAACCATCAAAGGGGACAGTTGTTGTGGTTGCCAATCAAAATAGTGGTGGGTTCAGCAGGGATGGGCCATGGGCTAGAACCAGAATCTCACACCCTAAGCCTG
Organism: Macrochelys suwanniensis; assembly: GCA_033296515.1. Lineage (NCBI taxonomy): Eukaryota > Metazoa > Chordata > Testudines > Chelydridae > Macrochelys > Macrochelys suwanniensis. Next base: position 39,327,870 of record CM065786.1, on the reverse strand, counting down.
AGCTTTGGGGAAGAGTGAAGCCTAATACAGAGTCCTGTGTCTGAGCTGGGCCCATCTCTGCTCCATGTGCGGTGTGGCATAGTCCTGCTTCTCCTGCCTTCAGCCAGACAACCCTCAGCTCTTCAATAGCAGGGAAGACTCAGTCCTGATACCATAGGAGTCAATAGAGCTGTAGCTTCTTAGGCCAGAAGGGAACATTTTAATCTTGTAATCGGACCCTCAGTGTAGCACAGGCCAAAGAATTTCCCCCAAATAATTCCCAGAGCAGATTTTTAGAAAAAGCATCCAATCTTGATTTAAACATTGTCAGTGATGGAGAATCCACCACCACTCTTGGTAAGTTGTCCCAAGGATTAATAATCATGGCTATTAAAAATTCACACCTTATTTCCAGTCTGAATTCATCTGGCTTCAACTTCCAGCCATTGAATCATGATACATGATACACTTTTGTCTGCTAGAATGAAGATGGCTGGGCAGCAGTTCTGCAGAAAAGGACCTAGGGGTTACGGTGGATGAAAAGCTGAATATGAGTCAACAGTGTGCCCTTGTTGCCAAGAAGGCTAATGGCATTTTGGGTTGTATAAATAGGGGCATTTCCAGCGGATCGAGGGACATGATTATTCCCCTGTATTCGGCACTGGTGAGGCCTCATTTGGAGTACTGTGTCCAGTTTTGGGCCCCACACTACAAGAAGGATGTGGATAAATTGGAAAGAGTCCAGGGGAGGGCAACAAAAATGATTAGGGGGCTGGAGCACATGACTTATGAGGAGAGGCTGAGGGAACTGAGGGAAATGGGGGGAGGGATAGCTCAGTGGTTTGAGCAGTGGCCTGCTAAACCCAGGGTTGTGAGTTCAATCCTTGAGGGGGCCATTTGGGGATCTGGGGCAAAAATTGGGGATTGGTTCTGCTTTGAGCAGGGGGTTGGACTAGATGACCTCCTAAGGTCCCTTCCAACCCTGAGATTCTATGAAGAGCCCAATATCAAAGATTTGTTCCCATTTATCTATGTTTAGACTCTGATAAAGTCACCCCTTAATCTTCTCTTTGTTAAGCTAAATAGATTGAGCTCCCTGAGTCTCTCAGTATAAGTCATGTGTTGTAATACTTGAATCATTCTCGTGGCTCTTTTCTGAACCCAATTCAATTCGTCAACCTCCTTCTTGAATTGTGGGCACCAGAACTGGACAAAGGATTCCAGCAGTGGTTGCACGAGTGCTATATAGAGAGGTAAAATAACCTGTCTGCTCCTACTCAGGATTTCCCTCTTTAGGCATCCCAGGATCGCATTAGCCCTTTTGGCTACACTGTTGCACTGGGAGCTCATGTTCAGCTGATTATCCACCACAGCCCCCAGATCTTTTTCAGAGTCACTGTTTCCTTGGATAGAGTCCCCCATCCTGTAAATAAGTGTAAAATTTTTTGGTCCTAGATGTGCACTTTTATCTTTAGCCAGGGCCGGTTCTAGGCACCAGCTTTCCAAGTTGGTGCTTGGGGCGGCATCGAGAATGGGACGGCAGTCCGAGTCCTGCGGCGGCAATTCAGCGGCACGTCCGCTGTTCCAGCCGCCAAATTGCTGCTGCAAGACTCGGACTGCAGTCCCATTCTCGCATGCCGTGGCGGCAATGGGGTGGCAGGTCCGCCACTCTTCCCTTGCCGCCGCGGACTGGGACTGCCTGCGTTGGGGGCGGAGCCCCACCCCCGACACAAGCAGACGTAGCGAGGCCGCGCCCTGATGTAAGCAGACGTAGCCGGGCTCCTGCTTGGGGCGGCAAAATGGTGAGAGCCACCCCTGTCTTTAGCTGTGTTAAAACACATATTGTTTGCTTACACCCAATTTACCAAAAGACCCAGATCACTCTGAATCAGTGACCCATCCCATTCATTATTTACCACTCCCTCAATTTTTGTGTGATTTGCAAACTTTATCAGTGACAATTTTATGTTTTCCTCCATCATCAAAAAAAGTATTAAGCAGAGTAAGGCCAAGAATGGATACCTGTGGGACCCCACTAGATACACACCTGTTCAATTAAGAGTCCTCATTTACAATTCCTTTTTTGCCAGCTTTTAAGCCATTTAATGTGTGCCATATTCATTTTATATTTTGGGGGGGGTGGGTTTCAGCAAAATGTCATGTGTCACCAAGTCAAATGACTTATAGAAGTCTATTACATCAACACTACTACCTTTGGGCTTGTCTACACTACCACGCGAAATTGACACCAGTTTAAGTCGATGTAAGTTATGTTGCTTGGGAAATGGTTTTTTCACACCCTTGAGTGATATAACTTACATCAACTTTAGTGTTAGTGTAAACAAGACCTTAATCAACCAAATGTGTAATCTCATTAAAAAAAGTTAGCTTGACAGGGTCCAATTTCCATACATACATGTTGATTAGTATTAATTATATTACCTTCCTTTAATTCTTTATTAATCAAGTCCTGTATCAGCCACTCCATTACCTTGCCCAGTATCAATGTCAGACTGACAGGCCCATAATTACCCAGGTCACTCTGTTTACCTTTTTAAAATATTGATCCAACATTATCTTTCTTCCAATCCTCTGGAACTTCTCTGGTATTCCAATATTTATTGAAAATAAACATTAACTCTACTCATTAACTAGTGAGCTCTGCAACCAGCTCTTTAAAAGCTTTTGGATGCCAGTTATCCTGACCTGCTTATTTGAAAATATCTAACTATAGTACCCACTTTTTAACATCCTCCTGAGATACTAGTGTAATGAAAAGAGTATCATATAATATGACTACATCATGTGTTCCCTGCCAATACAGAACAGAAATACTTATTCTATATCTCTACCTTTTCTTCATTATTACTAATAATTTTAACATTTCCATCTAATAATAGACCAATGCCATTGTAAGGATTCTATTTATTCATAATATACTTAAAAAACTCCTTATTGTCCTTAACTCTGCTGGCCACGAAATTCTATTTGTGTTCTTTTGCTTCTCTTATCCATTTTCTACAATTCCTGTACATTGGCCAAACTGGACAGTCTCTATGCAAAAGAATAAGTGGACACATATCAGATGTCAAGAATTATAACATTAAAAACCAGTCACAGAACAGTTCAATCTCTCTGGACATTTAATAACAGACATAAAAGTGACAATTCTTCAACAACAACAAAAAAATCCCCTTCAAAAACATACTCCAACGAGAAACTGCAGAACTGGAATTAATTTGCAAACTGGATACCATAAAATTAAGCCTGAATAAAGACTGAGAGTAGATGGGTCACTACAAAAACTAATTTCCCCCTACTGTTACTCACACCTTCTTATCAACTGTTTGAAATGGGCCACCCTGATTATATTGGCCTCATTACCACTGCAAAAGTGATTTTTCCTCCCTTGGTATTCTACTGTTGAGAATAGCCAGCTTCCACTTTAATTGAATTGTCCCGTTAGCACTGACCCCCCACTTGGTAAGGCAACTCCTATCTTTTCATGTACTGTGTATATATATACACCTGTCTATTGTATTTTCCACTCCATGCAACTGATGAAGTGGGTTTTAGCCCACAAACACTTATGCCCAAATAAATTTGTTAGTCTATAAAGTGCCACAAGGACTCCTCGTTGTTTTTGCTGATACAGACTAACACGGCTACCCCTCTGAAAATGTCACAACCTAGTATGTGTCTGTGAATAGATGGCTGAATCTGGTCTCCAAAGCTGTGAGCCCATCTCTGATCTCACCCCATAGCAAACCACCCTGCCACCCTGCCCTAGCTGAACGTAACCCCAGAGAAGGGAAAAGCAACACACCCTGGATCTCAAGGGATGTCCTAAGACGTTTGAATAATATATATATTACGGCCATGTGACCTAGAAGAGCTAGGAGCCCAGTAACACCAGAAGCTCAGCTGGCCTGGGATAGCCTGTTCCTTCATTAACTCCACATGATTACATTTGGGAGAGCAGACATTTTTCTTCTCCTGCGTTGAATCAACAGCTGTTGGAATGCAGATACCAGAGGAACCCACAGCTCAGGCTGCACCAGAGGTACCTGGAGGCAAACACTGAAAGCTCATTGCAATTTCCTAAACTGACATAAATAAATACAGTTGAGTTCCGAGTAGGTAGGGCTATTTTCGCCAAGTGGAGCTGTGCCTTTATTTATATCAAGTGGAGCTACTTGATTTACATTAGCATGGGATCCGGCATTTGAAACAGTTTCAAATCCATATTCTTTGCCTGTGAATCTGACCTGAACAAGAGACAAAAGTTCCTAATCAGTTTGTACTTTCTTAGCAATTTCTCCCATGGGATTAATTACAAGAGTGTAACTTTTAATGGTCAATGGGGATAGAACTTTGGAAGAATGAAGTGTTGCTAAGATTTCTTTTACGTGATGTTCAACTTCTCATAGGCAAATGGCCCAACTTTTCTTTCTTTCTTTCTTTCTTTCTTTCTTTCTTTCTTTCTTTCTTTCTTTCTTTCTAACACCGAATAATGAATACATTCAAGGAAATCATGATCTGGACATCAACAGTCATGGACAGAAAAAGAGGCACAATCGTTGGCATTGATTCTGCTTTTATCTAATGTGTATGTAGTGTACACAAACATGCTAATACTACTACTACGACTACCACTACTACTACTAATAATAACAAATAATTAATACGTAATAATAACAGCCAGCTTCTGTGATATAGACACATTTGGATCCTTGTGTGGATGAGAGACCATTGGCCAAATCCAAACAAATTCTTTGAAGTGAATGACTAAATCCCAGTTGTCAAAGTTACTGGGTTAGCTGCACTTCTGACCCCTTCTCTGGTCCCTCAGGTCTCAGCCTAGGGGGTACCCCTCTCTGAGGGTGGAATCACAGGATTCTCCCCCTCTCAAATAGGGTTCCTGCTAGGGTGACCAGACAGCAAATGTGAAAAATTGGGACTGGGGTGGGGGGTAATAGGAGCCTATATAAGAAAAAGACCCCAAAATTGGGACTGTCCCTATAAAATCAGGACACCTGGTCACCCTAGTTCCTGCCTACAACACCCTGTGCACCAACTGTGATTTCTCAACAGGTCCGACCATGTTTGGTATCTACAGTTCTTTCCCAAGGAGCATTGAGATGTAGTAAGTTGAGTGACTAGCCAGCATTCTTCATAACAAGTACGATTTATTTACCACAAAGAAACAAAGTGTAACATAAGAGAAAATATTAGATAGCAATTCCAGATTCATCACATAAATAGTTTGGCAGGATAAAAATTTGGTCTTATTACCGACACAGTTTGTCTTTAGGAAACATTGCAAAAGCATTCTCTTCCAAAATGCCTTTCCACCATAGCAAGAAGAATACAGTATATATATATGGCACTAGGTGCCCTAACACATCATAAATAACAACAAAATCCCATCACAATTAAAATAATGTTTTCAGCATGAACTCAGCTATCCAGAAACATACATAAACTTTATTTAAAATTTTCATCAGTGGGGAAAGCAAAACTTTAAGCCTCTCAGAAAATCCCATCAAAGAGATGATGAGATTACATCTCTAATAGAATAAAATGGCACCCACATTTATTCAAACATATTCCAACCTCCAACATTTCTGCCCCCTAACATACCACCTCGAACAAAGAAACAAGATAACCAACCTATAAAAAAAAACAACAAAAAAAGAAACAATCAAGCAAATACAAGACAAACCAAACATGCACGAAGCACAATTTTTATCCCAAAAAAAGGAGAAAAGCCAGACTTCATGAACTCCACTAGGAATATAGCTATGGCTATTTATATTCAGTGCTAAGTGTCAGATAGCATGGTGATGGTAGAAATAAAAATCCCTAAGATATATAGATAGGTGTGTACGTAGATTTACGGAGAGCTACATAGATTCCGATATTATTTACAGTGGTGCAATCCTTCACTAAGTCATTTTACTTCGGTTGAGTTATTCCGGATGTTACTACTTCATAAACAGTTTGCTTGCTATGGTCTCAAGAATACAGTTTTGTCATCACTTGATTATCTTTATAAAGAAACAGAATGAAATCGCAGTCAAGGAGCAAGGACGGACTTTTAATTCTTGGTGAATAACCTCCACACAATCAGCTTCTTTAATGCAGTTTTGATCTCCTTGTTCCTCATGCTGTAGATGATCGGATTCATCATTGGAGGCACCACGGAATAGAGAACACCCACCATGAGATCCAGACCTGACGCTGAGCTGGAGGTGGGTTTCAAGTAGGCAAAGGATGCAGTGAAAATTAACAAGGAGACCACAGTGAGGTGAGGGAGGCAGGTGGAGAAGGCTTTACGCTGGCCCTGCTCAGAGGGTATTCTCAGCACTGCTTTGAAGATCTGAACATATGACACAATTATAAAAACAAAGCAGTTGAAACCTAAGAAAAAACTAAAGGCAATAGCCCCAACTTCACTGAGGTACGAGTCAGAGCAGGTGAGCTTGAGTAGCTGGGGGATTTCACAGAAGAACTGGTTGATGACATTGGACTGGCAGAAGGGCAACCTGAAGGTGTTCCCGGTGTGCAGTGCAGAGTAGACAATACTAGTAATCCAGGCACTGGCTGCCATTTGGACACACGCTCTCCTGTTCATCACTCTCTCATAGTGCAGTGGTTGGCAGATGGCGACATGTCGGTCATATGCCATGACGGTGAGTAAGGCAAGATCTGCTGCAGTGAAGAGAAAAAAGAGAAAGACTTGGGTGACACACCCAGAATAAGAAATCACCCTAGTGTTGATTAGGGAATTAGCCATGGATTTGGGGATGGTGACAGAGATGGAGCCGAGTTCTATGATGGACAGATTTGCCAGGAAGAAGTACATGGGGGTGTGAAGATGGTGGTCGAGGACTACAGCTGAGATGATGAGAAGATTCCCCAGAAGGGCTGCCAGGTAAATCATCAGGAACACCACAAAGTGCAAAATCTGCAGCTCCCGAATATCAGAGAATCCCAGGAGAAGGAACTCGGTCAGGGTGGTTCGGTTGGACATTTTCTTCCTTAGCATGTTGTGTGATGGCTGTTAAGGGAAGGACAAAGCTAATGGTGAGGATTAGAGTGACAGAGGCAATGGCCCTGATTCCCTTCAGTAATAAGTCATAGTAGGAGTGTCAAAGGTGCACACCACTCATCAGTGCCATTAACAAGGAGTTGTGAGGTAACACACGAGTGTTAGCTGGTGAAGCTCCCTTAAGGTTAATGAAGCTTCATCAGCTTACACCATCTGAAGATCTGGCTCAGGATGTGGCTTCATAAAATACAGTATGAAGGATGGAGCAAAGTACAACCCATACCCAAGCCAAGATGATTCCCCTATTGGTCCAGACAGCAGGCTGCAAACTTGGGTATGAAGTTAAAATACTGAAAAGCTATTGCTGACTGATTTCCTCTTTCCAGGGAACTATGACATGGACTCACAAAGCATCCCTTACAACAGCGCGGTTGTAATGATTCCAATGCAACACCACACGACCTGCTGCCTGCTTACGCATTGATTTATGGCACCAAATCCTAGCTGCATTTCCATCTCTGTGTTATGAGGGGCTACTAGCATACTCAGCTACCTTGTGTAATTTACCTCTGTCACTTTAGGTGCGAGTCAGTGGCCATCAGGAGACTTGGGTTCTATTCCTGGTTCCACCACTGAGCTGCTCTGTGAGCGTGGGCCAGTCACTTCACCTCCCTGGGCCTCAGTTTACCCCCTCCTTTTCTCTGTCTTGTCTGCGAGGGCTGTGAGCTCTGTGGGGGGTGGGCTGTGCCTTATTATGTGTCTGTTCCGTGTACCTGTGGTTAGCATTGGTATTCAGTTGGCTGGTGTGTCAGTTGGCTGGTGCTGAAGCAGAAGGTCTCGGTTCTAATCCCATTGACCTTCTCTATGTACTTGGGCAAGGTGAAGAGAGAAAGTCTTTGGCTGGGGGCTGTGACCCACTGTCCTCTGTTTAAAGGAGCTAGTATGTTTAAGAAATGTCTTGTGGGACACCGATTTAGCTTTACTCAGATTTACCATCCTGAAAGTATCCCTTTGAAACCGAAATAAACACCATTGCAACAGAGCAAATGGGTTCAAACTTGTGCTGTTATTGGACAATGTTAATGTTCCCACTCTGTATCAAATCTAGGGTTTCCAGTTAGGGGTGATCAGATATTTTCTGCTTCAATTATTTCAAAAGGAAATTGGGTTTTCCGTTGAAGAAATTTTCATGGGAAGGATCCATTAGCCCAGAAAAACCATATTGATATTGGAAAACTGAAAACATTTTGTTTCTAAATTCAGCAATTTTTTGAGGGATAGCTCAGTGGGTTGAGCATTGGCCTGCTAAACCCAGGGTTGTGAGTTCAATCCTTGAGGGGGCCATTTAGGGATCTGGGGCAAAAATCTGTCAGGGGACAGTACTTGGTCCTGCTAGTGAAGGCAGGGGACTGGACTAGATGACCTTTCAGGTCATTCCAGTTCTAGGAGATTGGCATATCTTCATTAATTTAATTTAATTTAATGTAATTTCAGCATTTTTTTCTGAGATTGGTGGGTTTCCAATTAACAAAACAAAAACGTTTTGGTTTCAACAATTTCTATAACAAATCCATTTGTTTCTGCAGGAAAAAAAAATCTGAGCCGCTCTAGATGTTTTATTAAATGATAGCAAGTTTTGAAGAATTTCAAGTGTAATTAAGAGTTCTTTTATTAAGTTTAGCTAGTATATTAATACCCAAACATATAATCAAAACAGCCAACTTACTGTGCTGATCTTCATGGAAACGTCCCAACTTGTGATGCATTTCGCAGTTCAGGATTCTTCACTCATTGCCTATCTGTTAATAATGTCCCTGCCCCTTCACCATTATTTCCTGAGTTGCTGGGTCATCTGCTGGGTCTCTCTGCAGTTCCTAGCAGACAGGGACCCACTCCACAGATGGGCGCTCCCTGCTCCCCTCCTTGGGCTGGGAGTTGAAGGACTGAATGGGACCAGGGACTAGAAAGCTTCACAGCTCTAGAGCTGATCCCAGCTTTTGCAGGCTACAAACACTGTGGTAGCCCAGTATGTGGTGGAATCTCCACCCTTAGAGGTTTTCGAGGCTCGGCTTGACTAGATGGCGTTGGACTGGATGACCTTCTTAGGTCTCTTCCAACCCTAATCTTCTATGATTCTATGTCTCTGTGGCTAGAAAGCTGAAACTGGTCTCCAGGGCTGTGAGCCCATCTCTTATCTCACCTCAGGAGCAAACCACCATGTCACCCTGCCGTAGCTGAACCTAACCCCAGAGAAAGGGAACACAACATGCCCTGGATCTCACACGACGGCAATATCACTGCAAGGAACCTTGGCTAAAAACAAGCCATGTCGGGGGCTCCAGGTGTGTCCCAAGGTGCTTGAAGAATAATATATATACATTTATAGCACAGACATGTGACCTACAATAGCTCCGAGCCCAGTGGCGCAAGATCCCCAGCTGGCCTGTAATAGCCTTTAACCACATGCAATTAATTTTGAGGGATCAGAGATTTTTTTTCTCCTACATTGCATCAGTAGCTCTTGGGATGCAGCCACCAGAGGAACCCACAGCTCAAGCTGCCCTGGGTGTTTGATGATGGTCACTTAGAGGTACTCAGAGCCAAACACCGAAAGCTCAGCCCAAAGGCCGTATCAATGAGGAATAGAACAGAATAATTACTTCTTGTGTCTTGGTTACAACACTCCTGCTAGTACCTCCCAGAATGTTTGCTTTTTTTTTCAACAGTGTTACACTGTTGACTCATATTTAGCTTGTGATACACTATGACCCCCAGATCCCTTTCTGCAGTACTCCTTCCTAGGCAGTCATTTCCCATCTTGTGTGTGTGCAACTGACTGTTCCTTCCGAAGTGGAGCACTTTGCATTTGTCTTTATTAAATTTCATCCTTTTTACTTCAGACCATTTCTCCAGTTTGTCCAGATCATTTTGAATTTTAATCCTATCCTCCAAAGGATAGGACCCTTGCCAGCTTGGTGTCGTCCGCAAACTTTATAAGTGTAATATCTCTGCCATTATCTAAATCATCAATGAAGATATTGAACAGAATCAGACCCAGAACTGACCCCTGCGGGACCCCACATGATATGCTGTTCCAACTTGACTTTGAACCACTCTATGGGAATTGTTCTCCAGCTTGTGATGCACCCACCTTATAGTGGCTCCATCTAGGTTGTATTTCCCTTGTTTGTCTATGAGAAGGTCATGTGAGACCATATGAAAAGCCTTACAAAAGTCAAGATATACCACATCCACCACTTTCCCTATGCATAAGGCTTGTTACCCTGTCAAAGAAAGCAACCAATGAGGTTGGTCTGACACAATTTGTTCTTGACAAATCTAAGCTGACTCTTACTTATCACCTTAATATCTTCTAGGTGTTTGCAAATTGATTGCTTTATTATTTGCTTCATTATCTTTCCAGGAACTGAATTAAGATGACGGGTCTGTAATTCTCCGGGTTGTCCTTATTCCCCTTTTTATAGATGTTCTGTGATATATGGGAGGGTCAGACTCGGTGATCTAATGGTCCCGTCTGGCCTTAAACTCTCTGAACTATGGAAATTATTGAAAGAAAATGTTTTACTTGACCCAATCTGAAGTCTTGCTCGTATCAATTTGCCACCATTAGTGAGACTGTGACATTTTGCCCTGGTTTGGGACAGAAAAAAAAATCTTGGAAAATATCACAGGATGGGAAAACCATTCCTCCCACCACCCCCAGCTCCACTATTCAAGTATTCTCCTTTTGTGGTCAGCGCCCAGGTACCTTGTACACTTAGAGCATAGTAAGAATGAACTGGAGATCTCAAAGAGATTTTTCAAGTGTGATCAGCAGCTTTTTGCAGATGGCTCAGAGAGGGGAAATGACTTGCCCAAGGTCACACAGTAGCTCAGTGGCAAGGCTGGGAATGGAATCCTGAGTCGTGGTCCCTTACACATGTAATTCTCCCCAGTCATGTTGTAATGACTGAGGAAGGATGCCCTAGCAGTTAGGCAGCTAACCTGGAACTTGGGAGATCCGGCTCAGATCCCTGCTTTGCCATGGATTTCCTATGTGATCTTTGGCATTTCTAGATGTCACATGGGGATAATAGCACTGTCCTGTGGGATGGAGTGAGGATAAATATACTAGAGAGTGAGGGGTTGGAATAGAGCTGGGTGGGAAGTTTGTTTGTTTTTCCCTAGTGGAAAAATAAGACTTTTCTGCACACACACACCACCCCGCCACAAACAAAATCCCCAAACGGAACATTTCCATCTGAAAACTGCCAAAAATATAAAATAGATTTTAAAAAAATCAATTTTCAGACAAAAACATTCGTTTTTCAGGGTTTCATCACTTTTTTTAAAGGAAAAATTGAAAAATGTCAAGGACGATAGCCACTTTCTGTTGTGTCATCACCACAATTTTCCACTGGAAAGAGTTTTGCTGGAAAATTGTTGACGACTCCTGGCTGCGATAATGCAATCGTACGCATGTTAGAGGTGCAGAACAATGAATGATTAGATTTTATCTGATCAGTTCTAAAGTCAAGCTTTGACAGTTGGAAGAAATCATCAGGCTTAGTTAGGTGGAATGGGTTCCCTAGGGAGGTGGTGGAATCTCCATCCTTAGAGGTTTTTTAGGCCCATCTTGACAAAGCCGTGGCTGGGATGATTTAGTTGCTGTTGGTCCTGCTTTGAGCAGGGGTTGGACTAGATGACCTCCTGAGGTCTCTTCCAACCCTAATCTTCTATGATTCTATGAATTTCAGAGGAAAAACCATCCCTTTGCAACTTCACAGGGTGAAGTAGAATGGGATTCTCAGAAGATGCTGAAGGAGTTTGATGCCCAACTCTCTTTGAAATACAATTGCATGTCAGCAGCTCAGTCCCTTTAAGTCCCTTCAAACTCTCCTCCTAAATCAGGAGATCTAGGGTCTATTCATTGAGTTGCCACTGGCTGGAGTTATGAGTTAAAACAATCTACACAGCTTCTGTGCCTCCCAGTTCCCCTGTCACATCACAGATATTACGACTGGGATTTTCATGAGAAGAAGGAAGTTAGGCACTCTAGTCCCACTGAAAGTTTCTCCAAAAAATTCGGTTCGCATTGAAAATTTCAGGTATTTTGGTTTCAAAGTTTTGGAGGGATACTTTTTAGTTTTAAGAAAACAAGCAAATTCTAAGACAATGTTAGAGAGTCAAGATGGGTAAGGTAATAAGAATATAAGAATAGGAATAATAGAATAAAAATAAAAATAATATATTGCATTGGACCAATTTCTGTTGTGAAGAGAGACAAGATTTTGAGCTTACACAGAGGTCTTCTTCAGGGCACCTGAACAATGCGCACTGTCCAGGGTAACCAGAGGGAGCCAGCCCCCAAATCTCTGCGGCGGCGGTTCTGGGTCTGGCTCCTCCTCACTGCTGTGCAGCACTTGTCTGGAGCAGGGAGCACAGTTGACAAGAAGGAGACAGCCCCCAGTTTCCAGGCCGTTGAGGATCATCCTACCCACAGCTGTACTGAGCCAGGAGTCACTCACACAATGAATGGACTCTTACTTACAAATGTATGAGTCTGCATATATTTACTAATCAATGTACTCTGGGTTTTATTTTTGCCCTATAACTTATAAACCTCCACTAACTTTACACAGGTGAGCAAGCATTAGTACTATTCCCATGTGAGGGACTGGGGAAACTGAGGCACAGAGAAGTGAATTGATTTGTCCCAGCTACCATAGCAAGTCAAATGGCAGAGCTGGAATTAGAATTGGAATCCCATGACACCCATCCTCTTGCTTTACACACAAGGACAGAGATTTTCAAAGCTGTAGAAGGGATTTGGAAGCACAAAATCAATGTCAACTCGATATCCAGTTTCCCTAGGCAGTCCTAAAAATCGTAGCCAAGATCATAGCCGAATTAGAGCCCGGGAGTTTTCAACCAAGTTCCCACTGTTCTAAGCACTACAAAACACTCACTTCCTCTAGATAATAATAGAACACAGGAATTGTGACTTTCAGCTCCCACCCTGACTCTAACCGCTAGACCCCACTCCTCTCCCCGAGATGGAATAGAATCCAGTAGTCCTGACTCTGGGACCTCTTGCTCTAAGCACTTGACCCCACCCCAGGGGCAAGAACAGAAGCCATGCCGTTTCTTCCTGGAAAGTTTTGCACGCTATCAGAGTTAATTTTAAAAGACTTGAGGAACTTTTTAATGATTCCCCTTATGACTCAGTCCCCACGTAGCTGATCTCCAGATATCCAGATTGGCAGCTTTCTTCATTATGCCCAGACATCTCTGGAGGATTTGAGAAGCTGTTTGTTCCGGTGTTAGTGGAAGCATCAGGAAAGCAATAAGAAGAAGAAATCTGGGGTTACCTCACACTCGGAACCAGGACCCTTTTCCTGCTACTTATCAGGAGAATGAGAGTCAACATTACATGAATTCTAAAAGGTGTCCTTAATTTCTTGGAAGCAGCAGACTCTCTGTGCACCGAGAACTCACATGTTGGCAGGTAGTTGGAAGCAACCACAATTTTTGTTTAAAATGTGCAATGGAATATTGAGGATCTGCACAGTTTGATCAGGAGTGAATGCTCAGATGCTCCAGAATCAGAGTGTCCAAAACACCTGGAGATATTAGGTGGCTTCGTTTTTCAGAAGATCAACTTAGGACATCTACAAGAGGCCTGATTTATAGAAAGTGCCAAGAATCTATCCTGCGAAAATCAGCTTTCCCTTGAGATGTTGCAGTTTGGCCAATCCCAATTGCTAATCATTTTGTAAAATGCGTCCAGTGAACGAACTCGGAAGAAAAAAATATCTTTCCTATATAGCATCAGTTACTCATCATATAGGAAACTTTAAATCTGGCATTTCTTAATTGTTGATTTTGGAAACGTAATATTATTTTAAGTTGTGGTGAGTGTGTGTGTGTGTGTGTGTGTGTGAGAGAGAGAGAGAGAGAGAGAGAGAGAGGGAGAAAGCGAGAGTATTGCCCAAGGTTATTATAAAACACAAAATGAGGGAGAAAGGAAGAAAGCCCATCATGTGGTCTCACCCACTTGGGCCATCAGCATGGATGGAACCTTTAGATCCACTTCATAGCCTATAAACTAACACGGTAACTGAGAGCAGTCCTAGGTCATCATCCATTGTGTTGGGCCACTAGAGTAGGATGAGACACAAACTCTGCCAATGGCTTTTACAGATATTGGCTAGAGCAAAGGAATGGTGAGACCTACACAGTGCTTAATTTGTAATGAAAGATGTGGCAGGGCCCAAGCATTTAGGTGCTGGGGCCCAAGCAAATGTTTATGTTCACAAATGACACAGCAAGTGCAAAGGGGTCAGGGCTATGAACAGCCAAGCCTAAAGGTGCCAGGGCTATGAACAGCCAAACCTAGAGGTGCCGGGGCTCAGCCCTTGCAAGCCATGGCACAAATTATGCAGGAGTCCTGAGTTCCATTCCAGATTCTGGAGGGAATGTGTCTGAAGGATACAGACCCTCATTCCTCTGTCACAGCATTGCCTCTTCCTCCACTCATAGCTTCTCAACCATCCCCCCAGCTCCTCCTTGCAGTTCCTCCAAGCCAGTCCAACTGTCCAGCCACCCAAGGGTCCGCATCCCAGCATCAATTACCCAGTCTCCCCCGCTAGTGTTCCCATGGAAATCTCAGTTTTCTCCCCAAGCCTGGCTTCCAGTTCCAGTCTCCTTCTATGGGTTTGTCATCCAATCTCAAGCTCCAGCCACCCCATTCCCAGTCTCTTTTTGAGGTTTATACCTTTGCCAAATTTGGGTGTTGTTTTGTTATTTTCACCATGCCCACTTTGACGGGAAGACAAAAGGCACATCCAGGACACCCAGGGCAACCTCCATGTGAAATATCAAGTCTAGAATTTCTCAACAAAAAAGAGGTAATATTTTGGTAACATGACAAAAATTATATATAGATCCCCAATATTGCCCTTGGATATGACTGAACCATATTTGCTGCAAAGTTCAAAAAATATTTAGCATTAGGCAGAAACACGCCCTGGAAAATTTCATGAGTTATAAGCAATTGAAACTAGAATGTTATAATAGGAAGAGTTGGGCAGAATTAACTAGAGGTGATTTTTGCCTGTCTTTTTTTATTCTTTATCTTCTCACACCCTAAGGTGTATAGATCATGCAAGAGGTTCCACCATTCATTTTCTTCTTCTGCTGGTCTCTTTAGGCTTCTGAGTATCATGTAGATGGATTCGGTTTCTTTCTCTATTGTTCTACATCATGTTTCTCTCGCCCTCTTTTTCTTTTTCCAACTGGTGTCCATATAAAGGCTTGATGTGGAAGTCATGTTGGTGACATTCTTAAGTCATGTCCTAAATATGTCCTTCTATGTGTGATGGTTGGATTGCTCTGCTTAGAATTTCTGATGTTGCAAGGAACTCTTTCCAGTGGAAGATCTTCTGCAGATACTTGCTTTGGAATGAGCTAATCTTCTTATCAATATCTGGTTTAGATTTCTATGGGTCTGCTCCCTAAAGGATGAGAGATATGAAAAATACAGATTAAAAATTGGACCAATCATGCTACTTTTATCCATCTTATCAAGTTTATGAAAGCAGTTTGCTGCTTTTGATATTTGTTGCTTGACATCTATCATAATGTCACCATCATTACACATCTTGGAGGCCTGGCTTGACAGGAGTAAATACACGTGCAGGAGGCTGCATTTCTTGTGAGAAAAGATTAGGGAGTTAAATAGCTGAGCAGACTGAAAACAGAATGTCTGTGTTAACTCAGCTAGGTAAATGGCTCAATAAACTCAGAGACAAACTGTTTGTATTAGCTAAGGTAAGGGGGGAACACACAGTGTGCCATTTATAAAGAACAAGATAATGATGGCCATGGGAAAGTAAAGATGAAATGAAGAATGAGTAGTTTATGGACAGAGCATGCTGTACTAGGATTGGTTCCTGCAAGATAACCAAGACAATCCCAAAATGTGTGATCCAATGTATAATAAATGCAATGTGATGTATAAAAGTATAAAAAGGACGAGGGTTTCTGTGTAACATTTCATATTCTCTGATGGTTGCTCTGGGGACATTGATAGCTATGTATTTTGTCTTCCCCTTCCTGGTAAGCAAAACAACTTTTTTTGCCGTATCTGCCCAAAGCTGGGTCTTTTCTTCCAAGAAGCCATGTGTTGACTAAACAGGACAATGTCGTCAGCAGTAATGAGGCCATTTCCTTGTACTTATTCCTTTGTCCATAAAATTTCTGGGTTGCCTTCTGTCATTACTTGTCTCATGACATAGTCAATGACCAAGGCAAGAAATGGTAGGAACATAATATACATTTGCCTTACTCCAGTTGTTACTGCAAAGCATTGGCCAATGTTGTAGTCATCTTGAACCACACATTCAGCATTTTCATATAAATCCTTGATAATTCTAATTATTTTTGCTGGTATTTGGTATGCTGGTATGCTGGTATGTTGGTATTATGTTATGCCATAATTTTCCACACTTTCTGATGTTCTCCCTGCCGCCTATGCAACCAATTGATTATTCCTATGTCATCTCCAGGTGTATTCTAAGGATAACAAATGGAACAAGGCAATCTCACCACCACAGTAACAGAATTCATCCTCTTGGGCCTGACCCAGAGTCATGAGCTGCAGCGATTCCTCTTCGTTGTCTTTCTCTTGATCTACGTCACAACCTGGCTGGGAAACTTCACCATCATCACCACGGTGATCACCGACCACCGGCTCCACACTCCCATGTACTTCCTGCTGGCCAACCTGGCCTTCATAGATGTTAGTGACTCCACAGTCAATGCACCAAAGATGCTGTTGGGTCTCATCTCCCAGCGCAAGACCATCTCGTTTAACGGGTGCATTATCCAGATGTTCTTTTTCCATTTCATTGCTGGTGCTATGGTCTTTTCCCTCGTGGTGATGGCAGTCGATCGGTATGTGGCCATCCATAAACCACTCCGGTATTTGACTATCATGAACTGGGGTGTGTGTCAGGGGTTAGTGGTTGGGGCATGGTTGGGTGGCTTTGCTCACTCCATTGTTCAGATTGCCTTGATCATCCAGTTACCATTCTGCGGTCCAAACGTCCTGGACAATTTCTACTGTGATGTGCCTCAAGTCATCAAACTGGCCTGTGCCGACACCTTCCTAGTGGAGCTGCTGATGGTCTCCAACAGTGGGCTGCTCCTCCTAATAATCTTCATCATCCTGCTCATTTCCTACACTGTCATCTTGGTCAAGATACGGACACACGTCACAGAAGGAAAACACAAGGCTCTGTCCACATGTGGAGCACAGATCACAGTCGTGAGCTTAATATTCATCCCAGGCATCTTTATCTATGCTCGTCCATTTCATAAATTTGTGGTGGACAAGGCAGTCTCTGTCATTTACACAGTGGTCACCCCAATGTTGAATCCAATGATCTACACCCTCAGAAACACTGAGATGAAAAATGCCATCAGGAGGTTATTGAGAAGAATCCATTTCTCGGGGATGGAAGAACCAACTTAGTCTGAGATTTTCACAACCATGAAATGGAACCGAACGCCCAATTCCCACTGAAATTAGTAGAATTTGGGTGTCAAAATTCTTACGGATTCTTTAAAAATCTGAGCTTTTCTTTGAGAGACAGGGAGAGAATGTATATCATTTGTGAAACCTGTCAATCTCTCCAAGAAGAAATGGTTGATATATCTGCTCATAGAAAAGCTCTTCAAATTGTACCACAGAGAAACAGTGATTTAACAGGTTTCAGAGTAGCAGCCATGTTAGTCTGTATCCATAAAAAGAACAGGAGTACTTGTGGCATTTTAGAGAGTAACACATTTATTTCAGCATAAGCTTTCATAGGCTATAGCCTACGTTGCATCCGATGAAGTGGGCTATAGCCTACGAAAGCTTATGCTGAAATAAATGTGTTAGTCTCTAGGTGCCACAAGTACTCCTGTTCTTTTTAGTGATTTAACAGTGGAGCCGGGTTTTTCAAAAAGGTCCAAGGGACTTAGAAACACAAATGTTAATAGGATTTTGGACCCTAAGTCTCAGTTGGGCCCTCTACATTGTGAAATTTTTTGAATATATTTGTCAATATTCATAGAAAGTTACTTCTGGATTTCATAAACATGATATTGTGCCTCAGAATCATTATCTGTCCAATGAAAGAACAGATATATGTCATGTGACACATCTCACATAGTCAGGGAGAGGCTATATGCATGCTATATAACTAAGGTGTTCAAATAAAGGGCGGCTGGAATTTTGAACCCTTTCTAAAATATCCTTGCTTGTAAAAAGCTTGATTTATTACTGATTGTGCTGGTTTATTGATTTAATTGAAATTACACTGGGGTGAAAATGTAGTGACACTGTGGTTACTGGGGTTCTGAGAATTTGGGGTAATTTCAGATAGACTGGTTTTCAAAAGTCAGTTGCCCTTCCATAGAACCTCTTTGAAAATTTCAAGTATAATCAAACCTTTGGAGGCAAGGCCTGTCTTTCTGTTCTGTGTTTGTGCAGAACCTAGGTGCTGCTACTACTACTAATAAAACAGTGATTTCATAACATTAAATAAGTGTGGAAGGAACACAGAAATAATGTCACAATTTGAGGTGTGCAGCTGGTTATGAATGGTTCATTTTTTCTCTTTCAAAGAAAATTAACCAAAATGAGCAAAAATAAAAAAACAAATTCTTTTACATTTTTCTTCAAGAGGTTTCTTGCTTTCAAAAAAACCTTTTGTTAACCAAAATAACTGCTAAAAATGAAAATTTTGGGAAGATTCAAGAGGGTTTTTTTGGAAAAAAAACAGCATCAAAAATCCATGGTGATTTTTAAAAAATAATATTATTTAAAAATAAAGTAAAACAAACAAAAACAAACAAAACAAAAACAAAAACTATGCGGAATGTCCATTTTGACAAAAATGCCCTTTTTCATCAGGAAATGTTTTGTATGATAAAAAAATAACATCTAGCACTGGCGAAACGATGTTTAATGAATTAGTTACACATTTACAGTGAGAACACCTGGTAAGATCCGTCTGTTTATAGCAATGTCGCCTAATGGCTAGAGCATTTCTAGAAGTTTGTGTTCTAATCCCAGCTCTGCTGCTTGCCTGCCGGGTCACCTTGGGAAAGTCTCTGTGCCTCAGTCTCCCCATCAGTAAAATGAGGCTAAGGAGAATCACCTCCCTTTGGAAAGCACTTTGAGATCTAGTGATCAAAAGTGCTGCATAAAGATCTAGGTGGGGAGGGATAGCTCAGTGGTTTGAGCATTGGCCTGCTAAACCCAGGGTTATGAGTTCAATCCTTGAGGGGGCCATTTAGGGATCTGGGGCAAAAATTGGGGATTGGGCCTGCTTTGAGTAGGGGGTTGAACTAGATGACCTCCAAAGGTCCCTTCCAACCCTGAGATTCTATGTATTAAGCTGATTTTACTATGAGTGGGCAGATCTCATCAGTCTTTGTCCTCTGACTTGTTTGCCAATGGTCTTAATACATTTTGGACATTACTTTCATAGAGTATTGGAGGTAACTTCGTCTTTATACAGGAGCGTTTCAAGGGCACCTAGGGGATTTAGGAGCACAAGTCCCTCTGCTTTCTTAAGCCATAATGAAGATTAAGTGTAAACTTGATGGCTAGGGATCTAACCTAGGACATAGGAACTTCGGTGACCTTGGCCCAGGCCTGCCGATGAAGGCCAGGAGAGAGGGGGGTAAAGGGGACAATTGATCAGGGGCCCAGGTGATTTAAAGAGCCCTGGGCCCAGGGCTCCACATCACTCCCGGAAGCAACCCATGTCCCTGTGGCCCCTGGGGAGCGGGTCTCGGGGTGATGCCCCCAACATGACTCCGCAGCTCCCACTGGACACCACCATGTGACACGCCCCCCCCCTCAGCAGCTCCATGTGCCCCAGCACAGCAACTTAATCCCAGCCTAGTGCACAGGGGAATCCCTGGGGGGGGGGAAGGTTGGTGAACGACCCCAGCCTGCATTCACCCCACAGCGGGGGGGTCCCAGCAAAGTGCAAATGGACTTGTTGCTGTGTAGTGTGTTTGACATAACGTATGTGGATTTCCTAGTTTTTTAATGTTTGGGTTGGTAGTGGTGGCTGGCGGGAGAGGGAGTCCTGTTGCCTCAGACACAAGCATGGAGCCAGTCCAGTCATAGTGTTCTCTCTGTGTGCGGAGAATCGAGTGATCTATCAGTAAGAACTATTAATGCACATGTGATGTTCCCCTGGTGTTATCTAGACCGGTGATCTGCTTAGGCCTGGCTCAGTGCTGTGACCCTGTGGGCCATGGTGCTCCATGGGAATTGTAGATTATTGTACATTAAAAACCCAGGACCTCAATAACGCTTGTGCAACCTCATCTCCTTCACATCCTAACTTCAGTAACCCCTGTGAAGCCTCCTCCCTGTAAAACCCTGCCCTCAGTGACCCCAGCGTCCCATTCCCAGCCATGGGCATCCCTGATGAGTCAATGGTGTGTTACAGGTGTCATAGGCTGGAAATAATTTAATAATTCTCTCAGAGAGGTGCGGATCCAGGAGGTGGAGGGACTGGACCCCGAGAAAGAGTGGACCCCAGAGAAGGGCTGTCTCACTGAAAAGGGCACCCCCCACGGACCGCACGGGGCCAAGAGAGGGCATGACCTGTGAGTCCATGACATCCATCAAGCCCAATATCCTATCCTCTGACAGTGGCCAATGGCAGGTGCCCCAAAGGGAATGAACAGGCAGGTTATCATCAAGTGATCCCTGTCCTGTCACCCAATCCCAGCTCTTCCTCAAAAGGAATTATTTACCCCCCACAACTCATATTGGGAATCTGTTCCAGAACCTCACACCTCTGATGGTTAGAAACCTTCTCATTTCTGTCCTTACCCATGGGAGGGAAATGGGGTCTACTGAGTTAGTCTGGGGGCGCGGGAATTCCTGGGTTTTATCCCTGGCTGTGGGAGGGGGGGTGTGATCCATAACTTACAAACATAATGTCACCATAATTTTGGTCCCAGTTGTAGGGGCGTCAGTCTATGCAAATAACTGGGGTTGCTCCTGATAGACAGCAGAGAAAAGAAGAGCAGAACTTTGCTCTTTGGCTCTAAGTGTGAGAACACATTTATCCAGGTAACCGCTTTGAAATACAGCTGCACAAAAAGGGCAGAGATGCGAGCCAGCCTCCCTGCACACACACTTGGTTTGCACTCCTACCCTCTGCAAACACACACTGTGCAGGGCTCGTTTCCACCATCAAGGGCACATACACCCCCACATCTCCCCCTGCCCCCCCCCCCATGTTCCGGTTGTATCATCATACAGGCATTTTTTATACTATGAGTAGCCCCTAGAGGTCATGAAAAATGCTGTGTGTGTTTCCCCTGCTGCATTGGAGCCTGCACCCCCAGGAAAAGGCCCCATATCCCATTGTCCACCCCCCTGACCGGCCAGTCCCTGCTGGCTGGGGCCAGAGCAGAACCCCTTATCGCTTCCCCAGCAGGGTCCTCCTCAGAGCCTCTTTCATCTCCTTGTTCCTCAGGCTGTAGATCAGCGGGTTGAGCAGCGGGGTCCCCACCGTGTAGAAGAGAGTTACCACTTTCCCGCTGCTCCCCGAGGCAGCCGGGTTGACATAGGTGACCATGACAGAGCCATAGAACAGTCCCACCACGGCCAGGTGTGAGGTGCAGGTGGAGAAGGCCTTGTGCCGCCTGGCCCCTGTGGGCAGCCTCAGCACAGCCCTGATGACTAGCCTGTAGGAGGCCAAGATGAAGAGGATGGTGGCAAAGATAATGAGGGAGCTCAGGGCGTAGCAGGCCTGTTCAGTCCGGGGAGCTGGGGTGCAGGAGGCAGCCAGCAATGGGGCCGGGTCACAGAGAAAATGATCCAGGGTGTTTGGGCCGCAGAAGGAGAGCTGGGAGATGAGGGTGACAGGCACTATGAACCACAGGAAGCCACAGAGCCAGCAGGAGGAGGCCAGCACCCAGCAGCTGTGTGGGGACATGAGGACGGGGTAGCGCAGGGGGTGGCAGATGGCCAGATACCTATCCAAGGCCATGGCCGAGAGGAAGAGGCACTCGGTGGTCCCCATGGAAAAGAAGAAGTAGAACTGCACAAAGCAGGCCTGGAAGGAAATAGGGGCGCTGGGGGACATCAGGTCAGAGAGCATCCGTGGCACCGTGGTTGTGACGTAGGAGATCTCCAGCCAGGAGAAGTTCCCCAGCAGGATGTACATGGGCAGGCGTTGGAGGTGGTGATCCCGCAGCACGGCCCACACAATGCACAGGTTTCCTGCCAGGGTCCCGGCATAGGCCAAGGAGAGAAGGCCACAGAGGAGGGTGCGGCTCAGCCAGTCCAGGGAGGGGAAACCCAGCAGGATGAACTTGGTCACCAGGATGGTGTTGTTGGTCACATTCATCAGGGGACCCCGGAGCTGAAATGATCAACAGGACACCAAGGTTCTAGCCAGAGCTCTGGGAGGGGAGGAGTCATTAGAGTAGTAGGGAATAGCAGACACACACACACAGAGTCACTGTCAGTATCTCTCTCGTACATATCACATTTCAAACTCTGCTTGGGATCTGACACTCAAGCTGGGTTTATTCTGCCTTTGGAAAGCCTCCATACCAGATAAAGATCCTGCATTCTGGCATTTAGCTAGCTGTCCTGCCTGGGAAGCAAACTCTTGCTCCTCCTTCCATAGCTGGATCAGCTCCTCTGGGCCAGTCTAGGATCACAAACCCCATCTGTGCTCGTCAACATAACAGAGGTTACTCAGAGAAGCACGGGAAGCTGCTTTCAAGTTCCCTCCTCCCGACTGTTCAAGGCTAAAGTGACATTGACTGGGCTAGGGCTGCATCTTTAGGTGACTTTTTAAAATTCCTTACCTTGAGTTTGGACAGATCCAAAGACGACATCAGTCATGGATTGACCCTCTCAGCTCTGCAGAAGAAAAATCAATATTAATATATCAATATGATTAAACTCTGGAATCCATTTTTATTTGTGAACTGAATGTATATTGTATGTGTAATTAATGTACAGAGTCACTTGATAATTATACCATTTATTAATTATTTAGTTTTTAATTATTACTGAGGTAGCACCTAGGAACCCCAGTCAATGACCAAGATTAAGAGTTACAGGTTATCATCATTTCTTGATTTGATTAAAATGTAAAATTCACTGCATATGATAGCAATTCCTATTTTTGATTAAAATAAATGAATACCTATATATGCTCTCAATTTCTATATTCAATTTAAATAATAAATGAAGAATTGTTTTATATTAATTACTGTTTTGATTAAAATAATAAATTAAGAATTATATATCATATTCATTACTACATTCAATGAAAATGTAAACACATTAAATCTATACTGTACTGATTGCTAGAATCAGTTTACATGTTAAATTAATATTTACATATCATGTTACTATCTAGATTTGATTAAAAATTGGGATGATTTCCAGATTTGTTAACATGTTACATTAATAATTATATCTGACATGAATTCTATTTTGATTAATATAATTCAAAATATAGTCTCATTTTAGTTAAAATAGTAAATTAAGAATTATATATCACATGTGATTAGCTTTGTTAAAAAAATTTAATTGATAAGAATATTTTGTACTCATTTCCAGATTTTATTAAAATATTAATAATGATATTTTGTATTTCCCAGATGTGGTTAAAATTTAAGCTAAAACGTATATAAATGTCTAGATTTTGTAAAAATATTCAATTAAGAACTAAATATATTTTTGGATTTTGTTACAATACTACATTTGTAGTTGTTTTTTTTTTACCTCTAGAGCTGATTAAAATATTGAGTTAATTTTTCCATATAGGACACATTTCTAGAATCAGTTGAAATATTGGGGTAAGAGCAGTATATTACACTAATTTACAAGTTAAAGTCAAATATTAAAGTATCAAATATATATTATATGAATTCATAGATTTGATTCATAAGATTCAAATAGAGACTGGAAATTTTAAACCAATAAATATCTTTTATACATATTTCTAGATTTCATTAAAATGGCCTTACATAAATTCTGGATTCCAGGCAAACCCAAAGACATATCTGCTCTGATCATCTGAGTACAAAGAATATAAAACAGAACAGAATATCTTTTTAAAGACGATCTACAAAGGAATCGTAAAATACTTTTTGTCTTTTCTTGTTCCTTTATGAAAGAGAAAATAAGTCCACCTGAAATGTTTTAAAGCCTTTATATTTTATTTTAAACTTGGATGTATCTATTCTCACACTTACTTTCTATTTATCTGGCTGTCTGCCTATCAGTCTGGAATGTAAATCTACTGTTTTTTGGAGAACTACTGGGCAGTTGAAGAATGTTTACTGGGCTCTTGTAACAATTTAGGCCTTAGCAGCTACTATAACATGAATTGACTTTTAAACTGAGATAGTTAAACCAATATCTGTACACACTTATTTTGGTCTCAAAGAAGCTGATTGCAGGTCAGTTTAAACCTATTCCTAACTGATTTAAAACAAACCAGAATAATCTGGAATAAATTGAATTAAGAACATCCACGCAGCCTTTTCCACTCATTTACCTATATCAGTTTAAATTCATAGCTAGAATTATAATGTGG
Source organism: Macrochelys suwanniensis (assembly GCA_033296515.1). Taxonomy (NCBI): domain Eukaryota; kingdom Metazoa; phylum Chordata; order Testudines; family Chelydridae; genus Macrochelys; species Macrochelys suwanniensis. The sequence goes on along the minus strand of CM065786.1, from coordinate 39,303,183 downwards.
CAATGGGTGGGGCTCTAAAGTATGGTCTTCCCTGGTTTTACTGGATAATTACTGAGACACCTGGGGGCTGTTTGTTCCGAGCGCTAACAGCTGCACTGAAGAGGGGAAGGGGTTAGAATTTTAAATCAGAGTTCCTTTCCCCACCATGTTAATTAGTCATTGAACTTAAATGTGTAGAAGTGGAAAAACAATGGCCCAGACCCCAGCTACTGAAAATCAGCAGAGCTGTATGGAAGGAGGGGAGTCAGGTCCGGGAAGAGAATGAGGTATAGTAGGCAGATTGGGTTAGGCTGAGAGTCAAAACTCCTGGCTCTTATATCCAGCTCTGAGGGAGTACTGGGGCAGTGGGTTAGGCAGGCGGTCTGGGAAACAGGATTCTTGAGTTCTAGTCATGGGCCTAAGAGAGGATGTGACTTTGGTTTACAGCACAAGCCACTGAGATTCAGAACTTGTGGGTTTTACCCCTAGTTCTGTGGAGGCAGGCAGGGGAATAGAATTATACAAATTAAGGCCAGAACGGACCACCCGATCATCTAGTATAGCACAGGCCACCGAGAGCACCCACACACTAACCCGACAGCCAAACCGATACCAAAGTATCACAGCCTCAGGCAGAGAACAGGAGGGAGAAGGGTGTGCTGCTGCCCAAGGCCCCTGCTATGGCAGGGAAATCGTTATGTGAAATCAACCCAGTTAATTTTGGCATGTGACCTGTAATCACACACGGAAGAGGGACACAAAATTCCCCTCCTATGTCATTGCCGATGTGACCGGGGGGGAAATTCCTTCCTGACCCCACAGATGTCAATCAGTGGGACCCTGAGCATGTGCCAAGAACCAGTCAGCCAAACACCTGAGAAAGAGATTGCTCGGTGCCACTTCAGCCTCCACTCCCTATCCTCAGCCAATGTCCCATCTCCAGCTGTGGGAATATTCTGGTGCTTCAGAGGAAGGAGATAAAACAAAAGAAAAAAACTCCCAAACAAACAAAAAAAATCTTTCAGAATACATTGCACTGGGGCCAATCCCTTCCTGACCCCTGCCAATGGCTGGCTGAAACACTAAAGCATGAGCATTAGGAACACAGGACATTAACTGGAAGTGAGCCCCAGAGCTCCTGAGCCCTGCCCCCATGACAAGCAACCCATCATACAATCTCACTCAGACATTTCTCTACTTGTCCCTTAAAACTAACCAAGCTGTGTGCCCCCCACAACTCCTATTCGGAGGCTACTTCAGAACCTCCCCGCTCTGATGATTAGAAACCTCCTGCTGATTGCCAGCCTGAATTTGTGCCTGGCCGGGTGAGTGGTTGGAGCAGGAAGGAACGGGCGGCAGAACAGAGCAGCAGCCAGGGAAAAATCAAAGTAAGAAGGAAACTGTGTGTGAAAGCTCACCTGGCTGTGAGATCTCAGCTTCCTCCTCTCTCCGTCTCTGCTGTGAAGGGAGCTGGGCGAGAGGGGGCTGATATCTGCTCTCTGAGCCCCTGGGTCCCTGGGACTTGGTCTCCAGAGTGGGTGGGAGCAGCCAGCTCTGGATTTGATCCCTGAATGATCTACGGACACCCAGAGCGTAGCCAGGGAGAGGCCCCCCCATACTTACACCCCACACACACATGGCCTCTGCCATACACACAACCTCACACATATTCAGCACCTGCCATCCCCTCAGACAGGACTCGGTGGAGGTCAAGATGAGGCCACATTGAAAACCCGCAGTACCAGCCCCTTGGGCACATGGTGAATCCCAGCCAGGGGCTGGCAGTACTAAGGCAGTGCTCTGCCTTCTAGGAAAACATAAGAACGGCCATACTGGGTCAGACCAAAGGTCCATCAAGCCCAGTATCCTGTCCTCTGACAGTGGCCAATGGCAGGTGCCCCAAAGGGAATGAACAGGCAGGTTATCATCAGGTGATCCATGCCCTGTCACCCAATCCCAGCTTCTTTCAAACAGAGGCTAGGAACACCATTCCTGCCCATAGTGACTAATAGCCATTGATGGACCTATCTTTCATGAATCTATCTAGTTCCCTTTGAACCACATTATAGTATTGGCCTTCACAACACCCTCTGGCAAGGAGTTCCAGAAGCTGACAGTGCATTGCATGAAAAATACTTTTTTGTGTTTGTTTTTAACCTGCTACCTATTAATTTCATTTGGTGGCCCCTTGTTCTTGTGTTAGGAGATGGAGTAAATAACACTTCCTTGGGGGGGGGAGGGATAGCTCAGTGGTTTGAGCATTGGCCTGCTAAACCCAGGGTTGTGAGGTCAATTCTTAAGGGGGCCATTTAGGGATCTGGGGCAAAAATTGGGGATTGGTCCTGCTTTGAGGAGGGGGTTAGACTAGATGACCTCCTAAGGTCCCTTCCAACCCTGATATTCTATGATTCTATTTACTTTCTCTATATAGTACCACTCATGATTTTATAGACCTCTATCATATCTTCTCCTTAGTCGCCTCTTTTCCAAGCTGAAAAGTTCTGGTCTTATTAATCTCTCCTCATACGGAAGCCGTTCTATACCCCTAATCATTTTTGTTGTCCTTTTCTGAATCTTTTCCAATTCCAATATATCTTTTTTGTGATTGGAGGTGGGGGCACATCTGCACATAGTATTCAAGGTGTGGGCATACCATGGATTTAGATGGAGGCAATATGATATTTTCTGTCTTATTATCTAACCCTTTCTTGATGATTCCCAATATTCTGTTCACTTTTTTGACTGCCGCTGCACATGGAGTGGATGAACTATTTAGGCTAGAGTAGGGCAGCCCTGTGCATGAGATTGAGGCCAGGCACTGAAACCTTAGAACATCCAGTTTTTCCAAAGCGGCACGCCGTGGAGAGTCAGACCCAGATCAATCCCAGATATCCAGCTCCGTGGTGGAAATGAATGGAGAGGATGGGGGAATGGGGATTGTGATGAATTGGTATCACAGAAATCCCCTTCGAGCTGCCACCTGGTGTGCCAAGATTACTCCTGCCCCTGCTTTCCTGCCTTTTCCAGCTTGGGACTCCAGAATCCTGTCTGCTTTGAGCCAGACCCGCTAGCTTGCTGCAAACTCAGACCCAGGTCTGAGGCACGTCCCCTAACAGCTGAAGGCTTGCCTGGAAGCAGCTTAGGAAGTGTTATAGCCTTTGACACCCAGGTGCCCAACTCCCAATGGGGTTCAAACCCTGAATAAATCCATTTTACCCTGTATAAAGCTTATACAGGGTAAACTCATAAATAGTTCGCCCTCTATATCACTGATAGAGAGATATGCACAGCTGTTTGCCCCCCTCCAGGTACTAACACGTACTCCAGGTTAATTAATACGTAAAAAGTGATTTTAATAAGTAAAGAAAGTAGGATTTAAGTGGTTCCAAGTAGTAACAGACAGAACAAAGTGAATTACCAAGTAAAATAAAATAAAACACCCAAGTCTATGTCTAATCACACTGAATACAGATAAAAAGCTCACCAGTTCCAGTAAACTTCCTTTTACAGTCTATGGTCCTCCTAGCCTGGGTCCAGCAGTCACTCACACCTCCTATAGTTATTGTCCTTTGTTCCAGTTTCTTTCAGGTATATCCTTGGGGGTGGAGAGGCACTCTCTTTAGCCAGCTGAAGACCAAATGGAGGGGTCTCCCAGGGGTTTAAATAGACTTTCGCCTCTAGGTGGACACCCCTCCCTCTCCCTGTGTAGCATCCAGTTACAAAATGGAGTTTTGGGGTCACATTGGCAAGTCACATCATAGAATCATAGAATCTCAGGGTTGGAAGGGACCTCAGGAGGTCATCTAGTCCAACCCCCTGCTCAAAGCAGGACCAAACCCAACTAAGTCATCCCAGCCAGGGCTTTGTCAAGCCTGACCTTACATGTACATGTTCATGCACAACTCAGTTCCTTACCAGCCAAGCCACATTCCTGGCAAAGCGCAGATGTGGATTGGTGTCTCCAAGTTCTTTTGTCTGTTAAGTGTTTCTTGATTGATCACTTAACCTGCACATTCCTTTCTCCAGACACTGAGCAAATGCTCTTACTAAGGCTATGTAGACAACACGCAAGTATACAACAAATATTCATAACTTCAACTAAAAAAATGGTATATGCATACAAACAGGAGGAATACATTCAGTAGATCATAACTTTTACAGAGATATGTTACATGGCACATGTAGCATAAAACATATTCCAGTTATATCATATATACATTTATAAACATCTCCCCATAAAGCCTTATGGGGTACACCGTCACAGGGATTTCCCAGAAGGTCCCAGTGCCAGGATGCAGGGATGCCTTTAACTCCGGACGAGTTCTAACTGAGGCAGAATGGAATTTTGACCTAGAGATGAAGCACTTGGAAGTGGAGGACAAGCTCTTGGAGGCGGAAATGCAGGTGAAGCACTTGGAGGCAGAAGCGTGGGAGAGAAGAGAGGTGAAGCGCTTGGAGGCGGAGTTAGAGCTGAAAAGCTTAGGTCTGGAAAGGGCTAAGCTGGGTCCACCAGGTAACCCTAAGAGTCCTTCTCCAGGTACCGCTTCCCATTCCAAGAATTCCCCACATAGAAGGTAAGTGATGATACAGAGGCCTTCTTAGAAAATTTTGAAGTGGCTTGCCTTGGGTGCAACACCCCTACAGATCAGTATATTGTGTAGCTGAGGCCTCAACTCAGTGGATCCTTAGCAGAGGTGGCAGCTGAAATGCCTAAAGAACACATGAATGAGTTCGACTTTTTTTTAAAAAAAAGGCCAGAATTAGAATGGGGATAACACCCGAGCCTGCCCTTCGGCGGTTCAGAGCCCTAAGGTGGGAACCAGATGTGGCATTTTCCCAACATGCCTTCCATATTGTAAAAAAATTGGATGCCTGGATATCAGGGGCAAGTGTTAAATATCTGGAAGATCTGTCTCTCCTACTGCAAATGGAGCAATTCTTAGAGGGTGTTCCTAAGGAAATAGAAAGGTACATCCTTGATAGGAAGCCCAGAACTGTAGTCGAGGCAGGGGAGATCAGTACCAAATGTATAGAGGTGGCGTCATGGTGCCATTTCCCCCTTTTGTATCTTCTTTCCACTTGCTGGAAAGCTCTTTTGCTGTGATCTGGGTCGAACAGTTCCCATTGTGTAGTGCTATCTCTTTGAGGTTTCTGTTGTACCCAGTTCCTGTGGTAATCCTTGTGTCTGTGTGTATTTCCTCAATAAGCCATGAACATAGTTTGTCCTTTTTATTGTTGTACCAGAAAGGCTGCTTATGGGTGTTAACCTCATAACATGTTTCAGTAGCAGATACATAGCCAAATTTCATATCTTTACGTAGAATGATAGCACATACAATCCAATGAGATATTAAAGTCTAGCAGATCAAGACTTTTAGAATGATACCTCACAAGAGATACTTTGTACAAAACATATCCAAAATACATGGCAGTGTTGAATATGGGGGTGCCAGGGTGTCACAGCATGAGTTCAGGAGAGTGAACATAAGAACATAATATAAGAATGGCCATACTGGGTCAGACCAAAGGTCCATCTAGCCAGTGTCCTGTCTTCCGACAGTGTCCTGGGACAGATGCTTCAGAGGGAATGAACAGAACCGGCCAATTTGTGAGTGATCCATCTCCTGTCATCCAGTGCCAGCTTCTAGCAGTCAAAGGTTTAGGGACACCCAGAGCATAGGGATGCATCCATGACCATCTTGGCCAATAGCCATTGATGGACCATGAAATTATCTACATTTTTTAACCCAAGTATACTTTTGGCCTTCATAACATCGTCTGGCAATGAGTTTTACAGGTTTACTGTGCGGTGTGTGAAGAAGTACTTCCTTTTTTTGTTGTTTTAAGACCACTGCTCCTTAATTTCATTGGGTGACCCCTGGTTCTGATGTTATGTGAATGGGTAAATAACATTTCCTTATTCACTTTCTCCACACCAATCATGATTTTATAGGCTTCTATCATAACCCCCCCACACACACACACTTTAGTTGCCTCATTTCTGAGATGAACAGACCTAGTCTTTTAAATTTTTCCTTGTATGGAAGCTGTTCCCTGCCTTTAATCATTCCACTGCCCTTCTCTGCACCTTTCACAATTTTAATATATCATTTTTGAGATGGGACAACCAGAACTGCACGCAGTATTCATGCTGTGGGCGTACCATGGATTCATATAGTGGCATTATGATATTTTCTGTTTTAGTTCTATATCTTTCCTAATGCTTCCTAACATTCCATTAGCTTTTTTGACTGTTACTTCAGACTGAACAGCTGTTTTCAGAGAACTATCCAAGATGACTCCAAGGTCTCTTTTTTGAGTGGTAACAGCTAATTTTGTCCCCATCATTTTGTATGTATAGTTGGGATTATTTTTCCCAATGTGCATTACTTTGCATTTATCAGCATTGAATTTATTTGCCCAGTCACCCGGTTTGTGAGATCCCTTTGTAACTTTTCACAGTCACCTTTGGAGTTAACTATCCTGAGTAATTTGGTAACTCACAAATTTTGCCACCTCACTGCTTACCCCTTTTCCCAGATCATTTATGAATACGCTGAACAGCACTGATTCCAGTGCCAATGCTTGGGGGACCCCACTATTTTTATCTCTCTCCGCTGAGAAAATTCATCATTTATTCCTGCACTTTATTTCTTATCTTTTAACCAGTTACTGACCCATGATAGCTCCTTCCCTTGTATCCCATGACTGTTGAGTTTGCTGAAAAGCCTTTGGGGAGGGACTAGGGTGGCCATGCATGTGTTCCCGGAATACCAAACATTACAGCACTTCTGGGAATGGTGTGGGCTCCCCTCTCCCAGCGTAAGCTGTATGGCGGACACCATGTTTAAGAGCGTGCCGCCCTGCCCCTGCCAGACAGGGGACAAACCAGACAAAAAGACGACTGTCTGGTCTAAAACCGGACGCCCACTCCATCCGTCCCCCTCAAGCCAGGCCCCTTGCCTCCACTCTATCCAGACCCTCAGCCAGGCCCCTCACCATACTCAGGTCATTACGCTGTGTATTTTGGCAAAAACTGGAAAAGCCTTATTTTCGTGTTGAGATTTCCATTTTTCCAATGTTCACCCTGGTCCATTGGGGTATGACTAGATGGGGGAGGGGGCAGGGGCTGGCCATAGAGGGGCCAGGGGCCAGTTGGGTGAACAGCTTGGACTAGAGAAGCATGGAAGGGTGCAGACTTCTAGTTAATTACTAATAATGATTAACAAGGCACCAGCTGAGTATAGGGCCTACACAATGGGGATCCATAACATATTTTGCTCTTTTCCTGGCTTGCCAAAGGAGAAACGAAACACATCATCCCTCCGCAGCGTGAGGTCTACCCTTGGCCTGGGTTTTTAAAGCATCTTCGCCCTTCGACTCCATGTACACAGCCCAGGTGAGACACAGCCGTTATTGGGGTGGAGCAGCTGGTCAATGGTCACACAGTGGTTCTGCATGGGGCTGGCTTACCCAGTGCTGAGATGCAACCGGCTCTGGGGTGGAGCATCTGGGTTACAGCTGCGTAGTGGTGAGGCAAGTGGTTGGCGCACTTGGGGCTGAGGGGCAGGGTGTGTCCCCTGCTGCTGCCTGCTGGATAGAGAAATCAAGACAACCCAACACCTCCTATAAGACAGAGCACGGCCTTAGTACTGCCAGCCCCTGGATGGGATTCACCATCTGCCCAAGGGGCTAGCACTGGGGGCTTTCAATGTGGCCTCATCTTGACCTCCACCGAGTCCCGTTTGAGGGGGGTGGCAGGTGCTGAATGTGTGTGGGGTTGTGTGTGTGGCAGAGGCAAAGTGTGTGTGGGAAGGTGTAAGTATGGGTGTCCGCAGATCATTCAGGGCTGAAATCCAGAGCTGGCTGCTGTCACCCACTCCGGAGACCAAGTCCCAGGGACCCAGGGGCTCGGAGAGCAGATATCAGCCCCCTCTCGCCCAGCTCCCTTCACAGCAGAGACGGAGAGAGAAGGAGGCTGAGATCTCACAGCCAGGTGGGTTTTCACACACAGCTTCCTTCTCGCTTCGATTCTTCCCTGACTGCTGCTCTGTTCTGCTGCCCGCCCCTCCCTGCTCCAACCACTCACCCAGCCAGGCACAAATTCAGGCTGGCAATTAGCAGCAGGATTCTAACCATCAGAGGGGGGAGGTTCTGACGCACCCCCCCAATAGGAGTTGTGGGAGGCACGCAGCTTGGTTAGTTTTAAGGGACAGGTAGAGAAATGTATGAGTGAGATTGTATGATGGGTTGCTTGTGATGGGGGCAGGGCTCAGGAGCCCTGGGTCTCACTTCCCGTTAAAGTCCTATGTTCCTAATACTCATGCTTCAGGGTTTCAGACGGCCACCGGTAGGGTTCAGGAAGGGATTTCCCCCCCCCCTGCAATGTACGTTGAGAGATTTTTTGTTTGTTTGGGAGTTTTTTTCTTTTGTTTTATCTCCTTCCTCTGAAGCACCAGGAGATGCCCACAGCTGGAGATGGGACATTGGGTGGGGATGCGGGGGAGGGAGGGGCTCTGAGGTGGCACCGAGCAATCTCTTTCTCAGGCACTTGGCTGGCTGGTTCTTGGCACATGCTCAGGGTTTTACATTTGTGGGGTCAGGAAGGAATTTTCCCCCTGGCCACATTGGCAGTGACCTAGGAGGGGAATTTTGTGTTCCTCTGCTGAGTGTGGTTGTGGGTCACTTGCCAGGATTATCTGGGTGGATTTCAGTAACCATTTCCCAGCCATGGCAGTGTCCTTGGGCACTAGCACACCCCTCTCCCTCCTGTTCTCTGCCTGAGGCTGTGATACTTTGGTATCACTTTGGCTGTCGGGTTAGTGTGCGGGTGCTCTCGGTGGCCTGTGCTATACTAGATGATCGGGTGGTCTGTTCTGGCCTTAAATTGCATAATTTTATTCCCCTGCCTGCCTCCACAGAACTAGGGGTAAAACCCACAAGTTCTGAATCTCAGTGGCTTGTGCTCTAAACCAAAGTCACATCTTCTCTCAGGCCCATGGCTAGAATTCAGGAATCCTGTTTCCCAGACCGCCTGCCTAACCCACTGCCCCAGTACTCCCCCAGAGTTGGGTATAGGACCCAGGAGTTTTGACTCTCAGCCTAACCCAATCTGCCTACCAGGCCTCATTCTCTTCCCAGACCTGACTCCCCTCCTTCCATACAGCTCTGCTGATTTTCAGTAGCTGGGGGTCTGGGCCATTGTTTTTCCACTTCTACACATTTAAGTTCAATGACTAATTAACATGGTGGGGAAAGGAACTCTGATTTAAAATTCTAACCCCTTCCCCTCTTCAGTGCAGCTGTTAGCGCTTGGAACAAACAGCCCCCAGGTGTCTCAGTAATTATCCAGTAAAACCAGGGAAGACCATACTTTAGAGCCCCACCCATTGCCACATTATAATTCTAGCTATGAATTTAAACTGATATAGTTAAATGAGTGGAAACGGCTGCGTGGATGTTCTTAATTCAGTTTAAACCAGATTATTCTGGTTGTTTTAAACCAGTTAGGAATAGATTTAAGCTGACCTGCAATCAGCTTCTTTGAGACCAAAAGAAGTGTGTACAGATATTGGTTTAACTATCTCAGTTTAAAAGTCAATTCATGTTATAGCAGCCGCTAAGTCCTAAATTGTTACAAGAGCCCAGTAAATATTCTTCAACTGCCCAGTAGTTCTCCAAAAAACAGTAGATTTACATTCCAGACTGATAGGCAGACAGCCAGATAAATGGAAAGTAAGTGTGAGAATAGATACATCCAAGTTTAAAATAAAATATAAAGGCTTTAAAACATTTCAGGTGGACTTATTTTCTCTTTCATAAAGGAACAAGAAAAGACAAAAAGTATTTTACGATTCCTTTGTAGATCGTCTTTAAAAAGACATTCCGTTCTGTTTTATATTCTTTGTACTCAGATGATCAGAGCAGATACGTCTTTGGTTTTGTCTGGAACCCAGAATTTATGTAAGGCCATTTTAATCAAATCTAGAAATATGTATAAAACATATTTATTAGTTTAACATTTCCAGTCTCTATTTGAATCTTATGAATCAAATCTATGAATTCATATAATATATATTTACTACTTAATATTTGACTTTAATTTGTAAATTAATGTAATATACTGTTCTTAACCCAATATTTCAACTGATTCTAGAAATGTGTCCTATATGGAAATATTAATTCAATATTTTAATTGGCACTAGAGGTAAAAAAATAATAATATAAACCCCCCTAGAAATATAATATTAAACCATAGAATATCAGGGTTGGAAGGGACCTTAGGAAGTCATTTAGTCCAACCCCCCTGCTCAAAGCAGAACCAGGTCTCAATTTTTGCCCCGCTCCCTAAATGGTCCTCTCAAGAATTGAACTCACAACCCTGGGTTTAAGAGGCCAATGTTCAAACCACTGAGCTATCCCTCTCGCCAAGGCTAAAAATATATTTAGTTCTTAATTGAATATTTTTACAAAATCTAGACATTTATATACGTATTAGCTTAAATTTTAACCACATCTGGGAAGTACAATATATAGTTATTAATATTTTAATAAAATCTGGAAATGATTACAAAATATTCTTATCAATTTAATATTTTAAACAAAGCTAATCACATGTGATATATAATTCTTAATTTACTATTTTAACTAAAAATGAGACTATATTACGAATTATTTTAATCAAAATAGAATTCATGTCAGATATAATTATTAATGTAACATGTTTAACAAATCTGGAAATCATCCCAATTTTTAATCAAATCTAGATAGTAACATGATATGTAAATATTAATTTAACATGTAAACTGATTCTAGCAATCAGTACAGTATAGACTTAATGTGTTTAAATTTTCATTGAATGTAGTAATGAATATGGTATATAATTCTTAATTTATTATGTTAATCAAAACAGTAATTAATATAAAACAATTCTTCATTTATTATTTAAATTGAATATAGAAATTGAGAGCATATATAGGTATTCATTTATTTTAATCAAAAATAGGAATTGCTATCATATGCAGTGAATTTTACATTTTAATCAAATCAAGAAATGATGATAACCTGTAACTCTTAATCTTGGTCATTGACTGGGGTTCCTAGGTGCTACCTCAGTAATAATTAAAAACTAAATAATTAATAAATGGTATAATTATCAAGTGACTCTGTACATTAATTACACATATAATATACATTCAATTCACAAATAAAAATGGATTCCAGAGTTTAATCATATTGATATATTAATATAGATTTTTCTTTTGCAGAGCTGCGTGAGTCAATCCATGCTTGATATCGTCTTTGGATCTGTGCAAACTCAAGGTAAGGAATTTTAAAAAGTCACCTAAAGATGAAGCCCTAGCCCAGTCAATGTCACTTTAGCCTTGAACAGTCAGGAGGAGGGAACTTGAAAGCAGCTTCCTGTGCTTCTCTGAATATCCTCTATTGTGTTGACCAACACAGATGGGGTTTGTGATCCTAGACTGGCCCAGAGGAGCTGATCCAGCTATGGAAGGAGGCCCAAGAGTTTGTTTCCCAGGCAGGACAGCTAGCCGAATGCCAGAATGCAGAAACTTTATCTGGTGCTGAGGGTTTCCAAAGGCAGAGTAAACCCAGCTTGAGTGTCAGATCCCAAGCAGAATTTCAAATGTGATATGTAAGAGAGAGATACTGACAGTGACTCTGTGTGTGTGTGTCTGCTATTCTCTACTACTCTAATAATTCCTCCCCTCCCAGATCTCTGGCTAGAACCTTGGTGTCCTGTTGATCATTTCAGCTCTGGGGCCCCCTGATGAATGTGACCAACAACACCATCCTGGTGACCAAGTTCATCCTGCTGGGTTTCCCCTCCCTGGACTGGCTGAGCCGCACTCTCCTCTGTGCCCTTCTCTCCGTGGCCTATGCCGGGACACTGGCAGGAAACCTGTGCATTGTGTGGGCCATGCTGCGGGATCCCCACCTCCAACGCCTGCCCATGTACATCCTGCTGGGGAACTTCTCTTGGCTGGAGATCTCCTACGTCACAACCACGGTGCCACGGATGCTCTCTGACCTGATGTCCCCCAGCGCCCCTATTTCCTTCCAGGCCTGCTTTGTGCAGTTCTACTTCTTCTTTTCCATGGGGGCCACCGAGTGCCTCTTCCTCTCGGCCATGGCCTTAGATAGGTACCTGGCCATCTGCCACCCCCTGCGCTACCCCATTCTCATGTCCCACCAGCTCTGCTGGGCCATGGTGGCCTCCTGCTGGCTCTGTGGCTTCCTTTGGTTTGTAGTGCCCATCGTCCTCATCTCCCAGCTCTCCTTCTGTGGTTTCAATACCCTGGATCATTTTCTCTGTGACCCAGGCCCATTGCTGGCTGCCTCCTGCACCCCAGCTCCCCGGACTGAACAGGCCTGCTATGCCCTGACCTCTCTCATCATCTTTGCCACCATCCTCTTCATCTTGGCCTCCTACGGGCTAGTCATCAGGGCTGTGCTGAGGCTGCCCACAGGGGCCAGGCGACACAAGGCCTTCTCCACCTGCACCTCGCACCTGGCCGTGGTGGGACTGTTCTATGGCTCCATCATGGTCACCTATGTCAACCCGTCAGCCGCGGGGAGCAGCGGGAAGGTGGTAACTCTCTTCTACACGGTGGGGACCCCGCTGCTCAACCCGCTGATCTACAGCCTGAGGAACAAGGAGATGAAGGAAGCTGTGAGGAGGACCCTGCTGGGGAAGCGATAAGGGGTTCTGCTCTGTCCCCAGCCTGCAGGGACTGGCTGCTCAGCGGGGTGGGCAATGGGATATGGGGCCTTTTCCTTCTGGGGGTGCAGGCTCCATGCAGTGGGAACACACACAACATTTTTCATGACCTCTAGGGGCTACTCATAGTATAAAACATGCCTGTATGATGATACAACTGGAAAACGAGGGGGGCAGGGGAAGTTTGTCCTTGATGGAGTGAATGAGCCCTGCAAACCGAGTGTGTGTGCAGGGAGGCTGGCTCGCATCTCTGCCCTTTTTGTGTAGCTGTCTTTAAAAAATAAATATAAATAAAGGTCATCGAGTCCAGTCCCCTGCCTTCACTAGCAGGACCAAGTACTGTCCCCTGACAGATTTTTGCCCCAGATCCCTAAATAGCCCCCTCAAGGATTGAACTCTCAATCCTGGGTTTTGCAGGCCAATGCTCAAACCACTGAGCTATCCCTCCTGCATTAGTGTTCTCCATTTTTCTGTATGCGTGCGAGACATGGACCCTTACGGCAGAACTTGAATGGAAAATACAGGTAGTAGAGATGAGATACTTCAGTCATCTACCTTGTCACGCTGACAGGAAATAGCCTCATCATCACTGTCATGGTGGCTGACCGGGCCCTCCAAACCCCCCTGTATTCCTTCCTCAGGAACCTGTCAGTCTTGGAGGTCTGCTACACATTGGTCACCATATCAAAGACCTTGTGAAACCTTCTGTCAGAGTATCAGGCCATCTCCTTCCTGGGCTGTGCAGCCCAGATGTATTTCTTCCTTCTATTCAGCAGCTCGGAGTGCTGCCTGCTGGCTGTGATGTCCTATGACCGATATGTCACCATATGCAACCCCATGCGTTACTCGCTCATCATAAGCAGAAAAGTCACCATTAGCTTGGCAGCTGTGGTGTGGATTTCAGGCAATGTGGTGGCATTTGAGCAGAAGGTCACCATATTCACGTTATCCTTCCATGGGCTAAATAAAATTGAGCACTTTTTTTGCGATGTTATTCCAGTGCTCAGGCTGGCAAGCATGGACACATCCCTGAATAAGGCTATCACAGCCATGCACACTGTGGTGTTCATAATAATCCCCTTCTTCCTGATATAAACTTCCTATACCTGCATCCTCTCCACCATCCTGAAGATGCGCTCAGCTGAGGAGAGAAGCAAAGTTTTCTCCACATGCTCCTCATGCCTGATCACTGTCACCTTGTTCTTTGGCAATGACATTATAACCTACAGGAAACCTAGTACTAAATTTTATGTGGACACTAACTGAGCCCTCCCCCTATTCTACACAGTCAGTACCCCAACATTCAACCCAATCATATACAGCCTGAGGAACAAAGAAATCAAAGTGGCTCTGAGGAAACTCTTGGGCAGGAAAAAGATTAGGATTTCTTAGGGCTGGTCTACACTACCCCCCAAGTTCGAACTAAGATACGCAACTTCAGCTACGTGAATAATGTAGCTGAAGTTGAAGTATCTTAGTTTGAACGAAAAGGTACTTACCGCTGGTCCACACGGCGGCACGCAGGCTCCCCCGTCGACTCCGCCTGCTCCATTCGTGGAGCAGGATTACCAGCATCGACGGCAAGCACTTCCGGGTTCGATTTATCGCGTCCAGACAAGACGCGATAAATCGATCCCAGAAGATTGATTGCTCGCCACCAAAGCAGCGGGTAAGTATAGACGTACCCTAAGTTCTCAGAAAAAGTTTGTTTTTCTGGTCATTGGGCCACGTTAAAGTATCTCAACTTGGACTTCCAAAACAAGAGACTTCTAGGGTTTATCATATTTTCCAGGCTGTCTTTGCAACCATAACAGCTAAAGACTTAGAGACCAGATTCACAAGGTTGATTTAGATGCCTAATTGCTCCTTTAGGTGACTAAATCAAATATTTAGACACCACTGGAATTCATGGAAAGCCTGCTCAGCTGCTACCTAGACCTAGAGGTGCCTAAAGTCCACAGGCGTCTATGTTTCAACCAGTAAAGTCCCGGAGGTGTCAAAAGTTTTGCCACTGGGCATGCACAAAAATCCCTAAGCACTGACACCACTGAGCATCTCAGCACCTAATTCAGGTCTAAGTCCCAGTGGGACTTAACAACTAGGTGTTCCTCTGCCTACCACAACTGAGGGGCCTGATCCGGTGGGTGTGCTCTCTCAATCTCTCCTGTTGAAGCTGTTCCTCTCTGTGTACATTGTGATGCTCTGTACCTTGGGGGAACACCCCACACCCCCATGTTCATCCTTATAATATGATTGTGTGGTATGCAACGCAAAATGTGTCATGTCAGGTGTCTTTAGAAGGCTCATGATGCACTGAGAATTGTTGTTATAGTAATGTTATAGGTTGTAATTTCATGTATATAGTTATGAGGCTGAAAATGTGTACTCATGGCTTAAAATAAGCCCAGGCCAAAAACTCTCCAGGAGCAGAGGGGCAGTTCACATCTCATCAGGGCATATGTGGGACAAACCCAGACCAGCCTCACAGGAACAAAGAACACTGGCCTAGGCAGCAACAAAGGATCTATTGGACTCTTGAGTGAGTCACCTCCCTTCCCTTGGTCAGTTTGGAATTGTGATGAGGTAATGCTCTCCTGACTCTGAAGGGCGGGGGCAAAGCCAAGAGGAAAGAAAGAACATGATAAAAGGGAGAGACGTTTTCCATGCTTGCTGTCTCTTCCACCTCCATCTGCAGACACCACTACCAAGCAATTGAAGCGCTGATCAAAGGGGAGAGCCTGGCTGAAGGGCGACCAGCCAGCCTGTGGTGAGAAGCATCTAAGTTTGTAAGGGCACTGAAAGTGTTAAAATCAGCTTAGAATGCATTTTGATTTTATTTAATTTGTGACTTGTGACTCAAATGTGACTTGTTGTGCTTTGACTTATAATCACTTAAATCTATCTTTTGTAGTTAATAAATTTGTTTGTTTATTCTACCTGAAGTAGTGTGTTTGGTTTGAAGCATGTCAGAGACTCCCCTTGGGATAACAAGCCTGGTACATATCAATTTCTTTATTAAATTGATGAACTCATATAAGCTTGCAGTGTCAGCGGGCATAACTGGACACTGCAAGACAGAGGTTCCGAGGGTGTGTCTGGGACTGGAGATATTAGCTAAAGTCATGCGGTTCCACAATCCAAGCAGTGGCTGGCCAAAAATGCTCACTGACGTAGCTGGGAGCAGCTTACATGCTAGAGGCTGTGCATGAACAGTACAGGAGTGAGGGTTCACACAGCAGAGAAGAGTAAGTCTGACTCCCAGAGTTGAGGACTGGAGTGATCTAGCAGATCACCAGTCCAGATAACACCAGGGGAACGTCACATACACACTTAAAACTTCCTTGGAGCAGGGACTGGATCTAGGGTCTCCCGGGAGAATGTAGTTGCCTCTAGGCTATAGAAAGAGTGAGAATTACTCTATAACATTTTCCTGAGAGAACCAGGTTCCAGTCCTTGCTCCAATGAAGATTTAAATGTATACAGAATGGGACAGCGTCAATACGAGAGAATGGGAGTGTAATGAGGTTAGCTGGGGCTTGTCTCTCTCTGGGGCGGCGGGGACCCCCACTGCCTTACTAAGTTTGGGAGGAGGTCTAGCAGGGTATTAGTCCAGCCGTGGGAGTCTTCGTCCACAGCCTTCGTGAGGGCAGAAAAAATAAGTCAATTGTCAGCTCAGACCCTGGGTCAGGGTAGGGAAATGGTGAGTAAGGTACACAGGCCCTCAGGCAGGGACTGAGCAAGAACAGTTTATCAACGGTGAGCCCAGGCCTTGGGTCTGAAGGCCTGGGAGTGGGGGAGACTGCCACGCATGAGTTGGGTGTCAGGGGGTCGCAGGCCCTCCCACTCCACTGCGTTCCTGCTGCTGTGTCAGTGGGGATCCTGGCCGCAACACATTGACATGGGTTTTAGTGGTCTCACAGCCAGAATAGGGTTGGCTGTACCCAGGCTACTTCCAGACTCCCCCTCTTGAGGTACCTGGGTCAGGGTGGTGTCCTGTGCGGGGGTCCAACACCACGGGTTCCTCGAGATAGCTGGTGCAGGCCAGGCTCGGCCACTCCTCTGGGTAGCTGGCCTGGGTCAGGTCTGGCCAGACCTTGGGTCCGCCGCAAGTCGCTGGGGCTTCCCCACAGGGAAGTAGGCTGGAGGTGTCTGGTCTCTTCGGTGGCTGCTCTCCCAGTGAGCTCTGGGTCTGGCCTTTATACTTCCTGTGCCATGCCTGACCCTCTGGGGGGCGAGCTCAGAGCTCCTTGGCTCCGCCCACTCTGATGTCCAGAGGTGCTCGTCCCTCCCTGGGGTGGGGGGGACCCACACTGCCTCACTATAGGGAGAAACCCACCCAATAGTTCCCTAGAGTACGGGGGGAAGGGCAATCTCATGGGAGGTGGGAGATCTGGGGTCAAATCGTTGCTCTATCTCAGGAAAAGTGGGGTTTTGAACTGAGGTCTCCCACATCCTGGGTGAGTGGTCTAACGCTCAGCTGTTCAGTGTGGAATGGGGGTGGGGACACTACAACAGTGATGTCCCTCTCCTTCTTTTTCTTGAGAAATAACTGGCCTGGCTTAGGTGCCTAACTCCAGGAGAGGTTCATGGCTGTGTATCTTGAGTGGAGAAGGGCACCTCCAACTGCCTGGAGTCTGGTGCCTAACTCCCTTTGAGGGGCGGGGTTTAGGCCATATCCCTTTCCTCAGCACTTCCCACTGGATAGATTAGGCCCCTCCCTTCTCGTCTTGCTGTCTTCTGTTAATCCCTTTTTAAAGTGCCTTGCTCTCCCCATGCATTGCACAGGGAATCTGGGGACTAGAGGCACAAAAGGACTGAGGTGACTATGTCCCAGGATCAGGGCCCACTGGGGTTCACAAAACCCCCACTCAGCTGCCCCCAAATCTTGTAGGCACCTAAATTTGCTTGGTGCCAAATTTTTACATTAAAAGATTCCCAGTTGACTATGTTTCTGCCTATGCACACTGCAGCTTCTCTCTACGCACCCGAGGCCTATGCCTTAGTGTGATGCATGAAACCGGGGAGACAGACATTGCTCTGCCTAACTCACCTACAGGGCCCAATCCAGTATGCGAGTTCTGAGCATGGTTCCTGGAATGGGCGCCTCTAGGTAAGATTACACAGACTGGTAGGGAAGCATTCTGCATCCCGCAGAACCGTCAACCCAGATGTTAGGGTACTCACTGGGATGTGGGTAAACCCCCAGTTCAAGTCCTCCCAACACCTGAGGGAGAGATGGGATTTGAACAGGGTCTGTTACTAATTAGATGAGCACCACAGTGGTGGATACACTGGTGCAAATCTTGGATAACTCTAATGTTGTCAGAGGTTTTCACACCAGTGTCAGTGACTGAAGAATTATGCCCGGTGTGAACATCTCTGCCTCAAAGCCAGTGTTAGGTACTAGTGCTTGCTGCCTTTCTACCAGTGCTGGTCAAGAGAGTAACTTTTCGTAAAAAAAAGATTCAAACACATTGACATGACATTGAGGTTGAAGTTTTAATTGCAGAGGATCAAGAGATCCATCATAATTCAGATTCCCAAAGCAAATGTAACTTTACGACTTGCAAAGTAGCATCCGAATAAGATATCGTGTTTCATGACCACTGAGAAATTTCTACACATCTGTTCCTCTCCAGAAAAAAGAAATGCATCTTGAGTGTTAACTTTTTTCAAAAACGAAACGAATGTAGATTTGATGGCTAGAGACAGAGTTAGATTATACAAAGTAATTTATTTAGAATGAGGACTTTCAAAGGGGCTCCTCTCCCAGTCACTTTCATTGTTGGTGGTTTTCTCACTGAAATTTACAGTTGACTTTCAATGACAGACAGATGTCTAACCACCCTTTGTGCCTTTGAGAATGCCCCCTTAAATGGACAAAGTCATACACAGCCAGAGATGAGGGTGAGTATTGTGCCCATTGACATCCATCTGAATACAAATTTTCATTGACAATAATAAATATCAGTAATTATCAATATGGTTATAGGCTGGTATTTTCAAAATAGCCAAAGGGAATTAGGTGCCCAAGCCCCATTGTATATCAATGAAAGCTGTGTGTCTAACTTCCATTTCTGCCTTTGAAAATCTCCCCTTGTTATTCATTTGAAAATGAGCGGAAATTCAGTAACTAACCCTTTTAGGAGGCTCAGGAAACCCAAGCCTGTGAAGTCCATAGGCGTTTCACTGATTACTTCGCATAAGGATTTCAGCAGTTTAACCTTATGGGATTACAATTATAATACAATACAGGCCAGATTTTAGAAGACACTGGCCATTCTGGGAGCCTTGTGAGTAGGCTGCTCTTTCTGAGATCTTCCTCCTGTCCAGCGAGTGTGCCCATATCTCATGGCCATCCCAAGCCTCCCCTTCTCTTTGGGGTGGGATCCCATGATCCACCCACTCTCTGACTGGGTCTCTGGGTTATATTTCCCTGTCTGCGCTACCTAGCAGGTCCAGGTGGGCTTGGACCCCACCAGAGGTCTCTTTCAGGAATCTGTGGTCAAAACATAGACACAGAAGCAGTGTCTCCAAAACGAAGTATAAGTGATTTGCCCTAATGCTACACACAGCCTAGAGAAGATGATTAAAAAAGAGTAACAAAGAGACCCGTGTGCCTATTGTCTTCCCTTGCTTGGCATTCCCCTCAAGCGCCTCATGACCCCCATTCTGTCTGACGGCTTGCTTTCTGCAGTTTCTGACTCCCAGTTGATCTGTCAGCCTCCAGCATACTGACTCAGTGTCTCATTTTACAGCTTCCAGCTGAGTGGACCACGTCCTTTTTAACCTCCAGGGTCTCTTGATCTCAGCCCTACCCTCAGGAAGTGAAAAAAACATTCTAATTTGGATGGTGTCAGCCAGTCAGGTTATTCCCTGAGTTGATGTCCAGCCATTGTTGTCTCTTTCAAGTGGAAACCTGAGAGCATGACTTATCAGTGTCATTGTTTCACCCTTCCTGGGGTCCTTAATAACCCCCCTTTACAATCTCTTTTGATTTGATTCTACACACACAATCATGCAGCAGTATTAGAACTGAACAGAGAAATCAAATCATACATAATATTTCTAAGACATAAACAGACATTTTCTCACTTTGTCACACCTGCATTTTGGAGGCCCAAGTTGAGACACTTTGACGTGGCCCAAGGATCCCCAAAATAAACTTTTGTATGAGAACTAAAAAATCCTGCTCCTGCCCAACAATTTCCTCAGAGCCTCCTTGACTTCTTTGTTCCTCAGACTGTATATGATTGGGTTGAACGTTGGAGTAATGACTGTGTAGAATAGGGAGATTGCTCGGTCAGTGTCCACAGAAGCGCTGGAACTGGGTCTCATGTAGGTGATAAAGCAGCTCCCAAAGAACAAGGTGACTGTGATGAGGTGCGAGGAGCATGTGGAGAAAGCTTTGTGTCTCCCCTCAGCTGAGCGCATCTTCAGGGTGGCGGAGAGGATGCAGACGTAGGAGGTGATGATCAGGATGAAGGGCACTATTGTGAACACTACACTGAGCACGCCATTAACAACGTCATTCAGGAATGTGTCCTTACTCGCCAGCCTAAGCACTGGAAGAACATCGCAGAAGAAGTGGTTGATGATATTTGTCCCGTGGAAGGGTAACGTGAATATGGCTGCCGTTTGCTCACATGCCACCACGTTGCCCATGACCCACACCACAGCTGCCAAGCTAATGGTGACTTTTCTGCTCATGATGAGCGAGTAACGCATGGGGTTGCATATGGCAACGTACCGGTCATAGGACATCACAGCCAGTAGGCAGCACTCCGAGCTGCCAAAGAGGAGGAAGAAATACATCTGGGCTGCACAGCCCAGGAAGGAGATGGCTTGATCCTCTGACAGGAGGTTGGACAAGGTCTTGGGGATGGTGACCGAAGTGTAGCAGATCTCCAAGACTGACAAGTTCCTGAGGAAGAAATACATGGGGCTTTGGAGGGCCCGGTCAGCCACCGTGACAGCAATGATGAGACTATTTCCTATCAGAGTGATGAGGTAGATGAGTAAGACCAGGATAAAGAGAAGGAGCTGCAGATGAGGGAGGTCTGAGAAGCCCAGAAAGATAAACTCAGTCACTTCAGTTAAGTTTCCCTCCATATCTCCGTCCTGATGAGATCACATATGGATTTCCGATTCCTTAGGGACTAGGATGGCATAATATGAGACAGAGAGAGAGAGAGAGAGAGAGAGT
The DNA here is from genome assembly GCA_033296515.1 of Macrochelys suwanniensis. Classification (NCBI taxonomy): domain Eukaryota; kingdom Metazoa; phylum Chordata; order Testudines; family Chelydridae; genus Macrochelys; species Macrochelys suwanniensis. Next base: position 39,282,256 of record CM065786.1, on the reverse strand, counting down.
GTCACACTTACAAGGTCAGTCACATCCCTCTTTCCTTTCTCATGTCTCTGAGGACACTCAACTAAAATGTTTGGTATCTTCACCTTACTCAGCTCTGGGTAGAATCTTGTCACCTTTCCATTCTTAGTCTATAACCTGGACACACTGACCTATGTACCGACCCCTTATCACCCTGCAGGGTTTGGTTTTGACCACCTGTGTCTCCTCTTTTTGGGAAGCTGTGATCAGTGATAGTGATCTACATCTGCCTTAAAACAAGTTGTTGTTGTTGTTATTTAGCCATTGGAACAAAGCGTTGGGAAAAAAAGGGATTTTAAAACAGCAAAGAGCCTGCACAAAGATTTTGTCTCATCTACTCCTTTGCTTCTCTACAAGGCAAGGTAGAGCAGGTTTTCCTTTTCCTTATCTTCTCCTAGCTAGCCCAGACCATCATGTGTGTCTAAGTCACTCTGAAGCTGGTTCTCAGAAAGACCCATCCTGTTCAAACTGGACTGGGTGCTTACCACGAGTATGAGCGATAACCATTACAGCTAGGGTGGGGGGATAGCTCAGTGGTTTGGGCATTGGCCTACTAAGCCCAGGGTTGTGAGTTCAATCCTTGAGGGGGCCATTTAGGGATCTGGGGCAAAAATTGGGGATTGGTCCTGCTCTGAGCAGGTGGTTGGACTAGATGATCTCCTAAGGTCCCTTCCAACCCTGATATTCTATGATTCTACTGGCTGTGGCATTGTCTCTTAATGACCCTTACGTGAAAGCTATTATGCAACTATTAGCAAGGGTCTCCTCTGTCTGTCTGGGGTGAGCGGTGGGGAGAGGGGACGGAGAGCCTGGCTCTCCTCCCTGGTTACTTCCTAAGGCCTGATCTACACCAAAACTTAGATCAACTTAGGTACACCTAAAACTTAGTTAAATTGCTCACAGGTGTGAAAAATTCACAACCCTCAGAGATGTAATTAAGCCAACCTCAGCCCCAGTATAGACACCTTGAGGTTAATTACATAATTCTTCCATCTACATAGCTACTGGGGGGTAGTTTTATTAAAGGAAACCCCCTTCTGTCACTGTATCAAGTGCCCATGCTATAGCAACATAGCTGCACCACTATACTTGTGCTATTGTAGTGCTTGTAGTCTGAGACTGGTAGATCCAGGTACAATACTAATATCATTACAGAGCACACAAATGTTTGTCCCAGCTTTTCTGCCTCACACAGTCTCATTCCATTAATGACAATGAGATATTACACTGTTGAGGTATAAAGCGGTAGAGAGAAATGGATTTTAAAACAACAAACAGTTTAGATATATGGTTAGTCTCGTCTAATCTTACACTTCACTGTGAGATAATTTAGATTGGTTTCCCTCTTAAATTACCGGAACACAACGGGGCCAATTTCTTTTCTCCTAAACAGCCAAGATCCTCCCATATGACTGTGGGACTCTCAAATCTGGGTAGATGGGAGACTACCTGTAGATTAATTCCTGTAGATTAAAACATTGTAGATGCCTTTGAAAATGACAGCCTAAACAGAGACGAAAGGCAGATAGGTGAGAGCCATTCCTTAAGATTAGTTAGCTTGATAGAGATACATGATGCACAGTACCTTTGAGAAGACAGAGAGAAAGAGAGATAAGCGTCTGTTCTATAGACTAGATAGATAAGAGTAAGTTAGATGCAATGATTAGAGAATGCACAATAGAGAAAAAGAGATAGAAAGATAGAGAGGGACAGACAGACACACACACTCACACACACACACACACACACACAGAAGTGGCTCTATTTTCCCTTCAATTCTTGAGAGTATTTATCTGAGAACAGCTCCAGGTGATGAACTTGTAGTCTCAGCAAGAAAGAAAGAAAACATCTAAAACTGCCTTGTAAATATCTTGCTCTGAACAGTCAAACCTTTCCAGCTGTCAGTAGTTCACTGTTTCTGAAAGCCACTTACCTCTCCAAGAGAATCTTGTCTGCTAGTGAGTCTCAGAGGTGGCTCCTTTCTGTACTGTTCAGTGACCATTGGGATAAAATCCCCAGCGTTCTCTTTGACTCTGAGCATCTGGAAGATTTAGCAACTACATTTCTGTTTATATGCAAACCAAACAATGATGTCAAATCAGCAATACAGAGCCTGCCATTAAACTTCAGAGATGGTCTGGCCCAGATTGCACTCTCATTTGCACTTGTTGATCAAGATCAAGAATATGGGTTTACTGTGCATTGTGCAAACATGGACTGAACACACATTCATCTCATTATTAAGATGGGTTTGTTGCAATAAGGGCCCGATCCCTCAGAGACTGGACAATTTATCTGAGCTTCTCAGGAATAAGATCCTGAAGGACATGGAATAAGGATGGAATAATTGCATCTTGAAATTTTCACAACTAATACAATTGATCTCTAGGCAAAAAGCTTTTAGAAATAACAGTCAATGATGATAAGAGTTTAGATCACGATGGAGCTGGGAGTGGTGTCACACTACTCTGTCATGGGACATGGTCCCCAGTTCACCATAACTGCACCATCTCACTGACCACTAATTGCCCCACCATTCTGGTACTCTCAGGATAAATCTTAGAATGCCCGTGACCCCTCTGACTGTCATGAATATAGGGGGAAGGGTATCAACCTTTATGTATGCAGTAGCATAAAATCCCTCCTTGGCAGCTGTACTGGATTGCCTTACCTGTAAGAGGTTAAGCAGTTCAAATAACCTAGTTGGCACCTGACCAGAAGGACCAATGAGGAAAGAAGACACTTTCAAATCTGGGGGGGAAGGATTTATTTTTTGTTGTGTGTGTTGTTCCCTCTCCGGATGGAGGGAAAAGCCAAGCAGGTACAATATCTCCTGCAAATATATCTGGAATAATCCATCTGAAACCACAGAAACTGTGAGTAGGGTAAGGAAATGCGTTAGCTTATCCTTTGTTTTGGATTATGAATTTTCCTATGCTCCAGAGGTAGTTTTATTCCTGTTTTTGTAACTGTGAAACTGAGCCCAGAGGGGAATCCTCTGTGTTTTAAGTCTTTTTATTACCCTCTAAAGTTACCTTCCATCCTGATTTTTCAGGTGTGATTCTTTTATTTTATTCTTTATAAAGTTCTTCTTTTAAGAACCTGATTGATTTCAGTGTCCTGAAGACAAAGGGTCTGGTCTGTGCTCACATTGCAAAGGCAACTGGTTGGTATATTATTCTCAAGCCTCCCCAGGAAAGGGGGTGAAGGGGTTTGGGGGATATTTTGGTGGGGGGAGTAGGGATTCCAAGTGACCCTTCCCTGCTTATTCCCTGCTAGCCATTCATAGAATCAAAGAATCATAGAATATCAGGGTTGGAAGGGACCTGAGGAGGACATCTAGTCCAACCCATTCCAGTGGGTAACCCATTCCACTAGGTAACCCATTCCAGTGCTTCACCACCCTCCTAGTGAAAAAGTTTTTCCTAATATCCAACCTAAGCCTCCCCCACTGCAACTTGAGAGTTTTTAATGCTTCCAGATCCACTGAATTTAATATTTCTGTTCCAGATCCTATGCTTCCCAGTATAGAACTGGCTAGATCTCTCTTCCCACCAGGGCCATCCCTACCCATATGCAAAGTATGCAGCTGCCTAGGGCACCAAAGTTCCTGGTGCCCTATGCAGCTGCATGCTGCTCCAGCCGCTGCTCCGCCTCTTTCCCGTGGCCCCTGCCCCTGCTCCGCCCCAGCCCCACCTCTTCCCCCCTTGCCCCCACCCTACCCCCACTCCACCTCTTCCCCAAATCTCCCACCCCTCCCCTGCCCACGCCTAGCCTCTTCCTGCCCCTGCTCTGCCCCCACTCCCCTGAGGACTACAGCAGTGTTGGGCCTGCACTCACCGGCACCGGGAAATGCAGCGACCAGGCCCCAGCCCACTTCACGCCGCTGGTGAGTGCTGGGGGGCAGGGTAGCAGAGTGGAGGAGGCTGGGTCCCGGTCACTCCTCTTCCTGCCGCCCCGTGAGTGCAGGGCGGGCTGCATAGGGCACCAAAATATCTAGGGACGGCCCTGGTTCCCACGAAGGGGAGAATGTTTTTGTTTCAAGGAGGCATACCAAGCATTGAATAAGGGGGTGGGTCAAGGCTGATTCCCCACTCTGGCACTTCGAGTGCAGAAGGTGGGGGCTCACAAGGATTTAACAGCTGGGGAGAAAGCAAGCCAGGGGGGTGGGGGTGGGGCTGAAATGTCTAGAGATCAGGGCAGCCTGAAGCAGCTAGGTTGAGAGCATGCTGGGCCGTGTTGGGGAGCCAGCCAGTCAGGGGAGCCTGCCTGCCTGGTTTCTGTTGAAAGTTTTGATGAAAGCAGTATTCCAGCGGAATATTGAAATTCCATTGACTTAGCAATTTCTGGGGGAAAACTCTTCCATAAGAAAAAATCTTGACCAGCTCTCATTTTAATATTAGAAGGGATTTCACTCTGCGATCCCTGTATTGAGCCCAATAAGTTGTATTTGATTAAAGCATCTCCAAGAAAGTCACCCAGCCTGGACTGAAAGCCATCAAGAGATGGAGAATCCACCACTTCTCTGATGTGAAGTTTTCTGGCTTCAGCTTTGAGCCATTTGTTCTTGTTCTACTTTTCTCTGACAAATAAAAGACCCTTTATTAACTGGTATTTGCACCCCATGTACTTATTATTACCGCAGTACTTATTATTATCACTCCCAATTTACACATAGGGAACTGAAACACAAAGAGAGTAAGGATGGGATTTTCAAAGGAACCTAAGGCTGTCAGGTGCTGAAGTGGATTTGGGCATCTAACTCTCTTAAATGCCTTTGAAAAACTCAGTAAATGCAACTTGCCCAACGTCAAAAAAGAAAGCTTTGGTAGAACAGGAATCCTATCTATCTATCTATCTATCTATCTATCTATCTATCTATCTATCTATCTATCTATCTATCCAATCAACTACTTATTCCATTTATATTATTAACACTTTATAATTCCCTCTTCTGAAATCTTCTGCTCCCAGACAGCACCCGGGGTGACAACCCCATCACAACACCAATCTGGGTGGGGTAGCAAGCCCTTTAGAGGACAGGATTAGAATTCAAAACAACTTTGGCAGATTGAACAACTTGTCTGAAATCAACAAGATGAAATTCAATGAAGGAAGTGCAAAGTACTACACATAGGAAGGAAAAAACAAACAAATGCAAAACTACAGAAATGGGAAAACGGATTAGGCAGTAGTACTGCTGAAAAGAATCTGGGTGTGATAGTGGATCACAAATTGAACATGACTCAACAAAGTGATGCAGTTACAAAAAAGGCTAATATCTTTCCGGGGTGTATTAACAGCAGAGGCATGTGAAAGACATGGGAAGCAATTGTCATGCTATATTTGGCACTGGTGAGGCCTCACCTGGAATACTGTACAGGACTGTAGGCCTGGCCTGACATAAGTAATTAAACATGGGAGAGGCCTCATTTCTTAGGGTACGTCCACACTACCCGCCCGATTCGGCGGGTAGCGATCGATCTTCTGGGATCGATTTATTGCATCTCATCTGGACGCGAGAAATCGATCCCAGAAGCGCTCCCCGTGGACTGCGGAACTCCAGCTTGGCGCTAGGAGTAAGCGGAGTCAACGGGGGAGCCTGCCTGTGCTGCGTGGACCCGCAGTAAGTACTTTTAATTCGATCTAGGAAACGTCGACTTCAGCTACACTATTCTTGTAGCTGAAGTTGCATTTCCTAGATCGATCCTCTGCCCCAGTGTAGACCAGCCCTTAGAAGACCGGAGTAGGGAGATAAATTGATTAGCAGGCTTAAAAAGGATTATCTGTGCTAACCAAGAAAGTAAATGGGCCCGTAAACTAAGAGACAAAATATCTAAGATAGCCAAGATAAGAGGGAGAACACTCAGGAAACCATTTATTATGAACAAGATAACAATGGACAGGATAAGTCAGGAAAGCAAAGAAGAGGTAAAGAGTAGTTTGAGCATGGAAAGTGCATGCGCAAAGCATGCCATATAGAGAGTGGTTCCTGCAGACTAACCAAGCTAATCCAAAAACGTGTGATGCAATGCATAGTAATTGCAATGTAATATGTAAATGTGAATGAAGGAAGAGGTTTGCTGTGCCACTTTGGGTGTGTGGTACTCCCTATTCCCATTCTCTTTGCTTGAGTCTGATGGGCTCAACATGACATTGCTGTATGCAAAATAAAGGAACCTGAGTGAGGAAACTGGAGTCAAACTGAGTTCTTGGGAAACTGAATGGAAAAGGTCTTGGGATAACACCAACACACTTTAGGAAACGTGAATTAATTGGAGAAAGTCCGGAGGAGAGTAACAAAAATGATGTTTCAAAAAACCTGACTTATGAGGAAAGGTTAAAAAACTGGGCATGATTACTCTTGAGAAATGAAGACTGGGGAAGGGGGAGAGCTGTCAAAAGTCTTCAGATATGTTGAAGATGGTGATCAATTGTTCTTCGTGTCCACTGAAGGTGGGATAAGAAGGAATGAGCTTCAATTGTGGCAAGGGAGATTTAGGTTAGATGTTAGGTTAGCCTTTATAATTATAAGCATAATTAAGCTCTGGAACAGGCTTCTAAGTGAGATTCTGGAATCTCCATCATTGGGGGAGGGATAGCTCAGTGGTTTGAGCATTGGCCTGCTAAACCCAGGGTCGTGAGTTCAATCTTTGAGGGGGCCATTTAGGAATCTGGGGCAAAAATTGGGGATTGGTCCTGCTCTGAGCCGGGGGTTGGACTAGATGACCTTCTAAGGTCCCTTCCAACCCTGGTATTCTATGAGGTTTTTAAGAACAAGTTGGACAAAAACTTGTCAGGGATGGTCTAGGTTCATTTTGTCCTCCTCAGAACATGGGGCTGGTCTAGATGACCTCTTGAGGTCCCTTCCAGCCCCGCATTTCTAGGATTCTATTATTGTAATACTCTTAGCCCCCTTTCAAAATCCTAACATTACCTGTGCTGTTTGAGGAGCAAGTTAGGGACTGAATTGTGACTAAGGGCTGGTCTACACTACGAGTGGGGTCGAAGTAAGGTATGCAACTTCAGCTACGAGAATAACGTAGCTGAAGTCGACGTACCTCGCTCGACTTACCTCATGGTGTGGACCCTGCAAAATCGAAGGCTGGCGCTCCCCCGTCGACTCCTCTTCCTCCTCGCATCGGGCTGGATTACCGGAGTCGACGGGGAGCGCTTCTGGGGTCGATTTATCATCCAGATGAGACGTGATAAATCAATCCCCAGAAGATCGATCGCTACCCGCCGAATCGGGCGGGTAGTGTAGACTAGCCCTTGGAGTACCAGTGCGGTATCTAGTTCCCTTCTTACTCTGTGAAGGGACTAATCTGTGCCAGTCCTATGCCTGGCCAATCCACAGATTTATCTGTCCCAGTTAGCATTGTCTCTATGGAGGATGTTATCCCACCTTCCCTACAGTCCATGCTATGGGTAGCTCATTCAGGGTAATAAAGTAGCATCTGGCATTCTCATAGTCCCCATGTACGGTCATGTAGCATGTGTCTCTGTTGTGCTCTCCACCAAACTGGACAGACTTGTCTCTTTTAATGTCCCCTACTTCAGCAGAACCCCCCTGAACACAGATGATGTTTCACGACCCTTCTGGGAACCCCCCTCAACTGTGTCTATGTCATTCTGGTAAGGCAGCATGCAGACTTGTTACAAATGAGAAACTGAGACAAAGAAATATGAATTTACATACTACCAGGCCCTACAGGGAGTTAGTGATGGAGCAGGGAATTGAAGTGATCTCTTCTGAGAGCCAGCCTAGTGCATGACCCACAAGATCATTTTAGTTTTCCCACACTAAAAGGAGGAATCATGTATCATTTTAGGTTTCTTGCTTGTGTGATATTTTTGTCTCCCTCATTTTGGGGCTTTGTCACACACTGCATCCCATGCTTTGACTTGGGGAGGTACAAGATGTGCTACTGGATTCAGCAATTAATGGAACTACCCCATACATCATTGCAAGTGGTGTGTGTGTGCATGTTTAAACTTCTCCGTGGCTTGCAGATGTTGTTAGTGCTGAGGAACATTAGGGCTGTGACATTGTCATGGCTGCTCAGTGCTGCTGTTCTTGGAGCTCCGGTGTTGGCTGCATGAGCAGAGGATGCAGCTTTCTGATTGAGCAGACCTCAATGTTACTCATAGAGACAGACCACAGGCTCGGTTTGGGGGTGAAGGTGCTCGGCCAGGTTTATTATCAGCAGTGCACGGTACTCCGCCCTGCCCAATGGGTCACAGGAATACTAACACATGTCTGCCCATGACAAGCGAAAGGCTCAGTCAGGACACCAAGGTCTTGTCCCATTGGCTGATACAAAGTTGCCCCTCCTATAACTACTCCTTTTAGACCTTGATACAAACAAGTCAAGTATGACACTCCAGGTGTTGTTAGTTACCACCCTTATACCTTGTACCTGCTAGTTCGATCAAAACATCCTACATCCTCATCCCTTATCCTGTCACCCCATCCTTCTCTTACATGGGGTCGGTGTGTGTCCATGTGCCATCGCTTAGGAATGTGTTTCCGTAGCTACATAAGAGCTCTAGGTGTTCTTTTATATCAGGAATATACTAACTTGGTTAGCTAATACCTGGTATGTTACTGCTCTGCCAAGACCAGGTCTACTCCGATTCACAGCCTTTGGTTCACACGGCTAGTTGTACATGCTCCAGCAAGGCCAATAGCAGCATTTCCTGACCACGACTTTAAATAATATGTTTTGTGCTTCACAATAGAAAACTCTTTAGGATAGCAGTGTTATTATCACACCAACCCTCAGCTCATTCAAATGCTGAGGCAAATACTTTCTATCTGATAGTTGTATTTCTGTCATGATGGGCAGATAAATAAAATCCATTGCAATGACTTGCAAACTTTCCCAGAACATAAGAATGGCCACACTGGGTCAGACCAATGGTCCATCTAGCCCAGTATCCTGTCTTGTGACATTGTCCAGATGCTCCAGAGGGAATGAATACAATAAGCCAATTATTGACTGCTCCATCCCCTGTCATCCAGTCCCAGCTTCTGGCAGACAGAGTCTTAGAGACCCCCAGAGCATGGGGTTGTTTCCCTGATCATTTTGGCTAAAATCTACTGATGGGCCTATCCTCCATGAACTTATCTTATTTTTTCTGAACCCAATTATACTTGTGGCCTTCAAAACATCTCCCGACAATGAGTTCCACAAGTTGACTGTGTGTTATGTGTTATGTTTGTTTTAAACCTGCTGCTTATTAATTTGATTCAGTGACTCCTGGTTCATGTGTTATGTGATGAGGTAAATAACACATCCTTATTCACTTTCTCCACATCATTAATTACTTTATACAGCTCTATCATATTCCCTGTCAGTCATCCCTTCTGTAAGATAAACAGTTCCCGTCATTTTTATGTCTCCTCATACAGAATTGTTACCTTTCCCAATTCTAATATATATTTTTGAGATGGGCTGACCATAATTACATTCAGAATTCAAGGTTCAGGCACATCATCTACCTACGTAGTGGCATTTTGATATTTTCTGTCTGCTTTTCTATCCATTTCCTAATGGATCCTACCATTCCGTTAGCTTTTTTGACTGAACTGTGTGTTGAGTTTACAGAGAACTATCCACAATGACTCCAAGATCTCTTTCTTGAGCAGTAACAGCTCATCTAGACCCCATCATTTTGTATGCACAGATGAGATTCTGTTTTACAATGTGCATTTCTTTGCATTTATCAACACTGAATTTCATCAGTCATTTTCTTACCCAGTCACCCAGTTTAGTGAGAGCCCTTTGAAACTCTTCGCAGTCAGCTTTGGGTGTAACTATCTTAAATAATTGTGTGTCATCTGCAAACTTTGCCATCTCACGGTTTACCTTTTCCCCCCAGATTATTTATGAATATTTTGAACTGCACTGCTCCCAGTACAGATCCTTATGGTACCCCATTATTTACCTCTCTCCACTGTGAAAACTGACAATGTATGCCAACCTTTTATTTCCTATCTTTTAATCAGTTACTGATCCATGAAGGGACGTTCCCTCTCATCCCATGTCTGCTTACTTTGCTAAGAGCCTTTGATGTGGGACTCTTTGAAAGGCTCTCTGAATTTCCAAGTACACCATACCAACTGGGTCACCCTTTTCCACGTTTGTTGACCCACTCACATAATTATAATGCACTCTAAGGCATGATTTTCCTTTTTTAAAAAATGTTCTTTTCCCCAACAAATCAAGTTAATCTATATGTCTGAGAATTCTATTCTTTACTATAGCTTCAACCAGTTTTCCTGGTACTGAAGTTAAGCTTTACAGGCCTGTAGTTTGCAGGTTTGCCTCTGGATTTTTTTTTTTTTTAAGAAAGGAAATGCATGGTATAAAAGCTCCATTGTGTCATTCATCTAAAACTGTCACATTAAGATGAGAGACTTTCCTGAACTCTTGTCATTTTATGTCCGAGAAGCTATATTGACTCGATGAGTTGTTTCTTTCCTCCTTCAATTACTTGTTTAATTTTTGTCAGCTAGATACAACAGTAGATAGATAGATAGATAGATAGATAGATAGATAGATAGATAGATAGATAGATAGATAGATAGATAGATAGATAATGTGTCAGGATAAATACATATATATATAAATAATTATATTTCTCTTTATTTGTACTTTGAATTATGAAGACATTTTGTTTATGGACAGTAGTTTCTCCAAGCATTGCCTGAGAACAATCATTATTATGAAGATATATTTGCTCAACATTGGTCCCTCAGGGACATGATCAGTTATGTAAATTTCTCAGTAACAAGGACCCAAAGGAAGTGTAATAATAATGCTTGGGATTTTTCAAAAAGGCCTAAGAGAAGTAGTCACCCCAGTTCCATTAATAGACAATGAGATTTATGCATCTAGTTCTCTCAGGCTCACTTAAAATCTCAGCCATAATTATTGCATCAGTAATTGTACATAACAAAGAATCAGGGAACGTGGTTTGAGAACCAACTGCTAGTCATGTTTGCTATGAGGTGCTTTGACCATGGGTGAGCTGGGGCTTTTCCTAGTCTGTTGCCTAGTGGAATTTGATGTCTACATCACAACATCATTGTCACATCTGACACTGATTGTTCTCTTTTTTGGTGGTCTCAGAGAAAGTCTAGAACTGAATGGACCATGGATAATTAATAAAGCTAGCCGGAATTTTTCTGTGGAAAATGTATTTTCCATAAAATAGAAATTTTTTTTGCAGACAACTTCAATTTTGCTGATTTTTTTTCTGTTTTCCATTGGAAAACTCAAAACAAAATATGCTATTCAGTGCAAATCAAAATGTTTTGATTTGTGGAAGTGAACTAAAATGGTTTGTTTTGAATCTGTTCAAAATCAAATTGATTTATCATTAACCTTTATTGAAGCTAGACAAGTTTCAGATTGGAAATTATGCATGCAATTTTAAGAGTGAGAATAATTAACCCACAATTTAACAAAGGTTATGTTGGATTTTCCATCACTGTAATTTTAAAATCAAGCTCAGATTTATTTACTTATTAAATATATATTAAATAAAATATTCCAGTTCAAAGGGAAATTATGTTTGGGGAAATAAGATCTGGTGTTATACAAGAGGTCGGACTAGATAATAACATTGGTCACATCTGGCCTTGGAAGCCATGAACTGTATTTCCCTGTTGTTCCACTTGTCTGATGGGAGTTGTAATTCAGGTGTTCATTCTCCCTTATATACCAGGGTCCTTGGCCTGACTACATTTCCCTTTGTGCACTCCTGTAGCCTGACCAGGAAGCCTAGCCCATAGCAAAGAAGGCAGGCATGAGATATTGCACTGGAATACATTGTCTAAGGAGATTGTGAAATCTCTGTCAGTATAAGGGATGGTCTAGATAATGCTTAGCCATGCCTTAAGTGCAGGGGACTGGACTAGAAGTTCTCTCAAGGTCCCTTCCAATCCTGCCACTCTATGATTCTATGACTGGAGATATAACTACCATAAGACAGTATGAATCAATAGGAAGATGTTATTCACATTGAAGTGACTCAAGACAAAACATTGCAGTTCTGGCCAACAAACCAAAATTAAATGTTTCTTTTAGGTAACAATGAAATGTTTTGACATTTCTGAATCAAAAATTTTGGGAACGTCTTGTCCACATCCCTCCTCCCCACTCCCCAAGTGGCCTTTTTTGAAGTATCAGAATATCAGAATTTCCCTATGTAGCGAGAGAGCCTGGAGCACTGGGCCTGGCGCAAGATCTAAGGCCTGAGACAGAGGCTGGGAACCAAAGTCAGGTCGCATATTGAAGCAGATGCTTATAACTTCACTGTCCAGTGCATGAACTTGGCAAAGTTGCTGTTCTCATTGCTAAAACATAGGCATTCCTAAGAAGTATTAGGCTTTAGATATTTATGTAAATATATTTCAGAAGGCTTGTACAGATATGCCCCAATCTAGTATCAGATAAGATGGTTTGACAGAACAAGGAAGAGGGATGTTGTGCCCAAGATGTAAGGAACAAAGGAAGGTAACAAACAAATGTCATGAAACATGTAAAGTGGTACATAAGCTGTGCACCCCGGTCATTTGACTCAGTTTATAAATGTTGGGGGACTTCACCTTAACCCTTTTTGTGGCCAAGGGGACAGCAGAGAGTCCTTGTCGCAGAGCACTCATTTATCAATGTATTTATGCAAGTTGTGCAAGTCATTAGGACTGCGCCTTCTGGACAATAAACCTGGCCAAATGCCTTTGTCATCAAACTGTGCCTGTGGTCTTTCTCTATGAGTGTCTTCGAGGTCTGCTGAATTAGCAGGCTGCACTCTCTGCTGGTGCTAATATCACTGGAGCTCCAAGGACAGAAGACCTGAGCTGCTGGGACAGCTGAGCACCACCAACATTCCACCCTGCTGCACCCAAAGAATTAGTGACTTCTACATGGCCTGGTTGAGACACACTGGCAAGGACTGTGTGTGGAAAGAACATATGGCCACTGTCACTGCTATACAGCAACACATGGTAATCTCTAGGTGTGACGGTGTACCCCATAAGGCTTTATGGGGATATGCTTATAAATGTATATATGATATAACTGGAATGTGTTTTATGCTATGTGTGCCATGTAACATATCTCTGTAAAAGTTATGATCTACTGAATCTATTCCTCCTGTTTGTATGCACGTATCATTTTTGTAATTGAAGTTATGAATATTGGTTGTATTTCTTGAGAAAGGAATGTGCAGGTTAAGTGCCCAATCAAGAAACACTTAACAGACAATAGAACTTGTAGACATCAATCCACATCTGAGCTTGGCCAGGAATGTGGCTTGACTGGTAAGGAACTGAGTTGGGCATGGACATGTGACTTGCCCATGTGACCCCAAAACTCCATTTTGTAACTGGATGCTACACAGAGAGAGGGAGGGGTGTCCACCCAGAGGAGAAAGTCTATTTAAACCCCTTTGAGATCCCCCATTTTGTCTTCAGCTGACTAAAGAGAGAGCCTCTCCACCCCCCAAGGACATACCTGAAAGAAACTGGAGCAAAGGACAACTATAGGGGGTGTGAGTGATTGCTGCACCCAGGCTAGGAGGATCATAGACTGTAAAAGGCAGTTTACTGGAACTGGTGAGGTTTTTATCTGTATTCAGTGTGATTAGACATAGGCTTGCGTGTTTTATTTTATTTTACTTGGTAATTCACTTTGTTCTGTCTGTTACTACCTGGAACCACTTAAATCCTACTTTCTTTACTTATTAAAATAACTTTTTACTTATTAAGTAACCTGGAGTACTTGTTAGTACTTGGAGGGGGGGAAACAGCTGTGCATATCTCTCTATCTGTGATATAGAGGGCGAACGATTTATGAGTTTACCCTGTATAAGCTTTACACAGGGTAAAACTGATTTATTCAGGGTTTGAACCCCATTGGGAGTTGGGCACCTGGGTGTCAAAGGCTATAACACTTCCTAAGCTGCTTCCAGGCAAGCCTACAGCTATTAGGGGACGTGGTTCAGACCCGGGTCTGGATTTGCAGCAGGCTAGGGGGTCTGGCTCAAACCAGACAGGATTCTGGAGTCCCAAGCTGGAAAAGGCAGGAAAGCAGGGGCAGAAGTAGTCTTGGCACACCAGGTGGCAGCTCCAAGGGGGTTTCTGTGATACCAACCCTTCACACTAGGAATGCTTTCTTTTCCTAACATGTAAATGTAAATCACCAGCTCAAATAATTAGTTCAAATTATGTCACCTGCTTAGTCCCAGGTCTGCGCTGACCTTAAATTGTTAGTGTCAGGCAGAAAAACCACACACTTCAGTGTTTAGGGTTTTAACCTAGGACTGAAGATGCCCATGTCCCATCCTTTACTCTGTCACAGACTCCTTGTGTGACCTGCTCCAGTCACGTAGAGACTGATTTTAAAGAGATTAGGTGCCTAATTTTCAGATTTTCAGACATGACTGGGAGATTAACTCTCATTAAAATCAATCAGAGTTAGGTGCATAGGTGCTTTTGAAAACTCCCACTAGGTGCCTGAATACCTGTAAAAATTTGGTTGTACGTGATATAGGTGCCAAACTCCAACTGATTTCAATGGGATTTAGTCACCCAACCTGTCTGAGTGCTTTTAAAAATCCCACTGTGCTTCTATCTGTTTATCTAGATACCAAAATACTTTTAAAACTCTGGTCCCTTGTCTCTTGGTGAAATGGGGATAATATCACTTCCCTCCAGCCTGGGGTGGTGAGAGGATAAACACATTAATGGTAGTGAGATGCTGGGATACTATGGGTGAAGTGGGCTGTACAAGCATACGTGGATACAGGTGGCTCTTAGGTGTCTTATGTGGAGTTAATTTGGTGTATCTTGGTTCATAAGAAGTGTCCAAAGGGGGAAAAAAATCCATTGTGGTATTAAAATAAGCTAATTTGGTTTTAGTGATATATTTTTCTTATTTGTTTTATTTATGACAAAAATAATAGAAATTCTAATTAGAAATATCAGTGTATCAGTGTCAGGCAGTTACTCCTTCACACTTAGAATAAAATATCACACGTAAGAGAAGCATGGTTTATTGGTGAAGCATTTCAAGGTGCTCAGTCTGCATGACAATGAAATAAACCAATAAAAAGAAAAACGAGACAACACATAAAATCAAAAATCAAGTAGGTAAATCACCACAGCAAATGTTCAGCTTGCGTTAACTTTGTAATGTGTGTGCATTTATTTGGGTAAACTTTATACAAAAAGGATTCAATTTTTCATCAATAGAGGGGTTTGGAAGAGGATAGCTAGATAATCACTGAGGCCCTTTTACAGTATTCTGGCAGTGTAGAAGAATTTGAAAGTGGATGTAATTGTAACTTACTCTCACTTTTATACACCCAGTTTGGTATAAAGGCCCCTTAGCATAAGCGAGGATCCGACCTCCAGCCTCGTATATTTACGCTCTGTGCAGACTGCACTGCCTGCTGATTACTTTCTTTAAAGCATCCTTGAAGTCCTTGTTCCTCAGGCTGTAGATGACGGGGTTGAGGAGGGGGGTGATGATGGTGTAAAACACAGAGACAATCTTATTGAGCTCCGAGGACAGGCGGGAGGTGGGGCGGACATACATGGAGATCATGGTGCCATAGTAGATGGCCACCACGGCCAGGTGTGAGCCACAGGTGGAGAAGGTCTTCCTCTTCCCAGAGGAAGAGGGGATCTTCAGGATGGTGAGAATGATGAAGAGGTAAGACACTAGGGTCAGCAGCAGGCAGCTGACGAGGACCAGGAGGGAGAGAATGAATATGACGACCTCGGTAGTGGAGGTGTCTGAGCAGGAGAGCTTGAGCAATGGAGGGATATCACAGAAGAAGTGTTTAATCTGGTTGGAGCCACAGAAAGGGAGCCTGGAGATTAGCAAGCAGGGTAAGAGCCCGGTGAAGATGCCAGTCACCCAGGAGCCCATGGCCAGGCGGGTACAAGACGCATCACTCATGGCCACCACGTAGTGTAATGGGTAACATATAGCGAGGTACCTGTCATAAGCCATCACCGCCAGAAGGAAGCACTCAGTGGCTCCCAGGAAAACAAAGCAATAGAGCTGTGCCATGCATCCAGCAAACGAGATAGCTTTCCTCTCTACCAGTAGGTTGGCCAACATCTTGGGCATGATGGTGCTGGTGTAGGAGAGCTCCAGAAAGGAGAGGTTCTGAAGGAAGGAGTACATGGGCAAGTGGAGCCGGGGTTCCAGCCTCACCACCAAGATGATGACAACGTTCCCTGTGATGGTTAGGATGTAGATGACCAAGAACACAACGAAGAGCAGGGTCTGCCAGCCAGGAAGGCTATGGAACCCCAGCAGCCAGAACTCCACCACTGTGGTGCTGTTGGTCATTTCCTTGGGAGAGCTAGAATTTGCCTGCAGATGGTAGAATCACCACCATTATCATCACTATCATAACCAGCATCACCACCAACATAATAATAAATAACAATTACAGCTGGAATTCTCAAAGAAACCTACGGGAACACTATCAGCATCATCACAGTGCTTCTTTCTTTCTTTCTTTCTTTCTTTCTTTCTTTCTTTCTTTCTTTCTTTCTTTCTTTCTTAGAACTCACCATCCATTTAACTTCTCACTTTTTTGCAAGGTAGTATTTAAATCAGATTATTTAATGTATTTCTTTTGGTACACATATATTTCAGGTATAATGGAAAAGTTCATATTTAGACAATGAAATGCAAACATACACATACACAAACATTCACACAAATGCTCTCACACAAACTCGCACATACAAACACAGTTACTCAAACCTTCACACACACAAATACTCTGTGACACATGCATTAACGAATGCACTTGGTGTTTCATACACACAAGTACCTGCCTAAGAAACAACACAACACATAAATACAGCTCAGGCATCTCACAGCAATATATACAAAATCACATATAATCTCACTCATACATGCAACTCTATCACACACACATAAAGGAAAGGAAACATCCTCACAGTAACATTCACACATATAAACATGCACGCACGCACATACATCCTCACAATCCCACACTGACACAAACATACACTTACAGTCACAAATGCTCTGCAAATCTCATTCTAGGATCTGAGAGTTATGATGGAATTTTTCTGCTCCTCAGGCATTGTCTGAAGTAACAAAGGTTTGTAATTGTACAGCTGATGTATAAAACAGAATAGATTTCCTCTCCTCTTATAGTTGTGTTGGCATTGAATATCTATCTATCTATCTATCTATCTATGTATCAGAATATTAGCAAGTATAGTCAGCATATACAGTTCTGAATATGGACATATCTGTTCAATAAGAAGGTCTATTTTTGCATAACCTTTTCCATAACCATAACCACATTTTAAAGTGCTCATGGTTAAAAACTGCTCAGACCCAAGTGTAGAACAGATTGTCCTGGTAACTTACTTGATTCCCTTTGAGCAACAAATGAGGACATAAGCCAAGAATCAGCAGTGCCCCCAAAGTTAATCACGTTTAGAATTGTGGTTGAACTCCAGACCACCTATTCCCATCTTCTAAATCACATAGCAAAGACAGTAGCTAGCATCCACCCACTGCTGATCAGTGTTCAGCTTTCTGGAGGCTGACACAGCCAAATAATGACTCTTAATTGGGCTGTACCATCATTTCAACCCTCGCTTGGTATCTCTGGGACCCAGTCTCTGTAACCCCACTGGAATTCCCGAACCAGAGATACACAAAGCAAGACCTCAGCTCTTCTGTTTTAATGACTAAGGTGTAATCTAAAGCAGGTAACATATCAGAGAAAGGGTGGAAATTCATATGGGGCCAGATACAAATGCCCAAATACATTGACTTCAGCTGTTTTGGATTAGGCTGAATTCAAGAACTTTTAGGGTCAGATATTACATTGAAGAAGGCCAATTAGATCAATAGATGGATAGATGGGTGTTTATGGAGATTAGTCATTTACTCTCCTGTAGTCTGAACTGTGGGGTAGTGTAGCCATAGCCTTAATGTTTCCTTAGCAATAAGTGATGCAGCAGACAGAGCTGTAGGAAAGAGATCTTTATGAAGTGAGCTGGGCGGCCCCTATTTTAGGCTGAGACTCTGGATTATGTTTGGAAGCAGCCTGGCACTGGGTTGCATTTCTAAGCCTCTGAATCCACATCGAACTAAATCCCTCCTGAAACCTGACCAACTTTCTCCATTTCCAGTCATCATACCACACGGAACTCAGGAAGCCTCTACTAATGATTCCTCAATGTCTGGTTCTCCTGTGAAAAGTGACTTTCTGCAAAGTGACGCTGTGGAGTTCTAAGCTTAGAACTCTGCAGTGTCACTTGAAGAAAGTCACTTTTCTTAGCTACTTCAGAGAAAACTTGCCCTTCCCCTCCTCATATACCATCCCTAAAATCTTATTTTGGGATTTCATAGACTTTATGAACAAATGGACAGAAACGAACAGGCTCCTGCATATCTGTCTTTGACGTTAGTGCTTGTCTATAGACCACTGAAAATGACTTTACTACATTTCTTATGGGAAATCACAGGACAGTCCCAAACAATCACACACACACACACACACACACACACACACACACACACACCCCAAGGCACCAAATACAAGTTTGCCTAGGGCACACACACACACACACACACCTGGTGTTTTAAAAGGGCTGATTAACAAATGCTGATAAAAAAAATTGGACAAATAGTTATTGGGGTGAAGAATACAGACAGAAAAATGTGAATTAAAACTAGGAGTTGTTAAAAAGGTTTACTCGGTTGCCAAAAAAGCCACCATTCCCCATTTTTGAAAGAAGAAAACATTGGTCAAAAGCCCATCTTGGTTAAGAGGGGAAGTTAAAGTAGCTGTTAAAACAGAAACAAAAATATAAGCACAACAAATGAAAACAGGGCAGTAGATAACAAATACATATTAGAAGCTATGAAAATTGATAAGGGAAGCTAAAGATATGAGGGCAAAATCCAGCAATGACTGGGATAAGGTAATAAGAAAGACATTTTCAAGAATATCTGGGGAAAAGAAATCATAACAATGGTATAGGCTTGTCACTAGATGGAGAGAGGAACATTGATGATGTAGAAAAAGCAACAGTATTCAATAAATATTTATGTTATCGATTTGAAAAGAAGCAGGATGATGTTTTTATATCTCATGAGGATTCTGAAGTACTTCCGAGTCCTTAGGTAACTAAGAAGGATATTAATATAGCATTAACCAACAAGTACATATTTTGAATTCAGAAAGTCCAAATAATTTGTGCCCAAAAGTACCAAAATAGTTGGCTGAAGAGATCTCTGGACCACTGCTGTTAATTTATAATAAATCTTGAGATACTGGGGACATTCAAGAAAGCTGGGCAAGGGCCACAAAAGGCAAGCAGAGTGACCTAAGTAATTATAGACCAATTAGCTTAACTTCAGTCTTGTAGGAAATAATTGAAAAGCTAATATGGATTCAATCAATAAATAATTACAGAATGGGAATCTAATCAATGGCAATCAACATCATTGTATGGATAATAGGTCTTGTCAGACAAGCCTAGATGTACCTGTGTAGATAGAACATATTTAGACTTTTGGAAGGGGTTTAACTTAGGACCACACCACAGGCGAGACGTGTGGGGGGAGATGCAGGGTCACATGCCTCTCCCCCCAGATTTCTGCCAAGGTGGGAGTCGAGCTGAGCGTGGCTGAAAGCACTTGCCTGGGAAAGGAGCTGGCAGTGAGCGCTCCCACTCAGCCCCATTAGGTGGTGCCCAGAAGCCAGACTGGGCTCGCAGCACAGCTCTCTGCCAGAGGGCGAGTGGAGAAGTCTGCTGAGTCCCATCCCTTCCTCGCAGGCCAGCAGCCACAGTTACCTGCCTGGGGCTTGGGGAGTCACCTGGGAAATGGGGGGAGGCAGTGGGGGCCAGGAGCAATTGAGGGACTGAGGAAGATGTGGGAGTTGGGGGGGGGCAGGGGAAGCAGTGGGGGCCAGGGATGATGGGGAGGGGTGAGAGTCCCAAGGAGGCATCAGGGGCAATGGGTGGAGACCAGGGAAGTCAGCGGTGGCCAAGGCACCAAAATACAAGTCTGCCTAGGGCACCATTTTCCCTAAGGCTGGCCTGGGAAAGACCAGCGTCCCTAAGAGTCTCCATCTCTTGAAGCCTTCATGTCCAGGCTGGATGTCTTTCTGTGAGATGCTTTAGCCAAACACTAATTATCAGGAGCAGCTGGACGCGACTCTATGGCCTGTGTTACACCAGATGTCCCATTTCATGGCGCAATGGACCTTTCTCTTGTTCTTACATCAAGGCCAATAGCTTTGTGGTGGAACACAGCACATCACTTGGAAAAACATCCAATCCTCACTCACTCTGGGCTGTTCAAGGGAGCTTGGAAGCCAGTCACAATGAAATGAGATTTGGACATCCAAACTCAATAGCTTCCTTTGAAAACCTCAGTCCTAATTATTCCTAGCACTTAACAATGATGCACTGTCCAGATCTATGGAAAGCAGGGGCATGCTGATACCAGTAGTTAATTTCTGTGCATGAAGTCAGGACTCTAGTTCTGTTCTGAAACCAGTGCGAACGGTACCTCTGAAAGCCAAGACTCTTATTTAGGTACCTAAATATAGATTTAGGGCTCATCTCCACAAAGGGGCTTTGGTATTGCAATGCTCAGTGCTCCGATACCTAACTTTTAGGTGTCTAGGAAATTACTAGAAAAACACTGGTCAGCCTCACCTCACCCCAGTCCCTGGAAAAATCATGGAGCAGGCTCTGTGGATATGGGGAAAGCAGTGGATGTGATATATCTTGAGTTTAGCAAAGCTTTTGATACGGTATTCTTGACAGAAATTTTAAAAAGTATGGATTGGATGAATGGACTATAAGGTGGATAGAAAGCTGGATTTAGCTGGGGATTGGTCCTGCTTCGAGCAGGGGATTGGACTAGATGACCTCCTAAGGTCCCTTCCAACCCTGATATTCTAAGATTCTATGATTTGAATCAAGCAGTGTCTCACCCTATTAGATAGTACAGTCCATCAAGCTTCCATACACAAGCTAGAAATCCCTTAGTCTGGGACCAGCACTTCCCCCAGTTCAGTCTTCATTCCTGAGGTGTTTGCAAGTGTTCTCTTGTGTGGGGAGTGGGCCCCTGTGGTGATGTCACCTCCCCCCTTTATAGTTTATTCCATATGGAAGAAACACCTTGGTTTCAAGCCGATTTCCCAGCCCAGTTTGTGGAAAAATACAGATACCAAAATGGAATTCAGTACCATATAATCTGGTCACAAGCCCTTGCCTGCTGCCAATGAGTCATGGCAGCCATTGTCCATAGGTTGACTGAAGTATCCACAGGTGAGGATAAGCTCTTCCATGGTCCATTGTCTTTGTTGCTCGGCCATTAGCACTGTCTAGTTTCTTCATTGTTGTACATGAAAGTCTAGTGGTGGGTGTTTCCAACTTCACAACATCTTTCAGTCACATACATATAGCAAAACTTCATAACTTCACATACAATGACAGCACATACAAATCCAACAGGATATTAATGTTCAACAGATCAAGACTTTTAGAATGATGCTTCACAAGACATATTTTGTACAAAACATATCCTAATTATATGACAGTGGTGAATGTGGGGGTGCCAGGGTGTTGCCTTGGGGCACAGAGTGTCAAAATCCCCCTATGTCAGAGGGGAGAAAGGATTTGCACAGCGGTCTCTCAACTCTTGGAAGTGTGGCCGAACCACTGACCTATGTAATATTTTGATATAGCCCTCCCTCAGTCTCTACTGTTGAAGCAGGAAGACTAGACTCCATGTGTCCCACCTCAGAGCTGGAGGCCCAAACCACCAAACTATCAAATCATCCTCACTGATAGTTTCTCTCTGGCCCAATGATTCTTTAATAATTTAACAGACAGTGGAACAGCTTCAACAGGATAGCTATCCATTGGAATATCCCATACCTCAATGTTTAGCACACTGTCTTGAAAGGTGTGAGACCCCGCTCAGATCTTTGTTTTTCCTTTCAGCGAGAACAGGGAGTTGAACCTGCATCTTGTTATGATATCTGGGGCTAAAAACTTACCCTACTTTGAACACAACTGTAAAAATTATGTGAAAGTTCATAAGATGTCACAATAACCTATAATAACAAACTCTGATGGGAGAAGGTTTGAAAGGGAGACAGAAGGACTGAATTAGTCTAAACAAGAAGCTCTTGTTGATATAATTCACGGAGTGCTGAAATCATGCTTGCTAAAAACAAGAGAAGTGCAGCCGTAAATTCGTGAACCAAAATCGGTGTGTTGGATATTAGGCCTAATTGGTGGACAAAATAATAAGGGGATGAACTATTCCACCCATCATTCCCATTTCTGCATTCTGTGATGGGGCAAGGCCAGATGTCTATAGGAAAGTAGTGGGAGATAGATATATTAGCCCAGGCTAAACAAATCCATGGTACTAGGATAAGTAAATGAAAGCTGCTCCAGGTCAGTTAAGACACCTGGAGCCAATCAAAAACTTTCCAGAAGGCAGGGAGGTTGATTGAGACACCTGCAGCCAATCAGGGGCTGGCTGAAACTAGTTAAAAGCCTCCCAGTGAGTCAGTGAGGCGCACATGTCAGGAGCTGTGGAAGGAGGTTGCGTGTGAGGAGCTGGGAGCAAGAGGCACTAGGAGCTGAGAGTAAGAGGGCGTACTGCTGGAAGATCCTGTGGTGAGGATAAAGAAGGTGTTGGGAGGAGTCCATGGGGAAGTACCCATACTTGTACTTGAGCACATAACTGTAGAAAGAGCTGAGTGCTTCACTCCCTTAGGGTCCTTTAAAAATGCCAATCTAAATAAATCAGAAATAAAGGAAAGATAATTGTCTCCATTTTTCAGATGGGTAAACCAAGGCACAGAAAACCAGATTTGTAAAGGTATTTGAGTACTTAAAGGGATTTACAATAGCATCCAGATGCCTAAAACTCATTGGTTTCATTGGGGGTTTGGCATCTAGTTACTTTTGAAAATCCCACTAAGTGCCTAACTGCCTTTAAAAATCTTCCTGAATGACTTGTTTAAAGACACAAAGGGGATCTGCTGCAGATGGATAGAATTTGAGCTCAGGTTTTCTGGGTTCCATTCGATTGCTTTAACCACAACCCCAGGCATGTTCCTTTTCAGGTTCCAAGCATTGCAAGATATGCTGTAGAGTTCAGTGAGAGGAAAGTTCAAGTCCTTGATGGTGAAATACCACTAACTTTTTAACAAGGCCCACTGGGAAACCTTAGAAAGTTACATGATCAAGGTTGTTGACATTTAAAATTAGATAAGAGAAAGCACATGAGGATTCTGTAGAAACAACCCTCCTACTGAATCAAAAGGATGGGCAAGACATTCAAGGGGGTCTTAACCATTAGTTATGTCTGTAGGTCTATAATTTATAAATGCTCCTTGAATCAACTCTTTGCAGATTAAGCAGAACAACTATCCTGCAGCAATCTGTATCATTAGAAAGATGAGGAGACCACACAATTAGAACATCTCCAAGGCTCATGAGAATGGACAACCAGCAGAATTTTTTCAGAAACTGTGTTTTTCAAGGTCTGTTTTCTTCTGGAAATCTGCTGCCTCATGGAAAGCACCTGGTGACTGGATCATGTAGGTAAATCCATGTCAGAAAGAAATATTTTGTTTAATATCTGCATGAAAACACTTAGGTGCATAATGTTGTCTATTCTCTCTCTCTGTGAAACGAACAGACCCTAGTTAACATTTCATTTATAGTTTCTTTGGCAAGAAAAGTACAGTGAGGAATGAAAAATAATAGATTTGAAGAAGGAGTAGAAGTGCAGATCATAATTTTGCAGAGAATATGTAGGTGCTTAGCTTTACGAACTGTGAAAAGTCTGTTTGATTTTCCCATTGATTTATCTAAACATATTTAAAATATTTTCTGAATTCATTAGAGCTTATCAAAAAATAGAAAACATTTTGAGAAAATGGAAATTTTGAAAGATTTTTGTTAATTCATTTCTTTCTCTTTATAGTGTGATTTTTCATTTTTTACATTTTCAGTGTAATTAAAAATATTCTGCATGTGTGTGTATTTGAAAGGATTTTTAAAATATTTTTAAAAGAACAAAGAAGAGAATAAATCTCCCTTTCTCAAAAGTAAGATGGAAAAATATTTCACACAGCAACGGATTACAATTGTTCCACTTAAAACATCCAGTGACGTTTTATAAAATAAATATAGATAAAAATATCCATATGAAAAATTATGTTTAAAAATGTTAATTTCAAAGATAAAACAAGTTTTGTTTTAGAATTTCAACTAGCATTTTGATTTATTCCTGACAGGGGCAAAATGGTAAATGTCTGTTGTACAGATGGCAGAGTAAGTCACCAATGCTGAGCAATTTTCAAAGGGGACTAAGGGAATCAGGCACTCATCCATCCATACTGAGGAAAACACTTAAACATTTGATTAACGTTAAGCATGCGCTTTCTCTCCTGAATCAAGATGGATTCCAACATGTGCTGGTATGGTTTTGGGGGCAGAAAATTTTCCATCAGCCCTGCTAAGAAGTTATCATCTTAACAGGAGCTTTAAACCTATACTTAAAAAGAATCTGTCATTAGGTGGAAAAAAATCAAAACATAGAATATAAACTCTGAGGAGCTGCTGAATTTCCATAGTGGGTTGATGTAAATTAGGACTGTGCAGCCGGAATAAGAAGAGTTCCAGGACTGTCCCTTGTCAGTAAACAATGTTTTTGTGTGATTATTTTTACATCAATATTGAACATCAAGTGGTATTATTTAGGTTGTTACATGGGAATATATCTAGAAGTAATCATAATACTAATTAATAATAAATATAAGTGCTTAAGGCTTAATTATGTTTGAAAGAGCTTGGCAGACAGAAATGCTCCCCAAACTACACAATGTGGTCCGAAAAGGAAGAGATGGTGGAGCGTGTGTTTAGCATACATATTCCTTCTCTCCGTTCCACCGTCTTGTATTATCCGCATGTTGTTTTCAACTGAGTATATTCTCCTTATTTGTTCCTGCATGCAGGTAAAGTGACAGTCATGGACAATCAAAGCACAGTGACAGAATTCAGACTCCTGGGCCTCTCGAGCTTCCCAGAAATGCAGCCGTTACTCTTCATGAGCTTCCTGATCATCTACCTGTTGACCTTGGCTGGCAACCTCTCCATTTGCTTGGCTATCTGGGCAGATACCACTCTCCACACTCCTATGTACTTTTTTCTGGTTAACTTGTCCCTCTTAGACATCTCGTACTCTTCCGTCACTCTCCCGAATATGCTAGCGATGTTGGTTGCCAAGATTAAATCTCTTTCCTTCTCCAGTTGCATGGCCCAGCTGTACTTTCTCATCTCCTTTGCTGGATCTGAATCTTTCCTTCTTGCCCTAATGGCTTATGACCGCTACATGGCAATATGCCAGCCTTTGCACTACGCAACCATCATGAACCAGAGGACTTGTGTGTGCTCTGCCATTGCTATATGGATAGGTGGTTTTGTTTACTCAATGTTACATACGTTCTTCATAGCCAGGCTACCTTTCTGTGGTCCCAATGAAATCAACCACTTCTTCTGTGAGATCCCTCCTTTGATCAAATTGGCTTGCAAGGACACCTATAACAATGAGGTGCTGGTTTTTCTGCTAAGCGGAGCAGTAGGTGGAAGTTGCTTCCTGTTGATTTCCACATCATACGCTTACATACTATCCACCATCATGAAAATCCGCTCAGCCCAGGGCAGACGCAAAACCTTCTCAACGTGTGCTTCTCACCTCCTCATTGTCCTGCTGTTCTATGGCCCGGGTTTCTTCACCCACCTCCACCCCTCCTCCAACTACTCCATGGACATTGGGAAAGTGGTCTCTGTGTTTTACACCATAGTCACACCCATGCTGAACCCAATGATCTACAGCCTCAGGAACAAGGATGTGCAAGCCGCCTTCAAGAAAGCCATAGGAAGGAGTAGGAAATAGCCATGAATTGGGGGCCAGTTCTTCCTTTGACTGCAACAACACATTGCCAAAAAAGGGCTCCCTAAATTATTTGGCAGTTGAATGAGTACCAGGGTTCAGATTAGGGGTAGAGGGAAATTGATTTTTTCTTAAGTTACCTCAGTTCCAAGTCTGGTACATTCCTTTTAGCATGGATACCAATCAAAGACATTCCCATCCATTATGGCATTCTACCTGGCCATTCCCACTCGCCAAAGTCTTCCAGCTGCTTGATTTCCACTATAATATCAGGCCCATAAGAAGAACTGTGGTACCCCAGGCAGATGAAGCCCTCTGTCATCCTAAAACCCTAAATCCCCCCTCCCTAGCCCCCAAGAGGTCACTGCCCCACCACTGTATCCAGACGCTATGTAATCAGACTGATTAAATTAGTGGAAATTAGAGCTGGTCATTTTTTGGCTGCAACAGAACACTTTTCCATCAGAAAATTGCATCCAATTTTAGGGAAATTTCATTTTGAATTTGAAATTACAAAATAAAGTAAAACAAATGTATAATACAATAAAACACTATAAAGGAAACTAAAATTAAAATTATACAAGAAAGTATAAAATAAAATGAGTATAAAGAGAAAAATGTTATAAATGAAAAAATAAAAATAGCATTTGTTAAAAAAATAAAAATGAATGTTGACATTGAAATTACAGCTATGACTTTTGCTCTCTGTCAAAACTTCTGGGAATACTCTTACGGTTTGCACAGGATATTTTGTCTTAGAATAAGAAAGAATTTGAATCGATTCTTTACAGGCAAAACAGATCTCAGCCTTAATGATTGACCTAAACCAGGGCCTCCATAGATAGATAGATAGATAGATTAGATAAAGAGGGTGGATAGGGAGAGAGAGGGAGGGTGTATGGGATAGATAGATAGTAGGGCTGTTGATTAATCACAGTTGTCTCATGTGATTAACTCAAAAAATATTAATCGCGACCAAAAAATTAATTGCTCTTAATCACACTTTTAATCGTACCATTAAACAATAGAAAACCAATTGAAATGTATTAAATATTTTGGATGTTTTTCTACATTTTCATATATATCTTGTATTCTGTGTTGTAGCTGAAATCTTAGTGTGTATTTTGATTGCAAATATTTGCACTGTAAAAATGATAAACAGAAGAAAAAATATTTTTCAATTAATCTCATACAAGTACTGTAGTGCAATCTCTTTATCATGAATGCGCAATTTACAAATGTATATTTTTTTGTTACGTAACTGCACTCAAAAACATAACAATGTAAAACTTCAGAGCCTACAAGTCCGCTCAGTCCTACTCCTCGTTCAGCCAATCACTAAGACAAACAAGTTTGTTTACATTTACGGGAGATAGTTTCTTATTTACAGTGTCACCCAAAAGGGAGAACAGGCATTTGCATGGCACTTTTGAAGCCGGCATTGCGAGGTATTTATGTGCCAGATATGCTAATCATTCGTATGCCCCTTCATGCTTTGGCCACCATTCCAGAGGACATGCTTCCATGCTGATGACGCTCGTTAAAAAAGTAATGTGCTAATTAAATTTGTGACTGATCCCCAAGGAGGAGGTTTTGCACTCAGAGGAGTTTCTAGAGTGTATTCTTGGATCTTTGTCTTCCTTTGCAGGTGACTGACTGGTTTACTTATCTGGGTTACTTTGTATTGGTAATGTGGCTCCTTGGGATTCCACAGCCAGATCCCATGATAGACTATGAAGGGGATAAGGACAATATAACACCCAGGTCCTGTGAGTCATAACTGACAAGCCACCCGCTTGGTCTGTTTGCCTGGACGCAAACCATGTAAGCAATCTGGCACTTTAGGATTCTGTTGGGGTAACTCTCAAATGTGTGAGACCTGTTTGGAAATAGTAATACTTTTAGTTCTTTCATTCTGTATATTTGATTTATATATATTAACCATTCTTTAGAATTGTTATCTTCAACAAAGAGTATGTCTGAAGTCTAAGTCCTAGAACACTTGTCTTGACCAATAAGTAACCCTATTTAGGAATGTATTCATTATGCTATATTTAGTAACTCTAGGGTGCCTTCATGTCTATAAAACTCCAGATATGCTTGGAAACCATCTCCTTAACATATATATAGAATGTGGACATAAGCATATACAGACTTGGGAAACTAATAATGGATTATTGTTATAGCAGATGTTTTCTGTTGGGGAAATCAACATGGAAGAATTATTATGGGGTAAAAAAGGCCCACTGAGAGATATTAACTTGAAGAATTGTTAGTCCTCTCAACTGTAAATAATCATGCCTTCTCACATGAGTCGGGTAAACTGAGACTGTATAGAAATAACATCACAACGTGTTTCTGGGAGAATATTCTTTGCAACTAGGTTTCCTTTGTCTGAAATCCTATATAATGATAGTGGTATGAAAACTTAGGTTGGGGGGAAAGAAAACTGTATGACCCTTCCAGAAGCAAGAAAAACACATATCCAGCTCTTAGTCTGACAACAAAGGGCAAAATGTATCTATTTATGTCTATATTCTGTATAGTGCTGTACTAATATCTGATTAATAATCTTAGATTAAATCATTTCAATTGAGCCTGTTATTTCGACAATCTCAAGTCATTAACTCAGACATGCAACAGACGTTGTTGTGATGATCTCAGCTCTGCTTTGATCTCTATCTGCGCTTAATTTTTTTTAGAGAAGTCATCCATCTTTATAAAAGCTCTTTGTTTGTTTTGTTTTTTGGCAGGGGCTGTATCTCCAGAACCCGTTGGTCAAATGACCCCAACTTTAATTCAGCAACCCTATCCCATTGCCCTATGAGACACCCCAAATTTCAGAGCGTTCTGAGCAACTGTGTGGATTTTAGAGCACTTAGAAGAGTCAAGCCTTAAACAGAAAGATGTGGTGGTCTGTTATAAAGTTCAGGTGAAGACACGTCCCGCGTTGGCCACTCAGTTCTTATTCAAACAAAGCTCCTACTGGGTTTCTTTCTGCAGGAGTTTGTTAGCATAGGGACTGGAGTAAACACCCCAGTCTTTGGCCCGGTGCTCATAATGTATTGCTATTCTTGGACCAAATTCAGCAGTCTTTACTTGTTACAGCACATCCATGTAAAGCCCAGGAGGGGCTGCTCTGGCTGTGGAGGGATTGGTCACAGGTCCCTGATTCTCAGCTGCCCAGGCCTAATATAAATTGAAGATGCACGGGCAGGTAGGCAGATTACATTTATTCCACTGATTGTCAGGTCCTATCTCACTCCACCATTCCCCTCTCTTGCTATTCCCTGTGCACTCTAGCTATGGCTCCCACGACCACAGCATGCAGCTGCCTTGATACACCCCCCACCCCCTCCACACCCTCTGCCTCATTCCAGGTAGGAAGTGGCTCAGCCCTGGGCTACACTAGGGGAGGGGATCGATCTACGATACGCAACTTCAGCTACGTGAATAGCGTAGCTGAAGTCGGTGTATCGTAATCGACTTACCTGGCCATGAGGACGGCGGCAAGTCGATCGCTGCCGCTCCCACATCGACTCCGCTTCCGCCTTTTGATGAGGTGGATTTCCGGAGCCGACGGGGAGCGCGATCGGGGATCGATTAATCGCGTCTTAACGAGACGCGAAAAATCGATCCCCGATAGATCGATTGCTACCCGCCGATCCGGCGGGTAGTGAAGACCTGCCCCTCAGTTAGGCAGCAGAGCTTACAGAGGAGACAATGGAGCTGCCCTGCCAGCTTTATGCCGGCCGAGCTACGCTGTGGAAATTCTCCGGACGCCGTCTCCAGCCACTTCCCATTCGCTCTGTGCCACGCTCATGTTAGTGGTGCTACGTGAACTTGGTTGACCGGCCCACTGGATTAAATACTGAATATTCAACACTAGATCAGTTTATATTCGGTCTTGACTGAGTCAGAAGCCTTACTGGTTTCAGTGGACGTGTCCCAATCTCTGGCTCTGGGTTTGCAGCGGCCGAGACACCGGCTTGACTTTATGCACATCTTTACGCCGACTCGCATGTGTTAAGCTAAAAGCACGCGTATGTCTCTGCAAGATTGGCACATATACCAGAGCTGCAATTTTAGCTTGGAGCAAAGCTAATCCTACCTATTTAAAATCACGAGGGAGGCCTTGAACAAATCATGGGATTGGCTTAAAATCATGAGTTGTAGCTGTCTAGATAGATAGCTATCGTCAGTATCTGAACAACACATGGAATGCATGTGACCGTTAGGCTACGTAACGGCCTATGTGTGCAGTCTCCCTTGGGCAGCCAATGAAATTGTTGCATGCAAAATAGCTGTAGCGTAAAGGTGGTGATTGGCTGAGTCAGCGCTGAAATCCCAGTGTTCTAGAATTCTGGGCATGGCATAGATACATGCCTTAAGGTAGCTATAATGCTTTTGGGTGTCTTATTTTACACCCTACACCTCTAATTAAGGTCACAAACAATGTCTCACTATATAGCTGATGTTGAATGTCCCCGTTGAAAATAGGTAGTAATAATAACAACAATAAAACCCCAACAAGTAACATCAAACAAAAAAATGAAACACACAGAAAACCTCAAGCCTTTACCTTTTTATTGTTAAATTGCACTGACAACTGGCCTTAGTACTCAACATTTCAGGTAAAATTAAGGGTAAATGTTTCAAAAGCACTTATGACCAGATTTTGAAATGTATTTTGGCACCCAAAGAGGCAGGTAGCTGCCTAGTGGGAGTTTTCAAATCACTGAAGGTCCAGGTTGTTCAAGTGAGTTAGGCACCTAAATATTTTTTTAAATCTGGATCTAGATACCTAACTCCTATTGGGAGCTTGCTGCCTAGGCACTTTTGAAAATCCCCCTAGGTGCTTTCTGCATCTTCAGACACCTACATTCCTTTAAACCAGGCACTAAATTCCAAATCACTTTTTAAAATGGGCCTTGGATGCTTTTGAAAATTTACCCTAAAAGCTTCGAAAGGACTCCTTTTTAATGTTTATTTGTCTACCCTTTCTGTCTCTCCTTCTAGCAGCCCAAAGAAACCATATTTAATTCAATGTAATGCAGTTAATTAATGTAAATACAATTTTTAGATAGTCTTCTGTAATAGAGAACTAGTCACAGCTGTAACTGCTTTTGACAACTGTTTTACTACATGGTTTTCTAAAGGTGATAAGTACATTGGCTCATTTACCAATGGCAGAAAGACTAAGCAGCAAAAGCCTCACATGCATCATATTTACTGATGTACATACTATCTATTGCGATCATTGCTGAGGATAAAGGAAACATGAAACATCAATAGGCAAAACATCATTGTACAAACCTTGGATTTGTGGATCACACTTACAATTGGGAAATTCTATTCTTGTCCATCAGTTCTGATATCTGTTAGACACCCAGAGGGGGAAAAATGTACTCCGTGTAAGAGAATGTACTATGGAGGCAGCAGTTGTGTTTCCATAATCACCATTGTGTTCTAATTTGCACTAATGGCACAGCTAAACTCCTTTAACCATTTTAAATACTGTTGTTTTTCACTAAAAAAAGTGTTACATAGGTTCATTGAATTTTCAATATTTTTTCAATATTTAATTATTATATTAAATTAAACTACATATATAGTTAAATACAACTATTTTGAAACTTAATATGTGCTGGTCAGAGCAATTGCTTTGGCTTGAATGACATCATTGAGTTCAATTTTGGCATATTAATTAAGGCTAACTGAAACATAAAACTTGGGAAACTCAAAACCATTAAAAGGAAATACTTCCCACCCCCACAAGTGATTAAACTCTGGAACTCATTGCCACATGAAATGGTTCAGGACAAGATCTTAACAAGATTCAAAAAGGGATTTGACAATTTGATGGATATCAAGAAAATCCAGGGTTAAGTGGTAATCACATACATTTTGGAAGGGATATTAAATTTCATGCTTCAGCACTTATGCCAGTCTCTTATTATTAGAGATTCAAGAAGATAACTAATGTATGATTATCCTTCAGCTGCATATGGCTGGTCCTTACACCTGCCTCTGCTGCATTTGTCTCTATCCGCAGTTGAAGACAGGATGCTGGATTAGATGCATAACAGACCTGATAAAGTCTGTCAATTTCTATGCTTCTATTGCATAGTTAACAACAAAACAACAAAATAATTTGCATTGAAAAGGAGATATGAATTTCTTGCTTCTGTGAAAAGTCTGAGAATTAGGAGGAGGGAATATAAAACACGTCCTTGCTGCATATTCTGCTGCCCTTTCACCCGTTGAGTTTGGTGGCACAGCCACTAAGTAATAATGGGTAAGGGATCACAATAGGGTTTTTAAACATGAGTGGGGGTGGGGGGAGCTACCAAGTCACAATATGCCCCAGATAATTTCCAAGTGAGTAAACACAAAGCGTTACCCAAAACAGGCATTGACCTGGATTTATTCTCCCAGACTAGCAATCTCTCTCCTTATTGAATGGGAGAGAGAAGATTGCTCTGTGATTTCAGTGTGCTGTTATCTAGGGCTGATTGAAATGTTTCCATCGAAAACAGTTTTTCGGTGGAAAATTGGTTATTCACCCTCCCACCTGATAGGGGGCTAGAGCCCGGAACCAGAAATCTACACAGCAATGAAACAGCCCCGCACCCTGAGACCCATGAGCCTGCGTCGGCTGGCACAGACCAGCCATGGGTGTCTAGTTGCTGTGTAGATGTACCCTGAGAGTTCTAACAGCATGGAGACAACAATTTCTTAACATGGATTTTTATTCCTTGCACTTAGAGCTCAAGCAGATGAGATGAGTGCTTGTGAACTTCTCTTCATGGCTCTGTGGGGGATGGACAGGGGCAGCAGTCCACGAAGTCTTTGGACCACTGATGTTCCACAATGGCCTGTTTGGTGTCTATGGGGCCTTCCTTTGTTGGAGAGGATATGACACCTTCTGTGGTAAACTCATATTTCACACTTGGTAATGCTCCCTTCTTGACCGGGTTCACAGTTTCAGAGCAAACACTTTTACAGTTATGGAGCAAACACTTAAATATTAAACACTGATAACATGGAACAGATATTATACGTGAGATTAATGAAGGCAGCAACTCACAAGCATTGCACAAATTCAAAACACATCTTTATACATCTAATAGCTATTTAAACAATACTAATGCACTAGTGAACCTGACTCGTCTCCAGCCGGGCATTCATCTCTGTTCAGTGAGGCCTTGGCATGAGCTGGCACCTGGTCTGCCTGTGTCACAGTTTGCATCCTGCATCATTTTTCTCTTTAGAAGGTCTGAGCTTTCACATTCCCCTTCTTAGTCTTGTTACCCCAAAACCTTTGGGTGTAAACCTGAGACTCGATTCTCCCACAATGAACTCAGTTCTGTAATTCTAAGTCAGTAATTTTTAACTTAATTGAATATAGTTCTTCAGGATATGTATCAGAATCACAGAAACAGAACAAAGCCAGTCTACATTCTTCTAACAAAGCCCAGATCCCACTATGTGTCTGTATGATACTCAGGGCTTGTCTACACTGTGGGGACCATAGCAGCATGTACGGTGCCATAGCTATGCTGGCATAACCCTGTAGACTCAGCTTACCTCAGTGGAAGAGGTTTTCCACCATTGTAGGAACAACACCTCCCCGAGTGATGGTAGCTAGGTGGATAACTAGGTTCTTCCACTGACTTAGCAACTGCCTCTCTCAAAGAGGTGAATTACCTGCATAGACGGGGAAAAAACTCTCTTCCATTTATGTAGGAAGCATCCATACTATTGTGCTACAGTACCATAGCTGTGCCACTGTAGTGGTTGTAGTGTGGACATATACTAAGTCCCTTGATGGATTTGGGCCTAGGTGTCTCAGCTGCATACATACTTTTAAAAATCTGTCCCTAAATGGTGGTAGAGTAAGTGTATCACAGTCTGGCCCTTTATGATTATGGTTATTATTATTGCTGTTTCTCACAATGCTATGCCCGTGACAAGCAGCAAACCTCTCCAAGTGCTGTGATCCCTCAGCCATCAACATGTGGAGACCCACACCGGCTAAATTGTGTGAATGCTCTCTAAGCCACTCATGAGCTGTATAAAGAGATGCACCAACAAATCACCCCAGCTCCCAGCCTTGCAATCCATAAATATACCGTCTTACACTGCTCAAGTCTCCTTTGGACAGTGCAAGCTCATTAATTAGTTCGCCTCTCCGACAAAGGGTAGTGGACATGCACCAATCCGTGTGAACCTGAGCTGAGATTCCCCAAGCACTTCAACCAAAACCACATTCTTTTAGATAAAATATAAAACAGATTTATTTACTACAGAAAGGTAGATTTTAAGTCATTATAAGTAGCAGGCATAGAGATCAAAGTTGGTTACATAAGAAATAAAAAATAAAATTGCTGTCTAAATTCTACAAACTAAGCAAGATTTGAATCAAGCCATTTCTCACCCTAACAGATGTTACAGGCAGTTTACAGTTCTTATTACACAAGCAGGATCCCCTTCCCAGCCTGAAACCAATCTCTCTAGTTCAAACTCTTTGTCTTCCAAACGATCTTCCAGATGGGGGAGGAGAGAGGCCAAGTGATACGTTCTTCCAGCTGCTATAAAGATCCTTGCTGTGACGTGGGGGGTCAGGCAGCCCCCATTGGGTACATGGCCTCTCTGAGGAGTCTCTTGGAGAGCTGATTCTTTGATGAGCCATCAACATGCCTGGCTGGTCCTGATGTAAGTCTGTCTTGTCAGTTGCTCCTCTGTTGCCACTAAAAGGCTGTGGGTGTCTCCCAGCCTCATCATATATTTCAGTAATACACACATAGCAAAACTCCATAACTTCAGGTACAACTTCAAGTAACACACATAATTCAAAAGGATGTTAATGGTCAACAGATCATGACTTCTCAAATGATACCTCACAAGGAATGCATTGTACAAAACACATCATAATCACATCACAGTGGTGAGTATGGGGGTCCAGGGCACTACTTTGAGGTACAAAGTGTCACAGGGTCCAATCGGGTAGGCAAGCTCGGAGCATGCCTGTCAGACCGGGCCCGGTAGCAATAGCATAGTCAAGAGCAAACATGGGTAAATGGAGTTTACCCATTTCTCATTTGGGGCATATGGACTTTAGTTAGGTTAGCTTATCCCTTTTTTATTTACCACTTCACCCCTGTGAGGTAGGTGGAGGAACACCTGTCTTTCCCCATTTCTGAATCACTCTGTGTCTTAGGCATCCAGATGCCTGTCATGGAGCATCAGTGTGCGTGCAAAAATGTAGGTGCTAAACAAGTTTAGGTGGAAACTGAGCAGGGGGTTTGTGAATCCCAGTGTGGCTTGATTCTGGTATTTAGGTGCCTAAAGTGGCAGTGAGGTGCCTACATCCTTTTGTGAATCTAGCCCACAGTATCTAGTATAAGAACTCTACAGATAGATCTAAAAGAGAATCCATGGACCAAAGATCTTACAATTTTATGAAGATGAAATTTAATAGCTGGGTGAAACAAATATAGGAGAACAGGACCGCAGTACTACAAGCATATTTAATTTTCTATAGATGGACTTTGAGAAGAATTTCTCAATAGAAAAATAGGGCTCATATTAGCAGGTGGTGTAACTTAGCATAGTTGAGTTGGACTCAATGAATCATATCTCCAGTAGGTATAAATAGATATAACACAAATGGAGTCAAGAAGCCCGATCCCTAGCTTTTCTATATCAGTGTAACTCCACTGAAAGCAATGGGCCAGATCTACAGCTAGTTTAACTTGGCATAGCTCTACTGAAAGCAATGTGCCAGGTCAACAGCTCGTAAAAATCCATGTGGCCTGACTGGAGTCAATGGATCTTTCCCAAGTTACCCCAGCTGAGGATCTTGCCCTGACAAACAGACATATCGCACCAATACGCGTACAGTTCTTTCTATTTCACTGCTAATTGTCGTCATGTCTTATGACTGAGATTTTCAAAGGTGGCTAAGGGATTTGATTTCAATGTGTGTTAAGCACCTAGATGTTTTTGAAAATCCGATAGGCCCCACATATCTTTAAAAATCTGACCTTACGGTAGTTTTAAAAATCTCACCCTCAGTCTCCAGGTTCACATTAATCTCTTCCTATTTGCAATTTCTGAGCACTCTCCACACACTACTTTTCACCTCATTATTCTTCAGGCTGTAGATGATGGGGTTGAACATGGGAGTTAAGACACTGTACTGGATGGACACCACCTTTTTCAGAGTGAGAGAGTAGCTAGAGTCAGTTCGTATGTAGCTTATTAGCCCGGTCCCATAGAACAAACCAACCACGATGAGATGGGAGGTGCATGTGGAGAAAGCTTTACATCTTCCCTCCTTGGAGGGTATCCTCAGGATGGTGGAGATGATGAACATGTAAGAGATCAGTGTTAACAGGAGGGAGAGCATCCCTAAAACCATAGTGAAGGCAAACAGCACCATTTCATTGATAAACGTGTCAGTGCAAGCGAGTGGTAATAGAACCGGAAGCTCACAGCAGAAATGGTTAATTTCCTTTTGCCCACAGAAGCGTAAGTCAGTTGCAAGGAGAGTGTTGACAAGGGAATTTAGCAAACCAGCTATCCATGTGCCACCTGCCATCCACATACAGACCGGGTCACTCATCGTTTTCAAGTAATGGAGTGGCTCACATATGGCCGAGTATCTGTCATAAGCCATCACTGCCAGGAGGTAGCACTCCGTGGTAGCGAGAAAAAAGAAAAAGAACAGCTGGGCAAGGCACCCATGGAGAGAAATTGTCTTCTCCTCTGCTAGGGAGCTCTCCAGCATTTTGGGGACTGTGACTGAGGAGTAACAGATGTCGAGAAAGGATAAGTTACTCAAGAAGAAGTACATGGGGTTGTGAAGGTGATGGT
Organism: Macrochelys suwanniensis; assembly: GCA_033296515.1. Taxonomy (NCBI): domain Eukaryota; kingdom Metazoa; phylum Chordata; order Testudines; family Chelydridae; genus Macrochelys; species Macrochelys suwanniensis. Next base: position 39,245,330 of record CM065786.1, on the reverse strand, counting down.
CAGCCCATATCACCAGCATGATCATCATGTTCCCCAAGAGAGTGATTAGGTAAATAGCTAAAAACACCAGGAAGAGGAAAATCTGGAGGTGTGGCTCATTGGTAAGACCCAGGAGAGTAAATTCAGTCAGTGTGGTTTGATTCTCCATTAGCATGTTCAGAATCGTGATAGCCTGCAGTGATAGGAAAACCAAGAAATAAACGTCAACAGTGTGGGATGAAGAAACTGAGAAAGATGAGGGCAGATTTCATTTGGATCTTGGAAAGAACAGAGACCTTCTGCTTGTTCTTGAAGATACAACTGATGTCTGGAATTACATGAATGTTTCAAATATAGTTCACTGGAATAAAATATTGCTTCTGCTTTGTCTGGACCCTTGTTGTGTTTGCTAATTCATGACGCTGACCCTTTGAAGGGATTGAGTTTTATTTTTCATGGTCAAGGGAGTGAACTGCATCCACGTTGGTGACAACCCACTGACTAAGTGAAAAGTTATGTAAGCCTTTAACAGCTGACATTTTCCCTCGTTTCCTAATGCCTTGCTTTACCTTTCTCTGTCAATCTATTTACCTCTCTTTCTCTCTCCCTCTCTGAATATTTATTTGTCGATCTGTTCATCCATCTGTCTGTTTCTCTCTCTCTCTTTCTAGTCACCCCATATATATCTATCAATCCCTCTATCTATAAATCTGTTTGTTCATATTCTGTCCATCTGCCCCTCTTTGACACACACACCCTTTTTTCTCTATATTGATGCATTTCTCTCTCTCTCTCTCACTCTCTCCCCACCCCCGCTTCTTCATTCATCTATCTAATCAACTCTCTCTCACCTATCCATCTATCCATCCACCCAACCAGCTATCATTTTTCTATGCACCATAACATTTAAAAACGCACTATGAGGCAATGAATTGTTTGTGGCATAGCTGAAATTGGGGACAGACAGAAGATCATTACATTATCAAATAAGGGATGACATGGACTGCATCTATTGAATATTCACAATTTTTAAAAGAAAATTTGGATGGAGGTCACAACTAGATTACTGCCCTACCAACATGAGTAGCATTTATTCTCCCAATTAATCTCATTGAAGTCCATTGCCTGGTTCTCACTTGATGTGAATCAGTGTTTTCCCATTAACTTTCAAATGCAGATCATTGATTCACAACAGCTGGGAATCTGGCCCCTGTGAGCATGAAAGGGGATTGATTTATGAATTTGCCAGGGTGCCAGTTAGATTTTGAAGCTGAAATCTCACAAACTAGATTTGCCAATATATTAGACTCCAATAGGTTAACCCCTCTTATTGAGTCCAGGGAGAATTTGCTTACTAATTTAATGCTGGGGTTTTTTCAGGTCAACTTTTTACCTTGAACTGTATTTCTCAATTCAGGACATTTGCTTATTCTTAACCAACCAACAATTCCTTAATTCACTCAGAACCACATTAATATTTAATCAATAGTTCACCATTCAGATGTAATCACACGCAATTTTGTGTACTGCACACAGAGTTCAGTGCTGCAAGCAACTGTCATAGACTAGAGCTGAAGCTCAGTTGTTACAGCAAAGAACGATGCAAACTGTAAGATTTCTTATGGCATTTACTTATGATCAACAGTTCTCAATTCTTTATTTATTACACAGTTACAAGGGTGCTCTTGTGTTTAAGACACGTTGAAGACAATGGTTACTTCTCTTTGACTAGATTGGTCTAAAAGGGACAAGTTTAGAATATTAAAAGTAATTGTTTAAAACAATTATTTTCGATCTCTTTTAAGCCAATTTGCTTAGATTTAGAAAGGAGTTAAAATCTAAAGTATGGTTACTTGATGTCTCACTAGGGAGTGTAGCTTCAGTAAGATAACCTACTGTTATTTATGTTAAAGTAGAGAAGAGGAAATACAATCTTTGAGATGAAATCTTACCACTTCTTATCCTCTTAACCCTGAGATGGGGAAGAATCCTTTCCACATGGCTGGTCTGGGCATTGGGTACACTGACAGTTCTGCGTCTTCTTGTACTGGGTTCAGTCAACTCTCTTGAGCACATGGTGACCTCACTGTATATACCCTAGTTTCAGGGCTTGCTGAAGAGGACAGCCCCATTGGACACATGCCAAGTAGATCCTGAGATTTCAGCTGTCTTAATTTCTTTGCTGCTTCCATTAATGTCCAGTAGATGGTGGTGGTGTATAACAAATTTCCGTAATGCTTTTATTATTGAAGGCTTTTAAAAATTTGATTCATTTCAAGGATTGTATTTAATTATTTGCAGCTAGTATCAGTTGGGACTCCTTCCCCTTTTAGCAATTTCTCTTACTATCCCAAAGTTATACCCTGGTTTATATCTTTCAACATTTCTCCTTCCTTGAGCCAGGCAACTCCTATTACTTCTAGAGTGTAACAACTCCTCAGGGGGGAGGGATAGCTCAGTGGTTTGAGCATTGGCCTGCTAAACCCAGGGTTGTGAGTTCAATCCTTGAGGGGGCCATTTAGGAATCTGGGGCAAAAAATGGGGATTGGTCCTGCTTTGAGCAGGGGGTTGGACTAGATGACCTCCTAAGGTCCCTTCCAACCCTGATATTCTATGAACTGTTTACAGTGAAAACCAGGACTGTCCTTGCATGCTTCTACAAAAGAATGAGGGTACAAAATGGGAAGCCTCCTGATTCATACTGAGAAAGTAGGGCAATTGGCTGGTTATCTTAGGTGCATGTACATGAACACAAGAAGCCTGGGAAACAAGCAGGAAGAATTGGAAGTGCTGGCACGATCAAGGAACTCTGATGTGATTGGAAGAACAGAAACTTGGTTAGGCAGTTCCCATGACTGGAGCACTGTCATGGATGGGTATAAACTGTTCAGGAAGGACAGGTATGGGAGGAGTTGCATTTTATGTTAGAGAGTGGTATGATTGCTCAGAGCTCCAGTATGAAACTGGAGAAAAGCCTGTTGAGAGTCTTTGGGTTAAGTTTAGAGGCGAGAGTAACAAGGGTGATGTAGTGGTGGGAGTGTGCTATACACCACCTGATAAGAAGGATGAGGTGGATGAGGCTTTCTTCGGAAAACTAACTGAAGTTTCCAGATCACAGGCCCTGGTTCTAATGGGGGACTTCAATCACCCTGACATCTGCTGGGAGACCAATACAGCAGTGCACAGACAATCCAGGAAGATTTTGGAGAGTGTTGGGGACAACTTCCTGGTACAAATGCTGAAGGAACCAACTAGGGGCCGTGGTCCTCTTGACCTGCTGCTTACAAACAGGGAAGCATTGGTAGGGGAAGTAGAAGTGGGTGGCAACCTAGGCAGCAGTGACCATGAGATGGTTGAGTTCAGGATCCTGACAAAAGGAAGAAAGGAGAGTAGCAAAATATGGACTCTGGACTTCAGAAAAGCAGACTTAGACTCCCTTAGGGAGCTAAGCGGCAGGATCCCCTGGGGAGCTAATATGAGCTGGAAAGAAGTCAGGACAGCTGGCTGTATTTTAAAGAAGCTTTATTGAGGGCACAGGAACAAACCGTCCTGATGTGCAGAAAGGGGGAGGGATAGCTCAGTGGTTTGAGCATTGGCCTGCTAATCCCAGGATTGTGAATTCAATCCTTGAAGGGGCCATTTAGGGATCTGGGGTAGAAAAAAAGTCTGTCAGGGACAGTACTTGGTCCTGCCAGTGAAGGCAGGGGACTGGACTTGATGACCTTGCAAGGTCCTTCCAGTTCTATGAGATAGGTATATCTCCATTTTTTTTTAAGAATAGCAAACATGGCAGGCAACCAGCTTGGCTTAACAGTGAAATCTTCGGTGACCTTAAATTCCAAAGGGAAGCTTACAAGACATGGAAATTTGGGCAGATGACTAGGGAACAGTATAAAAATATTGCTAGAGCCTGCAGGGGTGTAATCAGGAAGGCCCAGGCACAATTGTAGTTGCAACTAGCAAGGGATGTGAAGGGTAACAAGAAGGGTTTCTACAGGTATGTTAGAAACAAGAAGAAGGTCAGGGAAAGTGTGGGGACCCTTACTGAATAGGGGAGGCAACATAGTGACAGATGATGTGGAAAAAGCTGAAGTAATCAATGTTTTTTTTGCCTCGGTCTTCACAGACAGGGTCTGCTCATACACTGCTGTCCTGGGCAGCACAGTATGGGGAGGCGGTGAGCAGCCCCCAGTGGTGAAAGAATAGGTTAAGGACTATTTAGAAAAGCTGGACGTGCACAAGTCCATGGGTCCAGATGTAATGCATCCAATGGTGCTGAGGGACTTGGCTGATGTGATTGAAGAATCATTGGCCATTATCTTTGAAAATTTGTGATGATCAGGGGAGATCCCGGACAATTGGAAAATATCGTGTCCATATTTTAAAAAAGGAAGAAAGAGAACCCAAGGAACTACAGACTTGTCAGCCTCACTTAAGTCCCCATGCAAAATCATGGAGCAGGTCCTCAAGGAATCCACGTTGAAGCACTTGAAGGAGAGGAAGGTGATCATGAACAGTCAGCATAGATTCACCAAGGGCAAGTCATGCCTGACCAACCTGATTGCCTTCTATGATGAGATAACTGGCTCTGTGGATATGGGAAAAGTGGTGACTGTGATATGTCTTGACTTTAGCAAATCTTTTGATATCCACAATATTCTTGCCAGCAAGTTAAAGAAGTATGGATTGGATGAATGGACTATAAAGTGAATAGAAAGCTGGCTAGATTGTCGGGCTCAACAGGTAGTGATCAACAGCTCAATATCTAGTTGTCAGATGGTATCAAGTGGAGTGCCCCAGGGGTCAGTCCTGGGGATGGTTTTGTTCAACATCTTTATTAATTATCTGGATGATGGGACAGATTGCACCCTTGGCAAGTTTGCAGATGACACTAAGCTGGGGAGAGAGGTAGATACACTCGAGGGCAGGGATAGGGTCCAGAGTGACCTAGACAAATTGGAGGATTGGGCCAAAAGAAATCTGATGAGGTTCAACAAGGACAAGTGCAGGAAGGAAGAATCCCATGCACAGCTACAGGCTGGGGACTGACTGGCTAAGCAGCAGTTCTGCAGAAAAGGACCTGGGGATTACAGCGGAAGAGAAGTGGGATATGAGTCAGCAGTGTTCCCTTTTTGCCAAGGAGCCTGATGGCATATTGGGCTGCATTAGTAAGAGTATTGCCGGCAGATTGAGGGAAGTGATTATTCCCCCCTATTCGGCACTGGTGAGGCCACATCTGGAGTATTGCATCCAGGTTTGGGCCCTCCACTACAGAAAGGATGTGGACAAATTGGAGAAAGTCCAGCAGAGGGCAACGGAAATGATCAGAGGGCTGGGGCACATGATTTTCGAGGAGAGGCTGAGAGAACTGGGCTTGTTTAGTCTGCAGAAGAGAAGAGTGAGGGGGGATTTGATAGCAGCCTTTAACTACCTGAGATGGGGGTTCCAAAGAGGATGGAGCTCGGCTGTTCTCAGTGATGCCAGATGACAAAACAAGGAGCAATGGTCTCAAGTTGCAGTGGGGGAGGTCTAGGTTGGATATTAGGAAACACTATTTCACTAGAAGGGTGGTGAAGCACTGGAATGGGTTCCCTAGGGAGGTTGTGGAATCTCCATCCTTAGAGGTTTTTCAGGCCCGGCTTGTGAAAGCCCTGGCTGGGATGATTTAGTTGGGGTTGGTCCTGCTTTGAGCAGGGGGTTGGACTAGATGACCTCCTGAGGTCTCTTCCAACCCTAATCTTCTAAGATTCTATGATTCTATGATGAAGTGCATTTATGTTTTACTTGCCTTTGGCTGCATTGCTAAAACTCTTTGTGATCCTATGTGGTGAAACCCTAGAAAATATTAAATACACTGGTGATCTGTGGTTGTGGGTGTTGGGGATGAAGCAAGCACAGCTACTATAGATGTGAATCTTAAAGACAAACATACATAATCTCTAGTAAATAGCCCCAGAAGAGTAGAAATGATTATCTCCTGTTTTCCAAAGAATCAAAGTACAGCACCAATCAGTAGGGAAATGTTGTTTAGGAGACAGTTAAAGGCCATTGCATCATCTTTGTTGCTCTGCATGAAATTTCCCAACAGCAGTCTGGGAGGGGAAGTTTCTGCTCCCCAGGTAAATTATTTGTCACACCATTGGGCGTAATATACAGGAACATTTGACATCTGCAGCTCCCATTGGAGTCAATGAGACCTCAGCACCTTTGCAATTCAAGCCCACATCAATCCTGTGGTGAATGGAGAATAATCAAGGAGCTCACCTGTGAGTGTGGGGCAAAAAGCTCAAGAAAAGACACAGGGAGATTTTGCATTGGTTGTGGCAAACCATTACTCAGTTGGAGTATTGTGTCCAGTTCTGGGCGCCACTTTTCTGGAAAAAATGTGGACAAATTGGAGAGAATCCAGAGAAGAGCAACAACAATTATTAAAGGTCTAGAAAACATGACCTATTAGGGAAGATTGAAAAGCTGGTTTTGTTTAGTCTGAAGAAGAGAAGACTGAGAGGGGACATGATAACAGGTTTCAAGGAATAGCTCAGTAGTTTGAGCATTGGCTTGCTAAACCCAGGGTTGTGAGTTCAATCCTTAAAGGGTCCATTTGGGGATCTGGGGCAAAAATTGGGGATTGGTCCTGCTTTGAGCAGGGGTTGGACTAGATGACCTCCTAAGGTCCCTTCCAACCTTGATCTTCTATGATTTTCTACATAAAAGGTTGTTACAAGGAGAATTGTTCTTCTTAACCTCTGAGGATAGGACAAGAAGCAAAGGGCTTAAATTGCACCAATGGAGGTTTAGGTTGGACATTAGGAAAAAACTTCCTGTCGGGGTGTTTAAGTACTGAAATAAGTTGCCTAGGGAGACTGTGGAATCTTCATCATTGGAGATTTTTTAAGAGCACGTTAGACGAACACCTGTCAGGAATGGTCTAGGTCATCGTTTCTCAAACTGGGGTACACAGAACCCTGGGGATCCCACTGATCAACTCCTCCTCCTTCCCTTTTCCTACCTCAACTCCTTCCCCTCCCTCCCAGCACTTCCTGCATGCTAAAAGTCCAGCGACGCAGAGGGGCTAAGGCAGGCTTACTACCTCCCCTGGCCCTGCACCGCTCCAAGAAGCAGCCCTTGCGGACACTGCGGGAGACAGAGGGTTTCCCCATCCTGCCCCCACCCTGAGCGCTGACACTCCAGCTCCCATTGGCCAGGAACTGTGGCCAATGTGAGATGTGGGGGTGCTTCCTCTGGTCAGGGGCAGCACATGGAGACCCCTGCCCCCCCAGGCTAGGAGCCACTGCCAGAGGGACGTGCAACCAAACTCCCTCCCAGAACCTGCATCCCTCACCCTCTCCTGGACCCAAACTCCATCCCAGAGCCTGCACCCAAACTCCCTTTAAGAGCCCGCACCTCTTCCCCCTCCCCCACCCATACTAATTCCCCCAAGGCTGGTGAGTGAGGGTGGGGGAGAGCAATTGACAGAGGGAGAGGGGATGGAGTGAGTGGGGGCAGGGCCTTGGAGAAGGGGCGGGACAGGCGTGTGGCCTCAAGGATGGGGGCAGGACAAGTACTGAGCGGGAGGGTTTGGGGGTCCCTGAAAATTTTTAAATCAAAATGGGCATCCTCGAGTTGCTAAACTTTGAGAACTGCTGGTCTAGATAATGTTTAGTCCTGCCTTGAGTGCCATGAAGTCCCTTCCAGTCCTATGATTTTATGATTACTCTGTTGGAGTAATTAATTCCATTGATTTTTATTAATCTTCCTAGCTACAGTAAAACCGGTGATTGCCTCTGAAAACAGGGGAATACACCACTCTGTGCCAACAAGAGAATCTGAAGCTGCAGGAATAATCAAAGGCCTTGCCATTATTTCTAACAATCCTGTGATGCTCTTCCCTGCTTCCAAACACCCTTCCAAGGGCAAGTGAGATGTTCAAGAGATAATTAACCTCTATGGGTGACTAACACAAAAAAGCATGACCAACCATCATGAGAAGCTTACAAACCCAAGACTGCATGGGCATTAATTAGACTTTAATTTACCATCTAATGTCATTTTGTGTAACCCCCCTTGAATTCAACAGAATTCAAGCAGACTGCAGGGTTGATGATTTGGAGAATGAAATAAAATACAACAAAATTCTTCACTGCAGTGTGACATCACAGCCTCTCTTTGACCATGCTTCATCCTCTGCTGCAGCCTGGTGTCCATTATGGAGCACAGCAGCACCTTTATCATCCCTTAAGTGTCCTAATGCCCATTATCCGGTAAAATATTTCCCACCCCTCACCCTCTGCTGCCCCTAGTGCCCATTATATATCAATTAACACTAGCTGGTGATTTCTCTTTAAGGATTAAAACAAACCCTCTTGTCTATTTTTTTGTCTGTTTCCAAAGGAACCTATGGGCTGATTCTCTATGAACACCTATGGACTGAGTGTCTGCTGCTTTTTCAACATGTGTCAACAGTAACACCTGGGCTCAGTGATTAAAGAGTGAGTGTAAAGCGCCGCCAACAGCTGAGTGAGTGGTCAGGAAGCATGTTCTAGTGGCTTGGATGCTATATGGAAACTTGGACCATTCTCTACTCTATCAATGACTTACTATGTAACCCTGAGTAAGTTATTTAAGCTCGGATTCCCCCAGGAGCTTACTTATGTCGCCCCAGATGATTAGCTCAGGGTTTGTGGATTCCACTGGGTGGCCAGCTGCCTAAAGGTTAGGTGCTGTAATGTTGACCATAGCAACACCTAAGTCCTTTTGTTAATGTCGCTCAAGTTGTGGAAAGTGTTATTTATTGTGTTCAATGTCTCTGAAAATTGGGCCAATGGTTTGCTCTGTGTTAGGGCTCCTTGAAAATTTTTGGTTGAGAAGTTTTTTTCTGTTGGAAAATGGGGTTTGGTCAAGACTAGAATGCTCATCAGGGAAATTTCATTTTTGATTAAATTTTTCAATTTTTTTAAAAACTATAAATCTGAATGGAAAATTCTGGGAACACAACTATGAATATTCCACACGTTCTGATGGTTTCACGACTTTTACCAGTTGGAAAACAGTCAAATTGTTGAATATGTGACTTTCAGAGAGAAAATAACCATCTTAAAAGGAATAGTTTCAAAACTGAACTGGGCATCGCACTGTATTGAGTTGGGAAACAGTGACAAAGATTGGGAAAATGGGGAGAAAACACACTTTTGCACTTTTTTTAACTTTCCCACAACAGCTTTCAGTCACACACATATAGCAAAACTTGATAACTTCACATACAGTGACAGCACATACAATCCAACAGGATATTAATGTTCAACAGATCAAGACTTTTAGAATGATACCTCACAGGGCATATTTTGTACAAAACACTATCCTAATTATATGACAGTGGTGAATGTGGGGTGCCAGGGTGTTGCCTTGGAGCACAGAGTGTAACAGTCCCCCTATGTCTGAGGAGAGAAAGGATTTACCCAGGGGTCTCTCAACTCTTGGAAGTGTGGCCGAACCACTGACCTATGTAATATTCTGATTTAGCCCTCCCTCAATCTCTACTGTTGAAGCGGCTCCACTGTCATTGAAGCAGGAAGACTAGACTCCAGGTGTCCCACCTCAGAGATGGAGGCCCAAACCACCAAGCTATCAAATCATCCTCACTGATGGTTTCTCTCTGGCCCAATGACTCTATAATAATTTAACAGACAGTGGAACAGCTTCAACAGGATAGCTATCCACTGGAATATCCCATACCTCAGTGGTTAGCACACTGTCCTGAAAGATGTAAGAGACCCCGCTCAGATCTTTGTTTTTCCTTTCAGGGAGAGCAGGGAGTTGAACCTGCATCTTATTATAATAACTGGGGCTAAAAACTTACCCTGCTTTGAACACAACGGTAAAAATTATGTGAATGTTCATATGATGTCACAATAACCTATAATAACAAACTCTGATGGGAGAAGGTTTGAAAGGGAGACAGAAAGACTGAATTAGTCTAAACAAAAATCTCTTGTTGATGTAATTCACGGAGTGCTGAAATCATGCTGGCTAAAAACAAGAGAAGTGCAGGCGTAAATTAGTGAACCAAAATTAGTGTGTTGGATATTAGGCCTAATTGGTGGACAAAATAATAAGGGGATGGACCATTCCACCCATCGATCCCCTTTCTGAGTCCTTAAAGAAAGAAGAGGAGATGGGAGAAGGAAGAACGGATAGAGGCTACTGGAGTAAGCTTCATAGCTGCCACCCCTACCACCTCCTTGGACTTTGGGCTTCCTTTGTCCTTATCCTGAGAGATGTCTGGAGCAGACCAGGCCAGAGAAAGGGACACAGATGAGTCCAACACTTCAACCAGCTCCAGCTAAATCCCACAGGCCGTCTGCAATGAAAGAACGTTAACAGAGTAGCAATAGCAATACCTCCAGCTCATCTCAACCAACTTCTTTTCTTTTACCCAAAAGGACATTTATTACCATCTGTGATACCATCTGCGAGACTGTCAAACAAGAGGTGTTTTTTTCTTCTTCTTCTATAAAGTCTCTTCAGCTAAAGGGAAAGGTAACAAAGGATGCTGTTAAATGGAAAGCTTTTTTAAATATTTTATACTGAGCACGCCTACTAGATCAGGTCCTGCACACTGAATAGGTTTTTGCCTGCCAATCTTATGCCAGTTCTGGGGCTTATGTGGGAGCTAGGTTTCTGGACTCAAAGAGTGAGCCAGGACTGCCCATACCAGAGGCAGAAACAGGGATGCTTAGAGAAATTTGGCCCTGAAAACATAGGCACCAAGTTTTTGACTGGAGTTTTGTGGGTCGCAATGAAGCCGAAAACGGGTACTTAGGTGACCGAGTCACATTGTGAGTCACTTAAGTACCTGGGTGCTTAACCGCAGAGCTTAATGTTTGGAGACTGTAGCCTATGTAAATTTCCCCAGATAGCAAAAAGAATCCATCTCAAGTATTCCTGGCTCACTGACTTGTGATCAAATAATGTAGCCACTATCTGTTGGCATATATAGAGATCTGCTGCCAGAGAAATAAACGTCTAGTGAAAGAAACATATATTGTTTACTATATACACTTAAAATTCCCAAATGAGGTCAGGAGTCCATTCTCCTAGTCATTGTGTGTGTGTGTCTGTGTGTGTGTATATATATATACACCAAAAAACTTCTAATCTAAGCCCTGGTCTACACTACGAGTTTAGGTCGAATTTATTAGCGTTATTTCGATTGATCCGTGCACCCGTCCACACGACGAAGCCCTTAACATCGACTTCTAGGGCTCTTAAAATCGATCTCGCCACTCCACCCCCAACGAGGGGATTAGCACTTAAATCGATATTGCCGAATCGATGTAGGCTTAGTGAGGACGCAATTCGACGGTATTGGCCTCCTGGATCTATCCCACAGTGCAACATTTGACCGCTCTGGACAGCAGTCTGAGCTCGAATGCTCCGCCCAGGTAGACAGGAAAAGCCCCGCGAACTTTTGAATTTCATTTCCTGTTTGGCCAGCGTGGTGAGCTGCAGGTGAGCGCAGATCTCATCAGCAGAGGTGACCATGATGGAGTCCCAGAACCGAAGACGAGCTCCAGCATGGACCGATGGTGAAGTACGCGATCTGATCGCTGTATGGGGAGACGAAACCGTGCTAGCAGAGCTACGGTCCAAAAGAAGAAACGCCAATACATATGCCAAAGTCTCCAAGGGCATGCAGGACAGAGGCTACAACAGGGACGCGCAACAGTGCCGCGTGAAAATTAAGGAGCTCAGGCAAGCCTACCAAAAAACCAGAGATGCAAACAAATGCTCTGGGTCAGAGCCCCAGACATGCCGCTTCTATGATGAGCTGCATGCCATTCTAGGAGGTGCAGCCAGCACTGACCCACCCATGTGGTATGACTCCGTATGTGGATCATCAGAAACCACAGAGGAGCATGATGATGATAATGATGCTGAAAATAGCGCCCAGACACAGCAAGGAAGTGGAGAAGCCCTTTTCCCCGACAGCCAGGAACTCTTTGTCACCCTGGAGCCAGTACCCTACGAACCCACCCAAGGCGTGCTCGATGCAGGAGAAGGGACCTCTGGTGCCTCTGGTGAGTGTACCTCTGTTAATTAATACATGTTTTATAAGCAAGCGTGTTTAATGATCAATTCGCGGCCAGTACAGCTACAGCTACTGGAAAACTCTGTTAACATGTTCGGGGATGGAGCAGAAATCCTCCGGGGACATCTCCAGAAAGATCTCCTGGATGTACTCCCAAAGCCTGTGCAAAAGGTTTCTGGGGAGGGCAGCCTTATCCTGTGCTCCGTGGTAACACACTCTATCACGCCAGGCCAGTAGCACGTAGTCTGGAATCATTGCTTTGCAAAGCATGGCGGCGTATGGTCCCGGTGTTTGCTGGCATTCAAGCAACATCCGTTCTTTATCTGTCTGTGTTATCCTCAGAAGAGTGATATCATTCATGGTCACCTGGTTGAAATAGGGGAATTTTATTAAGGGGGTATTCAGAGGGGCTCCGTCCCTGCTGGGCTGTTTGCCTGTGGCTGAACAGAAATCTTCCCCGCTGTGACCCACGCGGTGGGGGGAGGGGGAACAGCGAACATCTTGGATGTGTGTCTGTGTGTGTGGGGGGGGTTTCGATTAGGTTCGCGCTGCACGTTAACCCAAAAACTGCCGCCCCTCCCTTTTCAATTGCCAACCAGTTTTAAATTGCCAGCCCAAAGGCTGTTTGTTATGGGAAATGAGGGGGTTGCTGTTTGAAAACATTCCCACGTTATGAAGGTTAAAGAAGCCTATAGACTGTGGCTTACCATGGCTGTGTGCAAGCCGAATTCTGTTGCCCGCCGGACCTGCTTGTGTGATCTCTCACACCAAACCGGCAGACCCTCAATATAACAGGCAAAGTGCAACCTTGGACCAAATGCACAGGTGATATGTAATGTTTGGAGCATTGTTCTCTAATATGTGTCTTTTAAACTACTCCTCTCCTGTTTGTTTCCTCCCGCAGCTGCAAATGTTTCAACGCCACCCCCTTCATCACCGTAACAGAGGCTAGCGAAGATTAGAAGTAAAAAAAAAAGGAATCGAGATGAAATGTTCTCAGAACTCATGGAATCCTCCCACACTGAAGCTGCCCAGCAGAATGCGTGGAGGCAGACACTGTCGGAGTCCAGGAAGGCAGATTTTGATCGCGCGGACAGGTGGCGTGATGAAGAGAGTAGGTGGCGTCAGCGTGCAGAGAGAAGGCAGGATGCAATTCTGAGGCTACTGGAGGATCAAACGGAAATCCTCCGGCTTATGGCTGAGGAAAGGCGTACGGTTCAGGAAAGGCCGCCTGAGCCCAGACCACCGCTACAGCCCCTGTGTAACCAACAGCCCTCCTTCCCGAGTCCCATAACCTCATCCCCGAGACTCCCAAGAACGTGTTTGGGCGGCCTCCGTGCACCCAACCACTCAAGTCAAGAGAACAGTCCAAGCAAGAAAGGGCTGGCATTCAATAAGTTTTAAAGTGCTGTGTGTCCTTGTCCTTCCCTCATCCCCTCCTCCACCACCCATCCTGGTGCTTCCCTTCCTCCACCAGCTATCCCGGGAGACTGTGGCAGTTAGCCCCATAGTTCCCCCTCTTTGTTTTACGAATTAATAAAGAATGCATGATTTTTAAGCAACAATGACTTTATTTCCTCTGCGAGCGGTGATCGAGGGGGGGAGGGCAGGGCGGTTTGGGTAAAGGGAAGTAGAGTGAATGAAGGGGCGGGGCTTTTCATTACAGGGGAAAAACAGAACTTTCACACAGCATCCTGGCCATTCATGAAACTGGTTTTCAAAGCTTCCCTGATGCGCAACGCACCCTGCTGTACTCTTGTAATAGCCCTGGTGTCTGGCTGCGCATAACCAGTGGCCAGGCGATTTGCCTCAACCTCCCACCCTGCCATAAACGTCTCCCCCTTACTCTCACAGATATTGTGGAGCACACAGCAAGCAGTAATAATAATGGGAATATTGTTTTCGCTGAGATCTAACCTAGTCAATAAACTTCGCCAGCGAGCTTTTAAACGACCAAATGCACATTCCACCACCATTCTGCACTTGCTCAGCCTATAGTTGAAAAGGTCCTGACTACTGTCCAGGCTACCTGTGTATGGCTTCATGAGCCATGGCATTAAGGGGTAGGCTGGGTCCCCAAGGATAACTATTGGCATCTCAACATCCCCAACGGTTATTTTCTGGTCTGGGAAGAAAGTCCCTTGCTGCAGCAGCCGAAACAGACCAGAGTTCCTGAAGATGCGAGCGTCATGTACCTTTCCCGGCCATCCCACGTTGATGTTGGTGAAACGTCCCTTGTGATCCACCAGTGCTTGCAGCACTATTGAAAAGTAACCCTTTCGGTTTATGTACTCGCTGGCTTGGTGGTCCGGTGCCAAGATAGGGATATGGGTTCCGTCTATCGCCCCACCACAGTTCGGGAACCCCATTGCTGCAAAGCCATCCAGTATGAGCTGCACATTTCCCAGACTCACAACCCTTGGTACCAGCAGCTTGGTGATCGCCCTGGCTACTTCCATCACAACAGCCCCCACTGTAGATTTTCCCACTCCGAATTGATTCGCGACTGACCGGTAGCTGTCTGGTGTTGCAAGCTTCCACAGGGCTATCGCCAGTCGCTTCTGTACTGTGAGGGCTGCTCTCATCTTGGTGTTCTTGCGCTTCAGGGCAGGGGAAAGCAACTCACAAAGTTCCATGAAAGTGCCCTTACGCATGCGAAAGTTTCGCAGCCACTGGGATTCATCCCAGACCTGCAGCACTATGTGGTCCCACCAGTCTGTGCTTGTTTCCCGGGCCCAGAATCGGCATTCCACTGTATCAACAAGCCCCATTAACACCATGATGTCCACCTTGCGGGGGAGCCTTTTTTGAGAGAGGTCTGTGTCCATGTCCTCATCACTGTCCTCAGGGTGCTGCTGTCGCCTCCTCGCCTGCTGTAGCTCTAGCAAATCCTGGTTCTCGTTCTCCATATACTCCTGGACAATGCGCGTGGTGTTCATAACGGCGAGAACAGCCGCGGTGATCTGATCGTGCTCCATGCTTTCCCTGGTATGCTGTTTGCAGGACAGCAGAGTGGCAGCAGAAGCAGCGGGTGGATAACAATGGAGTCAGCAATATGGCGCCCATATGAAAAAAGGCGCGAAAGGATTTTTTGCTCCCCCCTCAGTTGCTTTCACGGAGGGAGCGGGGAGCAAGGGTTAGGCTCATTTCCTTCTAGCTGCAGATGGTACAATATGCGGTGAGCAAGGAGGCGCCTTCCCTTCTAGCAGCAGATGGTACAATATGCTTGATATCCATCATCATCTCCTGGCCCCCTCAAGGATTGAACTCGCAACCCCGGGTTTAGCGGGCCAACGCTCAGACCGCTGAGCTATCCCTCTGCCCATGTTCCAGGCAGTACTGAATCTCCCTTAAACAAAACGTAAAAAAGAGAATAACCAGAGTCACTCTGGTCACTCCCATTTATGTCCAAGCGCCCCCGGCCAGCCACACCATAGGCCGCCGGCCAGGAGCACACGAATACCAATCATATTGTACAATCTGCAGCTAGAAAGCAAGGAGCTTCTGTTGTGTAGTCCCGCGACTACCAGCCTCAGGCGGAATGGCCCCCTCAAGGATTGAACTCGCAACCCTGGGTTTAGCGGACCAACGCTCAGAACGCTGAGCTATCCCTCTGCCCGTAGTATAGTGTGACTGAATCCCCACTAGACCTAATGTCCAGGCGTAGGCTGGAGATGTACGGTAATTGTGAGCTGAGCAGGCTTCCGTAGCAAACACGGAAACCCCGGAAAAAAGGCGCGAAAAATATTGCTTTCACGGAGGGAGGGAGGGAGGGAGGGATGACATGTACCCAGAACCACCAGCGACAATGTTTTCTGCCCCATCAGGCTTTGGGATCGCAACCCAGAATTCCAATGGGCGGCGGAGACTGCGGGAACTGTGGGATAGCTACCCGCAATGCAATGCTCCGAAAGTCGATGCTAGCCCCGCTACTGTGGACACAGTCAATCGACCTCATGGTCTTAACGCTCTTTAGTGGGGACACACACAATCGATTCCATAAATTCGGGTTTTAAAATATCGACTTCTATAAATTCGACCTAATTCTGTAGTTTAGACGTACCCTAAGACTTATCAAAGAAGCATAGGGCAGTTAAGTGCCCAACTGCTATTGAAAATAAATTACATTTTGTAAATGCATAAATTTTGTGGACAGAAGGAATCATTAAAATCATCTACTTCTGACCATCTGCATAGTACAGGCAAGAGAGTTTTACCCAGAAATTCCTTCACTGAGCTTGTTACTTGTGATTAAGATGGAGCACATAACTGTAGAAAGACCTGAGTGCTTAACTCCCTTAGGGTCCTTTAAAAATACCAATCTAAATAAATCAGAAATAAAGGAAAGATGATTGTCTCCATTTTACAGATGGGTAAACCAAGGCATATAACACCAGATTTGTAAAGGTATTTGAGTACTTAAAGGGATTTACAATAGCATCCAGATGCCTAAAACTCATTGGTTTCATTGGGGGTTTGGCATCTAGTTACTTTTGAAAATCCCACTAAGTGCCTAACTGCCTTTAAAAATCTGCCTGAATGACTTGTTTAAAGACACAAAGGGGATGTGCTGCAGATGGATAGAATTTGAGCTCAGGTTTTCTGAGTTCCATTCGATTGCTTTAACCACAACCCCAGGCATGTTCCTTTTCAGGTTCCAAGCATTGCAAGATATGCTGTAGAGTTCAGTGAGAGGAAAGTTCAAGTCCTTGATGGTGAAATACCACTAACTTTTTAACAAGGCCCACTGGGAAACCTTAGAAAGTTACATGATCAGGATTGTTGACATTTAAAATTAGATAAGAGAAAGCACATGAGGATTCTGTAGGAAACAGTCCTCCTACTGACTCAAGAGGATGGGCAAGACATTCAAGGGGGTCTTAACTATTACTTACATCTGTAGGTCTATAATTTATAAATGCTCCTTGAAATCAACTCTTTGCAGATTAAGCAGAACAGCTATCCTGCAGCAATCTGTATCATTAGAAAGATGAGGAGACCACACAATTAGAACATCTCCAAGGCTCATGAGAATGGACAACCAGCAGAAGGTTTTGAGAAACAGTTTTTCAAGGTCTATTTTTTTCTGGACATCTGCTGCCTCATGGAATGCACCTGGTGACTGGAGCATGTAGGTAAATGCATGTCAGAAAGAAATAATTTGTTTAATATCTGCATGAAAACACTTAGGTGCATAATGTTGTCTATTCTCTCTCTCTGTGAAACGAACAGACCCTAGTTAAAATTTCATTTATAGTTTCTTTGGCAAGAAAAGTACAGTGAGGGATGAAAAATAATAGATTTGAAGGAATAGAGGTGCAGATCATAATTTTGCAGAGTATATGTAGGTGCTTAGCTTTACGAACTGTGAAAAGTCTGTTTGATTTTCCCATTGATTTATCTAAACATATTTAAAATATTTTCTGAATTCATTAGAGCTTATCAAAAAATAGAAAACATTTTGAGAAAAATGGAAATTTTGAAAGATTTTTGTTAATTCATTTCTTTCTCTTTATAGTGTGATTTTTCATTTTTTACATTTTCAGTGTAATTAAAAATATTTGAAAGGATTTTTAAAATATTTTTAAAAGAACAAAGAAGAAAATAAATCTCCCTTTCTCAAAAGTAAGATGGAAAAATATTTCACACACCAATGGATGACAATTGTTCCACTTAAAACATCTAGTGACATTTTATAAAATAAATATAGATAAAAATATCCATATGAAAAATTATGTTTAAAAATGTTAATTTCAAAGATAAAACAAGTTTTGTTTTAGAATTTCAACTAGCATTTTGATTTATTCCTGACAGGGGCGAAATGGTAAACGTCCATTTGTAGAGATGGCAAAGTAAGTCACCAATGCTGAGCAATTTTCAAAGGCGACTAAGGGAATCAGGCACTCATCCATCCATACTGAGGAAAACACTTAAACATTTGATTAACTTTAAGCATGCGCTTTCTCTCCTGAATCAAGATGGAGTCCAACATTTGCTTGTATGGTTTTGGGGGCAGAAAATTTTCCACCAGCCCTACTAAGAAGTTATCATCTTAACAGGAGCTTTAAACCTATACTTAAAAAGAATCTGTCATTAGATGGGGAAAAAATCAAAACATAGAATATAAACTTCGAGGAGCTGCTCAATTTCAATAGTGGATTGATGAAAATTAGGACTGTGCAGCCGGAATAAGAAGAGTTCCAGGACTGTCCCTTGTCAGTAAACAATGTTTTTGAGTGATTATTTTTACATAAATATTGAACATCAAGTGGCATTATTTAGGTTGTTACATGGGAATATATCTAGAAGTAATCATAATAATAACACTGCTCTACAGCCAAAATGCTTCTGAAATAAATGTAGACAAACTTTACTAATTCTGGGTCACTGAGAACAAAAATGATGCTTAAAATTGTTGATTGGCTCTAGTTTTCAAGACATGCTATTGGGTCAGTATATACGACCCTTGACTTGGGAATGGCGGAGGATAAGTGAGTTATAAAGGGAAGGGATCTCAATTTAAACCAGAAATGACTAAAATACATCTTTGACTGGATCTATGAATAAATCTATGACTGGGTTTGATACAGTACTTGCTTTTTAGGCCAAACTATGAATGATGCAATCTGAAGCTGGTATTGCATCATACATGATATGAATTGCATCATGTTATTCCTAGCAGTCATGGATGATGCAATCATAACGAAGCTTACATCACTCTGCTGAACAAATTGCCCTATATCAGCTCTAGAAATCATACAGGGTCGTGCTCTCTTATTTGTCAGTGTTTGATTTTGCAAAGGGACACATTTCAGTTTAGCCAAAGTGAGCAGAGATGCCTCGTATTTGTGTGAACAGTGCAGATAACTTCTGCTATGTTTGTGGTGAAGTGACTTTTGCATCCCAAAAGCGCAGTATAACCACTATGGTTAAGAAAGCCTATCACCTTTATTTTGGCTGCAAAATTGGAGATCAGGACAAGAGGTGGGCCCCACACATATGCTGCAACACTTGTGCAACCAATCTTCGCCAGTGGTTGAACAGGAAAAGGAAATCTATGCCTTTTGCAGTGCCAATGATTTGGAGAGAGCCAACAGATCATACCAGCAATTGTTACTTCTGCATGGTGCCTCCAGTTGGGAAAGGTGTGTCAAAGAAGAAAGAGTGGACTGTGCATTATCCAAACATTCCATCTGCTATACGCCCAGTACCCCACAGAGAAGGACTGCCGGTTCCTGATGCACCAGAATCATTCTCACTTGAGTCAGACGAGGAAGAGGAAGAGGATGAAACTTCTGGTCCTGAACCATCAGTGTCACAGGACCCACATTTTCTCCCATCCTCCTCCTCTGAACCACACCTCATAACACAAGGTGAACTGAATGACCTTGTCAGGGATTTGGAACT